>CM053753.1:33025220-33084494 GCA_028658305.1 Pachyuromys duprasi | reverse complement strand
TGACTTGATATTTTTAGAAACATTTCTAAGAAAAGCATACTTGTCAAAAGTTATCTTTACCCAAAATGTGTTCATATATTTACATGAGATACCTTTAAAAAATTAAATGGAAGCACTCAAGATTCAGAAGGTAAAGGCAGAGGGATGAAAATGTCAAGACCAGCTCAGGCTCTACATTGAGTTGAAAGCTAGCCTGAGCTTTAGGAGACTGTCTTAACAATATTGAGAGTGCTCACTATTCTTCTAGAGGACCTGATTTCACTTCCTTAAACCAAACAGAGCAGCTCATAAACACCTCTTATTCTAGCTCCAGGGGATTTGACACCTTTTGCCTTTAAATGGCACCCACACAAACAGAAATAAAAATAATTCTTTTTAAAAGTAAATAAGTAAAAATAAATGTTTGTTTGTTTTGACTAGAGGATGAAGTTTTTCATTGCATCTGAAAAGCTTTGCCTATAAAATTCACTATGACACCTCCATTTCCAAGCTTTGTCGTTTGTTTGTGGTGAGAATAAATACACAGCGCATTATTGTTAACCACAACTGGCTGAGTGTGGGGAATGCCACTGACTGCAATTCTGCACCCACTTACCAGTTCTCTATCTGTCCAGCGCCTTACCAGGCTGATTAAGGAGAATAAAAACCCCACAAAGTCCAAATAAGATAGCATTAGACACATTTTGTGACAGAACACCAAGAATTCTTAAATTCCAAAAGCTTGAACTTAAAAGACCAGAAGGAGGAAGCAATATATTAATCACAAAAATGAAGCATCTACGTCTTAAGATACCATGGACCAAAATAGTATTCAAAGGAGTCATTCAGGGATATCTGTAATCCTGTCTGTCTGTCTGTCTGTCTATTATCATGAGGTCTGTGGGGGGGGGTGTAATTCATGCAAATCAACAAGCAAAGAACACATGAACCAAGAGAAAAATAGAGGATATGGGGGTCAGACTAGAGATTTAAGAAGCAATGCCCTAGCTTGTCAGGTGACCCCAGAAGCTTGGCACAGGATGGGGATGCTGAGTTCCAGGCCTGCTTGAACTACGTAACTAGACCAAAAAAAAAAAAAAATTCAGAAGTAGGGCCAGGGAGGTGGCTCCTCAGGGAAAGGCACTTGCTGCTGACCCTGGCCAACCTGAGTTCAATCCTGAGAACATACGTGGTAGGAGAGAACCAATACCTGAAAGTTCCTCTGACCTCCACATGTGTACTTAGTACATGCGCACTCCCAACATGGACACTCACACAGGAATGAAGGAATGAAATGCAATTTCACAGATCAAAAATAGCAACTGCCATGCTGGCTCGCAGCTATATTCTTGCACTCACCACTCAATCTCCTTAGATTCTCGGCCCCTCAGGAGCTCCCGCACCTCCTGCCGGCAGCGCTCTTGGTATTCCGGGTGCCTTGCCAGGTTGTACAGGATCCAGGAGAGCGCACTGGATGTGGTGTCATGGCCTGCAGGGCAGACAGGAAGTTCTGGGTGTCTGGGCTGTTTCAGCACCCCGGAGTGAACAGTACTTGGGCATCTATGCCCCAAGGAAAGGAGAGGATTGGTGGAACGGAGGATCTGGTGTTTCCTCCCGATATGGATATGGATTAATCCACTCCAACCCTCTCTGTGGCTTCACGGGGACCCTCACCTCCAAACATGAAGGTGTCAACCTCTGCTCGGATGTCCTCATCTGACAGCTCCTTTCCGTGTTCATCCTGGAGAAAACATGAAACCTTCAATTTGTGCCACTGGAGGGCTCCTGAGCCTGACCTGACACAGGCTCTGATATGCACTGTGCACACAAGACGCCTTCCCTAGCCTCTCTATGACCTGTCCCTGAAGATTCCTCCTTCATTTCCTGCTGTCGATTGCTGCTTATACAGTGTCCAACAGAGTCACATCTTTGTAGGCTGTCTTTAGTTATTATAAATACCATCTATTACTTCCCAAACACCAGCTTGATCAAGTCTAACTTCTATCTAACATTCAATGTCGAAGCTCTTGATGAAGTTCTCAGTTCAGATCCCACAAAAACCCACCTTGGCCAGCAAGAGCACATCAATGAAGTCCAAAGACTTAGACCTAGCCTTGGCTTTAAGGAAGTCAACACCCTGGCTAGCGAGGGTGCGGCGTCTCTCCCTGATGACAGCATCTGTGAAGTTGTGCACCAGGTCACAGGCCTTGTGGAAGCGCCGCCCATCAGCAGTGAGGTAGTACAGGAAGTCCACATGCAGGAAGAGCCTGAGGTACCGTTTCACAATGAGGGAGCTGAGCTCCAGGATTGCAGCAATGTATTCACTGGGAGACCTGCAGGGCGAGCCAGAGAAAAGAAGCAATGAAACACACACGGAACCCCAGAGAAGTTCCAGCCAGAGTCCCAGGATGAGGATTTACCTAGAAAAAGGTCCTAGCCAAGCACACCTCTCTCTCTGCTTCCTGCTTCCCATGAGTAGCCTTGTGCCCCAGGATTTGAAGGTAGATGTGGCATTGTTCAGCATTTGCTCTATCTTTTCTTTTCTGTTTTCTTACAAATCTTCCCTATTTTATGTATCAAGTTCATTTACTCCTCTTCAGGTCCTTGGCATCCTTCATCTATGATATTCCTTTACTGGGTCAATTGTCCGATCTCAGCTATGACTAATACTCCATCCTGCTTATTAAATACCTTCCATGTCTGCTTGGAAAACTCCAAATGGAGTTCACACCCTTCTTGCTGGGCATACAGCATCATTAAGATCTGCCTGCCAGCTGGACATGGTGGCCTGTGACTGCCGACCCAATAGTCAGGAGACGGAGGCAAAAGGATCATGAGTTCATGTGTGGCCTGAAGTGCCTCCTTACCTCCAAGTTAGCCTAGACAATGGAGCAAGATGCCATTAAGGAAAGAAGGAAGGAGGGAGGGAGGAAGGTAGGGAGGGAGTGAGGGATAGAGGGAGGGAAGGAAAGAAAGCAAGAAAGGAAGGGAAGGAAAGAAAAGAAGGAAAGAAGGCAAGATGGATGGTTGAGAGAGAGAAAGAGATGAGAGATCATTTGAAGAAAAGTGTGTCCCAGAGGCTTGCACACTTGGCTCCTAGCTGATCCAGTTGAGGGCACTCTTTAGGAGGTGGTGGAACTTTTAGGACGGGAGCCTTGGAGGAGTGGACCTTGAGAGTTTCAGCCCTACCCCACTTGTAGTTTGTGCTCTTTGCTTCCTGGGTGCAAATGTAATGGGATCAGGTAGTTTCCTGCTTCGTCGGCCAGCTTCCATGCCTTCCTTGCCATTACAGACTTCCCCTTTAGAACTGTAATCCACAATGTACTGTTTCTTCTATAAGGTGATAGTATTTTATCACAGCAACAGAAAAGAAAGGCAGAAAGGCAGTGTGACGTGGCACTGCTTAACTGAGTGTTAGAAGGAGGGAGGTGCTTTGAACTCCCTGTGATTACTAACCTTGTATAGCAGCTTAGATTAAATTGCACCTTTTTTTTCTTCAGAGCGGTGTGTGTACCGTGTATACACATGTTCATTTAGTTGCCTCATGTACATGTGATGATACACATGTGTGCACATGCACGTGGCTGACATCAGTTATCTAATTTCTCCCCACCTTGGTTTTTGAGAAAGGGTCTTTTATTGAACGAGAAGCTCATTGATTCTGTTGATGTGTGGCCTCCAGGGATTCCCCCACCTAAATCTCTCTCCTTGCCTTTATCCAAACAATCCTACCTCCCTGAAAGATGCTCTCTCTCTCTCTCTCTCTCTCTCTCTCTATATATATATATATATATATATATATATATATATCTTCCTTTAAGGCCAACTCTCTCTCTTCCTTGTCCTCCAGGGAGTCCCCTCTGTTCCCTCTGACAATTCCTTTCTCCTGTGGGTTCCCAGGACACAAGGGGGATGGTAGAGTAGTGCCCATACTCCAGAAATCTCTCTGCACAGCAGGTGTGGGGCTGCTCCCTACCCAAATCAGGCTTGGACCTACTCAAACTCCATAGAAACAAAGACCACATCATGGGAAAGCCAATTAAACTTCTGTTTCTCCACCAGAGAACTGGCTTCTCAGACATCATGTGGCCAGCAGTCTGCTAATCTAGCTGATATGCTTTGAAGGTCCCTGGCCCCACTGCAGCACTTCTGTGTCCTTTTTCCTCCCCTCCCCACTGACAAGCTATATAAGCTAGCCCCACCATTTCAATAAATGACCTGTTCTCCAGAACAGTCTTCCAGGTTGTTCATACGTGCCGTACTCACCACCGCATGAGACCCTGTTCCCCAGCTCCTCTGCATCCGAACCCTGAGACTGCCAATAGAGGCCGGGGGCCCAGACCTCCACAGCCTCTTCCCTTGGTCCATGCTTAGGATCCCAGGCAAAGATGATGACTCACTCTTGACAGTTGCTGTCAAAGCTGAAGACACATTTCTGAAGATTGTCCAAGGTCATGAGGCTGATGTGTTCAAACATGTTCAGGCAGGTGGTGCCCTTGGTGGTCAGGCACTCCCATTTAGCCTGACCAGAGAAGGGAACAGAACTAGTCCTTGGCTCCTGAGCCCCTAGTCAACTCCAAACACCAAGGTAGACAACACACACACACACACACACACACACACACACACACACACACACACACACCACTTAGGCTGCTACCCCAGAATAGGCCAGACATGGGTGGGAGAAGACACAAGCCTGGGAGTCAGAAACTTTGAGTTCAAGTCTAATGCCTGTATGCCCTTTGGTCAACGCATTTCCCTCTCCTAGTTCCCATTTGGGATATCTCCAGCAACAATTCATTTAACCTCATCTCCTGTCCCATAACACAAGCCATACTTCAATGGCTGCCCCACCACTCACACTCTTACCACTGGGGAACTTGGAGAAGCATCCTGACTTCTGTGGCCCCAGTTTCATCATCCATAATGTAACTGTCATAGTAATTTCTACCTCATGGCAATGTGAAAATTATCACGGAACTGGCATAGCATTTCTGTTGTATAGAAGATATTCAATAAATGCTAATTGGTATGTGGCTACAGAAATTACTCCATACGGAGCTGGAGAGGTGGCTCAGGTTAAGGACATTTGTTGCCCTTACAGAGGAGCCAGGTTTGATTCTTATAATGTTAATGTTTTATAAAAGAGATCATCCCATACAAGCACATATAAACACAGACTTACATGCATGGTGTTCACACTCTTATTAAAATTTTTCACATAGGGCTTCAGGATGTCGAAGTGGAAGGCGGGTGTCAGCAGGCGGCGATGGCGGCTCCACTTGTCACCAGCGCTCAGCAGGAGCCCGTCCCCTGGGAGGGCAGGGAAGGCAGGGAGTGAGGCTGGCACCTTCCCCTGGCCCAATATGGTGTCTCCTGACCCTGACCTTGATACTCACCCAGCCAGGGCTTCAGGAAGCCATAGAAATTCATTTCCTTGAGGGCTATTGCAGCTGCCGTGAAGAAGGCAGGAGATCAATCAGTGGCCACGAAGAGGGTGAATGGTGGTCTCTGGGAAGGATGGGGACTCCCAGCCCCAGGGCTGTCCACTTCCCCTCCAAGCACAGCAAGGCAGGAAGGGGACAGGAACAAAGGAAGCAGGGAAGAGGAAGGAGATGGGGCAGGAGCAGACCAGGCTGCAGCAGCGAGGAGAGCAAAGGTCAGCCTCACAGGGCACAACATGCCTCAGCACATGGCTGCTGCACGGTCCACCGTGTTTTCTACATCTGGCCAGTACAACACCCTAAATAAATGCCTTTAACAGAGCCCTGGGACACACCGTGCACATGAAACAGGGACACAGTTATGAACACAGCATATATGATCTTCCCTGAGATGACACATAATGCTCTAACACGGACATACCACAGTCTTAGGTGAGCTAAGTGTACCCTATGGATAGTATTTAATTGTATCCCAGATAGGATTTAAATATGTTTCATTCGTGCCCCAAATGTGACCCTAATTCTCATGTATCCTCCACGCTAAACACTAAGTATTTAGAGTTAAGGGTGCCTCTATCCTTAAAGACCAGGGTCAGTTCACAGGTCAATGCACTAGCCCACTCCTAGGTTGCTTAGCAACCTATGATGGCATGATTGGTCACTGTCACCAGGGACCAGGATACAAGGAGCCCCAGCTTCTCTCTCTCTCTCTCTCTCTCTCTCTCTCTCTCTCTCTCTCTCTCTCTCTCTCTCTCTCCTTTGCTCTCTGCCTGTCTGTCTCCCTTCCCATTCTGTATTCTCACTCTTCTAAGCTCTCCCGCTGTCTCTGTTTTGCCTTTCCCACAATAAACCTATAACCACAACCTGCTGCTCAGTGTGTAATTTATATCATAACACATAGGATTTGCCCCCATGTGCTCCCCTTGAAGAGCTGCCACTGCCTCTTCCAGCCATCGAGCAGCTCACGGCCAACCAGACACAGCTGACCTGTGGGGTCTTCTGAAGGATCCTGCACTCCCTCTTCCTCCCGAGTCAACTTTCAGCTTAAGGTCCCAAGAAGAGGCTGAAACCGTAAGGTGGGTGAGATCCTTGGCGTGCTGTGTGCTTCACTGTGCATCAGTTTCCGGAACTCAGCCTTTCTGCTCTCTTCAGTTCTGGCCTATCTGGTCTACATCAGACATGTGTTTGAAGTGATGTCTATTCCTGTTCCTCTGTAACTTTGTGGATCAGCTGGCCTTGAACACACAGAGATCTGCCTGCCTCTTCCTACCTACTGCTGGCCTCAAAGGAAAGCACACCACACCCAGCAGATCTCCACATTTTTATTCTACTTCATTACTAGAGATGTTTGTCAAGGACCAAAGAATAAGGAAAGAAGCACACCTTAAAGGTATAAATGACCTTCATCTTTTGCTTTCATTTAAGAAAAAGCTATGAAAACACACATGTCCATTTTTACTTTGCTTCTGTTTAAGACCGCACTCTGAACTGATGTACTGGTTATTTGTCATTTTCTGTCTAAAATAATGAGACAATCAAGTCACAGTGGCGGATGAAGAATCTGTCTTATCACCCAATGAGGCAAAGTGAACTCTTCCTGGAAACCCAGGGAGTTTTTAAGGGCTTGAGTTATTAGGGGTTATCTCTATGCACAGGAGAGTGAAGCCATCCCGGAGGAAGGGGGGGGGGACTAACAGACAATAGGCCTGGATTTTTCTGCAGACAGATTTCTTTAATTTTTTTTTCAGTGCCCAGGCATGCCGTCTAAGGTACTGTAAATAGCAGACAAGTGCCCGCCACAGAGCCACACCCCCAGCTAGCATATTTCTTTTTCTTTGCTAAGACCACACTGGGCTGAATTTCCATCACACACAATTTAACAGACCTCAGCATCTAGAAAGACCCAAAATCTTGCCCAAGGTCAGTCAAGTTAGTGGTAGGACTGTGGTTTCTCCTAGACATGGCTCCGTCCTCCTCTGACTAACCTGACCTGTGCAGAGGTAGGAAGGGCTGGGAGGAAAGGGAGGACAGACAAGTAATTGGGGTTCTTGGAGAAATACCTGGTGCCTGGAGAACAGGGCCAATGGTCTTGGGGTGGATGAGCCTCAGGAAGGGGTAGACAGCCCCAATCCAAGAGACATGGACATCATGGAAGTAGTGACCCATTTCAGTCAACAACAGTAGGCTTTCCTCATTGTTCTTGATCTGGAGATGGAAAAGACTAAGGCTAGCCCTCTCTTGCCAATCAAATTCCACACCACTCTTACTCTTTTTGTTGACTAATTGAAAAATGGCTCTTGCTGAATCAACCTGTATTAAACTGCACATCATTTTTATATTCATCTTTATTTACATATCTTTCCCTCAGTCTCTCTCTCTCTGAACCCTATTCCCCATCTCTGTTTTGTTTAAGATTTATTGATTTATTTTTTGTATATGTGTGTGCCTACATATTTTATATAAAGGCCCATGGAGACCAGAAGAAGGTGTTGGATCCATTGGAAATGCTGTTTCAGGTAGTTGTCAGTTACCTGATGTGGGTATAGGTACTGAAACCAGGTTCTTTACAAGAGCAGCAAGTGTTCTCAAACACTGAGTCATCTCTCCAACCTCTCTCTGTGTTTCCTGGATGGATGGATAGATGGAAGATAGATAGATAGACAGACAGACAGACAGACAGACAGACAGACAGACAGACAGACAGATAGATAGATAGATAGATAGATAGATGATTGGTAGATAAATGTGGATACACAAATGATTTACAGATGGGATGCTAATAGATAAGTAAATGGCACAGGGATATGTAACAGATAAATGATAGAGGTAAAATATATTAGATATAAATAAATGTATGAGTGTTTATATTTCACCACCAATTATATACCCCATTTTGTTTCTGTGTGTGTGTGTCTATCATTCTCTCTCCTTACTTTTCTTGATCTCCCTCTCTCCTCTGTCGTCTCCCTCTGCATGCCTCTCTGTGTCTTTATCAAATTCTCTGCCTCTGATTCTTCTGAAACGTGGCCCCCTCTTTTCTTACCACTTATCTAATGTCAGAGTGAATTCAGCTAATATGGCCCCAGCAATGGCCAAGTTCCCCTGCAGCTTTGAAGCAAAGGATGTGTGAGGACACCCACAGTCTCGGTACCCAGCTTAGGAAAGAAGTGCGATTAGAATTCCCCTTAGGAGGGAACTGATGGCCAATTTAGATCCCAAGTAAAGAAGAAGCCTTAGGAAAGAGAGCAGAGGAGAAGAAAAGACAGCAGGTGATCCAATATGGAGAGTTCAAGGGAAGGCGGATCCAGAAGTGAACACAGAGGGGCCACAGGGAAATCTGGGGAGACCAGTGAACAACAATAATCCTAAAACACTAAAAAAGAGACTCTTGGATGATAGAGACAGAACAGCAGAGAGTTATAGAGAAAAAGATCCAACAGCGCCAGGATTCAAGAACCTGGAAATCACGAAGGTGACAGAAATGAGGAGCAGGCAGAGACAGGGGCAAGAGGTGAGAGCGACTCTTTGTCCATGAGTCTACGGCAGAATGTGCAGGCTAGAGGTTTAGTCCAGAAGTAGGATGTTGGGAATGGATGGACAAGAGCTGACATGACACCTAACAGCCCATCATCACTGTGACCAAGACAACGAAATACACGGCTGATTGAGTTCACCCAAGCCCAAGGTTTTCCAAATGCTATTGCTAAAAGCTTGGTAATCTAAAAACCACTGGTAACCAATAATGTGAACTGCTTAAAGAACTATACAAGATAAATGTGCTTGGTGGCCCTGATTCACCCACTATGAGGAGCAAGGGAGGTAATGACTCTATATAATTTTTTTTAATTCTAGAAAATCAAGTAATATAATGATGCTGGTTAGTTGCAGCCAATGTTTCTAGATAAAACAGCAAATGAAAATAAAATGAGCTTAACTTCCCAGTTCCCGTTGCATACAAACCATCTAAAAGCTTGTAAGTGTGTCCTAAGAGAGAATCTGCTTTTGTTGTTGTTATTGTTTTACTTGTTTGTTGGTTGGTTGGTTTTACAAGACAAAGTTTCTCTGTGTAGCCCTGGCTGTCCTAAAACTCACTCTGAAGAGCATTTTGGCCTCTAACTCATAGAGATCCACCTGTCTCTACCTCTTGATGGCTCAGATTAAAGACAGGATCCACCACCAATACCTGGTCCTAGGAGGGAATCTTATCCTGAGCAGCTATAGGCCTGAAGATGCTGACAACCAAATACAAGCCCTTGTCATACTGAATTACTTACAATGCAAATTCAGATCCCAGCCTCAAATATGTCAGCAATTAAAGTGAGAGCACTGTTTGGTAAAGACTGGGATCCTGCAACTTGAGATGAAGATGCACAGAGGACCTGAGAGCATGGAACTCTCAGGATCTGATGGGTTTGGTCCACCTGGGGAAGATGTCTTCCCACATTTAGTAGCAAATATATTCTCAACCTCACTCCCTGAACTAGTTCCCTCTCTACCCTTGTCTGAAAAGAATCCCGTGTTGTCGATGAAGCCCAAGAATGACCCTCCCTGAAGGAGATGCTAAGCAAGTCAACTCTTGCCAATTGGGGTCCACCCTCCCTACCAGACTCAAGTTTCAGCAGGTCCCAGAAATGGAATATATATTGAGAAGGACCACTACCCTCCTAAAGAACTTACAGTTTCGGGTTCATATAAGAAGAGGTCTGGGTCATATATGTACATATATATGTGTGTGTACATGCATATATGTGCATATGTGTACATGTATATATGTACACATGTGTATGTGTGTATATGTGTGCCTGTGCACATGTGTACATGTGTGCATGTGTACATGTGTGTATATGTGTTTATGTCTATATGTAACCAAGCCCATACTGGGAAAGAAAGCACAGCAAATTACTAAAGAAGATACCAAAAATGTGTGTGGCTTCTACTCCTGTTCCTGTACCTTTTGTTCCTAAGCGTGCACACGGCCTCATGAAGTGTGCCCTATGATCTGTTGGAACAGAATATTAGGCATTTGCGAATGTTCCCACACGCTCAACAGGCACCATCCAAAGGGGAACAGTTGCAGTATTACCGCCTTTCTGTGATAACTCTGAAGGACATTAGTGAAGGAAAATCTACACAAGTGTGTACAGTCTTGCTTTTGCTTGGAAAAGGAGACTGTCTAGTGTGTGTATATATACTGCTGCTTGGGCCAATGATTTGGCAACATGGTGGGGTTCTAAAAAGGGGTGTGATTAAAAACTGAGATGACACTAATGTTTCTTTCAAATGTATTTCAAATAGTTATGGGTTTGGTTGATATTGAAAGACTTTCATATTTGGCTTTTTATATTTTTCTATAACCATTATAAAGGACCATCAATTTTCTTGAAGTTTTCATAATGTTCTTGAGCCCTAAGAAACATTATTTTTTTTCCTTTAAGGTAAACTTGGAATGTATAATCTTAAGCAAAGTGGATCAATATCATAAAAAGAAATATACCTATTAATCCCTGTTGTAAGTTCTAGCAAATAATATGTATTCATAAAACATAAATGTGCTTGTGTATATAGACAATCATGTTGAACACAGAACAGAAAAGGCTGAGTACCTGGGACTGACATAGTATTATTTAAAATATATACTGTATATGACCTGTGGACATTATAAAATCAAATTGGTTTTAATAGTTCTTTAGTCTCTCCTACCTTTTCATCTTTATTGGCAAATGTGTAAAAATATTTTCAACAGTGAATCTATAAAATTCAATGGGAAATTCTATAGCGTCAGGGTACCTATTTTATTTTATTTTTTAAAAATGTAGTTTATTTATTTTCATATTAATCACAGGTTAGGTACTTTGCATCCTAGGTGTAGCTCCCTCTCTTATTCCCTCCCACTCTCCTGATCCCTCCCTCATCTCCTCCCTGCCTCCTCCAAGTCCACCGACAGAGAAGGACCTCCTTCCCTTCCATCCAACCCCAGTTCATCTTGTCTCCTCAGGGGTGGCTACAATGTCCTCCCCTGGGATCTAGCCAGGCTGTTATTCCCTGGTGTGTATGGGGGAGGGTCGAAGAGCCAGCCATCGAGTTCATGACTGAAACAGTCCCTGTTCCCCTTGCTAGGGTCTTCAGCTGAACACCGAGCTACCATGGGCCACATCTGAGCAGGGGTTCTAGGCCATATCCATACATGGTCCTTCAGGGTACCTATCTAAAATGAAATGAGTATACTTTGAGTTTGGGTAAGTTGGATGTGGTTTTGTTTTATTGGTTTTTGTTTTTAAATTATATTTTTGTATAAGAGAAAAAGAATATGCAGTAGAGTATGTTAGGAAAAATAGAACTTAGGAGGAGTTGTGGAGAGGGGTTGTTTGAATATGAAAAAGTATATGAAATTTTTAAAAAGTAAACTCAGTACAAATAGAAAAAAAAAACTGAGATGACATTTTCAGAAAAGGCATGTGGTGGATCTCTCCAAATGAGCAAAGGATGTGAAGCTACTTGTGTCCCATGTCACTACTCAGCAAAAGGCGACCTCAGCAGAGATGGACTTTAGAAATCAGGAGATGGGGTGCTTGTCCTGTGGCTAGTGATTAACAGCTATCCCTGCCATTGACCAATGGGTCCATGATTAAGGTGGCCAAGGTGGCAGGAACGGAAGCGATACATGGGCTCAACAACACAGGCTTCCGCTCACCAAGGCTGAGCTGCTTATGGCTGCCATTGAGTGCCAGATCCGCCAGCAGCAGGGACCAACACCGAGCCTCCAATATGACACCATTCCCTGGGGAGACCCGCCAGTGAGCTGAGGCAGGTTGACTACCTTATACCATTTCCACCATGGAATGGACAGGTCTTTGACCTTACTGAAATAGACACTTAATCTGGCTATGAATTTGCCATTCCTGCATGTAATGCTTCTGCCAAAACTACCATCTATTCATTCACAGAATTCTTTATCCACCATCGTAGTAGCCCACATAACTTTGCTGCTAAAAAAAGAACTCATTTCCCAGTGACAGAAGGGAGGCAGTGGGCTCATGTCTGTGGAATTCAGTGGCCTTACCACCCTCCACCATCTTGAAGCAGGTGGCTTAAAAGAAGAGTGGACTGCCCTTTTAAGGAGACAGTGCCAACAGGTGGAAAGAACTCAGACAGCTGGACAAGTTTTCCAGAAGGTAATAAACGCTCTGAGTCCATATACAATGCGTGGCGCTGTTTCTCCTGTAACTGGGGTGTATAGCTCAGGAATCAAGAAAGAGGTGGAAATGAGAACGGCGCCATGCCTGATCACCTCCAGTGACCCGCTAGCAATCTTTTTCTCCCTTGCTCACACAATCTTGTGCTCTGCTGACCTACTAGAATTGGTTCCAAATGCAAGGCTGCTTCTGCCAAGAACTAGGATAAATATTCCATTGACTTGGAAGCAGAAAAACAGAAAAAGTAATCAGGAGATGGGCTAATAATGGAACCCTTTCAACAGGGGTCACAGAACATTCAGCGTTCATCACGGAGAAAAACATTGTTCACTTTGACCTAACTCGGACAATGGAATCCTTCGATTTAGTGTGAGGGTGGATAGGAAAGGACAGCATTGGAAAGGAGAGATCACGTCTTCTGCCATTCGGTGTCCCTGTGGGCAGAAAGACGGGGATCAGAGCTGATTCCCACAGAAGAAGAGGACTTCACAGAGGTACAGACACTGGCGGGAAGCCAACAGAGAGGGGCCAGGAAAGGGGCGTGCCCCCTCTGTTCCGTTAGAAAGCCTCAAATCCAACAATGGAAAGTGAAGGCAGTACACGGTGAAAGGGACTCTGTGCAGCCTGTCCTGCGGGCCTCAAAGTACAACACAGAACAGGGCTGAACAGACCACAGGAAGACGCTTCAGACCGTGAGTTCTGGTGAGAATGTAACCCAAAGTTAGCTAGGGATGAGAAAGAGAAGGAAGAGAGAGAGAGAGAGAGAGAGAGAGAATGGTATGGACAGAGGCAAAATGGGTATGTGAGCAGAGACAGATCCCCACAGCCTCACTCACCTCTGTACTGTCATAGGCCCAAGCCCTCTCATGACTCTAGACTCCTAGATTCCAAGAACCTTTCTCGACCCTTTGAGAACACTCTCATCCTGACATACCAGACCTACCTGCTTCCATACTCACCAAGCCAATGTGACCCCAAAACCAGTGCAGGGAAGTGAGCCTCGGAAAGCAGCGGAGACGGCAGTAGTTGTCATACCAGGCACTGATCCAGGTCAGAATTCGAGCCAGGCCCAAGAAAGCCCCAACCAGCCCCAGAAGCTGCCACAGGGAAGCAAGAGGGGCCCCCAGTTTCAGCCAGGACAGGCTCAGCTGTAACATCCTGTAGGGGAGAGATTGAGATCCTGAGGCCCAGGAGAAGGAGGTGAGCCTCTGGAGTCACTGGACAGGGATAGTGACTTAGATGGCTACAACATGGCAAGGAAAAGGAGCACCCAGGGCTATGCAGAGGAGAGACCGCGACCACAGGAAGGAAAGAGACAGACAGATGGGAACTGTTTACAGTCTAGACCAGCCCAGGCTGAAGCACAGAGAAGTGGTGTGGTGACTGGGAAACAGCCGGCCTCCAGAGCCAGCTGGCTCCCTGGAGCCACCCCAGCTGCTGGCAGAACTTCCACCGTGTTCTGGGTCTCTCCTGTGTCCCCAAGCCTGGCACCTCTGTCAGGGCAATGAGTCCCAGGAGACCTCCGCTCTTCTCTTAAAAAAAAGTTTCCTGATTAATGACTGTGTAGGATGTGAGCTGGGCTGAGCCAACCTTGCGTAGCAGGCTGGCAGACAGGCTGCCTCCTCCTAGCCCGCCCAAGAAAGCAAAATGAGGGGGCGGGGCCAACCCGAGGCAGAAGGAGGCAACACAGGCACGCCCCAAGCAGGCAAGGGATCCTCAGGATTCAACACACATCTGAACTCGGACAAACGTGTCTTGAGACCCAAACTTTACAACCTCTCCCACCCTCCCCAGGTCCTCTGCACTGCAGGCTGGGGGACGGCAGGCAGTATATTCCAATGCGGAACAGAGAAGCCCTGAGCTTCTGACCGCAGCTGCACAGCAGAATTCAGTTCTCCCTCAGAGTAATACAGGTTCTGGGTGGAGACAAGAAACAAAGAATCCAGCCGTGCTGGAACGGACTGTTTAAATTCTGAAGATAAAACTCCCAGCCGAGTTTCTGGAGTTCAGACAGAAAGTAGGCGGCATGGGTCAGGCTAAGAAGCACCCTGAGCTGTGGGGAAATGGATGCAGGAGGGGAGAGAGCTCTGAACGTTATCGCTCTCAATTCTGCCCCAGCCAAAGGCATAGGCTAGCAGATTGGATCAAAAATCTGGAGCCATCTGTTTGTTGCCTCCAAGAAACACCTCACCACAAAAGACAGGCACTACCTGAGGATGAAGCAATAGATAAAAGTATGTCAGCGAACGGAGAGGTGGCTCAGCAGGTTGAGGCCAGCCTTCCAGCCTGTTTGATCCCCAGGACCGACGTGACACAAGGAAAGAACTGACTCCTGCAAGTTGTACTCTGACCTCCACATGCACGACGTGACAAGCACACATAGACATAAATCATCTCCTTGATTTGGAGTTACCATGGAAACACACATCTGAGTGTGTCCAGAAAGGTTTAGCTGAGGATAGAATATAGGTAGACCATTCTCTGTCTTGGAGTTCTAAGTCATTCAACTTAGAAAAAAGAGTCGGCTCAGGCCAGAGCTGAGCTGGAATCTTCTTCCATGGGTAGCCTTCACAGGGTTGAAGGTGCTCTATAGGATGATGGAGAATGACCAACAGTCTGACTCACCTGTGGGCTCAGTGTTCATAGTGCTTTGAATGAGAAAGGTCTCTTAGCATTTGAACACTTGATCCAGCTGGTAGTGCTGTCCAGGGAGGCTTAGGTTTGGGAGCACTACTGGAGGATGTGCATTGCTGGGAGCAGGCTCTGGGACTTTCAAGGCCCGGCCTGATTCCAGTTTCTTCTCTCTATCTTGTGCTTGCAGTACAACTGTGAGCGCTCGGCTTCCTGACACCATACCCATCACATTCTGCAATGCTTCTCTTGCCATTGTGGGCCCTAGCCCTCTGAAACTACAACCTAAAACAAACTTTTTTTTTCTTGTAAGTTGCCTTGATCATGTGTTTTACTAAAGCAATAGAAAAGCAACTAAGAGTATGCTAGATTAGTGACTGAGCAGGCAAGACATATACGTTGGAGCAATAGCAGCAAGCTTTTATGAGGGTAACCAACTCCCTCCTGATTGGTTTTGAGATTCACTCCACGGGAAGGAATTGCTGCCTGGTGCTGTGAATCCACCGAAACCCTGTGACTATGGAGGTCATTGCTTCTTTGGGGGGGGGTGTTAGTTGGGATTTCTATTGTTGTGTTAAAGCACTATGACCAATGGCAACTTGAGGAAGAAAGGACCTTACACTTCCAGGGAACAGTCCATCACTGAATTAAGTCATGACGGGAACCCAGAGGCAAGAACTGAAGCAGAAGGCATGGAAGAACACTATTTACTGGCTTGCTTTTTATGGTTTGCTCAGCCCGTTTTCTTACAGAATACAGGACCACGGGGCCACTGGCCCCAGGAGAGGCACCCCACATCAACTATTAATTTTTTAAAAATGCATGGACTTGCGTACCAGCAATCTGGATAACAGCATTTTCTCAACTGAGAGTCTCTCTTCCCAAATATCTCTAGCTTCTATCAAGTTGACATAAAACTAACCCAGACAGAGCCTAAGCTACTGGGCCCATCAAATTGCTTTCCAAATGTTTGTTTTTATACCTGCAGATTAGTTCTGTTCTCATCCTCGGGCGGAAAAGCTTTTTGCCGTGGACAATAGTAGTTGCAGGCGTTCATAACTGGTCAGAGTGATTACGATAGGTGCCTGCTGAATGCTCAGTCATAAACGGTGCACTTATAGCACCTCCTGCCAGGCTCAGGGAACAGTACAGAAGAAGGGCCAGAAAGGCTATAAGGGGTAGATAAATGAGTGGAGTATTGTGAAATGCTGTCCTTCGGCCTGACACGGCTGGTGTACTCTTGAACTCACAGAGCTGTGATTACTGGCCTAAGACCTGCGCAAAATCGGGCCTGCCAATATCCTGTCATGGATTGGGTGAAAATCACAAGGCTTCACCCTTCCTGATTGATCTATAGGCAGGAAATGTTTGCTGGGAGAGGGGAGACACTTTCCTCAGTAACGTAGCCCTTGGCAGCGTGCACACACTCTTTTAGATAACCTCTCACCCATGTTTCTGCAATCAACCCTAACAGAACTCATTGGAACACACACAAGGAGATATGAGAGGCTTACCAAGGTAGCTCAGCAGGTAAAAGTGTCTCCTGACAAACCTGACAAGCTGAGTTTACTGACTGGGGCCTCCATGGTGGAAGAAAAGAACTGACTCCCACAGGTTGTCCTCTGACCTCTGCACACGTCATGCTGTATGCATGTACACAAACAGATAATAAATGAAAAAACTTTAAAGGCAAGGGAATAGCTAGGCAAGGGAATGAGAGAGAGACAATAGCAGATAATGGAAATGATTATGTCAAACCACATTATTTATGTATGAAATAGAACAATGAAACCCACTGTTATGTGTGACTGATATATGTTAAAAGGTGTCGTTCTTTGCCCGGTGGTAGTCTGGGTTGCGGCTGTCAGCTTCTGGACAAAGAACAGAGGGACCCCGAGATCAGAGGTTCCATTTCTCTCAGGAACAGCTAGAGCGCTTTAGGGTGAGGCAGGTACGCTAGGCTGGGCTCCTGTCTCACCAGGGGAGGGGAGGTGGAAGTGAGTTTTCCACTGGGTGTTACAGTTAGCTCTCTTAAAAGGAGATTACTGGTACCAGACTGTAGGGAAAACTTGGGCCTTCCAAATGCCTGTGATGACACCACAGTACCACAGTCTTTCGGTAAAGCTGCTGTGTTAATGGCTTGCAGCCGAAACCCAGGCCTGTCAAGGCTCAGGGCTGGTGGGCCAGGAGGCAGGTCCAGGCCTGGTGGAAGCTTCACTGGCAGAACTGCCGGGAGCTCAGCATCGGATTTCCAGGAAGGAGGGGAGCCCTCCCTCCCCCAGAATAAATGGTAACTCTCAGGCTGCCATGGTGGAGAAGTGACGTGAGAAAGCTTTATTTCGTGACTTATAAAGCTTGGGCGCTGGGAGGGGTTCCGAGGGTGAGTGTGTTTGATTTGCTGGGGCTAGAGATGCTAGGGACACTTGATTTACATGTAGTGGTACAGTGCCTTATTGACATGCAGAAGAAGCAGAACACAGTACTTAATTATCCTGTGGGTGGGGGAGACTCTCCAAGTACAGTTAAAGTCATTTGTGGAAAGCCAAGACACAGACATCTTATTTGCACAGGGATGGGAATCTCCAGGAATCCCTAGGTGCTTGCTGAGCAGGGTTTGTTGTTGTTGTTGTTGTTTAAATCAGAAGAGTCGGGACTGCAATCTTCCTTGAGGGCTGTGTGATGCTCCTTACAGGATCCTTACAGGATCTGGGGTTCCCAGATTAGACAAAGAGAGGATGCCTCGGAGACAGGTTGTCCATCATGTAGACGGAGCTCAGATGCTATCTAGAAACTCCAGACTTCGACTTTACCAGCAGAGTCCCACACAAGGGAAGAAGCGAGATGAAAAACAGCATTTATCACTCCCTCTGCTTCCTGACTTCAAATACAATGTGTTGGGCTGCACGGCACTGCTGCCTCCAGAACTTCCCCACCACGAAGGACTGTATTCTTAAACTGCGAGTATAACCTATCCTTCCTGAAGTTGCCTTAATTTGGGTATTTCGTCCCAGCAAGAAAAGCAACTGATGGGCAAAACTGTTGTCAAGAATGAAGTCAGTGCTGTGGTAATGTGACTGTGTGGTTCACAGGCTTTGGTCCTGGCTTGCAAGAGGAATGGGGATGCGTTTGAACTTCCATCTAGAAGAGCTCTAGAATGCTGTAAGCACAGGATGGCAGGAGTTTGGACACTCGAGTGCTGAGAGATATGTGGACAATTGAGGCTCAGTTCCTGAGGTTTCAGTGGGGATCAAAACTCTCTTAGGAGAGCTTGAACTTCATGTTGTTATATGGTAAGGAATCTTGCTGCAGGGCTAAAGATACGGTGCCATGGTTCAGAGCACTCGTTGCTCTTTCCAACACCTACACGGCACGTCACAACTGACTATAACACGAATTCATGGAGACCCAATGCCCTTTTCTGTCATCTTCAGGCACCAGCCATGCATATGGTGCACAGACGTACACGGAGGCAAAACACATACAATGAAATGAAAAGCAAAAAAACCTTTAAAGAACCTGGTTACTTTCTGCCCATGTTCTGAGAAGCTGAGTAAAGCGGAATTAAAAGACAAGGACCTACTCTGTTTGGAAGCAGGCATTTCTAGATAGTCTAGAGAGGTTGCCATTTCAAGTTGTGCCATGTTTGCTGTTCACTGCTTTTATCCAGTCCAGAGTGGGGAAGAGCAAACGAAGCAGACAGACTTAAAAAAAAAAAAACAGTTTGAAAGAGAATGAAGCACGCAAATTTGAAGTTGCAGACCGAGCCCAGAGAAGGCAGCGGTGATGTTAAAATATTAACACTATTAAAGAGAAATCTCACACTTCACATTATTCCACAGGACTGCACTGGTCCCACAAGATAAGTCCTAATGCAAGGTCCCAACCATGAATCTTTCTAATATGATTGTGGACCAGCGAAGTGGCTCAGTATCCTGATGTCTGATTCTATGTCGAAAGAACAGAGCTAGCACCTCAGTGTTGCCTTCTGACCTCCTCATATGTACCATGACATATATATATAAAACTACACACATACACCAGCAGTAGTAGTAATAGCAAGTGTGTGTGTGTGTCTGTGTGTGTGTGTGTAATGGCTGAAAGGATTCCCTACTCCCTAGAAGGAGTTTTCCTAAGGTTAACCTCAAAGGCACCCAGAGGTCACAGTGGTCCAAGAAAGCCAGACTATATTTCAAACTGACAGCAGAACTTAGCATCCTCTATGCAGCAATTCTTTTGCAAGCTTGAAAGATGCATGGTGGGGGAGGAGGATTAGTATCAAGAATAGTAGAGACTTAGACCAGAATTCCAGAAAGCCTGTGAGGTCAAGCACTGTGTGTACAGGTAGGATTCCCTGCAGAGAGAACCTGGGAGGCAGCGGAACTGGCTCAAGAAATCTGTGAGCTTCAGTAGGCAGAGCCGGAGAAGTATGCCTGCGGGAGCCCAGAGGAGTCAATCACGAGCTCCGGGTGCTAAATACAGATAGAGCTGGAGGTTCTGTGCTTTTCTTGATGGCTTTCAGTGTTGCCATGCTCTCATTTCTCCCTTCTGTAGCAGGAAAACTTATTCTGTGCAATTATGTATTGAAAGTACGTGGCTTGCCTTTTTATTTTGTTGGGATGAGATTCCCATTAAGCGATTGCCTCAATCCCAACACTCATGAAGCAGAAGCAGGTGAATAACTGATTCCGGGCCAGCCTGGTCCATAAAGCCAGTTCCAGGATGGCCAGGGCTACATACACAGAGAAATCCTGTCTCAAGAAACTAAAATTAAGTAAGTAAGCAAGTAAATAAGTAAAACTTGCAAAGAAAGAGTAGATGCATTTTACACTGTGGGGCTATGGGTGGAATGCTATGATTCAAATTTCTGTATGGACTGAAGAGATAGCTCAACATTTAAGAATACTGCCTTCTCCTCTAGAGGGCCTGAGTTGGATTCTCAGCACCCATGTAGCAGTTCACAGCTCTCTGTGACTCCAGTCCCAAGAGATCTGATGACTTCTTCTAACCTCATGGAGCATGCATGTATACAGACACACATGTGGGCAAAACATCCATGCTCAATTAATTAACGTTAAAAGAGTTGTGCTGTTGAGTGGTCCTATTCCTGGAGAGAGACAAACAGATGTCCTCTCATCCCAGACAGGTAATCAACAACGGACCAAAATAAAGACACAGTGAAAGTCCATCTTGGGATTACTCATGGAAGTGCAAATGAGGGTCATGTACTCTGGCAGAAATGACTCAACGGCAGCTGCATGACCAAAAGCTTGTCTCGACAAGGGTGACGGCTCACAGGAACATGGAGCTCGCTTCATGTGCAACTCGCAGGCAGCTCAATAGGTCAGAGTCTGTCCACTATTCTCACTGCTACTATCAGCTTGGAGAGGGTGTGGCCTGATTAATTTGATCAGTTTCTGTGCCTTGCTGAAGCTGTCGAGTTGTTCATGAAAATGTAATTGCATTAATTTCTCCTTTCCCTTTCCTCCCTTCAACCCCCAACATGCATACCACACACCAATTGCTGTGGCCTCTTCTCCTTTAACTGGCATATATATTCCTATGTGTTTATCAGTGGGTGTTTGAATGGATATAGGACATGTGCCATGTAAATCCAGTGGAGTATCATCCATGGAAAAGTGTGAAATCACATTATCTTCGGGGAAATGGACAGAACTGAAGACCACCATGTTAAGTGAAAGACAAACATTACATTTTCTCTCCTTTGTAGGAGCTAGAATGGAAAAGACATGAAAACAGATGGAGAGCCATTAGGAAAGGGAAAGAGAAAAAATTAGGGGGTAAGAAAAAGTATAGCAGTGAATATGACCCATGTATATTATATGTGTATGAAAATGTCACAGTGAACCCATTACTTGCACAATTAATAGACACTAAAAATGCACTTTTCCCCCAAATAATTGGGGAACATTATTAATTAAATAATTGGGGAACATCCAACCGTATTCTTTTTTTAATTTTTTTAAAATTCTTTATTAATTACACTTTATATACCCCTGTAGTTCTCTCCTTCCTCCCATCCCAATCTCTCCCTTCCTCCCCCTTCTGCACCCATGCCCCTCCCCAAGTCCACTGATAGGGAAGGTCCTCTTTTCCCTCCTTCTGATCCTAGTCCATCAGGTCTCATCAGGAGTGGCCGCATTGTCTTCCTCTGTGTCCTGGTAAGGCTGCTCCCCACTCAGGGCGAGGTGATCAAAGAGCAGGCCAATCAGTTCATGTCAGAGACAGTCCCTGTTCCCATATTCTTAAGGGCCACATACTTTCTCCCAGGATAGGTATAAGTGACCCTAATACAAAGATCACAAACTTATTGCTACTGAAATCATATAAGATTTTGTGGAAGGAGGCTGGAGAGATGGCACAGATATTAAGAGAGCGTGCCGCGCTGCAGAGACCCTGAGTTTGGGTCCCAGGCCATGCAGTTCCAAATGCTTCCACGATGCAAAGGCAACTGCACTCAGGCAGACACATAATTCAAAGTTTTCATTTTGTAATTCTTCTTGCTTTTTTGGTAACTTATGTGTTTCTTGAACATCAACTTGAGAGATGACAATGTCATGTTGAAACATCAAAATATTATACACATGAAGTCATTATGGGTGGAGTGGGAGACTGTTGACTGTTTCTCTAAGGAAGCAGACCAGGGATGAAGCCTAATTCTGCTCTCCTTGAACCTGGCCAGTGCCCATGACTTCTTGGACAGTGGTGTTTTTGTTATTAAGGGTGTATAGTTTCTTTCCACTTTCTTTGACTACAGGGTCTTGGCCCCAGTGAATAGGTTAAGAGGAAGCCCAAGAAGGCCCATACAGAGGCCTTGTCTGAAATAACATGAAGTCCTCAGCCATTTGTCCACCATGAGAGTCAGCCATCTTGGAAATGGCTCCTTCCTATACAGATGAGCTGCTCTGGATAATGTTCAATAGAGTCTATAAAGTATATAAAGCCAGCCCTGTTGAGCCCTCCCCAAAGTATGAATTTCTATATTTACAAGCTATTTCCCACAGGCGTTATTTTTTACAAGCAGCCAGAGAGAGGGGGAGAGAAGGAAGGGTGGGTTACAATGCTATTTAGCACACGGTTAGAATGGACAGAATGCAGTGTGTGTTTGACACCTGCCCTATGACAGAATGATGACATAGGCACTAGCTATGATGCTTGGATCTTCTGTCACACAGTAAAAGACCCTCATGAATTCTCTAGCCCTTGGCAGGCTGTTAGGAAAGCAATGAGCACCTGGCTTGGCATCAGACAGACCAAGGTCAAAGCTAGGCTCTGCCACTCACCAGCTGTGTGATTTGAGCAAATGATTTATGCTTGAATGGAAAAAAAAAAAAGATTTTAAAGGCTATGACTGTCTGTAGGTATGGTGGAGACTGTTTATTGTAGATAAAAGGGAGAGCATAGCCAGAGGCAGAAATCTCTGGGAAAGTCAACGTTGGAGTTTCTGCTCAGATGGAAAAATATCCTGGGACTCAGGAGCCTGGGAACCACACAGCTCTGAGAGGAGGCCTCCTCAGGAGAGGTACTGCAGCTCCCAGGGGAGGGTATCACCAGCAGAGCTTGGGGGCTCAGGAGCCCCAGCCTCACTCCCCTTCTTTGCTTCTTCCCTTCTTCTGATGAGAGAGTCCCACCAGAGAGCAAATAGATCTATTGGGAGGGTCCAGGGTGCAGAGGGACAAATCCAGAGTTGGCTGACTCTGCTCCCAGGAGAGGACATCAGGGAACTAAGCAGACACAGCCTTTATATAGGATTTCTTAGGGGGTGGAGCTTTCTAGAACAGAGATTTCCAGGGTGAGGATTGTCGGATTTCAAGTCCTGGGCATGGGGGAAGTCAGGGATTGGTGGGATTTCCTGCTCAGGGATTGGTGGCTTTTTGTTCAGATTTTTCACCTAAAATTAGCATTATCTGGGAAGGGTCCTGTTGAGGGGCTGGGAGATGACTTTTGTGACAGTTACAGAGGCTGGAAATGCTGATATGACAGAGAAGTCTGGGGGAGGAGATGGGCTTATGGAGCTCCTCAGGCAGGGGCCGGGCCCACTTTCCGACCTTGAGGGTTTACAAAGTTTATTAAGGGAGTCCATGGCAGGGAAACCTTTCATGAGTAGCCAACAGTATCCAATTCTCTATCCGACTGTTAATGATCCACTGGCCAGAGGCATGAAGCAGTTTTCTACATTTTGGAGATCCACCTGGAGTGGTAGGCTCTTATCTTTTACTATGCCTGACTGGTTGATATATAAGCAGCATTCCTTCTTGAGAGAAAAACAAAGCTTACCTCTCCATGCTGTTAGCAAATCTAATCCTCCTCAGTTTTGTAACTTGGCTCCATTGTGGCACCTCAGTGAGAGACCGTTACCTCAACGGCTTGACAGCCGGCTGCCTCAGGGCAGTCCACAAGAGCAGTCCACATCAGAGAAGTATCTCCATGCCATGCCCCGAGCTGGCCTGCTGCTCCAAGCCCACTGCAGCCAACGCCCCAGGCTGAGGCAATCCCAAACCTCGGACATCGCAAGCCATGGGGAGGCCCACCAAGCTGAGGTGGCCTACCACCCCAAGCCATCCTGATGCCCCACAAGCCGTGGGGACCCACTGCCGCGCCATCCCTTGAGGCAGCTGTGAACCCAAGTGGCCCACTGCACCTTCCCCTCAAGAGCTATGCTTAGAGGCCACTTAAATACATGGCAGCCCTGGAGCAGCAGGCCACTAAACTTTCAGCTGGCTCCTGCCGGTTCTCCTTCCCTCCTCAGAGCAGTCAGCCCTTTTCCCGCCCTGCGGCTGTGGAGGTGGGAAGCAAAATGGTCGCTCCTGTCAACGTCTAGCAGGAGTGGCCATGGTGACCATTCCTGCTTCAGCTGACAGCCATGGGAACCAGACAGCTTTCCTGCCTCAGAATGCCTACTGCCCCCATCACGGGTGCAGTCCGTGGTGGTGACAACCTTTCCTGATTTCCTGCGTCAGCCTGCCGCCTTCACGGCGAACTCCTTCTAAATGTTGGACTCTCTGTAGATTTTGTAACTCCTCAAGGCAGAAAAGTGGCCAGAACTCTACCTGAGAAAGCTCCAGCAATGGGGCCACACACACTCCCAGACCTCTGTAACTGTCATCTCCAGTCCCTCAGTAGGACTCATCCCAGATGATGCAAATTTGAGATGAAAAGTCTGGACAAAAACCCACCAATCCCTGAGCGGAAAAACTGACCAATCCCTGAACAAGAAAACCCCACCAAGCCTTGAGCTCCCCCAAGCCTAAGATTGAAATCCCACCAATCCACACTCTGGAAAACCCTGCCCCAGGAAGCTGTGCCCCCCAAGAATCCCCCTATAAAAGCTGTGTCTGCCCGGCTCCCTGCTGCCTTCTCCCGGGAGCAGAGGCAGGCGCTTCTGAATTTGGCCCCCCTCTCCTGGATTCGTCACTTCAATAAATTTCTCTTAAGAGATTTTCTGCCTGCTGTGACACACTTGTCCGAAGAAGAGGAGAAGGGGTGGTGCTCAGACTCTGAAGCTCATCAGGAGTTGGGGTTACCCTCCCTTGGGAGCGGCATCAGCCCGAGAAGGAGCAGAGCTCAGGCTCCGAGGCTCATCAGAGGTTGGAACAAACCCTCCCTTGGGAGCTGCATTGTCTGGAGAAGAAGTGAAGCTCAGGTTCCTAAGATTCTCTGCTCATCATGGGCTGGAGTAACCCTCCCCTGGGAGCTGAAACATCTCTGTGGAGGAGGTCTCTTCTCGGAGATGTGTGGTTCCCGGGCTCCTGTGCCTCAGGATGCCTTTGGGACACTGTCCCACCTCGGAACTGGGATACCTTCTCAGCCCTTGGAGTTGTGAGTTTACTAAACACCTTCTCACCTGATCAGGAAAGCAGACCTGCAGCAAACAAAAACAACAAGCACCCTAGTTTTGGAAAAAGGATCACTAAGGCCCAGGTCCCAGACCGCTCAGCAGGGAGGCCGTGTGGACTTGAATGCCACAGAGAATTGAAGTGTTGTGAACATTTGGGCATAGGGGCTGGGTGGTGGTGTTAAGGGTTAAGATATTGCTGGTATCTACAGGAACTAGTGTGCCCCTGAGGAATAAAAAGCCATCTGCAGTACCAAAAAAGAGAGATGTGGGAGAGTTAGGGTGCAGTAGTAATGTTTGGCTTAGAGCAATTAATGAGCAGCGAGGTGAAGGAGTCTAATAAGCCAGTTGGCAAGGCCATGAATGGGGGTTGAGTTTGACCCGGGAGGGGGGTCACATGACCAACATTCTTCAAAGCAGTCAGGCAAAGCATTATTCAATAACTGATATGTGGAGGTTAAGATGGTGTGATAAAGAGGTGAGATCAGTATTGCCTAAGAAGGATGATGTTAGGGATGTGAAGTCTGGGGCCAGAAAGCTGTACACCTGAGGTAGCCAGTCCACAGCAAGAGTGAGGTTGAGATGAGAAAGGTGAGTCCAATAAGGGAAGCCATCAAGTTAGCGGCAATCGGGGTAGTAAGGATAACCTAAGGGAGCATGTTTATTCAGTAGGAAGAAGAGGGGGATTGTGACCAGGAAGACAGAGAAGAACCAAGTCTCCGATGGTGATTGAGGAAGAAGGGGGGTCAGGATGAGGCTGAGGCAAGTAGGGTGGATGTAGTTCCAAAGGAGTGTGCAAAGATAGTGTAACAAAGGAGTAAGGAGGTGGTCAGGGGAGGTGACAGTTGAGTCAGGAGGCAGGCCATCTGTATATGAGCTCAAAAGGGGAGATAGAGGCATTTGCGCGAGGGCCCTCAGTCTCAGGAGAGCCGATGGCAGAGGTTGTATCCAACTGGAATGAAGTTCTTTGATGAGAATGTTCTTAAGAGAGTGATTGTTCGACCTGAGGACTGGGGACGGCAAGGGCTATGGAAAGGCCGCGGAATGTTAATGGCTTTGGCTAGGATTTGGGAGATTTGAGAGGCAAACTCAGGGCTGTTTTCTGATTGAAGGGAAGTTGGAGCTCCAAAATGGGGGAGATGAGAGACGATCCGGGATCTTTTAATGATAGTGGGAAACGTCTCCACCCATCCTGAACATGTGTCTACCGGGACCAAGAGGTGTTTGAAACATCTCCCTGGAAGCATGTGGATGAAATCAAGCTGTCAATCTGATCCAGAGGGAGCTCCCCTGGCCTGATGAGTGGGAAAGGGAAAATTCCGTTGCCTGGAGGTGGGATTAGAAGTGTGTCAGATTTTACAAAAAGCTGTGATTTTTTTTTAGAAAAGATAGATTCTCATGGATAGTTTACAAGTAGGTTTTAATAAAGTGAGACAGTGTGAAAGATGTGGTGCAGATGGGGTGGAAGTTAGAAGGTGGGTGAGGAGCACCTGGGTCTTGTGGCTTCCGGGAGCTTCAACTCTAGCTGCAGCAGCTCGGTTATTTTCTTTAGAGGTAACAGAATCATTTGTTTGGTGTGATCCACAATGGACAATTCCTATGGCTGAAGGAGGTGAGAGGCTTTTGGCAGAGCCATAATTTGGTCTGAATTAGCTATGGACCCTCCTTTTATTGTTAGTAGTCTATGTTTCTTCCAAATAGCAAGTTGTGACAAGAGAATGTGGAAATCTGTATAAAGGGTTGTGGGTTTTTGCCAGCTGGAAGGGCTATTAACTTGGCCTGTTGGTTCATAGTTTGGGCTGGAAGGGCCTGTGCTTCAGCCACCATGGTCTCAGAGACAATAGCGTACCCTGATTTTTGTACTTCCACGTGTAGGAAGAAGCGGCCATCTAAATGTCGATGGCTTGAGGCAGTGTTCCCTCGTGTATGTATGTGGGATAAGGGTTTCAATGCAAGAGTGAGATGCAGAGTGTTCCAGGATTGGTGGGGGTGGGGGGAGTAGGGGAAGAAGATTTGAAATGTTGAGAGGTAGGCATGGTTGAAAGGTAAGTGCAGTGTCCTCTATCAACAACACCTGGAGAGAGAGAACTCAAGATGGGGGTAATTTTTGGAGGTCCTTGTATGTTTAAAAGTGGGACAGGTGAGGAGAAAGGACAATAATAGGTCCCCGAAAGTTAACTTTTTTGACTCATGTGTGGGAAGTTCCGCTGTGGCTAGAGCACACAGGCAAGGTGCTCATCCCTGAATAATGTGATCTAATTTTTTGATAGGTATGCCACGAATGCAAAGGAAGGTCCTGGTTATAACCCACAATGCCTAGGTCATATCCTTTCTTCTCCATAACACAGAGAGAGGGGGTCGAGTTAAGTCTGGAAGATGTAGGGTTGGGGCCTAGAGGCGGGCTTGTTGAAGGGCCTGTACTGAGCACAAGGAGTGATCATGAGATGGCCACAGGCCTCCTCATATAAGGGGTGAGCAAGAAAAACAGTGAAAACGAACCCAAGAGCATAGAAAGCCAGCCATACCTGGAAAGGACAGAGTTTCGTCTTCAGTGGCTGGAACCAAGGGTGACTGAATTAGATGTTTTCTATCTAGGGTAATGGCCTTGTGAATGGAAGTAATTGCTAGTTCCAGATAAGGTACTTGAGAGATGGACAATTGGACCTTAGAGGGTGAAACCCTGTACCCTCTGCCAATCAGGGAGTTTAGCAGAATAGAGGTATCAGCCTGGCTAATTTGTAAGGATGGACTGGAGAGGGGAAGGTCATCTATGTACTGTATAAGCTCGGAGTTTGGAAGGAGTAAAGAAGGTAAGCCAGAGGCTAAAGCCTGGCCAAGTAAATGTGGGCTGGACTGGATCCCATGGAGTAGGACGGTCCAAGTGAGTTGGGTAGAGAAATGAGGATCTGGGTCAGTCCAGGTGAAAACAAAGATATCGGTGACTGTGGGCCAAGAAGAACAGAGAGGTCTCTGAGGGATGGTAGAGAGAAGGGCATAGGGGTTGGTACCACAAGGTGAAGAGAAACCACTGCTGAGTTAGCAAGTCAGAGATCCTGAACCAAGTGATAAGCTCCACTGGGGTTTTTTAACGGCAATGATGGGGTGTTAAAGGGAAGGTTTTTGTAAAAGGTCAAAGATAAGGGGCTTAAGTCCCCTGAGGCTTTGAAGAGAGAGTGGGTATTGAGCCTGGGCGGTATGTTTGGTGTTTTTTTGTTTGTTTGTTTGGTTGGTTGGTTGGTTGGTTGGTTGGGGTTTTTTTTGGTTTTTGTTTTTGTTTTTTTTAAGTGAATGATGAGAGGAGAATGGTACTTGGCTATGGGGGCGGGGCTTTGGGTGTCCACCTGGGATCCACCTAGGAAGCTGGTAAAGGAAAGGGTGTGTCAGGTTGTGTGGTTGCAGTCAGGTTGATGGAGGGGGCAAAGAAGACAGAGGCTCCCATTTTGTCTAGCAGGTCCCTCCTCAGTTAAAGGGATGGGACAGGTTGGCATCACTAGGAAGGGGGGAGTAAAGGGAATACCCCTAAAGTTACACCTAAGTGGTGGGGTGCCATGAGGTCAATAAGGCTGTTCCCCTACTCTGACAATAGAACAAGAAGAAGTAGGTCCCCAAAATTTTGCCAGGACAGAAAAAGTGGCCCCAGTGTCCAAAAGGAAGAAGATGGGTCATCCTGATACTGTGTGATTACCTGAGGTTTCCTGTCAGAGATGGTTGTGGTTAGGCCTGGGCCTAGGCCACTTCAGTTGTCTGTGGCCAGACATAGGAGATCAGCAGGAGGCAGTTCTGCGTCCGACACCTTCACACTTTGAGGGACGTAAGGATAGTCAGTAGCCCAAGGTTTCTCTTGATGGCACCTTAGACATGGTTGGAGTGGCTTATGAAGTCTCTGACAGGCTCTTCTTGACCACATTGAAAACAGGGAGCCGGGAGTTCTTGGGCTTTGGGAAGATGCTGGAACCAGCCAAAAAGCCTTACGTAGGATAATGCATTTTTGTTTGGGAGCTTTTTTTTTCTTTAAATCTCTCCCATAGTATGCCTTAAAGGTCACAGTTAAGATATCTGCCTGTGGAGTCAGAGGTCCCTTCTCTAGACATTTAAGTTTATCACTAGTATCTGGGGAACTCTGAGGGAAGTGGGTTGTAAGAAGCTGTCTTCCACCTGGAGTCCCAGGATCCAGATTGGTACAATGAAACCTTTGTAAGGCACTCCAGGAGTTGAGATTGGTTTCAACATTTGTCCTGGATGACCTCTCACACTTTTCATAATTCACCGCTTTAAGGAAAGCCTTACACAATCAGACCAGGAAGCAAGTTATGAACTGATCCCTAGCTCGTTTGTCCCCTGGGGTATTGTAATTCCATCCAGGATTCCCCCTGGGGACTGCCTCAATCCCAGTGGGCTGGGTCAGTTTGGTAGGTTACATCTGTATGTATCCTAGCCTGATCCCAGACTAGCCTGCGCTCCTCAGCGAGAAGATCACACAGATATCATGGAGGGTGTGATTAGAAGATGGGTAATACACTGGAGTTCCTCACTAAGGGTGGAAGAGTAGCAGATTGGAACCCCAATCTCTTCTCCATTTAGGCGGGTTCACTTTATAAAAAGGGGATGTGTACTCTGCCTGAGCCATCCACCCTGTCAGCTTCCCACAAAGGAGAGCTGTGGCCTGTGTAGGCCGGGTACAGAGAGGTAAAGGAGGACCTTTGGCAGAGCAGAAGTGAGTAGCAGGAAGACTAGTTGGGGCTTCTGGGGTGCTAAACGTGGGTATGGGGGGGGGATTGATTTGGGCAACCTGTTGCAAAAGAAGTAGAAAGGGAAACTGAAGGAGTCAGAGGAAGAGCAGGAGCTGTGGGTTTGGAAGGGGGGCGGGGTCACTAACCAGACTAGAAATAGTGGTGGAATCATCTTGTTTAGGCTTTATAACTAAAGGGAACCGAGTGGAGGAACAGGAAGAAGAGAGAGAAGGCTGGGAGCAGAGAGAAGAGAAAGCTTGGACATAGAGAATCTCTCCATTTCCCTGGTCCCTAGCAGTACTTGTAAAGGTCCCAAGTAATATCGGAATGTGGGATGCCATTATGGGACCATTTGGACTAGTTGTCTAAAGGGTATTGAGGCCAAATTTGGTTGCAAAGGTGAATAAATTTGGAGCGATTCAGGTCAGGTGCCAGGTGGAGAGGCTCGAGGTTTTCTAAAAGGCATCCCCAGGGAGAGTGAGGGGTATAGAAGACACTGTTCCCATGGCTGAGAAGTGGGTAGAAGGAGAAGTATAGGAGAGTCACTCATGTGCTCAGAAGGAGGGCAGAGCTGAGGCTGGCTAAGAAACTCAGTAGCTGGCACCAGGACTTTCAATGAGACCCGAACGCGGAGGCCACCAAGGTGAGGAGGGCCAAATGCAAAGGTCACAAAGGCAAGGAGGCCCTGAAGGTGAGGCGGCCCCAAGGTGGAGGCCCGAAGGCCAGGCAGCCAAAAGGTGAGGAGAACTAAGCTCTAGGAAGGGGGCTCGGCCACAGGAAAGGGTCAGGGAAGGGGCTGCAAAAGCCACAAGTTCCTACAGGAGCTCCAAAGGGAGGGTGAAAAGAGGGCAGGAAGGGGCACAACAGTCCAGGGGAGCCTAAGGAAGCTGCAGGATCACAGCTCCAACGGTCAGGTGAAGAGCACCAGCCAGAGCCTTAAAGACTGTGGCTGGGGGTACCTCTGCCCGCAAGAGGGGTGCCAGACACTCAACAGTCACTTCCCCAAACTCAGGGAAGCATTCACTCCGACCAGAAGGGGAAGCTCACCTAATCGTTGCTGCCATCAGCAGCAATGAGGTGTTGAGCAATTGGTGAGCCGGAAGGTGAGTCCGGCCCTAGTGCAGCTCAGATCCCCAGGACAGGGGGCACATGCACCAGAAGACTCTATCTAAGTTATGGTACCAAAAGCTTGGTGTTCCTGCTCAGGTGGAAAGGTATCCCGGGACTCGGGCGCCCAAGAACCACATAGCTCTCTGGTGGCACAAGGACCCAACGGAAGGGTATCCTGAGGCGTGAGAGCTCAGGAATCACACAGCCCTGACGAGGATGTTCCGGGCTGAGCCGGAGTGCTACAGTGTAACAGTTCCTCCTCTTCAGCTGTGCCACTCCCAAGCGAGGGTATCACCTCCGCTGAGCTCAGGAGCTGGGGACCCTCAGCGCTGCTCCTCCTCTTTGCTCCTCGCCTTCTTCACCTCATTGCTTCTTGGCTTCTTCTGATGACAGAGTCCCAGCAGGTAGCAAATCTCAGAAAAGATATTTGTTGGGAGAGAAGAATCCAGGGTGTAGAGGGACAAATCTGGTGTGGCTGCCTCTGTCCCTGGAAGAAGACAGCAGGGAACGGAACAGTAGGCAGGGCTTATGGAGGATTTCGTAGAAGGTGGAACTTTCCGGGGCCAAGACCCCAGGGTGAGGATTGCTGGGATTTCAAGTCCTGAGCTTGGGGGAGCTCAGGAACTGGTGGGTTTTCTTGTTCAGGGATTGGCGGGGCTTTGGTAGGTTTCTGAAAGAAGGTCAGGGGTTGGTGGATTTCCCTGTTCAGTGACTAATGGATTTTTGTTCAGACTTTTCACCTAAAATTAGCATACTTTGGGAAGGGTCTTAATGAGGGGCTGAGGATGACCTTTGTGACAGTTACAGAGGCTGGAAACTTCAGAAAGGCTGCTGGAGCCCCTCAGGCAGGGGCTGGCCACTTTTCTGCCTTGAGGGTTTACAAAGTTTACCAGGTACACAAATTTTGCAAAGGGGTCCACAGTAGGGAAGCCTTTTCCTGCTGCTTAAGTTGGTGTGAGTAGCCATCCATCCAGAGCGAACATGATCAGCCTGAGCTGAGCCAAGTAAGAAGAGGGAAGGGAGAGGGAAGAAGAGGGAGCCAGGTGCAGCACCCAAGGGAACAAGGGTACAAAAGAGGTGGGTAACCAAAATGGTCCCACACACCACTACCACCACCCCGGGCTGGAGAGCTCAGGGTAGCTGCAGGGTTTGCAAGCCAGGAGGACCCGTAACAGGTAAGGGGCTGAAGGATGCTGGGAGAATCTGGAGGCCAGGTCTACTCGGCTGTTTGTCCCAGGGTTTGAGACTTAACAACGCTCTGAGCACAAACCCCTCCTTAGTAATCAGGACACAAGAATAGAACTAGAGGAGCTAGAGGAGCCAGCCAGCATTGAACTCAGACCCTGACACAAGGATTCCAGGGTAGAGACTACCCGGCAGCAATCCTAAGACAAGGTTTCAAGCATCTCTTTGGGAGAGGATCCCAGGAAACACCAGCAGCGTCGTCCCAGTCAGAGCGGACAACAGCCTGCACCACAGGGTCAGGCCTGGGAACTGGAGCAGGGAGATGTGACCCTGACCATGAGTACAGCCGGATGGATAGTTGCAGGCACAATGAATGGTGTTTCTCCTCCTTTACCACCAATACATGCACACATATTACATACATACACGCACATGCATACACACATGCACAGACGCTGAGAAAAATGTGTGTGTGTGTGTGTGTCACATTTGGGGTCACTGGTGCACAGCTGTAGCAAGATGGTGGGAGCTCACACATACACATGAGAATTCTTGGAGGAAGAGCTTTATATACCGGTGTCTCTGACCAGCAGAGGGCGTCTCTTACACACAAATGAGAGCCATAGGGTCTTAATGAGAGCCATAGTTGTCTTAAAACTGTGTGTGCACATACCTGTACACCTGTAATTTCAACATATGAGGGAGTGGAGGCCAGAAATCCAGGAACGGCCGTAAAGATAGTTCCAGGCCAGCCTGGGCTACATGAAACCCTGTCTCAAGGAAGGAGTGGGAGTAAAGATGTGGCCTGAACTGTGTCCCCATCCCTCCTTTCCTCCTCTCACAAGATTGATGATCCGGTAAGAATCACGGTACAGGGGGAAGCTGAGGACCAGAGAGGAGCTGTCCGCTGTCCATAGCCACCTCTAGGAAAGGGTCCTACCAAGATTAGATCTCACAAATACTGGCTCCCTAGACCAAACGTGTGTGTGTGTGTGTCTGTGTGTGTGTGCGTGTCTGTGTGTCTGTGTGTGTGTCGTGTGTCTGTGTGTGCCTGTGCGCGCACGCATGCGTTTTGTCCTGTTGCTGGAGGACAAGGTTGACTATGAGAGAACTGAGAAGGTCTTGGAGAATGATGGGCGTGTGGAGCTCCTGCCTCGTGGCGACAATGTGGGAGCAACAGCACTACCGAAAGCCGCATGGCCAGGGTAAAACCCGGGTCAGCAAGCTTCCCACTCAGCCCACGGGTCCCGCAGCGGCCGACGATCCCACAGCGTGCCGTCAGGGGGCGCCCCAGGTCAGGAAGTGTTGGCCACAGTCTGCAAATTCAGTTCAGCAGATCCTCTAGGCACCGCTGCACCCCCAATGTTAGCCAGAGACTGAGGGATCCAATCCGACGGGAAGCCTGAAATAAAGATCTTAGGATCTGAACCGAGACCCCAAGACAAGGATATTGACATTTAAGTTGCTTCCCTCTGGGATCTCTGTTTCAGAGCCCGTTAACGGAGATAATCAGAAGTCATCTGAACTGTGGAGCAGTGAGTGGCTCCAATGGGAGCATGTGGGAAGACAACTGAGCCAAGCAGCAAGAGACATTCATTCCATCTCGAGTTCAAGGCCAGCTTGGGCCAGGTGGAGACCAGCCTCGAGAGAGTGAGGGCTGCGGGCGTGCTCGGGGTAGAGTACTTACCTACCCACCCCTGCCAAGCCTGGGAAGAACACATAAGAGGCAACAGGTCTCATCTGAATCTCATCACATCAGCTCTGGAGAGCGCCAAGGCTGCTGCTGCGGGGGCTGCTCCTCCTCCTCCTGCTCCTCCTCCTCTTCTTGAGACAGATTGTCTCTGTGCAGACCTGGATGTCCTGGAGCACCCTGTGAGGGCTAAGCTGACCTTGAACTCTGAGAGACCCTTCTGACTCTGACTCCGGAGTGCTTGGATTAGAGAAGATAGTGCCACCAAGCCCAGCCCCCTAAATCTTTAAATGCTTCCTAAATGCTAGACTTCCAAAATGTTGTCTCCCAGCCTGGAATCCACATTTAAGTTCAACGACTATGAACAGGGGTATAGATCAGTGGTTGAGTGGTCACCTAACACACACTGGGTCCTAGATTTGCTTTCCACCCTGCACACTCTCCTTCTATCAGTCTGTTTCACATTTCAACCTCCTGATCTCACCAATGCCATCCCCTTCACCCCGTACCCCACGTCAGCCTTTGGCAAGAGATCGAGCCCAAACCTAGAGTCCTCCCCTTCCTTGGAATGGTCCTCCTTAACTGGAACCCCTCACATCCATCACTTTTATAGCCCCATCGTGCTTCAGCCACCGTGAGGACCAATACAGTCACCCCACCCAAATCCTTTGGCCTCATAAAGTCTCTGTTAAACACAGCAGCTGACAAGTCGTATTCCACCTCTGTTTAGACTTCTCCAGAGTTCCCCTTTCTGTCCTCACAAAAGAAGTTAACATCTGTCCAGAGTCCCCCAGTGTAGTTAGTGGGCTTGCTGGCTTCTTTACCACCGCCTTCATCTTGCCCTGTCACATTTGCAAATGCCCAAAGTAGGCGTGTTAATATTCTCAGTATCATCACTGCCCTAACTGTAATATTTTCCATGTCAGCAGTTCCTCCAGAGCCTGGCTCCCTCAGCCAGACCTGGGTGCCTCCTTGACTTCTTTCCTCCTATGTCTCCACAGCTAGCCAACTACCCCTGAGCCAGAGCCTTCCTGCCTAAACCTAATTTCCATTGTTTCCAGGACCCCGACCCACAGTACACCCCTACAAGCCCGGTTCATAAGAAGCCTGCGCTCACCGTGTCTTCCCCTGTCCCTCTCCACACCTCCCACGACTCCCTGTTGCTATTTGCTTTGTCCCCTACCCTTCCCCCGTTCTGCTCCCACCACCCAGATGCAAACACAGTTAATGTAACAAGATGCTGCTTGTGTGCTTTTCCCAGGCTTGGCAGAGGTAGATTAGTACTCTACCCTGAGCACCTCCCCAGTCCTCGCTTTCTGGAGACCAGGCCTCCACCTGGCTGAAGCTGGCCTTGAACTCGAGATGGAATGTCTCTTGCCACTGGGCTCGGTTGTCTTCCCACATTTACTCCACTCACTGCTCCACAGTTTTGATGACTTCTGATTATCTCATTCAGCTGAAACTGTTGAGTTTCTAAAGCTCTGTTGAGTTTCATGCTCTTCCTCATCCCAGACCTTTGCTGACCTTATTCCTCCTCCTGAGATGCTCTTCCCTCCGCACCATCCATTCCATTTCTACTCTTACTTCAGTATCAGACTTCCCCTGACCCTCCACTCCCCAGAACCCTGGGTCTCGTGTTTGAAGCATATGTCATATACTGTAAATTACCATTCTCGGGTAAAATTGTTTGTTCAACATCTGCCCCTCCCTGACGAGGGTAGGAACTAAGCAGATCTGTGCCCCTGGTCCCACGCCAGTAGACAATGAAATATTACGCAACCTATTTACCAAATAAACAGTGCACAAACTGTCCCCAAAAATCCGAGTTTACTTCCAGAACAAACAACTTGGCCCCAGTTGCTTCCCAACTGCCGAAGGCCCACCTCCTCACCTCCAGACCTGGGAAGATGGGAGAAGGCGGAAGGTGTCTGTATCGTCTTGCTTTTACTCTCTCTTGAAATTGAGAAAACTCCAGCAAAGGGACGGTGGCTAAGGAGGAAGGGCTTTCAAGAGTCCAGGTTTACAAAACAACAAAGTAAACAGCCTAAATCCTGAGCCTCGGCTGGAACAGTCCTTCTATGTATCTGTGGGTCTTGGAAAGGTAATGTTGAAGACTCAGGATTGCAAGCTCAGGCTCCAGATTCTAAATCCTCGGTTTAGAAGCCAAGGATCCAGTCCCGGCGGTGAGTCTAGGGAAGTTTCTATGGGCCGGGCCTAGGAACCCTAATCCTCAGGGACCCGTTAATCTGTTTTATCTTGGGGGCGGGGCCCAGACACGACTGGGCGGGGCCTAGCATGATTCCCTTACGCAAAGGGCAGATGAGGGTAGTTCAAAGCATAACTTTAAAGCATAACTTTGACCTCAAGGGGTGGAATCAGTTACTAGGGGGTGGGGCCTTGTCCTGAGGGGCGAAGTTAGCACCAACAAGACGCCCCTCCAAAAGCTTCGTCCTCCCGTACTTTCTTTCAAGTAGCATGGTCTACGCCCTCAATATCTTGGAGGCGGATCCAGGCCTTTGGAGGCGTGGTCTTGGCCTGGGTGGGCGGAGCCTGAACCCCGGGATCCGCGGAGTTCTAGCCCGTTCACGCCCGAGGAGGTAGCGGCTCCACGTTGAGCCAAATGCCGTTCTCCGTGCGCAGAATGAGCTCCGGCTTCCGCCGCACCTTGCGGGTTCGGTCCACGCTCAGACGGAAGCGTAGCAGCGTCAGCGCCACGACCACTCGCATCTCCGCCATGGCGAAGCTCTGCCCGATGCAGTTCCTACAGGAAGGGACGCAAGAATCCTTAGAACATGCTACCCCGGGGTCAAACTTTCAAATCCTAGCACAGCCTGCTTCTAGCGTCCTAATGGATGACCTAATGGATGATCGCCCTTGTCTGAGCTTCAGTTCCCTCCTCTGTAGAACCGGAATGAGGACAGCATCACAGAGTTGTTTGAAGTATGTGAGCCCAGAACCCGGGGTCTGACCTATAATACCTTGTTCTCAAGGACAGAACTGCTGTGTGATTCCGAACTTCTTGGTTCAGTCAAGGATGCAGAGGGGACTTGAGTTTCTAAAACTTACTCATGAGGCTTGGTCTCTGCTTCGTTGGGGCACACCCCCCTGACCTAACACTGGCCCTGCCCCTTCATTTGTAGTGATGTCTGGGCTTAGTAAAGGCCTTACCTGGGACCTGCTGAGAAAGGCACGAAGGCCAGTGGAGAGCGTTGCTGTGGGGTGTCCGGGTCAAAGCGGTAAGGATTGTACTCCTAGGCAGGAATTGGCTGGGTGAGCCGAGGACTGGTCCAACCATCCAGCCCGGCCTGCAGCTCAACCTTTGAGGACCCCTGTGGCAGGAACACCTCGGGGACATCTGTTCTAATCATACACATTTCAGCCATGCTGTCTCCTCAGCCTGGGACTCACTGGGTCTTCAAGACCTCTCCTGTTCCCCTGAGCTTAATGTCCCCAGCCCCCACCCATCTGCTTTTACTTCCTTAAAACATTTAGCAATGCCCAAAATGATCTTATCTATCTATTGGCTTGTTGCCGAGAGTTTCACTTCAAGGCCCATGAGGGCAAAGGCCTCACCATAGGTTATCACTGTTGAGCACAGAGTGCGGCACGCAGTAGGCGCTCAGTGACTGTTTGTTGACCTTATGCATTAGCAAGGGCTGGGTGAGTCAGAGGGTCAGTCCCTCCAAGCAGCCGTGAGAAAGAGCCACAGCCACAGGACACAAGCAGGAACTTACCTTAGAGTCAGGCCACACTGTGGGGTTGTGGTGGGTCCCATAGATGCTGACCAAGCAGATAATTCCTGGGGGGACATTTAGAATAACTGGGGGTCAAGGGAGTCTCTGGAAACACACACACACACACACACACCTACCTCAGTTTTTCCTGTAATCATGAGATAGATTCTTGTGAGCCAGCTGTCACCACTTCCTGTCCACCCTTCTCTGAAAACATTTGCTGCCCTGTCTACTCTCTCTGCTTCTCTCTAGCAGTTTTGCATCAGCGTCCTGTCCACACGGTACGGCATTTCTGCTCACAGGTATGGCATTGCCTCTTCTACCTCCCTTGGATTCCTTATTCCCTCTAGATGGTCAGATGCCTGTACCTGACATCCACACCCTGAGGTTCTGCTCCATAAACACACTTGCTCTTTCATCTTGGAGACTGGCCTTCCACATGGACAGGAATATGTGGGGCCTACTGAATCTCCCAGGCACTGGGTGGTACTCAGACTTGACCTCCCAGCATCACCCCAAATACAGCTTGATTCTCAAGGAACAGATAGCAAATAAATGAAACTGACCCTCAGGGCCAGAAAAAAAAATGCTCAGCATGTGAAAGTACTTGCTGTGGAATCCATGATTCAAGCCTTAGAACTCATGGTAGAAGAAGAGACTTGACTGCTGAAAACTGTCTTCTGACCTCCCCATGCACACACACACACACACACACACACACACACACACCACTGTCTTCATCATCACAGTAATATTTCTGGAAAGAAACTGACCTTCCACCATCAGTGCCTATTCATGTCTACCCTGCCTCACCCACTCCTTCCTTTCCATCTGGACACAAACACCTCTACCTCCTCTACACACACCTTGGTTTCCCTCTGATGATTAAGTTTGTCAACCTGATACAATCTAGAGTCAGCTGGAAGGGGGTCTTAGTGGGACATTGCCCAGATTAGACTGGTCTGTAGGCATGCCAGCATGCACTTTTTTATTTTTATTTTATATGGACTCGTGTAAGAGAGAGAGTGTGTGTGTGACACATGTGTGTGATTGCCCATGGAGGCCGGAAGTAAGTGACACAATTTCTGGTGCTGGAGGTATAGGTGGTTGTGAACTCCCCAACAAGGTGCTTAAGGTCCTCTGGGGGAATGGCAAATGCTTTTTTTTTTAGGTTTATTTATTTTTGTGACTATGAGTATTTTACACGTATGGTTGTATGTACACCACATGCATGTCTACTGTCTACAGGGTTAAGAGTGTTGGACCCCCTGGAACTGGAGTTACACATAGTTGTGAGCCACCACGTGGGCCCTGAGAGCTCCTACAGTGCTCTGCCCCTCTCCAGCCCCTGTAAACAGTTTTCTTAATTGGATTACTTAAGGTGGAGAGACACACTGATCGTGGGTGGCACCGTTTCATAGGCTAGGACCTGGAGAGGAAAGAGGGAGAGAGGGAGAAAGAGAGAAAGAATTGAACACAGGAATGCACGTAGTCGTTCACTGCTCTTTGTTCTTGTCTGTGGCTGCAATATGACTGACTACTTCAAGTCCCTATCACCATGACCCTTCTGTCATGATGGACTAAAACCAGGAATCATGAACCAAAGAAACACTTTATCCCTAAAGTTGCTTTTGTCAGGTTATATCAACAGGAAATGAAACTAGACACTCATCACTCCAAAGGCAACACACACACACACACAGTGATCCACCCCATCAATCACAGGGATCTTCCCCATCAGCCATCACAGGGACCCTCCCCATCAATCACAGGGACTCTCCCCTTCAATCACAGGGATCCTCCCCATCAATCACAGGGACCCTCCCCATCAGCCATCACAGGGACCCTCCCCATCAGCCATCACAGGGACCCTCCCCATCAATCACAGGGACTCTCCCCATCATAGGGACCCTGAGCCCACAGCAGGCATGGTCCGACCACTGTGAACAGTGCTGCAGCAGCAAAGGGGACAGAGAGGCACCTTTGGGAATGACGCGCCCATCTGGCAGCTTGATGTCCTCAGTGCATCGACGAGAAATGAGGGTCACAGGTGGGAACTGGCGGAGGCTCTCCTTAATACACATGGTGGTGAAGGGCAACTGAGTCAGGTCATCCCTGAAAAGAAAGGAACTGTGAGCCCCCCCCCGAACACATGCACACACACAAACACACATGGGAATGTCTGTGGAAGACCAGTTCAAAGATCCAGAATGGCTCCACAGCTTCTGCAGTTTGCATATGTCCCAGGCAGGTTGGCAGGCCAGAAAAGAATGAAGATATTCTAAAGAGACACTGTACCTCCTCATTCTGACTATCAGACTACTGAAGCAATGGAGCCCAAGACCCCAGAACTACACCCCCCCCCACACACACAGGGATCTAGTTCTGGGAGAGGAAAAAATGCAGAAGCTAGGCCACCCAGAACGGAAAATTCCCTCCCAGAAAGAGACTTACAAGTTGCTAGACTAGTTTAGGGGACTGCTTAGACTTAGGAGAGCGTCACTGTTACTCTTTATCATTCTCCCACCCTTTCCCAATATGGCCACACTGAACAGACTTCCTTTCTCAGGTTTCCGTTAGCAATTTGGCTCTTTCAATTGGCTAATGGAGAATGGCCTACTAAACCTGGTTTGTTGCAGGCACGGGCTATGACCTCAAGCCCCATAAAACAAACAAACAAAACAACAACAACAACAACAAAACCTTGGAAGCAAAATATATGACCACTAGCCAAGCCAGTTGCTTGGAGGCTGTTCTAGAGAGTGAGTTCAGTCAGCCTGAGCAACTTCCTGAGTGAGAGGGACCCTGTCCTGAAACCAAAAACCAGAAGAGGGCAGCAAGATGGCTCAAGGAGTTAAGGAGCTGCCAACACTGACAATCTGGGTTCAATCCCTGGGGAAGGAGAGAACCCACTTCTGCAGATGGTCCTCTAACTTCCACATGCATGCAGTAGTACATGTGCACACACTCACACGATAAATACATAAATATAATAGAAACAAACAGGGAAAAGGTGACTGGGCATATAGCTAAGGAATAGTCTAATCGGCTGGTATGTGTGAGGTCCTAGGTTCAAACGAAACTATCTCACCATCCAACAATCACAATAGTGACAAGTGAAAGCAGCCAACAACAGGCCTGGTTGCCTGGGCTGCTGCTGGGCCCAGAAGTAACCACTGATGCTCTGTTGTGAAACCATGGGAGGGGCCGAGGCAGCTGGGAGCCTGGAAGCCACAGCAAGTGGATGTGGCTTCATTCATCTGGAATTCCAGATTTCATTTGATGCATTTTGTTTTTATGTTTTATTACAGATTTCAGAACAGTGTATTGTACTCAGGAACCCAACCTGGACTAATGATAACTATTAGTTCATGATTTAGTTCATTTTCTTTTAAATCAAGACTTTTTTTTTGGTGTGTGTTTGTGTGTGTGTGTGTTGTTCTGAGACAAGGTTTCACTATGTAGCCCAGGCTGGTCTGCTTCTCACAACAATCCTCCTGCCTTAGCCATCAGGATCCTGGATGGGATTACAGTTGTGCACCATCACAGCTAGCTCTAACAGGCTGGGTTTGGGCTATCTGTCACATGTATGCAGGTGCCCAAGGGGGCCAGAATAGGGCATCAGATACCCTGGAGCTGGAGTTACAAAATAGTGAACTGCCCAGTGTGGGTGCCGGGGTTGGAATTTGGGAGAGCAAGCAGCTTTAACTACTATGCCATCTCTCCAGCTCCCAGAGAACTTTATGTTTCTGTCATAAAGAACCAAAGAACATCCTTGTCACAAAGCCATCCATAGATACAAACTCAAGCAAGGAAGCAGAAGAGCACGTAGGTTGTGGCTGGCGTCACCTCCTGCCGGACTCCCTCGTCAGACCCTCTGTCATTTCCCTTTGGTATAAGGGTGGAGTAGCAGGATGTTAAGGGTACTGTGGTACCAACTGAGAGTCTCCCTGAGGCCACACACAGAAGGCTGGAGAAGCGGAAGGACCTTCTCCCTGCGCTACTTAACTGGGGTCAACTGGAAGCAGCATGTGATTCAGAGGAAGTCACTTCCCACTTCTCCCTGATACAAGCCAGCATGGCACTCACTAGGTAGCCCAGACTGGCCTTAAACTGAGTCCTCCTGTCTCAGCCTCCCCAGTGCTGTGAAAATAGGTGTGTATCACCGTGTGTCGGTGTGTGTATGTGTATATGTTGATGTGTGGTGGGTTCATGTATATATTCAGCTGCTTGTCCACATATGTATGTGTACCTGTGGAGGCCAGAGGACCTCCGGGTCATTCCTCGGCACCATGCATTATCTACTGGGTCTTTTTGTTTGTTTGTTTTGTTTTCGACAAGGTCTCTTATTGGCCTAGAAGTCCCTTGTTAGGGTAGACTAGCTGGCCAGTGAACCCAGGGCTCTGCCTGTCTGGCTCCCCAGAATTGGGATTACAAGAGTTTGCCACCATAGTCAACTGTGGTGGTCTGAGGAAGAATGGATCCTACAGGCTCATCATACAGTTCCATGCTTCGTCCTCAGGGAGTGCCACTACTAGAGAGAAATAGGAAGTGTGACTTTGTTGGAGGAAGTATGTCACTGATGATGGATAGGTTTTGAGGTTTCAAGGGCCCAAACCAGGCCCAATGGTTCTCTCTTCCTGCTGCCTAAAGAGCCAAGTGTAGAACTCTCAGCCGCTTCTCCAGCACCGTGTCTGCCTGCCAGGCTTCCCGCCACGATGAAAATGGACTAACCCTCTGACACTGTGAGCCAGCCCCCGTTACATGCTTTCTTTTATAAAAGTCGCCATGGCCACCGTGTCTCTTCACAGCAATAGAGCACTGACTAAGACATCAGCCCTTGTTTTAAACATGGATTTTCTTTCATGTTTACAAGGCAAGCATTTTTGCCAACTGAGGCATCTCCTAGACCTTTTATTGGAAATAGTGGTTCAAATAGTCCAAGTGTGCCCCAAACTCAACATACAGACAAAGCTGGCCTTGAACTCCTGCCTCTTCTGTTTCAGCCTTTCAGAACCGAGATGGCAGGTCCGTCACCATGCCTGGCTATGTGCTGTGCTTTCTGCGCCACTCGGAGTCAGCTCACATATTAAAACTGTCTTCCTGCTCTCTAATATGCGCTTCCTCTCTGCATCATGATCACCCTGGCATGCTATTTCCTCCCAATTGAAACCTGCCATCCCAAAGGGCAATGTGTCTGCAAGCCTTATTTACAGGACCGTAGGCCCTTTCTGCCCTACTCCTGTTGAACCTCACCACGTGACTTGCCTCTTCCACAACGTTTCAATGCACTCAGAAGCTTTTTACACTTCTGGAATCTGCATGGAGAAGAACATGCCGCAGAGTAATCCTAGATCCTAGGAGAGGCGGGAGACATCTGGAAAAGGCCTGAACCCGGCCAACGGTTTGGAAGCAGCCCCACTCCACTCGACTGAGCCCAGTAGCCACAAAAATCGTGTGTGGGTAAAAGCTATAACTAAATGCTTGCCACAAGCCACTGAATTTGAGGGATGTTCTTGGTATGTGGTGGGACCACCACAGTTCCTGATGAGTTTGTTCTGAGAACTGCTGAAGTGGGGCCAGGCCTCACAATCATTCCCATGACATGAACCGGAATTCTGAAGGCTTAAGGGACTTGTCCAAGGCCTCACAATCAGAAAGTGATGGAGCAGAGATTCATATCCAAGGCTCTAGCTTTGGCTTTCTCCCTCTACTCCGCCTGACCCTACACACTGACCAGTCCAGCTCCTCCAGCTCTCGGCCTTTCATGACTTCTTGGATCTCCTCCCGGCACTTCTCCTGGTACTTCGGATGCTTCGCCAGGTTGAACAGTGCCCACGACAGCCCACTGGATGTTGTGTCATGACCTGTGGGCAGACAGGCGTTGGCAGGCTACCACCTTCGGGCAGATTGCAGTGTCTCCCAAGGTGCTCCCCACAGCAGGAGGACAGTGGCTCTTCTGCCCACCCACCTCAGCCTCGCTTGGCATCCTCACCTTCAAACATGAAAGTATCCGCCTCAGCCCGGATGTCCTCATCAGATAGTTCTTTTCCGTCTTCATCCTGAAATGGAGAGTGAAGGATGCTGGGCCCACTCTACTCTACTTCCGACATCCTAGGCCCCCAAAGTCAGATATGCTTATTTCCCCAGTTTTTGTCTTTTCTTTCTTCTCTTTCCACTTTTTTCTTTTTCCATTTATTTATTGCATGCACACATTTATTTAGTGTGTGTATTTAGTATACACACATACACTATGGTGCACATATGAGAATCAGAAGACAACTTGCTGGGGTTGTTTTTCTCCTTCAAACATGTGGGTGCCAGGGACTGAACTCAGCTCATCAGGCCTTGCAGCAAGCATCTTTACCTGCTTAGCCATATTCTCAGCTTGCCCTTTCACCCGACTCTCTCAGGGACTCCACATGGAGCCTGGACTGGTCTCAAACATGAGGTCTTCCCACCTGAGTCTCCAAAAAGCTGTTTCAGCCTCCTAAGTTCAGCTATTCTAAGTTGCCTAAAGATGACTAGTCTACACAAGGACCATCATCATATTCGCACGCACTGCTTACTGTTCTGTGCTATAAGCCTGCATTCACTGTACAGCTCCTGACAACCATTTAGCCTGCCGGATAGCCAAAGACCTTGTCAACCGGTCTTCTCAGCCCCAAGATACAAGAGACAGGTGCCTTGATCTCAGTCAAACACCCTCTAAGCCGCAGAGCCAGGGCTGGAATCCAGAACTGCATCAAACATTCTGCGCAGGAACTTCTGTGGCTGAGCACTCCCCACTGCACAGAGACAAGCTATTGCTGGCTGAACCAGCAAACTGGATGAAATGGCAAGTTCCCAGTCCCATGAGAGAACCTGTCTCAAGGCAGTAAGTCAGAAGGCAAAAGAGGAAAAGGCCAAACTTCCTGCTCTGGCTGCCAAATGCACGCGTGTCAGTATCAGCACCCACACCCGCACACTCATACCATACACACTAATTCAGGGAGGAATGGGCTGAGGCTGAATACTAGAGCATTTGCCTAGTACCCTTTAGGTCTTGGGTTCAATTTTCAGAGCTCCGAGGTGATAAAAACGAGAGTGTTTTGGCTGGAAGCTTGCTCAGTGGTTACGAGCACTTGCTGCTGCTCTTCTCTCGGATCCTAGTTCAGTCCTAGCACCTGTCTCTTCTGAGGGCAACCCTCAGAGTCGGAGGTCTGTTTTCAGCAGTGGGTGCAATTCCCGCGCCGGCCTCTAGGGGCAGGAGCCCTCTTCCAGCAAGCCTCACCTTGGCCAGCAGCAGCACGTCTATGAAGTCCAAGGTCTTGCCTTGCTTGGCCTTCAGCCACGCCTCGGCGCCCTGCTCGCGCAGCGCTCGCCGCCGTTCCTGGATGACTTCGGTGGTGAAGTTGTGCACCGTGTCGCAGGCCTGGCGGAAGCGCCGCCCGTCGGCCGTGAGGTAGTAGTAGATGAAATCTATGTAATGATGCAGGCGGTATTGGCGCCGTACCACCAGGGCGCTCAGCTCGATAATGGAAGAGATGTAATCGCTCATTCTCCTGCAGAGAGAAGGGCAGTGAGCCACCAGCGCTGCCCAGAGACACGCACGGGGCCCAGCCTCCGTTACAAAAAGACAGGGGCCTGTATTAACCTTATTTTGTTGTTTTTTTAAATGATTTTTATGTTATGTGTATGAGTGTTTGCCCAGTCTACGTCTGTGCACCGCCTGTGTGCATTGCCTGAAGGGACCAAAAGGAAGTCTGTCCACTGGAGTTAAAGGTGATTGTGAGTTGCCCAATGGGTGTCTGGAACTGAACGCTGATCTCTCTCTCTCTCTCTCTCTCTCTCTCTCTCTCTCTCTCTCTCTCTCTCTCTCTCTCTCTCTCTGTGTGTGTGTGTGTGTGTGTGTGTGTGGTGTGTGTTGCTGGAGACAGAATGTAAGGCTTTGCATATGCTAGGTAAGCACTTTACCAACTGAGCTATATCACCAGCCTTTTCATTTTTTTGAGACAGGGTTTCATGTTGCTATGTAGCAAAGAATGACCTGAACCTCTGATTTTTCCAGCCTTTGCCCACCCACCAAGTACTTGGATTACAGGCATATTCCACCACACGTGGCTTGTTTTATCTATAGGATTTTTGCCTTATCGTTTATTTTTATTTATTTTACGTGTATGAGTGCTTTGCTTGCACATCTGTGCACCACAGGCATTCTTGGTTCCCTCAGAAGAGGATGTTTGATCCCCTAGAACTAGAGTTACAGATGGTGGTGAACTACCAGATAAGTGCTAGGAATCAAACCTGAATCCTCTGCCATAGCATCAAATGCCCTTACTCGCTGAGCCACCTCTCCTGCCGGGTTTTTATCCTTAATCCTGACTATGTCTTGGGGTCTGAGTGTGTGCTTGCTCACCACGTGCATGCAGGTGCCCTAGTTGGCCAGAAGAGGGCTCCAGATCCCCTAGAACTGGAAGTAGAGGGCTTGTTAACAGCCCATCGAGATTGCTTAGAGCCGAATTCTGATCCCCTGCAAAGCGTCATGTGTTTGTCACACTGGATCGCCTCTTCATCCTGGTACCTGCCTTATTTTATTCTATTGCAGGAGACTAGAGATGGAGTGGAGGGCCTTCTACATGAGATACACCCCTCTTCAGAGCTGCACAGCCAGCCCCAGACCAAATACCGAGAAAGGAACCAACCCAAGTCATTATTTCACTAGCTCAGTCAACAAATAGTCACCGAATGCTTTTTACATGCCAGGGAAGCTGCCACATCATTTTACCCTTAGATCATTTCTCAGAGTCAGATATTTTCATCTTTGCCTAACAAAGAAATGAGGTGTGTGGCTCCCTCCTGCAATCCCCACACTCAGGAGGTGGAATCGGGTGGATCAAGAGGTCAGCCTGGGTACAGTGTGAAAGCCTGTGTCAGAAGGTGGATGGGACGGAGGTGTGCCTCCTCAGTTAAGAGCCCTGCTCTCCCAGGGGACTGGAGTTTGACTCCCAGCACCCATGCTGGGCAGCTCAAAGCTGCCTGCAACTCCAGCTCCAGGGCATCCAATACCTCCAGGCTCTGTGGGCGCCTACACTCGGGTGCACATACCTACACATGGACACATAGGTATAATGTTTAAAGATAAATTTCTTCATACATATTTTTAAGGAAGAAAAGGAAGCGGGGACAAGGAGGCAGAAGGGGAAGGAAACGATGAAGAAAAATAACAATACAGGAAGGAGATAAAGAAAAAGAAGAGTAAGAAGAGGGAATAGGAGTGAAGAAAGGGGGGAAAGGAGGAGAGGAAATAGGAGGGAGAACTAGGAAATGAATGAGGTGGACATTTCTAGGCTGCACCTCTCTGTGGAGCAGAGGGGGAAATAGTGTTACCTGAGCATCTACTAAGTGTCAAGATACTAACTGGCATCCTTTTACTTTCTTGTGTACTTATTTGGTATTTTTTGTTTTGATTTTTTCTTTTTTGCTTGCTTTTGAAACAGGTTCTTACGAGGTGGCCTAAGCTGCCCTAAAACTCACTATGCAAGCTGGCCTTGACTCTGACAGAGCAATCTGTCTGTCTCTGACCTCAAAGTACTGAGATCAAGGGCATGCACCACCACGCTGTGCAGAGTTTTTGAGACAGGCTCGACTCGAACTCAGGATCTGGTTGCCTAACCCAGCCTCTCAAATGGATCATGGATCCAGGCGTGGACGACCACACCCAGCCAAAATCTCACTTAATCCTTTACCTTAGAGAACTGAAGCTGAGAGGTGCCGCCCCTCGAGGGCCACGCAGGAAGAAAAAGAAAAAAAAAAACAAGGCTAAGGGTGCATGGCCCTGGCTTGCATCTTAGCAGGGACGGTCCCTCCCTCCTCCCACTGCTACCCACCCTGGGGGCCACACTCACTCCTGGCAGTCACTGCTGTAGCTGAACACACATTTCTGAAGGCTGTCCAGGGTCATGAGGCTGATGTGCTCGAACATGTCGAAGGAGGCCACTGAGCCACCTGCCAGATGCCGCCGCCATTTAGCCTGGGAGGGAGACACAGGACACGCGGGCATGAAGACCACAAGCCACAAGCTGGTCAGGCAACCACCAGGCAGGAAGTCACTGCCGATCCAGTTCATAGCAAGGGACACTGCCCCCCTGTACTTGGAGGCCTCCCGGGGTGAGGCCAACCTCTTCCCAGTCTGAGGACTCACGTGCATGATGTTCGTGGACTGGTTGAAGATCTTCATGTAGGGTTTCAGGATGTCAAAGTGGAACGCAGGCGTGAGCAGGCGGCGGTGCCGGCTCCACTTGTTCCCTTTGCTGATCAGAAGTCCATCCCCTGAACCCGGAACACCAAGGCTAGGAGTCTGTCCCCACAGAAGCCCTCCAAGGAAGCCCATACCCTTCCCTCATTTCCCTGTGTAAAAGATAATCACTATGGCTCCGCTTTCACTATGAAGTGTGTCTGGAGTCATTGGAGAACCAGAGGGGGAAGCACCGGGCTGACTTTCCCAGCTGCTAGCTGGGACCTGCTTTACCTGATCTCAGTTCACCCAAGATTGAAATGTTATCGGAAGTCCAAGCCCATGAATCGGAAATGGAGGGAATACAGCAGATAGGGCTTTTGTCCTGAACTAACGGGATGGGAATCTGGGGAGAGGACCATGCTAGACACCAGAAGGATAGCACTTCCCTGAAGAACCCACCTGATCAGAAATCTAAGGGGCAGAGAAATGTTAGCCAGTTTGGGATCAAATTGTGGGCGGGGGGGGGGAGGGCACCCATCTCATCTTTTCTCTGGGCTAACATCCAACTTTGCAAACTTGTAAAATAAACTGGTTTGCTTTCACTACTTCAAGTCTCCAGCACTCTTAGTAAGTGGGGGTCATTGTTTCTCACCCTGGAAACTCCAGCTTCTTCCTCCCCTTCAGCACTCACCTAACCAAGGCTTCAGGAAGCTATAGAAAAACTCATCCTTGGGTGCAATGGCAGCTGTGGAGAGAGAAAAGCCAATGATGATTACAGACAGAGTTCTGGCTTGTGACCTCCACTTTCTTGGACCTCTTCTCTGGTCCCCCACCTTCCCACCCCACCTTCACATCTATCCCTTGAGAAATTTTATAGCATGCTGATCGGAACTTGAGTCTCTCCTGTTCAAATGCTTCCGGTGGCTCCCCAATGCTCTTGTAAAAGAGCTTTGCAGTTGGGCCTGGTGTTTTAGAGGCTAAGTCAGGTGGATCACTGTAAATTCCAGGACAGTATCAATTATATACATAGTGAGTTCCAGGCCAACATGGGTTGCTGTATAATAATAGCTTTTCTTGAGAAAAACAAACAAACAAACTTGTGCCTGCAAGACAGCTCTTTGTGAAAGGGTGCTGCAAGACAGCTCTTTGTGAAAGGGTGCTTCCTCGCAAACCTGGCACCCCGAGTTTAATACCTGGAATTAAGAAGGAAAGAGGAGAAAACTGACTTCCACAAGTCCTCTGGCATCCTCAAACATGATGTGGTACATGCTCATGCTAGCTAGCACACATACACATCACATTAATAAACATAAAAGAAACCATATCTCCAGCAAAACATTTCATATCTATCTGTCTGTCTGTCTATCTGTCTATCTATCTATCTATCTATCTATCTATCTATCTATCTATCTATCTATCTATCTATCTATCTATCTGTAGGCACACACATGCCCTGGCACGTGTATAGATGTCCTCTGACCTCTATACAACTTGCAGGAACCAGTATTCCCCTTCCATCTGGGCCACAGAGATTAAATTCAGTTTGTCGGTCTTGCCAACAATCTCCTGGACCTGCTGAGCCATCTCATTGGCCCTGAATGCTGGACTTTCTCATACTAGAAATAATAAAAATTCAAAACTCAACTCAAATCAAAGGAATCCACTCTCAGCCTCGCACTGACGGCTCTGCCTCGTCCAGTCCTGCATGGCCTTCCACCCATCCCTTCACCAGTCTCGCACACCCGTCACTCACCAGCCAGGCTGTGCTCCATAGGAAGGACACCCGCACCCGCCCTGCTCTCTGCAGTCAGCTCTGCCCATCTGAATCACAGCTGGAACCAGCCTCTCCCTCCTTGTCTGTCTGTCTGCCATGCTGGCCCCAAGGGGATGTAATCTGTCAGCGTTGACTCGTTACCCACCAGTACCATGAGAGGGTGCTGTGCTCTGTGCCCCGTGTGGGACACCATGACAGCACCGTGACAAAGCCAGCAGTGATCAGCTGGTCCATTTGCTTCAAATAGACAGCTCTACCCTCTGGGCCATAGCCACTCTGTCACACAGGACCAAAAGCACAGAGCCCCTCTGATTCTAAACAATGCCAGGTGCCCCTGGCTGTTGGGGAAGATGCCTATGTTCCCCAAAGCCCATATGCTGAGGCAGAAGTTTGAAGAGCGCTTGGGGCACATGGTGAGATTCTTTCTGATTAAACCAAAAACCAGTTGGTAAAGCACCTACTTGCAAACACAAGGACCCAAGTTGGTCCCCAGAGCCCATGTTTAAACAATAACCACAAAGTCAATGAGGTTGTGAGTAGGACCATGAGGTGACTCAGCGGGTAAAGGCGTTTATGGCCAAAGCTGACCATCGAAGTTCCCATCTCAGGTGGAGAGTGCCAATCCCTGTGGCTTGGTCGTGACCTCCTGGCATGTGCTATGGCACTAGAGTGCCTTTGCTGCTCTCCCCACATACTAAATAAAACAAGCTAGTTATTTTTTTAAAACTGCACTTTTTAAGTAAATGTCTGGGCTGGGGTTCATGGGCGCTCCAGGACAGTGAGAGATCCTGTCTCAAAAAATAAGGTCGGCAGAACCTGAGGAATGACAGCTGAAGTGGTCCTCAGGCCTCCACATGCGCTCGCATGTACACGCACAAACATGCACACACGCATGCACACATACACACAGGCTTGCACACACACACACACCAAAAGCTGGATATTGCCCAAGTCACAAGTTAGAGAAGCAGAAAGGCCCTACTCTCCTTTTCTAAGCCACTAAGTTTTCTGGCTGGATTTGGCTACCATAATGGCCTGGGAGCTCCAGGGAAAACGACACGGCAGCTTTGGCTGAGCCTGCACAAATGAGGCCGGTCTTGGGGACAACAGGGCAAACTTTCAGCAGTTCTTCAAGAGAAGGGACTCCAGGGTGCCCTGCAGGAACTGGGTGTTGGGGTGAAGTTCCTGCTACTGACGGCTTTGTTATCATACTGCTGTTTGCTTTTGAGGAATGGCAAATCATGGGCTTTGCAATAGAATCTAGGAAGGAACCCCACGTTGCTCTGGGATACCACGCCCCGAAGAACTTCAAAGAGGGGGTGCTATTTGGCACTATGAGGCTCTGAACATCAGGTATGGATCCCAGATCTTTGTAGATGATGTTGTAAAGACTGCTGACAGAGGAAACCCAGAGAGATCAAAGCTGATGCAATACACTGGGCTTGATGGCAAATGTCTACAATCCCCAGGAGAGGCAGGAAGTTCAGAAGTTCAAGATCATCCTGGATTACATAGTGAATTCAAAGCCAGCCTGAGACACCTGAGACTCTGCCTCAAAAAACCTTTTAATTCAGTGAATGAATGAATCAAAGGATGGATGGATGAAAGGAAAAATAGGAGCTGGGAAAATGGCTCGAAGGATAAGAGCACTTGTACAAGCATGAGGCCCGAGTATCAGTCCCCAGAACCCAGGAAAAAAGTCAGGGACCAGTGAGGCGGTTCAATGGGTACAGGCACTTGCCACCAAGCCTAAAGACCTTGAGTTAGATCCTCAGAAACCCCGTGGTTGGAGGAGAGACTGACTCTTGCAACTTGTTCTCTTACCTCTGCACATGTGCTGTGGCTCATGCCTACCCCAACTCACACACAAAATAAATGAAAATTGTAATTATTAAAAATTAAGCCAAAGCTGGGCATACACCTGTAAACCTAGCACTCAGAAAGGCAGAGGCAGGTAGATATCTGTGAGTCTGAGGCCAGCCTAGTCTATAAAGCGAGTCCAGGACAGCCAAGGCTACACAGAAAAACCCTGTCTCGAAAAAAAAAAAAAAGTCAGACATGGCTGCATGCACCTGTGACCTCAGTGCCAGAGAGTGAAAACAGAATTTCTGAGGCTCACAGGCCATGAGCCCTGCTGGAAAATGTCAAGCCTCAGGTTCAGCAAGGGTATCCTCCTTGGATTACAAGTATGCATGTACACACACATTCTTGTTTTTAATTTTAAGAGACTAAAGCAAAGGAAGGAGAAATGGATAGTTAGATGGATGGATAGATGGGTGGGGTTGGCGGGTGGGTGGATGGGTAGGTGAATGGATAGGTGAATGAATGGATGGATTGAGAGATGGGTAGATGAGTGTAAGGTTGGGGTTGGTGGGTGGATGGATGGGTGAGCAAATGGATGGATTGACAGGCGGGTAGATGAATGGGAAGAGAAGTAGGAAGGTGGGGGAGTGGTAGGTAAATGTTAGGTAGATGGATGCTTGGGTGATTGAGTGGATCGGTGGATGGACGGATAAATGGATGGATGCATGCATGCATGGATGCATGGATAGAAAGCCTTGAGTGGTGAGGCACCCAAGAAGATATATACACCCAATGTGACTCAGCCACCAACGCACACTGCCTTGCATTGGCAAACTGCATGCACAGTCATCCTTCATAGCACACCCCTTCTGTTGCCTTTCTGTGCCCAACCCAGGCAGGGTGATGCTAGTGACCCAAGGATGGTTCAGCTCCACTCCCTGCCCACAGGTGCTCCTGGGTAGGGTGGGAAAGGGAAGGAGAGGCCTATGAAAGCCAAAGGCAGAGGGTGTGCCAGGTGCTAAGAAAGCCACAGAGGAAAAGCTACGAGAAGGCAGAAGAGGCTCCCTAATGGAAGTGGCACTAAAAGCAAGATGACAGGATAGTCTCCTTTCTTGGGCTTGGAATCCAAGCTACACTAGTCAGGAGTCCTACTGACGCCCAGATCCGGTCAACTGCTGCCTGGCTCATATACCTGCCAGTGGCCCTAGCACCCAGGACACAGCGCCAGCCCATCTGCTTTCCAGCTTCTGCTTAATGCTCAGTCTCATCTCCTACTTCCCTGTGAACATGGCCTCCACTCCATTTATCCCAGAGCACCTGAATTCCGTTAGTACCTCCCCACATTGATACCTCCGGATTGACAAGCCCATCTGCCTTGAACTCTACTCCTGACTCCTACACATCCTTCAGAGCCTGGCTTGATCAGCCCCTTTCCCAGGAAGCTCTTTTCCCCCCGCCCCGGTGAACCTTTGCTTTCCCAGCATCTGTCCCCTCCCTAGTCTATTGTTTTTCTTCCATGATGGTCATGTTAGAAGGGGAAACTGGCTCTACCAGGCGGGTAAAGCCACTTCAAAGGAAAGGGCTTCAAAAAGGCTCCTCCCGCATGGTGCCCTGCTCAGAGAGGCTCTTACACACTAAACTGTGCTTAGCACATCGGCCTGGGGTCAGACTCCAGCCCTGCCTCTAATTGTCATGTAAACCTGGACAGTTCATCACTCTGGCCCTCCATCCCACTTTCTTTATTCTTTTTTTTTTTTTAATTACATTTACTTGTTCAAGCGGGTGTGTGTATGGGTGTGCCAAGCAAGGTATGCTGGTGGAGGTCAGAGGACAACTTGCTGGGGTAGGTTCTCTCCTTCCATCATGGGGGTTCTGGGATCAAACTCAGACCACCAGGCTTGGCAGCAAGCACCTTTCCCTCCATCCTGGCACATGTCAGAGGCTCCTTAAATCTGCACATGGGTTAGTGACTGATGAACCAACAGTTGGCGGATTCGTTGCTCTGATTACAATTACCACTTATTGGTAGCAACCACTTGTGAGGTGACTGCTTGGAAACCCTATAAGTGAATGATGCACAGCCACTGTGGGAAACATAGGGCTGAGGAGTATGGCTCAGGAGGGAAGACACTTGCCCCACGAGGGTGGGGACCTGGGTTCAGATCTCCTGGAGCCATTTAAGGTCAGACAGGGTAGTACTCCTGCAGTGAGATGGTAGGTGGGGACAGCAATGAACAAGAGACCCTAGACCCAAAAGGTAACTCAGCAGATAAATGTGCTAGCTTCTGAGTCCCCCCCCCCCCAACATACACGAAAACATGCATACACAAGTAAAAATAATAAAACATTGAAAGTCAAATATAGGACTAGAGAGATAGGGTTCATTAGTAGAGTGTTCGGCTACTATGCTCAAGGCCCTGGGTTCCTTGCCCAATATCAGGAAAAGAAAAACAGAGGAAGGCTGGTGGGATGGCTCAGTGGCTAAAGGAACCTGCCACACAGGCCACACAGCCTGAGTTTGATCCCTGAGACCTACATGGTAGAGGGAGGACTGATTTCCACAAACTGTCCTCTGACCTACACACACACAAAGAGAACTAGTAAAAATAAATCTTATTTTTAAAAAAGGAAGGGATAAAGGGACAAAAAAAAAAAAGCAGGAGAAGGGGGAATGTGAGAGAAAAGCCTGAATTTCACAGTCAGTAGGTAAGTGAATAAACAAAGTTTGATCCATCTACACAACGGATCACAAAAAGGGCACAGCACCGGTCTGGACGGTGGTGCGGATGAGCCAGGAAGGTAAGAGGCGGACTGAGAGCGCCCAGACACCGAGCATCAAATCCACGCAGACAGAATGCAGGTTATGGGAGCCAGGAGATACAGCAGGGAGGGACCAGAGACGAAATTGCCTATCTGGGAGATGATGAAAAGGCTTTGCAACTGGAGAGAGTAAGTTGTTGCACAACCTATGAACACACTCAATCATCACTGATGGTTCACCTAAAAATAACGCGCTGTAGGCTGGGTCAGTCCTTCCTCAATAAAGAAAGAACACAGCGTGGGGGGAGGGGCATCCCCTCTCCACTCAGTCCCTCAGCTGTCCATCCTGCTCCTCCTGTAGGGGCAGCCAGGGCTACAAATCTGAAAGGGGAGGAAAGGGTGCGGAGGGAACCACGCCTGTTTCCCAAGGGCCTGAGCACAGCTGAGGCTCTGTTTGGAGAATTACAACCAACCCAGGAACTTGATGATGGAAGATGGGAGAAGGAGAAGTGTCAGGGAGGAAGGGAGAGGTAAGAGAAGAGGAAAGGCGGAGAGAAAGGAGAGCCGGTGAGGTGGTTCCGAGGGGAAAGGTGCTTGCTGCCAGGCCTGAGGGACGCAGCTCCACCCTGAGGGCTCAGAGCGTGGAAGGGCACAAATGACTTCCACGATTTTGTGGATATATGTACACACGCACACTAAAATGTAATAATAAAATGTTTAAGGCACAGGAGAACAGAGTGGCGGCACACACCTGAAATGATCATTGGTGTGAGCCAGCCTGAGCTACACGGAGAGGCCCCCATCTCCAAATACCAAACAGTATCCTGTTGGCTATGAAGATGGCCAGCTCCAGGCAAGGTCATGCTGAGGAGCAGCTTCAAAGAAACCAGAGCTGGCCGGACACACCCATCCTGAAAGATTAGGACTGAGAATGGTGAATCTAGAAGCCAGAGACCCCTGACAGACTAAGAAAGCCGTCCTTGGAGAGGAAACCCTTGGAGCTGGGTGTTGAGAGAGAGTGAGAACTCTCTCAGCACAGTTGCGATAAGTGCAGACAGCAAACAGAGGTACTGACCTCCGCCTCCCTGCCAGCCAGCTGCCCACCGGGCCACTGAAATGCTTGGTCGCGGTGGGTATGTTAGTCATAATGAAGGGACTGCCATGGCCTACAACTGGCTTAGCGACACTTACTTACCAAAACCTTGACTGAATAAATGGCTTCAGTGTGACTTCCAGCAGGTGCACAGCCTTGCGAAGTTCCCAAAACTCTCACACACTATCACACTTTTACCCATGTTGTTCTCACAGCCCGATTGCCTGACACACTTTAGTGAACTTCTACCCATCCCTCAAATTCCTACTCAAGAAACACTTCCTTTGGAGCTCCCACATATCTATAAACCAGGAACTGTTGCGGGAGTCTAAAGTTGAGTCGTCCCCCTGGGGTCCAACCTGCCTACCTGAGGCACCCAACACAGGCTTGATGTAATCAGGATGAACAAGCACCAATAGAGGCAGGAAAGGTCCAACCCACGCTAGGACAATGTGGTGCATGGAATCCAGCACTTTCTTCTCGTTCTGAAGGCCCTTCTCATTGGGGAGATACTGTGGCAGATAGAAAGGGGAAACGGAGACATGACAACTCAGCTTATTCTCTTCTTCCTTCCCTCCCTCCGTCTCTCCTTCCCTCCCTCCCTCCTGGTACTGCCTCGCTCCCCCAGGACACTGAAGATGTGGTCTCCTGCCTCTAAAAACAGGAAGAACAATAGGGCTTGAGGATGTTGCTCAGGAATTGAGCCCCTGACTAGAATCCCCCAGGGATGGTTTGGGGACAAGCCTGGAGGGCAGAACTCTTGCCTAGTATGTGTGAGAACCTGGATTCCAAAGCCAGCATAGCAGAGGGAGAGAGACAGATAATAATGGTAAGATTTGACATCAATCAAATATTTGATGTATGTCACATGGACATCCAAGAAGATGTGAGGGGTTGCCCAGCTCCGACTGGCCTGTAACTATGTGTGGGGGGAATAATTATCTTTATTGCTAATTGCTGTAGGAGGGTCCAGCCCACTGCGGTCAGTAGCACCCCTGGGTAGGTGGCCCTGGGCTGTATGAGAAAGCTCCCCCACACAGAGGGAACAAGCCAGTAAGCAGTGCTTCTCTGTGGCTTCTGCTCCTGCCCTGACTTCCCTCATGATGAACTTGGACCTGAAAGTGGAAGTCAAATAAACACTTTCTTCCTCTAAATCCGCTTTGGGTCAGAGTATTTTATCACAGCAAAAGAAAGGGAAAGTAGAATACAATGTTAGTAAAACAAACAAACAAACAAACTCTTAAGCCATTTAGAGTGGCAAACGCCTGCTCTGTCAGCGCTCAGCAGGTAGAGGCAAGAGGATGCTACATAGAAGGTTTGAGAGCAGACTGCGGTATGAGCTCCCTGGGACAGGGAGGGCGGGGAAGCACATGCTGGGCATAGGAGGGCACACCTGTAAGCCTGCTCTCAGGAAGATAACAGCTCTAGTAGCGCGGGTTACATAGTGAGACCCTGTCTCAACACAGAGGGCTCCCCACAGAAACGATCTTGGAGATTAGCGCGAAAATTCATCTGGAAGATGAAGACAATTGGACAGAAGACACAATTTGACAAAGGACCAGAGTAGGAGGGAAGTTGGACATGAGAAACAGGAAATCAGTTCTGCAGGAGGACAGTGGAACGCGTTAGGAGGAGGTTAGGGTTCCCAGTTCAAAAGGTTTCCTCTAGATCAGTGATTCTCAACCTTTCTAATGCTGCAACCCTTTCATACAGTTCTTTAATACAGTTGTGGAAACTCCAACCATAAAATTATTTTTGTTGCCATTTCATAACTGCGATTTTTGCTGTAAATCATGATGTAAGTGAGCTGTGTTTTTCAATGGTCTTACGCAACCCCTAAAAAAAGATTCATTCTACTTCCAAAGGGGTGGTGACTCATGGGTTGAGAACCACTTCCCTTGACAGTAATGAAGAGCCACAGAGGTGTGTGAACAGAAGAGGGTCATGATTAGACCAGAATTTCTCAGGAGAGTTAGAAGATGACAATTTCAAGGCCAGCCTAGACACAAAAGACAAGGTCTTCCTATGTTGCCCAAGATGAACTCCTGTGTTCAGGTGATCCTTCTTAACCCGCTTCCTGAGTAACTGGGACTACAGGTTTGTGTCACCATGCAAACTAACCCTTATGTCTTGAATGGGTCATAGGTTGACCTAAACTGGGGTTCTTAATTGATACTTAGCTCCTCATCTTTTCAAAGAGACGCTTGCTGTCTCAGGCATGGTTGGCCGTGACTGAAATCTCAACACTCATGAGGTTGAGGCAAGAGGATTCACTGTGAGCTTAAGGCTAGACTTCTAGGCCAGGCTGAGCTGCAGAGTGAGACTCTGTCTCAAAGTAAAAATCAAAAACAAAAATGGATAAGCCAAGCGTGCTGACATTTGTCTAATCCCAGCACTCAAGAGGCTGAGGCAAGAGGGTTGTGAATTTGGGTTAGTCTGGCCTACATGACAAGACTCTGCTTTAAAAAAATTACGTTCAAGGAGAGAGTTTGAATCCCAGTGTGGTATCATAGTGTTCCAATAATGAGAGGAACCAGGTATGATGGTGCATACCTTTAATCCCAGCATTTGGGAGGCAGAGGCAGGCTGTGAGTTCAAAAACCAGCCTGGTCTACTAGCAAGTTCTAGGACAGCCAGAGCTACGCAGAGAGACCTTGTCTCAAAACGAACAAAAGGACAGGAGTAGATCCACCCTGACAGGAAAGGTTAAAGAAACAAAATCTGTAGGATCCCCCTCCTTGCCCCCACTCTGGGTCCTGGAACCCAAATTTTGTGGGTATCTATATTCCCCTTCTTCATTGGTAGCTATAGAACTATAGAAAGATCTTTGTTATTCTTTTTATTTTATTTTTTAATAATTTTCTTATTTCATGTGCATTGGTGTTTTGCTACATATAGGTCTGTGTGAGGGTGTCAGACCTTGGAGCTACAGATAGTTGTGAGCTGCCATGTGGGTGCTGGGAATTGAACCAGGGCCCTCTGGGAGAGCGTTCAGTGCTCTTAACTGCTGAGCCACCTCTCCGGCCCCCTGTTGTGTAATTGGTTGCACTCATAATGGTCGTGCCACCGTTACACCCGTGGATACACCTGGGAGGTCTTTGTGGTAACATCCAGCCCCCTCCCCCCCCTCCCCCTCCCCCTCCATCCCCTGTGGCCTGCATCGCAGCTTCCAGTGCTCTGAAAGCTAGCCAGCTGACATAACTTTCCAGTTAGCTCTGCCTCCTCCCAAATGTGTGATTCCGGGGAAATTTCTTGTCCTGCTCCATACAGCGAATCAGCTTCCAAGCCAGCCTGCCCAGCCCTGCCCCTGCCCACTCACCATGCTTATATGGCCCAGCAGCCAGTGGCGGCCAGGAGGCTCTGGGAAGCAGCTTAGCCTGCGACAGGTGATGCGGAAGTCCCAGCATAATTTGAACACCTGCAGCAGCAGGCGGAAGAGGAAGAAGAGGAGGGATAGCAGCAAGGCTGACACAGCATACACTCGAAAGGCCGTCTTCTCCAGCCCCAGCAGGTGCAACAGGTAGTCCGTGATGGGCAGCATCCTAAGAGACACATGGGCACCATTCAGCGCAGGTGGGAACTCGCACACAGGAAGCTCCTCAGAGGCTCTCCCGGCCCACCCACGATCTTCACTTTGCCGGCACATACATCTTTCTTTAAAAGCAGAACAAAACATGTCTGGAGCCAGGCATTGGTGCCACATACCTTTAATCCCAGCAGAAGTCTCAGAGTTCAACACTAGCCTAGTCTATAAAGTGAGTTCCAGGACAGTCAAGGGTGCACAGTGAAACCCTGTCTCAAACAAAAAAGAAGAAGAAGAAGAAGAAGAAGAAGAAGAAGAAGAAGAAGAAGAAGAAGAAGAAGAAGAAGAAGAAGAAGAAGAAGAAGAAGAAGAAAAGAAAATTAACGTTTAAAAAGGGCATGTTTATACATGGGGTGAAGGGGTCATGCTTGTGAGTGAGGCACCTGTAGAGACTAGAAGGGTGCTTGGGGGTTACAAGGTGTTGTGAGCCACCTGTAGTGGGTGCTAGGGGCCTCAAACTCAACTGCTTTTAACTGCTAAGGCCATCTCG
>CM053753.1:32985895-33024720 GCA_028658305.1 Pachyuromys duprasi | reverse complement strand
CGCCTGGGATACAAAGTACCTAACCTGTGATTAATATAAAAATAAATAAATTCCATTTTTTTTAAAAAAAAAGGTGATTCGGTGGGTAAAAGTGCCTGCCGCACACACCTGATAACCTCAGTTCGATGCCTAGAACTCAGATTAAAAGCACATACTATGTGGGGTGCAGTGGTGCACGCCTGCAACCCCAGCACTCAGGGAGGTTGAGGCAGGTGGATCTCTGTGAGTTCGAAGCCAGCCTGGTCTACAGAGTGAGTGCAGGACAGCCAAGGCTACACAGAGAAACCCTGTTTCAGTTCCCACAACCCACACTGGGTGTCTCACAAGTACCTATGATTCCAGCTCCAGGGGAGCCAACACCCCTTTTTGGCCTCCACAGGGACCTGCATTCATGTGCACAACCAGAGATACAAATGCTTGCACACATCATTACAAATGGGGGAGGGGGGAGGAAAAACAAGGACACAACAGCCAGGTGTGGTGGGGCAGGCTCCAAGCCCAGCAGTTGGGAGGCCGAGGTAGGATACAGGACGATCAAGAGTCTGAGGCAGCCTGAGCTGTACAATAAGACTTTGTTCTGTCCTGTTTTTAAGGCAATATGGATCCAGCAAGAAGGCTCAGGCTCACTGTGTAAAGGTGCTTGCCAACTCCCAGCCCACACACACACACACACACACACACACACACACACACACCAGCATAAATAAATGTAGTAAAACGTGATAATTTGGGGCTGGGTGTAGTGGCACACCTTTAATCCCAGCACTCAGGAAGCAGAGGCAGATCTGTGAGCTCAAGGCTAGCTGGTCTACAGAATTCCAGGCTACGTAGTGAGACCTTGTCTAGAAAAAAAATTAATTAAGAATATAGAGCAATATAATAACAACTGGTTTTATCCCCTCAGGATTGTTGGGGAGAGTTCAGTGGTTTGGGATTCAAAGTGTCTTGATAGGCAGCGGTGGCGCACACCTTCAAACTCAGCACTCAGATTTGGCAGAGGCAGCCAGATCTCTGTGAGCCAGCACGGTCTACAGGGCAAGTTCCAGGACAGCCAAGGCCACACAGAGAAACCCTATCTCAGAAAAAGAAAAAAAGAAAAGACAGAAAGAAAAGAAATACCATCTCATAGCCCTGGCTAGGCTAAACTTGCTATACGGTCCAGCTGGCTTGGAACTCAGTATCCTTCTGCCTCAGCCTCTAAAGTGCTGGGATAACAGGCATGAATCTATTCCCACAACTAGCTCAATTGATGGGATGTTTGCCTAGTATGCATGAAGCCCTGGGTTTAATATCCAGCATCATAGGACACCAGGTGTGACGGCATATGCCTGTAATCCCAGCACATGGGACGTAAAGGAAGGTGGATCAGAAGGTCAAGATCGTCCTGAGCTAGTCAGTTTGAGGCCAGCCTGGGCTAAAGAGACACTCTCTTATCAAAATGAAAGTTGGAACAGATCCAAAGCCTGCACACCAGGAAGGCTGTGGAAGGCTGGCAGGCCGTTTCTTCCCTGAACCAGCCTCTACTGTCTTCCAGAGGCCCAGCCTGCCCTGTCACAACACTCAGCCCATTCTGCTGGGGCTGCCTTATCTGGCATCAGTGGTACCAGCAACCAGCACTGCAGCCCAGCGCAGCCCACACCCAGGGAGCGCTGGTTTGTCAAGTTGTGCTGGCAAGCTGCCAGTCAGGAACTTGTTATACAAGGTGTGTAGGCTCACAAAAAAAAAGAGCTCAGGACATGGACCCTGGCCAGTGGCAGGCACTGCATACATGCCTTTTCCAGAATGCCAAGCATTGGCCAGAGCTTGACACAGGAACACCCGAAAGTTGATACATCACCCCACAGCCTCCCTCTTCCTGTCAATAGTCAAGGCAATCTCTTCCTATCCCAGCCTACCCTTGACTCACAACACAAAACATCTACCTCCCCCTAGAGACTTCTCTCCCCAACCAAAGGACCAGACCCCAGGTCGGAATTGAAAACAACTGTTTAGGTCTGCTTTTCCACAGGGAGCACCTTAAATTCTGGGCATCTGAGGAAAAGATCAAGAGTAACTGATGAGGACAGAACCAAGTTATCAAATCAAGAAAGGAAGAGTCCCACAAAAGTTTGAAGCATGTATATTCTTTGTCCCAAAATAGGTCCTGCCTTTAAAAGAAGTTTCAAGGTAGTGGCAATCTGGGATGTAATGACCTCTGCATACCATTGCAAACATGGCCACACTTGGACACGAGCCATAGAAAGGATTCTCTAGTGCTTTCTCTTGTAGCTGTGTGACTTGAGGCAAGTGTCCACACCTCTCTGAGCTCCAGTTGCTTCAGACAGGAACCATATTTCTCCACCTCACAGAGATATGATGACATATATAATATTTATGAGCCATTAAAATGGCTCAGTGGGTAAAAGTACCCGCTGCCAAGCCTGACAACCTGGGTTCAGTCCCTGACACCCACATGTTTGGAGGAGAGAACAGACTGCCAAAAGTAGTTCTCTAACTTCCACACCCGTGCTGAAACACACAATGCACACACACAAAGTAAAATACGTAAGGTGATCACTCACTATAAAGCACAGTACCACTTGAAGCTGTCATCTTGTTAGCTGGACATCTGGGATTTACAGAACAAAGGCCAAGGCTAGTCCAGGAGGAGAGATGAGGCCTCATTCTCTGAATATCTCCCAGGTCATCCAAGCCCTCTGTGGTTACCAGCTCTGGTCACAGCCAAGACATGAACCCATAGCTAATGTTACGTCTCAGAAACCCAAGCTGGGCTCTACAGAGACGCTGGGGCCATCAGAAAGTGGCCCAGGATTTTGAGGTCAGCCAGGGTTGGTTTGTTCCAATCCCAGATTGCCCACTGACTGTCCACAGGTCTGTGCTCTTTCTCCAGCCCTCAGACCCCCACCATCACCACTCATCAAATCAGAGTCCTCAGGGACCTCAGGGGGCTTCACCTTCAGGTCGTTACATGTTACAAGCTCTTGCTAGAGTCAGCTCCAAGGCAGAAAAATTGGGACAGGAGAGAACACGTGGAGATAGGGTTTAACTGTGACGCAAGATGAGCACTAGGAACTCAGTAGAGGTAGATCAGCCTATAAAGGGACTCTGAGTCGGGACCCCCTGCTTGTCCACGCAGAGGCCAAAGGCAGCCTCTTCCTCTCTATCCCTCACCTCAAGCCAAGGCTCCCCCAGGCATCAAGCCACAGTCCCTCGCAAGGACCAAGCTGGACAACTCGTCAACGGTTCTAAATGGGGGTGGGCCAGGCCACTGAGACCCCCAGACAGCACTTATGAGACGAATACCACTTTGCCTGACTTCCAGAGCTCATAGCCAAAAGTAAAGGGGCTGGGACGCCATTTAACTTTTAACGAGGGAGACTTGGAAGTGCTGACCCTTGTGTGGATGGTAAAGGCTGACCCACAAGCGAAGACCCATCAGCAAGATGGGCAGCTTCAAATATTCTGAAAAACCTGTACCAAGAACTATACCCCAGCTCGGGCCTCCTCTTCAAGACAGTATCAGCAGAGACTCAGGCAGCCCCTATAAGGAGCAAGAATCTTTGGCCCAAGAAGCGCCCCTTCCTCTATCTCCACCGCCAACACCCAAAAGTAAGTTGACTCCCAGGATACCAGGGCTCATTCAGAAAATTAAAATGGGCACAACCCCAGCAACCTTCTGGGATACATCAACATCGCGATCCACCAACTGTCCTGATCATTCAGCCTCATCGCTGGTCGTGGGGTCCTGGAATTGGCTGCGCCCTCAGTTGTTGGCTCTGCCCCGCTCAGGCCATAGCCGCTGGACCCACGCACTCACCCGGCTCTCGGCGTGCCTCGCTCGATCCAGATCTGCAGGAGCTTTGACTGTGCTGTCTGACAGCCCTATCCCTTTAAACCTTCCCGGCTGAGCCCCAGCCCTTTACAAGCTCCGGGCTGGGCCCTAAGCCCCGCCTCACAACTGAGGGGCCACGCCCACACTGGCAACGCCCCTGCCTTGTCACTTGCCAGCCTGGGCCCCTAGATCCGGAGGGCTTACTAGACGCCAGACTAGGAGGCTGGAACAGGCACAGAAAGGAAGAGCTTTACGGACAGAGATGGAGACGTGGAAACTCAGACAGCTAAGAGCCCGAACCTTCTTGACTCCTTTTAGAGCTTCAGTTCCCCTCTGGGTCACCCATCTCCCACACCAGCCCCTCAGAGCCCAAAGGCAGAACCGGCTTCCAAGCTTGCATCTCTGAGAAGATCACTGTCCCAAAGGAGCGTCCTCTGAGAGCTCTCAAGAGTTCGCAGACTCCATCCGGCCAAGGTGGAGGACTACCTGCTTTTCCTGAATCCTGCCCTACCTGCCCTCCTGGGTCGGATTCTGCACCCAACCCCTCCCCCGCCCCCAATCTGTTGTCCCAGCAGGAGAATCATGAATTACAGGCCAGCCTGGGCTAATTAAGGAAACCGTGTAGAGATGGATGGATGGACGGACGGACAGACAGACACATAGATAGATATAAACGGGAAAGGGGGTGCTGAAGAAGACTTAAAGCACTTGTTCACAGCTGCTTGTATGTAATTCCAGCTCCAGACGGTTGGAGGAGCCAGAGGCTCTGCACTCACGTGTGTACACCTTCACACGGATTCACACACATACAATAATCAAAAATGAGTTTTTAAAAAATCTTTAAATAAGAATAATAAAATTTTCAAAGGACGAAAGAAAAGGAGGGGACAGTCAGATGGGTCGTCAGGTTAAAGGTGTTTGCCACCAAGCAGGACTTCTTGAGTTCAGTTCTCAGGGCTCACATAATAGAAGGACAGAACCAGCTCCCACAAGTTGTTCCCTGCCCTCTCCAGGCTCACCACAGACCACTGTGACCCACACACCACATAAATAAATGTGGAGATGTAGAGGTGACTCACAAGTTAAGAGCACTTGTTCTTGCAGAGGACTCAAGTTCAGTTCCCAGCACCTACCTAACACCTTACAACCCTCTCCAACTCCAGTTCCAAGAGCTCCAACACTTCTTCTGACCCTGCAGGCACCAGGCAGGCATGTGATGCCGTCACACATGCAGGAGGGACACTCTTGTACACAAAATAAAACAAATAATAAATCTAAAAACAGATACATTTTAAATGAATAAATGCAAAAAAAAGAAAAGATAAGGGAAGGGTCTCCAGAAGCATGAGACTATGCAGGTGCCACCTCAACCCAGCCCACCCACTCACAGGCATGTTGACCTTGAACCAGGATGCTGTCCTTGGCCAGCCCCTCTGCTCCAGAAGTATCCAGTCAGACCTTGAGGCTGGACTGGGAAGGCTGGTGGGTGGGCATGCAGCTGACTTGGGTCAGTGGGCAGAGAGAGGGGAGAACCAAGTTAAGACAACTGAAGAAGCCCCTGTCTTCAGGAACCCTCTCTCACGAGGTACTCCACTCTGGGGGTTGGGGGGATAGGGATTTGAAGTGAAAAATGGGAGCCAGAAATAAGTGAAGCTTTCCTGCACGAAAGCCACAGAAGAAAGTGCAGACCAGGTTCCCTGGAGCTTGTGACATTCAAGCTAAGCCTGTGGAGAGAGGTTGGATTTCACTGGGTTCACCAGAGGGGGGTGGGGCTCAGGCACAGAGAAGCCAGAAAGTATAGGCTGGCAGGTAGCTTTTCCTGGCCTGGGGTGTGAGAGAGCAGGAGGCTGGAAGGTTCCAGAAGGGCAGTGAGGGTCAGTTTCAGAGGATTGATCTGCTTGGCAATGGGGAGTCACCGATGGTGTCTGAGCAGGGCAGGAGCCCCATACTCTTTGCTAGTTTTAAAGTATAATAGAGTCAGTTCTTCTCTTTAGCTGTGTGAATTTACTTCTGCTGCTGCTCCTGATAAAGATGTTCCTGGGGACACTAGAAGGCATGCAAATTCCCAAAGGCAGAGAACTTGAGAAGGATCTTTCTAGTGGAGACCTAGCCAGGACTGGGGCAATTTGCTGGGGCTGACCCTCAGTCACAGGCTAGATGTGGGACTGGAGGAGACAGAGAGATGAGCACCAGGAAGGAGGAATATGCCAGTCTGCAGTGTAGAGCCAGGCAGAAGGCTTCCTGGCTGTGTGGTGTAGGGAAAGCCACACAGCTGCTCTGAACCACCCATCCTTCTACAGATGAAATGATGGGCAGATGAGGGTGTTTCCAGGCTCTTTAGCCCTACATCTGGTTTAGAGCAAATACTGGCTCTTTGAGTTTGAGGATTCATTTGTGCAAGATTAGCAGTTGCCAGAGCAGACATGGGCATTCTCTACTGATAACTTTGGGTCATCACATTGGGGTAAAAGATGCCAGCGGAGACCAGAGATGCTGTTCGATGTCTTACCACACACAGCATACCCCAGCAACAGAGAATAATGATGACAGGTGTCAGCAGGCCTGAGGAAAACTCTGTGTGGGTCACCTTCGGTCCACAAGGGCCGTGGGATGTTGATGTAGGCAGAGGGACCCATGTGAGAGCATGAGTCACCTGTCCTGGGAAGAAAGTAAGACAGCAGTGGGCGGATGGGTCACTTGGTTGAAGGAAGAGGGCAGAGCTGTGGACGGGGACAGGCGTGGGTGACAGCACATTCACAATGAGGACAGGCAGGGCTGGAGGTGGGGATTATCGAAGGGTAGTGACCAGCAACATCACATGAACCGTCTATCACAGGACCCTGGGCCTTCAGAAAGTGTAAAGCTATGTATGTGGTTACCAGGTTACAAAAGGGTCCCTGGGCTGAGCCTCTCACTCTTCTCCTTCCCTCGAAAGCCTGCTGTCGCTCCCTATCGCTCAGCCCCAAAGGGAAAGGCACACACAGAGGAGTTCACATCGGTCACCTCCCGGTTCCAGAGAATCAGGGTGGGCAAAAGAGAGGAGACAGGGTGGAAGAGAGACCAGAGGACTGGATGAGACAGGAGCAATGACTAGATTCGGGAGATGGTGCGGGGCAGCTCTGTGGACCACAGGAGCAGAGGGTGTCAGTGCTCCAGAAAATAACACCCCCAGCACGTGCTTATGCAAGAAACCCCAATTAAATCACGAAAAGCCAAGAGAGGAGGAGGAGGGCTGCTGGAGAGAATGGGGTGAGCGTGAGATGGAGGGGTGGATATGCTCAAAGCGTACTCCATACATCTATGAAATTCCAAGAATTCTTTAAAAACAATTTTTAAGACAGGGTCTTTCTATGTAGACAGGCTGCCCTCAGACCTCCAGAGATCCACCTGCCTTTACCTTCCATGAAGTTAAAGCATGTGCTATACTTAGCATCATTGTTGTTGTTGTTGTTTGAGATAGGGTTTCGAAACCCTTGCTTTTCTGGGCTCTCTTTGTAGACCAGGCTGGCCTCGAACTCATAGAGATGTGCCTGCCTCCGCCTCCCAAGTGCTGAGATTAAAGGCATGCACCACCACACCTGGCTGCATCGTTAATTTTTCTTTCCAGGGTCTAGAGGGACGACTCACCAGTTAAGAGCGCCTGATGTTTTGAAGGAGGACACCCAGGTTCAGTTCACCGCCCTCCTGCTAAGCATCTGTAACTCCTGCTCCCTCTTCGGGCCTTCATGGGCATTGTACCCATGTGCACACAAACACTCCACCACAAATAAACGTAATGAAAGAATTGTTTTTAATATTTAAAAAAAAAGGTAGGAGGTAGAGGCAAGCTGATCTTTGTGAATTTAAGCTCAGTCTGGTCTAGATAGTAAATTCTAGGCAAGTCAGGCTCTATGAAAAGACTGTCTCAAAAGAAAACTTTTAAAAGATTTTTTTTTAGGTCAAAAAGATGGCTCAGTGGGTAAAGGTACTTGCTGACAAGACTGATGGCCTGAGTTTGGCCCCCAGGACCCACACTGTGCTGGCTAGTTTTATGTCACCTTGACAAAAGCTTGAGTCATTAGAAAGAAGGGAGCCTCTATTAAGAAAATACCTCTACAAGATCAAGCTGCAGGCGAGCCTATAGGCTCTTTTCTAAAATAGTGACTCACCGGGGAGGGCCCAGCCAACTGTGACTGGTACCACTCCTGGGCTGGTGATCCTGAGTTCTGTTAAAAATAAATAAATAAAGCAGGCTGAACAGGCCAGTGAGCAGCACCTCCACCAAGGCCTCTGTATCACCTCCTGCCCAGTTTGAGTTCCTGTCCTGACGTCCTCCAATGCTGAACAGTGATGTGAAAGCATAAGCCAAATAAGCCCTTTCCTCCCCAGCTTGCTTTTGGCCACACTGTTTCATCATAGCAATGCTAACCCTACCTAGGACACATGAGATGAAAAGAAAGAACCATTTCCTGCAAGCTATCCTCCGACCTCCACACTGCAGATCATACATCTCTTCCAATAAATAAGTAGAACTTTAAAAATTAAATTCAAAAGATAGTTCCCAGGGCTCCCAAAGCTGCCATCAGGTGAGAATGAGAGCAAGGGTTTGCCCTGCTCAAACACTACTGCTAGGAATGTAAACGTGGAACAAGCAGACACTCCAGAAGTTCGGCACAGAATTTTCATGTTACTCAGAGACGCTTCTAAATACAGACCCCAAAGAACTGAAAACACATGCTCATATTCACTTTTGTGCTTACAGTTGTGCTTACAGTTCATGTTCGGTTAAGAGATGGAAGGAATTAATCTGCCCATCAAAGGAAAAAAGAAAGCAACTCTATGTGATGGAATAGTATTCAGTCATAAAAATTAATAACATGTCTTTCTTTCTGCTTTTGAGACAGTGCCTCATGTAGCACAGGCTGGCCTCAAATTTACTATGTCTCTGAGAATGGTTTTGAATTCTGCCTCTACCTCTCAAGTGCTGGGATTACAGGCCTGTGCTGCTACATGTAGCTCCGAATTCTTTCACTTGTGTTTTTTTCTGTTCTTGCATGTGTTTATTTATTTCTACGTGTGCGTATATACATGTATGTGGAGGACGGTAGAAGTCAGAGGACAGCCTACGGAATCTGGTTTTCTCCTTCTCCTTCCAGGACCCAAACTCCAATCATCAGATTTGGTGCCAAGTGCCTGTACCTGCTAAGCCAGCTCTCCATCCTTTTTTTATAATGTGTATAAATGTTATGCCTCCATGTATGTCTGTACACTGTGTGCATGCCTGGTGCCCAAGGAGTTCAGAAGACAGTGTCACATATGCCTGGAACTGGAGTTGCAGCCACCATGTGTTTCACAGAAACTGAAGCAGGTTCTCTGCGGGAGCAACAGATGCTCTATATCACCAGACCAATGCTTCAGACCTCACTCTTTTCTTTGAAGACAGTATCTCATTTTATATCCTGTACTGGCCCTGAACTGATCCTCCTGCCTAAGCCCTCTGAGTTCAGGCATTAGATATATGCAATACCATGTCTGATTTAATTTATTTTTTTGAGATTTTATCTATTTTATATGTATATGAATGTGTGATGCCTGTGAAGGTCAAAAGAGGGCACCAGATCTCCTGGAACTGGAATTGTAGATGGTTGTGAGCCACCACGTGGGTGCTGGGAACTGAGCTCCGATCCTTTACAAGAACAACCAGTGCTCCTAACTACGGAGACAACTCTCCAGCCCTTCAATTTATTATTTTTTTAAAAGAGTATAAACTAGGGCTGGAGAGATGTCTCAGTGGTTAAGAGCACTGTCTTCTCTTCCAAAGGGTCCGGGGTTCAATTCCCAACATCCACATGGCTGCTAACAACTGTCTGTAACCCCAATTCTAAGGGGTCTGACACCTTCCCATTAATGTACATTATTTAAAGTAAAATTTAAATAAATTATTTTTTAAAAGATTATGAACAGGGGCAGTGGCCTGGTGGTTGATCACTTCCGTAGCACTTATGAAGCACAGGGTTCCACAATAGATTCAGGCAGGACACGGAAACAGTAGGAAGCTGGCTTCATAGAAACACGCTAGAGCAGAAGAACAGCTAAGAGTTATTCCCAGTCCTAGGCCCTGCACCCAGCAGATCCAGCAGTCACTGGAAGCTGAGGCAAACACGGCTATGTGAACAAGGTTGCCTGGTCAGAGCTACACACCTTCCTGCCAGGGACACAGACCTAGATATGAGCCACACAGGGAAAGCAATGAAGTGTGTGTAGCCTCCCTCTCCTGCCTCTTCCTACTGACACTACTGGTTCCCTACTAGTTGAGCCAAGAGGAAAGAAAGCAAAGCACACATATAACCCCATTAAGTCATCTCTGTGGACCTGCTCTGTAGATCAGCTAAAAGGGCTTCCCCACGCCTGAGCTCTGCTCTGGCCCCTACCTGACAGAATTGCTCTTGGCAACATCAGTTTACCACGGGATGGTCACACGGTGGGCAGGGCTTTTCTCATTCATCTTTTGCCCTTTTCCCCAACCACACCTGATGTGCAACATATATTCATTCAACAGATGTCGGTTATCTTGTTTGCTGAATAATCAACAATGGGCGACCTAAGATGGTAAATTCTACATACAACCTGCTAGGAAGGAAAATCCAACAAAGCAGGCTGATGGAAGGGGCCTCTCTGAGGAGGTGGGATTGAAGCACAGACCTTAAGAGAAGAAAGAAAAGTATGGCAAGTAGCCGATACAGCTTATGAATAGGCCCCCAAGGCTTCACCCTGCCTGGAAGAACAGCCAAGCTATCAGTGCAGGTGGAGCAGACAGAGTGGGACGGGAAAAGATGGAGGAGAGCCGGGCAAGAAGGTTGTAAGGTTCATCAGGTCAAGCCCTGTGGGTTCTTACAAAGAGGACTGTGACAACCTGCATGAGTCAGCACTCTCCTTTCACCATGTGGGTTCTGAAGCTGAAACTCTGGTCATCATCCTTGGTGGCAAGCACCTCTGCCTGCTGCTGCACTGGCTAGTCTTATGTCCCACGAGCTAGAGTTATCTGAACGGAGGGAACGCCCGTTGAGAAAATGCCTCCATAATATCTCACTGGAGGTCCTTTTCCTAATTAGCAATTGATGGCGGAGATCTCAGTTTATTACAGGTGGTGCCATCGCTGGGCTGGTGGTCCTGGGTTCTATAAGAAAGCAGGCTGAGCAAGCCCGGAGGATCAAACCAGTAGGCAGCACCTCTCCATGGCCTCTGCATCAGCTCCTGCCTCCAGGGTCCTGTCCTGCTTCAGTTCCTGTCCTCACTGCTCTTGAAGATGAAGTTATAAGGAACTGTGAGGAAAACAAGCCCTTTCCTCCCCAATCTGCTTTTGGCCGTGGTGTTTCATTACAGCGATAGCGATGTCAACTAAGACAAGACAGAACCAGGGTAGCCTGGTACTGCTGTGGCAGTCCTGGCTGTGTTGTTTTGGGGAGGACTGTGGGGAACCTTTGGAACTTTCAGCCAGAAAAAGTCACTGAGTGTTGAGAACTTCCACAGAGGAACATGGAAGATAAGAATGTTGAGGGCAAGGCTGGATGGTAGTGACGCACATCTTTGATCCCAGCACTCAGGAGGTAGAGGCAGGGTGATCTCTGAGAGTTCGAGGCCAGAGAGAGAGAGAGCCCCAGGACAGCCAGGGTTGCCTGGAAATCCTGTCTTGAAAAGCCAAAAAAGAATGTTGAGTACAATGCAGACGATGGAAGCCCAGCTAATGAAGTTTTAGAGGGAAGTGAAAAACTTTACCAGGCCCTTACCACCACCTTCTGTGGTGTCTGGTGAGATGGAACTGTGACAATACAAGACCAGAACCGCTAGGGTAAAATCTTTGCTTACCTAGGATAATGGATGCTGGTCATCTGGGGATGAGAATCAGCTGTGATGAAGACAAGGCCAGGGTCACCGAGGTAGAATCTGGGTCAGCACACAGAAGCTGTGCTCCAGAGATGGCCAAGACTCTAGGTCATGCTGGCAGCTGAACTTGGTAGGATAAGAGTCATCCACGTGGTACCGGGGTTGAAGGCATGAAGCGGCCATGGAGCACAGCTAAGGTTGGGCACTGTGTAGCAGGGCTGGCACCCGGGAGAGCCCAGGCGAAGCCGTTGGAGAAAGTGCGGCCCAGCTGCAGTAAGGAACTCCAGCAGTGTGGGGGATGCCAGTACCAAGGATGGCAGCAGGAATGGAGTGGAGCCAGCTGGAACCTAGGAAACAGCTCCGGTGCAGCCGGCGGCAGAGCCAGAGCCGTGAGCCAAACCTTAGGACCAGCCCAGAAGACCACGAGGAAATCCCAGATAATTGGACATGGAGTTATTTACACTTTTGGAGTTTGGGTTTTGCTTTGTTCAGATTGTGACCGGGCCCTGCTTCTTCCCTCTTTGTTTTTTTACAAGCGCCCACAGCTGAGAGACTTTGAACTTTTAAAGGAGAGTTTGGATCTTTAAAGAGACTGGATAGTTTAAAGAAACTAAAACACTTCATTAAATTTGTGTTTAAATTTGTAAAGACTGTGGAACTTTTAAAGTTATATGTTTTAGCCAAGTGTGATGTCGCATGCCTGTAATCTTAGCATTTGGGGAGGCAGAGGCAGGTGGATCCCTGTGAATTTGAGGCCAACTTGGTCTACAAAGTGAGTCCAGGACAACCAAGGCGACACAGAGAAACCCTGTCTCAAAAAACCAAAAAATAATTTATAGTGTGATATTAATATTAACATGGCATCCTTGAGAAAGGGAGGTTTTAATTGAAAAGCGATGTGTTTGTGTGTCAAGTTGACAAAGGGTCAGTTGTGCTGGCTACTTTTATGTCAACTTGACACAGCTAGGGTTACTGAAAAGAAGGAAGCCTCAATTGAGAAAATGCCTTCAATCTGGATAGTGGAATCACACACCTTTAACCCCAGCATTCAGGAGACAGAGGCAGGCAGATCTCTGTGAGTTCCAGGCCAGCCTGGCCTATAGAGTGAGTTTCAGGACTACCAAGTCTACACACACACACACACACACACACACACACAGAAAGGGAGAGAGAGAGAATCTTATGCCATTATAAGATCCAGGCTATAGGCAAGCCTATAGGGTATTTTCTTAATTAGTGATTGACGTGGGAGGGCCCAGCCCATTGTGGGTGGTGCCATCCCTGGGCTGGTGGTCCTGGGTTCTATAAGAAAGCAGACTGAGCAAGCCATGGGGAACAAGCCAGTAAGTAACACCCCTCCATGGCCTCTGTGTTAGCCACTGTCTCCAGGATCCGGCCCTTTTTGAGTTTCTGTCCTCACTACTTTTAAAGATGAACTACTATACAGAACTGTGAGTGAAATAAACCCTTTCCTCCCCCAAGTTACTTTTGGTCATGGTGTTTTATCACAGTAATAATAACCCTAACTAAGACACCTCCTGCCCAGGACTGAGATTATCACTCTGGGGAAGATGGAAGCTACACAAGGTTCTTAGTGGAGAAGGCACTAAGCAAAGGTTGTAACAGTCTGTTTTTAGGCCAGTACCACGCAGTTTTTATTACTGTTGCTCTATAGTACAGCTTGAGATCAGGGATGAAGATACCATCAGAAGATCTTTTATTGTACAGGATTGTTTTAGCTATTCTGGGTTTCTTGTTATTCCATATGAAATTGAGAATTTTTATTTTAAGGTCTGTAAAGAATTATGTTGGCAATTTGATGGGAAATGCATTGAATCTGTAGATTGCTTTTGGTAAGATGGTCATTTTTACAATGTTAATCCTGCCAAGCCATGAGCATGGGAGATCTTTCCATCTTCTGATATCTTCTTCTATTTCTTTCTTCAGATACTTGATGCTTTTTTCATACAAGTCTTTGACTTGCTTGGTTAGAGTTACACCAAGGTACTTTATGACCTTTGTGGCTATTATGAAGGATGTTGTTTCCCTAATTTCTTTCTCAGCCCATTTGTCATTTGCATACAGGGAAGCTAAGCAAGGAGGACCCTGGGTAAGATGTTCAATCCTCATTCAGAAAGGCAAATGGGATAGACATCGGAAGAGAGAGAAAACAAGGAACAGGACAGGAGCCTACCACAGAGGGCCTCTGAAAGACTCTCCCCAGCAAGGTATCAAAACAGATGCTGAGACTCATAGCCAAACTTTGGGCAAAGTGCAGGGAATCTCATGAAATCATGGGGAGATAGAAAGGCCTGGAGGGGACAGGAGCTCCACAAGGAGAGCAACAGAATCAAAAAATATGGGCACAAGGGGTCTTTTCTGAGACTGATACTTCAAATAAGGACCATTCTTGGAGATAACCTAGAACCCCTGCACAGATGTAGCCCATGGAAGCTCAGTACCCAAGTGGGTTCTCTAGTAATGGGAACAGGGACTGTCTCTGACATGAACTCAGGGGCTGGCTCTTTGATTACCTCTCCCTGATGGAGGAGCAGCCTTACCAGGCCACAGAGGAAGACAATGCAGCCAGTCCTGATCAGACCTGATAGGCTGGGGTCAGAGGGAAGGGGAGGAGGACCTCCCCTCTCAGTGGACTGGGGAAGGGGCATGGGAGAAGAGGAAGAGAGGGTGGGATTGGGAGGGGAGGAGGAAGGGGCTACAACTGGATGCAAAGTGAATAAATTGTAATAAATAAATAAAAAATTTTTAAAGTTGTAACAGGCGCCCTCTGGCTGTAACATTATGAACAGGTTGAAGGAACTCCCAGTGACTAGTCCTAAGCTGGCTAAGAGCTGGGAGAGGAGTGAGTGGAAGTTTGGTTGGGGAGTTTGTTGCGATGGTTGGTTGGTTGGTTGGTTGGTTGGTTGGTTGGTTGGTTGGTTGGTTGGTTTTCAAGGCAGAGTTCTTAGGTGTAACTCACTCTGTAGACCAGGCTGGCTTCCAACTCAAAGATCCACCTGCTCTGCCTCCTGAGCGCTCGGACTAAAGGCGTACACCACCACCGCCAGGCTCCCTCCGTTTTAGTTTCGTTTTCAGTGTTGGTGGTGGAACCTAAGGCTTTGCACATGTCAGGCAACCACTCTACCACTGAATTCACACAAAGGCGAAACAAGAGGGCTTTGCTGACAGAGTGGATGCAGGGATCAGAAGGCAACACAGTGACAGGAAAGCTTTTGGTGTTAAGAGTATATAGGCTGAAGTTTGGGGGAAGGGACTAGAAGAGAAAGGGAAAGGAGAAGCAGAGAGGAAGGTGAGGAACCAGTGAGAGGAGAGGGTAGAAGCATTTCCAGGAGAGAGCTAAGCACGGTGGTACTTGGTGAGCTGGGGCCAATGGATGAGAGTTCTAGGCCAGCATGGGCTACACAGTGAGACCTGGAAGGGACCTGTAAAGGTTCCCAGAGGAAGTGCTGCTGTGGGTTTGATGGCTAATGAGCCTGTGTTGGAGGAAAGAACAGGTAGATGCAGTGATGCGTTGGGGGAGGGGGGCAGTCCTCAGAAACTGCATAAGAAGCCAAGGATGATGGGTGGCTAGAGAGGGGTAACATACCCACCCATCGCCCATCTGAGAGATCTTACTGGGCTGGGCTGCTGCGCTTAGAAGACCCCTTTGTCTTCATAAACTCATACAGGAGGAAAGAAGATCTGTACTGACAGTAACAGACTGAAGCGAGGGAACTGTGGGTGTGGCTCGGATGACAGAACATCTGCCTGGCCTGCATGAGAGGCGCTGGGTTCAATCCCCAGCACAAAAATAATGACTACAGAGGCCCAGGCAGGGGAAGGATAGCAGACTGCTGGAGAGCTGGCAGAGGATTCGAGTTCAGTTCCCAGCGCCCACACCAGGTGGCTCACAACTGTCTGTAACTCCATCTCCAGATGATCCCATCCCTTCCCGTCTCTGAAAGCACCAGTACATGCATGGCATGCACACACATACACACACACACACACACACACACGAAATCTCTTTTAAAATTAAAAAACAAAATTCAAAGTTGCCCTACAAAAGCCCTTATCGATTACTTAATTAATTTTTAAAATGTCAGATAAAGATCTATGTAAATAGGATGAGGACCCCAGGAAGACCAAGAAATCCAATGTGGAATATTATCCATGTATCTAGTCCAGCCCAGTGTGAAAATAGCATCCTTAAGGAGACAGAGTGAGCAGAGCCTGGAGGAAGAGTCGGAGAAGGCAGTGGAAGCCGCATTGTTCAGGTACTCGCATTGATGCCACTGTGTGCCAGGCAGAAACAGGAGGGACCTGGTTAGCAGGGAAAGGCATGTGACACCCAGCCTGAGGATCTCAGTTCCATTCCTGAGACCCACATAATGGAGAGAGAGAACCAACTCTCGTGAACTGTCCTCCGACCTCTACACAAACCTAGCACGCATACCCAGTCCAGAACAGACAGATGAAATGTGTGAAGGAAAGAAGAGAGAAATGGAGGCCAGAGCAGAGCTGGCGCTTGCGGGAACAGCAGCACCTGGTCTGTTGCCCCATCTGGACAGCCTGAGGCGGCTGCGCTGCGGCCACGTAGACAGGACCAGGGAGGGGGAGGGAGTAGGCCATGGCTAGGGCAGCCCAGCATCTCTGCCAGGGATATAGCCTCTGCTCTTCATAGTCAAAAGCTACTCCAGGCAAATTTGGCAGGGTACAGTGTCAAAGGTCAGCTCCCCAAAGAATAAATCAGGACAGTTGCATGTCCCCTTTCTGGAGGACCTGGCTTGCAGAAGGGTTAAGAAGATTCTAGAGACCTGAAAATACTTGCAAGCTGCATCTGGGTTTTGTCTGTTGCTAGGCGGCTTTTATGAAGTTACTTCACCCCTCTGAGTCTCCACTGAACACTTTCTGCTCATCAAATACAGCCTGTACCTCCGTCATTCATTCCCTGCCCTGAGACTGTGAGGCAGGATCTGAAGGGCACCAGATGCCAGGAGAATGAGGAACAGACTTATCCAGGTTAGCAGTTAAGCTCAGATCTGTCGGTTTCCAGGGACCAGAAAGCTTTCCGGGGACTGACCCTAGGATCGTTCTCAGGAGCTGGCTGGCACACGGTGGGCCGGACTCTGGTGCTGGTGGTCTTGAGTCTCAGGCTGGTCAGGGATCACCTCTGCCAGCATCAACTGCCTTCTTGTGAAAGAGTCTCCACACGGTGCTCTCCTCACGTTGCTTGGGAGACAGCAGGAATATAAAATGTGTAAAATGAAATAGTAGGGCCTTGCTAGCTCCTCAGAATGTTGTATATAGTGGCTACACAGCTTAGCAGAGTCTCTCTGTCATGCAGCCCCAAAAGAACTGAAAGCAAAGCTAAACCTGGTGGTGCACCTTAAATGCCAGCACTGCGGAGGAGGTATTGGGTGATCAAGAATTCAAGGTCATCCTCAAGTACATAGTAAGTTCAAGAGCAGCCTGAGCTATAAGAGACCCTGTCTCAAAAAATAATAATAATAATAATTGTTCAGTTTGAAAACAAAACAAAAAAAAGAGCACTTGCAATGTAAACCTGACAGCTTGAGTTCAATATCTGGAACCTACAGTGGAAAGTGAACCAACTCCCAAAGGTTGACCTCTGACCTCCACACGCACCAAGATGTATACCTGTCCACGAAAACATACCCAGAATAGTGATAGTGATAATAACAAATGTTTAAAGACAAAACTGGGCCAGGCATCACATGCCTATAATGCCAGCACTCAAGAAGAACGAATCAGAAGGGTCAGTGTTTAAAGCCACGCTAGGCTACTTGGCGAGTTCAGAGCCAGCCTGGGCTGCATGAGATTTGGCTCAATAAACAGTAGAGAGAGAGAGAAAAAAAAAAAAGATGTGGGGGAGGAGGAAGAAAAACAAACAAACACAACAGAACTAGGCCTGGTGGCGCACTTTCACTCGGTTACACAAGCACTTTGGAGGGTAAGGCAGGAAGACGGAGACTTTAAAGCCAGCCTAGGCTACCTAGTGAGAACTCTTGTTGGAAAGAGAAAACCAACTCCCGAAAGTAGTTGTCCTCTGACTCCACGGTGCACACACAAGCATGCTCACACTCACACACGCACACTCACACACACGAACATCCCCCTCCTCCTGGGTATTGTGAGAACTGTGCACGTTGCAATGTTCATCGATGCACAGTTCAACTGGGCAAGAGCAGAGAGAACTCAAGAGACCATCCGGTGCTGAATGAAGACATTGGCGTCTAGCCGTGCCACGTGGCATTGCTCTGCCGTTCGAAGGAACAAAGTACCAACACGCACCATACCGTGACTGAACCTCATAGGCAGAGTGATGGTGGAGGAAGCCAGACCCAGAAAGCTGGTCAGCGTGCAGGGCCGTCTGTGTGTCACGGCAGCACAGGCAGACTCCCAGGCACGGAGTGAGAGCCAAGGCTTCTGGGGCCGGAGGGTGGGGACAGGGAGCAGTGTGGTGGGTTCCGCTGGAGTGGACAAACTGCTTTGGCTCTGGAGAGAGGTGGTGCTTGCCCAAGTCCACCAGTGTGCTAAGTGTCACTGATTGCTCAATTTACGTTTTCAAGTTGTTTGCATCACAATGATTCATTTAGCTGAGCATGGTGGCACGCACTTGCCATCCCAGCATTCGGGCATATCAGAAGGATCCTTCACAAGTTCAAGTCCAGCCTGGGCTTCGGGAAGCTCTGTCTAAAGGAAACAAAATAAAGGCAGTGAAATAGCCCCCGTTGGTAAGAGTGGCTGCCACCACACCTGAAACTTGACTTTGATCCCTGAGACACACGGCAGAAGGAGGGAACCGACTCCTGAAAGTTATCCTCTGACCTCCCCATACACACACACACACACACACACACACGCACACGCACGCACTCGCGATTGCACTAAATAAAATGTCATTCCTGCGCTATTTATTTATTTTGTTTGAGTATGCAGAGGAAAGCCTTTGTGAGCTGATTCTCTTCTTCCATCACGTGCATCCAGGGTGTGGCGAGTGAATTCGGGTTGTGGGGTTTGACAGCAGAGACTTTCCCCCCAAGCCGCTGTACCAGACCAAATGTAAGGTGGTTTAAATGTTTTTGAATAAAATTAACTGAGCATGGTAGTGCATGCTTATACATCAAGGCACTTGGAAGGCAGAAGCAAGATCAGTCTCGGGATAAATGAAGGTAAAGGCCAACCTGGATTATGTGAGTTCGTGTCTCAAACATAAACAATAATTGGCTAACCCTTTGTCCTGTGAGCTTCTCTCAGGACATAATAGGTAAGTGGTGGGAAATGAGTTGCTAGAGTTATCCTCCATCAATTCCTCTGCCAAAGCCATGACATAAGCACACTACCGTACCCACTGTGGAAGCGGAGAAACTGAGGCACACAAAAAGGTAGCTGGAAGCCTGTATTGAAACTGGGGTCTCCTTGAGCCTTACACACATTTCTCCTGGCCAAGGAACCACACAGGTGACATACACCCACGGTGAAGTCACCACCCCTGCACGGTGACTCAGAAGAAGGACAGGGAGCAGAATTCGGGAGATTGGCCATCTTGACCTAGAACTTCTTTGTCCAGAGGAGCCTAGTTGGGGAGGCCCACAGCTAGAAGGCGGGTCCTCCGTTCTGAACCTTCCAAGGTGTTTCCCGCTCCATGTCACCCCCGCCCAGAGTGCTCTCAGCATCAACCCTGGGCTGCATCTCCAGAAACCCATCATCTGGTATCAATGAAGCCAGAATAAGAAGGTCCCAAGTTTTCAGTGTCAAGGATGGGCCTTTCTCACAAGCCTTGGGGAACAAAGGAACCAGGGAAGCCAAAGAAGAAAGGAAGGCTTTCTGGAAAGGGGACCATTGCCAAAGGACTTTGAAGAATATACAGGAGCCCACAGGTCAAGATAAAAAGCTTGTGAGTATGTTTTGAATTTTTCTTAGCATACAACTTCATTCAACATATTGGAAACATTATGAGATATGTCATGTCATTCACTCAAGTCAGTCAGGCTCTTTGACTCTATTTACCACCATTACTGACTTCTAGTCTCCTCCTTCTTCTTCCCAAATAGTCCTTCTGCTTTCAGGTTGTATAATATCACACACATGCTCACAGACACACACACAAACAGATTTTCATTATCTATTCATCTATTGGTGGACATTTGGGGAATTCCATCTCATAAGGATTGTGAATACAGCTGCAATGAACATGGATGAGCAACTGTCTCTGCAGTATGTGGACTTAGGGTCCCTCTGATATATGCCCAGGAGCTGAGCCCTATGGAAATCCCACTTTCAATTTTTCGAGAGATTTTCTTCAAATTTCCGTGATGGCTGCACCAGCTTAAATCCTCACCCCAGCAATGCAGGGGTTCCCCTTCCCCACATTTTCTCCAGCACTTGCTGTCATTATTTTCCTTTAAAAATTAGTTAACTAATTTAGAGTGAAAGTGTGGGCTGGAGACATGGCTCGGGGTTTGGGAGTGTTGCCTGCTCATCCAGAGGACCTGAGTTCGGTTCCCGCTGCCCACAAGGCAGCTTGTGGCTATCTGTAGCTGCACTTCTAGGGGCTCTGACACACAGGCAAAACACCAATGCGCATACAATAAGAACAAATCAATTATTAGAGTGTATGTATGAGCATCGCCTTGGTGCTTATCTGGGGGTCAGAGGAAAACTCGTGGGAGTCCAGCCTTTCCTTCCCCCGTGAGAGTTCTGGAGTCTGAATTCAGGTTGCCAGGCTTGGTAGCAAGCTTGTTCACCCACTGAGCAACCTTGCCTGCCTGTCTTCTTGATGATTGCCATTCTTACTGTCATATGACAGAGGGTAGGGGTATTTTACACACTCTTTGTATTAGTTGGCATGTAAGGTTGTAAAAGCCATGGGAAAGGGAAATTGCTGTTTGCTGGATCACCTCATTCACTTACCCACTTATACAAACATAAGCAGTCCATCATAATCCTATACGATATTTCCACTTTAAATGGCAAAAATAAAAACAATAAAAAGAATATATGCTAGGCCAATAAGATGGCTCAGAAGGCAAAAGTACTTGTTACCCAAGCCTGGTGGCCTGAGTTTAATAATCCCTGACACAAACTCCACGTGCCATAACATACGTGTGCCCGCACGTACACAGCACACACACAGTAATTAGAAAAAATATTAAGACAACATTCCACTACACAGCCCTGGCTGGTTTAGAACTTGCTATATAGACTAAGCTGGTCTCCAATTCATAGAGACCCTCCTGCCTCTGCCTTCCAAGAGCTGAGATTGAAGGCGCGCACCACCATGCCCAACCTACATAAACAATTTCACATCTGCAATCCTTGGACTCACTGAGCAGAAGCAAGAGATTCACCCACAAATTCACAGGCAACCTGGAGCCTGAAATGAGTCTAGGCCGCCCAGAATGACATAAAAGACCCTGTTTCAGAACGAGTACAAACAAAACCCCAAACAAAAAGAGAATGTACGCCAATGATTCATGTGTGTGTGTGTGTGTTACTTTTTAATTTATTTTTTTTATATTTTGTGTATCAGTGGCAGCATTAAGTGTCAAAGCCCAGCTGTGCTTTGCAGAGAGTTCCAGGCCAGCTTCTGCTGCTGTGAGACTCTGTCTCAAGAAACAGAATGCAGGATTTCTGTGTAAGGGGGCAGACTAGGAGCCTCGCCTTTCAAACTCTGCAAGAGAAAGCGTGAAGACAGTGAATAATAAGCGTCCACTTGGCAAGAGACAAGATTAAAGTTCCCCCAACCTTGGCCAGAGAAGAGTCTTTCTGCAATGGGCAGCAGTTAGGGCAGAAGAGACAACCTATCAGAGGCAGAGAACAAGTGGAAACTGGGGAGGAAAGCTGCAGATGTGACGTGTCCCCTGCACTCAGGAACTCACGGCAATGGTGGTTTCCTGCACAAGATCAAGCCAGCTAGAAATTCCAGCATGGATGCAGGAGGGCCTACTGCGGTTGACGTCTCTGAGGGAGAGAAAGGGGCTTTTTCCAAGGGTGTGGCCTCCTGGGGCTTGCCTGTGATCCAGATGGCTCCACAACCATGCCTACGAGAGCAGTTCTGATGGGACTTAGCGGGTTGCTTTTAAAAGAAGAGAAAATGAAGTGGAGGAGACAGGAAGGCACTGGGATAACTTGGTATGATCAGAAGGGTAAATATTCTCTGAAAGGGAAGGGAAGCCTAGCATCATGGTGGAGAATGCCTGTGATCAGGTGGAGATGGCTCAGTGATTAAGAAAGATGTCTGCTCTTCCAGAGGAGCTGAACTTGATTTTCAGCACCCACATGGCCATTCACAATTGTCGGTAACTCCAGTCTCAGAAAATTAGACTCCCTTTTCTGGCCTCTGTGGTCTCTGTATGCACATGGTGCACAGGCATACAAGCAGGTGAGACATCTAAGATATAACAATAAGTAATATATATATATATATATATATATATATATATAATTTTTAAAAAGAGGCTGGAGGTAGCTGGTGATGGCACAGGCCTTTTAGTCACTCAGGAAGCAGAGACAGGAGGATCTCTAGGAGTTCGAGGCCATCCTGATCTATAGTACTAGTTCCAGGACATCCAAGGCTACACAGAGAAATCCTTGTCTCAAAACAAAAAGCTGACTCTTGAACAGTATCTTATGCAGACCAGGATGGCAACAAACTCAAGGAGTAGCTGACGCTGGCCCTGAACTTCTGACCCTCCCGCCTCCACCTTTCCTGTGCCAACACCCGCTCAACTTCTGTATCCCTCTTTTGAAGGAGTGATGGCAGCTAGCCTGCAGGCATGGGGTGCTATTTGCCCAGGGAGCATCACCCTCCAGGCCCATTCACCCCACCCAATCCACCCGAGCAATCCATCAAGCGCCGAGCTCAAACGTCTGCACCATGCCCCACATCTTCCACGACAAAACTTCTTCCCAACGCCAGGATGAGGAGCCTGGATAACAAATCTCTCCTCTACCTTCCAGAAACTCCATCTGCCTATTGCCTGTTAGCGACTGCTGGGGACAGAGTCACAGCTCCAACAGCGCTCAGCTTTTTTCCCTTTGGCACTCTGGGCTAATTCCTGGGCTGGCCTAAGCCAGATTAAATGGCTTGGCAGCTGCCCCACATGGGCTCCATCCCAGCCCCGAGGCCAGGCAGCCTGCGGGAATCTGGAGGCACTCCAACTGTGGAAATAATGGACTCCTCTGAGCCTGGATTTGCCTTGGATGTGGGAGTCTAGACATCCGGTTAATGAAATCAGTTACTCACCGTGGGGTAGACTCACATAGCTGGGGTCTTCAAGACAGGTGTGTAGGACACAGGCCCTGACCACACTCGCCCAGCGCTCTGCTGCTCAGTCACATCCCACAGGGTGTTTGATCCCCTGTGTCCTGATTTCACCTTCACGGTGACTACGGGAGTTTCTTTTCTTCCATTCTCAAGGTGGACAGAATGACGACAGGGAGAAAAACTACTTCCCAGAACTAGAGGTAGACTGGAAATCTGCTGTTTTTCAGTTTTGTTTTGTTTTGTTTTACTGTTTGAGAATTTAATACAATGTGTTTTGATCAAATCTCTCTACTCCATCCCCTCCATCCCTCGCTTATCCCGCTACTCAGTTCTCACCCAATTTCATGTGCTTTTTCTTCTTAACCCAATGAGATAAGGCTGCCTGTGCCTGCATGGCTGTAGGGCCATCTGCTGGAGCGTGGGCAAGAAAACTGACTCACCCCCTCCCGACAGCCATCAATCGGCTATTGGCAAATCGCCTCTCACTAGGGCAGGACTTCCTGACCACCCCCTCACTTCACGCTGGGATGTTTGTCTGGCTTAGCCTCGTGTGTACATCCCAGCCGCCATGAGCTTATGTGTGTCAGGTGTTCCCTGCTGTGTCCAGAAAACAGTTTTATGGCAGTTATCCACGACCTCTGGTCCTTGCAATCTTTCCACCTCCTCTTCTTCCAAGATCCCTGAGGCCTGAGAGGAGGGTGTGTGACCCATTTAACGTTGAACACTCTGACACCTCATGCTCTTCCCGCGTTGTCTAGTTATAGACAAGTGGGCCCTGTTCCAATTGTGAGTTCCAGGACAGCCAAGGGCCCTGTTATTACTTTTAAATGTTCTTTCATTTATGTGTTGGGAAGGGCATGTGCGTGGGCTACATACGAGGTCAGAGGACAATTGCAAGAGTTTGTTGGTGTGCTTTTTTAAAAAACTTTTTTTAATTTATTATTTATACAGCATTCTGCCTGCTCATCAGAAGAGGGCACCAGATCTCATTGTAGAAGGTTGTGAGCCACCATGTGGCTGCTGGGAATCGAACTCAGGACCTCTGAAAGAACAGCCAGTGCTCCTAACCTCTGAGCCATCTTTCCAGCACCTTAAAAAACTCTTTTATTTACGTTTCTTTTATCTTTTTCTCCCTACTCCACCCCAAGATCCCTTCCAACACCCCAGCATCAGGTAGGAGAAAGAACAGGTTAGTGGAAGAGGGAATGCAGTTCTTTCCTAGCTGCTTCCTGCTGGTCGGGGTCTTGGGTTCTTTGGAGCCAGTCCAATCCACATTTCAGGAGACCTCCAACTTCTTGTCTCACAAGAGCAGCCAGGAGCAGCAAGCGGGAAGCAGGAGCAGCCTTGTTCCTTCTCCCCCTCCACTTTCTGGCATTTCTTCTCTCTCTAGAGTCCTTAGATTCAAACTATCTGCAGTCGGCAAAGAACTCCTCTCAGAGCCTGCATGAGGCAAGTAGTCTGCTGCTGTGGAGCATCTGAATCAGTCCCACATCCCACTCCTGGCATCAAGACAAAAACATGTTTATATCCACAATAGGAGTTAATTCTTCCCTTCTACCATGTAAGTTTCCAAGATGGAATGCAACTCTTCAGGCCTTTACCCAACAAGCCATCTCACCAGCCTGTATATATATGATTTATTTATTTGTATGAGTGTTTTACCTGCATGTATGTATGTCTGTGCAACACAAGCCTGTCTTGTGCCTGCAGAGGTCAGAAGTAAACATCAGATCCCCTGAAACTGAAATTACTGATGTTGTGAGCCAGCGTGTGTGTTCTGGGTACCAAACCCCAGTCCTCTGCAAGAACAAATGTTCTTAACCGTTGAGCCACCTCTCCAAGCCTGAACGTCTCTTTTGAAGTTGTGTTGATTGGTTGGTTGGTTGGTTGGTTGGTTGGTTGATTCGTTGGTTGGTTGGTTGGTTGATTCATTGGTTGGTTGGTTGGTTGGTTGATTCATTGGTTGGTTGGTTGGTTAATTCATTGGTTTGTTGGTTGGTTGATTGGTGAGTGAGTGATGCCTGTGTGTACATATTTATGGAGGTCAGAAGACAGTGTGAAGGATTAGTTCTCTCCTTCTACCATGTGGATGCAGGGGCATGGTGGGGTTGGGGTGGTTAAAACCATCTTGTGAGACTTGATAGCAGGACCTTTCATATGCTGAGCAGATGCTAGCACTGAGCTACATTCCTAGCTCCCAGAGCAGATTCTTAGTGTGTGTGTGTGTGTGTTCGCAGATGTGCTATGGGGTGCATGCAGAGGCCAGTTCTCCCCTTCTGCCGTGTGAATCCTGGGGATTTAACCCAGGTTTGAAGGCAAGTGCAGCCTCACAAGCTCCCTAATGGACCATGATTCCAAGTCTAGCCCTGCTCTACGTTTCTTCACACTCCGATTCTTTGGAGAGCCCCAAAGCTCTGTCTCTCCTTGCCAGTGCTCCAGGATCTGGCCTGGCTCATGGCAGATGTCCTGGAGGCACTGGCCTCTCCTTGCAGGTGGGCATCATGAACTAAGAAGGCATCCTGAGGAGTGGGTGACTCATCATGGGATCCCCAGATTTCATGCTGCCACCCAGGCTTAGCCTAGTCCCGGTACGTTGGCAAGTGAGTATCTGATGTGTAGGCATGAATATTTGTGTGTTTCAGAGCCCAGCCCAGCCTGGCCCTAAAGCCTTTCTTCCTTAGGTTTTCACATACTAAGCAAACAATCCCTGGTACCTAATTTGTCCCTAGGTACTCCAGAACTGAGCTTCTCCTTATCTTGGGGCAACAGAACCGGTCAAAGATAAGATATGGAAGTATAAGCCTATAGATAGCAAAATGGCTCAGTGGGTAAAGCTCAGGCTTGCCATCAAACCTGACTACCTGAGTTTGAGCCCTGGGACTCACACAGGGGACGGAAAGAACTCCCACACGGTGTACACACACACACACACAAAGTAGCATACAGAAAAAAAGAGTTAAGGCAGGCCTGCAGCTTGGGCTATGTGAGGTGAAGCCAGATCTGATGGTGCATATCAATAATTCTAGCTACTGAGGAGGCTGACACAGGAGGATTGACAGTTCAAGGTCCGCCTAGGCTACAGAATGAGTTCAAGTGATGCCTTGTCAACTCAGTGAAGTCCTATCTCAAAATGAGAGAGAGAGAGAGAGACCATTGGGGAGATGATTTTAGTCAGTGAAATTCACAAAATCATAAATACCTAAGTTCAGACCCTCAGCACCGCTGTAGAAATCAGATACAATGGCTCATGTCATAATTCAAAAGCTAGACACAGGCAGATCCCTGGAGTTCAGTTCACTGGTCAGCCAATGTTGCTGAATGTACAAGTTCTAAGTTTATTGAGAGATCCTGTCTCAAAAAGTAAAGTGAAAGGAACTGAGGAATAATCTATGTCAACCTACGGCCTCGAGTGTAGGAGCACACATAGGCCACACATGCACATACATATGTCCACATCCATATGAACACATACATACAAAATAAAACACACACACACTTTTTTTTTGAGAGAGAGAGAGAAATTCCCATTATGTAACCCTGGCTGGCCTGGCACTCACTATGGAGACTAGATTGACCTTAAACTCACAGAGAGCCAAATGCAGTGTTAGTGCTAGTGTTAAAGGCTTATGCCTCAACACCTAACTAAAAACTGTTTTCAATTAAAAGGACTGAGAACATGGCTCAATGGTAGATCACTTGCTTCGCGTATACAAGGCACCAAGTTCCTGGTATTGACTGAAAGAGAGAAAGATAGAGAAAAGGAGAGAGGGATAGAGGGAGGAAGAGAAGGAGAGATAAACTAAGCATTGTGGTGCATGCCAGTAATTCTAGAACTTGAATGGTTTATGCGGGAAGATTGCCATGAGTTTGAGACCAAGCTGGGCTCTGTATCAAGTACCAGGCCAGCCGGTGCTCTGTAGTAAGAGCCTATCTCAAGAAATCAGGAAGGGTCAGGGGCAGTAGCACATGCCTTTAATTCCAGAAGTTGGTGGGCAAAGCCAAGCAGATCTCTATAAGTTTGAGGCCAGTGTAGTCTAATGGGAAGTTCCAGTACAGGCTATGGAAGTTCTAGTCAGGGCTATGTAGTAAGACCTTGTCTCAAGCAACAGCCAGACTTTGGGCGGATGCAGGGAATCTTATGAAAGAAGGGGGAGAGAGAAAGACCTGGAGGGGACAGGAGCTCCACAAGGACAGCAACAGAACCAAAAAGTCTGGGCCCAGGGGTCTTTTCTGAGACTGATACTCCAACCAACGACTATGCATGGAGATAACCTAGAACCCCTGCACAGAGGTAGCCCATGGCAGCTCAGTCTCCAAGTGGGTTCCTGGAGTAAGGAGACCAGGGACCGTCTCTGACATGAACTCAGTGGCTGGCTCTTTGATCACCTCCCCCTGAGCAGGGAACAGCCTTATCAGGCCGCAGAGGAAAACAATGCAGCCAGTCTTGAGACCTGATAGGCTAGGGTCAGAAGGAAGGGGAGGAAGACCTCCCCTATCAGTGACTCGGGGAGGGTCACGGGAGGAGATGAGGGAGGGGGGCAAGGTTGGGAGGAGACATGGGAGGAGGCTACAGCTGGGATACAAAGGGATTAAACTGGAATTAATAAAGAAATAAAGAAAATTTTAAAAACAAAACAAAAAAAGAAAGGAAGAGAGGGAGGGAAGGGAGAAAGGAAATGCTGACCTTTGACTTCACACAAGAGTGCGTGCGACTGTATATGCCATTGTGTATACAACACGCACATAAATAAAAATAACTAATTTTTAAAGAAACCGTACTGTTTCTGTCTTGATACAAAGTGGATTAGGGTTTAGCCCATGGGTTAGCACTTGCCTAACCTGTGAGACACTGGGTCCCACCCACAGCACAGCAAATAGTGGCTTTGATATGAGTCCAAGCGACCAGCACCAAGAGACACCGGAATGTAGACTGTGGACTCTGATGTGTAAATACAGGGCCATCGATTCTCACCACCGTGTCTCTCTGATGTAGAATGTTGACAACAGAAGACTCAGCATGTGTGAGAGCAGGGGATTATGGGGGGGGTTGCTTACAGAAACTCTATACTTTGTGCTCAGTTTTGCCATGAGTCTAAAACTTTTGGGGGAAACCAAGGCAGGAAAATCACTAGCTTGGAGCCAGCCCAAGCTACACAGTGAGATCTTGCATCAGATGTTTTAAAAAGTAAAGTGGGCGGAGAATTCTGTAATCCCAGCCATCAGGAACCCAAGGCAGGGTTATAAATTCAAGCCAATTTGATTGCATGGTGAGGCCCTGTTTCAGAAGATGGTGGGGAACTGATGACGCACTTCAGGAGCAGAGCACTAGCCCAGAATGCCTCAGAACCTAGCTAGTAAATAAATAATAAATAAACTTTTTAAAAATCCATTTATCTTGGTAACCAGGGTTGTCAACTTCACCGAGGCAGAAGCTCCACCCTAGCACCTGCCCTGGAAGAACACGCAGCTAACATACTTTGTTTTCGAGTTACATCTATTTATCTGATTGCTTGTTTGTGGCGGTACATGCAAAGGCTCAGGTGGAAGTCAGGGGACGACTTTGGGGAGGCTGTTCTCTCCTTCCACCATGTGGGTTCCAGGGTTCAGTGTGGTAAAAAGTGCCTTACCCTGCTGAGCCTTCTCACTAGCCCCAGCTGGCGTGCTTTAGCAGACAGGGCCTTCCATACCTGAATCTTTGGAAACCTGGGCTTAAAGGAGAATACTGACTTAAACTCCCCCCCAAAAAACAGAGCCAATTAAGTCCCAAGCCTCAGTGATCTGCTGTCTGAGCTGCTTCTATATACTTGGCTTCGTCCTGGGTTGTTCAAAGGTCACTAGATAGAGAATAAATGGGACTGAAGATGCATCCGTTGGTGGAGTGATTGCCTACAAGAGGGAATACTTGGATTTGATCCCCAGCACCACATAAACCAGCTGGAGTGGTGCATGCCTATAATCCTAGCATTTGGTGCTGAAGGCAGAAGACAGTAAGTTTAAAGTCATCCTTGGCTACATCGGGAGTTACATAGCCTGGACTACATGAGACCCTAAAGAGAAAAAGGAGAAGGGTGGGAGAGAGGGGGAGAATATAAGAAGGACATGAATAAAAATGCCTGGTAAGTGAGCAGGCCCTGGCGTTGCTCCCTGGGGAATTCCAAGTCTGGCTCAGTCTGGGCTTTCCCAGCCTGGCCTGGGACTTATCTCATGCTGAGTCCATAACTCAGTGGGCCTCTTAAAAAGCTGTAAGGCTGGTTTGAAGGTGGAAGGCCAAGAGGAAAGAAGTTTCCATACAGCCCAGCCTAGCGGAGCCGCCCCACCTGATGCCAGAATAAAGGGGAGCTAGATCTAGCCTGGAATCCCAGCACTGAGGAGGAGGCAGAGGGTTCTAGGCCAACCAAGCTATGTAAGAGATTCAAGGACAGCCTGGAAGGGGAGAAAGTGAAGAGAGACAGGACCATTCTGCAGGACTCAGACGTCAGCACCCAGAGAAGGAGACGGATCCCCTACTGCAAACCTAGGTAGGTTCCTAGAATGAAACCAGAGTCTTGCTCTTTATTTAGCCAGTGTCTGAAACTAGCTGGGAGGCAGCCTTCAAGAGCCAGGCGTGGCGGCTCATATCTGTAATTCTAGCACTCAGTGTGCCAAAGCAGGAAGGTTGCTTTAAGTTCAAAACCAGCCTCAGCTACAGATTAAGAGCCTTTCTCTCAAGAAACAACCACCATAGACTGGGAAGATGGCTCAGGAGGTCAGAGTGTTTGTTGTGTAAGCCTGAAGGCCTGAGTTAGAATTCCCTTTCACCATGTTAAAAGGGCAGTAAACCCAGCATTTGGAAGCAGAGATAGATAGCAGATCCTGCTTGCAGACAGCCTAACCCAAATAGTGATCTCCTGGTTCAGAAAGAGACCCTGTCTCCAGGCAATGAGGCAGACAAGGATAGATTCTCCTCTCGCCTCTGAATGGGCATACATGGAGGTGTGCACTCACGTGCATGCACCACACACACACACACACAAACATGTACACTCTCGGATGTTTACAAATCAGGGCCAATGAGATGGCTCAGTGGGTACGGGCACTTGCCCCCACATGGTAGAAGGAGAAAACTGAGTCTTCTGCCACATGTGCATCATGGTACTTGGTGCACAGAGAGAGGGAGAAGTATGAGGGAGGGAGAGAGAGGGAGAAAGATAATAAAAGCAGAGGAGGAAGAGGAAGACCCCCCCCTCTCCAGCATCTAGGAGTGGGGGTGCAACCCAGGAAGCAAGAGTGGCACTAACCACAGGCTTCCTCTCTGCTTGCTGGACTGTAGATGTGAAAGGTCCCCTGAAGGCCCCCTGTTAAAGGCGGGGTACCTAGCACGTGTGGTGCTAGAGGAACCTTGAAGACATGTGGGCTAGTGGGAGGAAGTCACTCAAAAGGACCCTGACCCTTCATTTCTGTGTTCTTGCATCCCAGCTTATGTAAGGTAAGCAGCTTTCTCCATCCTAAGACCCTCTCTCCTCACAGGCCCAGAGCAGTCAGGCCAACCGACCAACGAAGGATTACAACTGCTGAAACTGTAAGCCAAAAGATATCTTTTTATCCTTAAGAACTGATTGTGTCTCTGGGTGTGATGGCACGGGCCTCTAATCCTAGCACTCAGGAGGCAGAAACGAGCAGATCTTTGTGTCTGAGGGCAGCCAGGGCTACATAGCAAGCTTTGGGATAGCTGCAGCTACATAGCAAGATCCTGTCTCAAACAAGCCTCCAGTTTGCCAGGCAGTTGAGAAGCTCTTCCACTGGTAGGCAGCAGACACAGCGCTGCCCCTTCTGAGATAGGGCAGAGTTGACTGGATCGACTTCAGAGCATGACTCCCCAAAATGGGCAGAATTTAGACTGGGTGTAGTAGTACCTGCCTAAAATCCTAACACTTAGGAGTCTAAGGTCGGGCCCCGAGGGCTCTGAGTTTGAGGCAAGCCTAGGCTACACAGCAACCTCCTGTCTCAAAATAAGATGTAAAAAGGTAGCAACGTGTGGCACACACCTATAACCTCAGCACTGTGGGAAGGTGGAGATGGGAGGATCCGGAGCTTAAACAAGCCAGGCTACGTGAGACTCTGTCTCAATAGGTAGATGGACGGACAGACAGACAGGAGCAGGAGAGTTGGCTCGGAGGTTAAGAGCACTTACTTGTTTACAGTGGCCCTGAATCCAGATCCCGGCATCCACATCCGACGGCTCACAACAGCTTGAAACTTGAGTTCCAGGGGATCCAATCCCCTCTTTTGTCTATCACAGGTGTTGCCCTTGTGCAAAAACCCACAGACATATAAACATATGTACACATTTTTTGTGTGTGCAAGCCTGACCACTTGAGTTCCCTCTCTAGATCTTGAAGAGGAAGCAGTCTCACTTCCAAAAGTTGTCCTCTGACCTTGGCTTGCATGTCACAGCACATACACAAATCCACACTCATCTCATAGACACACGCTACACACACACACAAAATAATAATGCATTCAAATTTAGGGTTTTTTTTTTTCGAAACAGGGGTTCTCTGTGTGGCTCTGGCTCTCCTGTAACTCACTCTATAGACCAGGCTGGCCTGGAACTCAGAGATCCACCATCTCTGTCTCGGACTGTTGGGATTAAAGCTGTGAGCTACCACTGCCTGCCTTAAACACAGGAGCGGGTTTTGGTTGGTTGGTTGGTTGGTTGGTTGGTTGGTTGGTTGGTTGGTTGGTTTGGTGGTTGTCATTGTTGTTCCTGGTTTGGGTTTTGGTCTTTGGTTCTCTGGGGGTTTTTTGTTTTTGTTTTTTGTTGTTTTGTTTTGAAACAAGGTCTCTCTACATAGCTTTGACTGCCCTGGAACTCACTATGAAGACCAGGCTGGCCTGGAACTCACTAAAGTTTTTTTAAAGCATATTTTAGAACAAATAAAATAAGATAAAATGTAAAAAGAGGGGGCTGGGAGTATAGCTCAAAGGTCCAGTGCTTGCCTAGCATGCATAACATCCTAGGTTTTATTATGATTATTATAGTTTTAAAGTTTTTGGAGTTTGAACTTCACAGTCTACAGGCTTCTTTTGGCATGGAGCTGTCTTACTGACCTATCATGTCACTCTGGGTGGGGATAAGACAGGATGGAGGAGACTTTGATACCCAGATAACCTTGACCCAGGCACTATACTCCTACACTCGCTGCTTCCTGCTGCACTTTGATACCCAGATAACCTTGACCCGGCACTATACTCCTACAGTCGCTGCTCCCTGCTGTTAACTCAGCTGGGTGAGTGTGCCGTCTGGCTGCGCTTTGGTGGGGCATGTTAATTCTCATGTCCCTCTCCTCCTAGCACCTCGGAAGTTCTCTGCTGGGCCTGTACCCTGAAACAGGAGCCCCACAATGAAGGCCCGGGGTGTCCTCTGGATCCTACTTGGATTGCTTCAGTGGCCAGTGCCAGGGACAGGTGAGTCCACGGGCAGATGCCTGGGGGGAAGGGGTGCTTGCTTTTTTCAACCCTAGTGGGGCAGGACTCCAGCTCCCAGCAAACTGCCTTTCTGGCACCTCACATGTCCCTAACCCCCTAGAGTCAAGGAAAGGATGCCAGGGAGGAGACCTGGGACCCTGAAAACAAAACTTGCCCCTGGAGAAGGGGCAGACAGAACTAGGATGAGAGGAGGGAGACCTGGGTTTCATTGAGAAGCAGAAAGGACAGAAAAGAACAAAGTTACAAAATTAATTGCCCGAGGAAGAGCACCAATTTCAGGCAACAGAATTAAAATGACTTACAGGCTCTGGGTATGGAAACACTTGTCTGTATTTCCAGAACATGGGGAGCTGAGGCAGGAGGATCATGAGTTTGAAGTCAGCCTGAGCTATATAATGCTATATAAATAGCAAATCCCTGCAACAAACCAACCAACCTACCTTCCTAAATTCAAAGCTTACCACCTCTACTTCTTAGCTGTGTAACTTGAAGCAGCTAACATGACATCTGTAACAGAAAGCTAATGAGATACACCTTAAAATGTTTTTGTGAGGATTAAATAAGTTATATATGTCACTAAGAATGATGTCTGGGACATAGTTAAATAAACATTGGCAATATTTCAACAACAATTAACTATGCTGTGAACCTGGTAACTAATGTCTCCAGAGTCCACTTTGTTTGTTTGTTTGAGACAGGGTCTTAGTATATAGCTCTGGCTGTCCTGGAACTCACTCTGAAGACCAGGCTGGACTCAGAGATCCACCTGCCTCTGACTCTAGTATTCTAGGATTAAAAGTGTGGGCCACTATGCCTGTCTTAGATTTCCTTTATTGAAAAGGGAAAAACTCATTCTCCTTTAGCTATTTGTTTGTCTGTCTCTCTGTGTGTCTATGTGTCTGTCTGTGTGTCTGTTTGTTTGTTTGTGACAAGATCTCACTTTGTAGTCAGAATGGCCTGGAATTGTGTAGTTCAGGCTAGTCTTGAACTTGTGGTGATCCTCCTGCCTCAACATTTTTTTAATGCTGGCATGAGCCACTGTGCTCAGCTTCCTTAGTGTTGTGTGACTGCTTGTGAGGCAGTAATGAACATCTCATGCACCAAACAGGGCATTAATGAAGGACCAAAGAAATTATCCATACATTCAAATCTAGCTCAGTATACCAGTGAGTTTATTGGGGTCGCTTAGAGCAACGTGGGTGAATCAAATGCAGCTACCTCACCAAAAACCCATCCTTAGCATGAGTGACTCACACAAGCTGTGTGGCTGGAGCTCCCTGCTGAACTTGCAGGCAGCGTGGCTGGATAGAGGGTCTCTTCTTCCTCACAGTCGCTACTGCTTATAGAACCTTCAGAAAGGAGCCTCTTGCATTTTAGGCAGTTTTAGGAGTTTTAGGTGGTTTTAGGAGTTTTCTGAGACTTCCAAATTAGTTTACTTTCTACGTCTTAGTAAGAGGCCTCAGGTTGGAGGAAATTGCTACTTAACACTTGGGTGTCCTTCAACATATTTTTCCCTCTAAAACTGCCCAGTACTAGTCTATCAGAGATTACAAGAGTGAGTTGCTCTTACAGAAGACCCATGCTCTGTTCCTAGCTCCTTCGCTGTAACCACGATCACCTGTAACTCCAGTTCCAGTATATCCAAAGCCTCCACATGCACATACCCAAAACCTGGCACACCCACATTATTTAAAATAATAAAAATAAGCCTAAAACAATAGTAACTTGTTTAATTATCTGTCTTTACCCCTACACTTGTGATCATGCTCCCAGCTTTTTGTCCATTGCCGCCACAATACCACAAGCTACCTCCCTCCCTCGCCGTCTGCCCCTCTTCATCCCTGCACCTTCAAAATCCATGTCCACAAAGCAGCCCAAAGAACAATCCTAGGATGGTGTCTTAATCTATTGCTGTGAATAGACACCATGACCAGAGCAACTCTTATCAAGGAAAGCTTTTCATTGGGGCTGTTTTACAGGTTCAGAGGTTTAGTCCATTGTCAGCACAGGGGAAGCATGGTGGCACACAGGCAGACATGGTGCTGAAGGAGCTGAGACTTCTAATCTTAATCCACAGGCAGCTGGAAGAAGAGAGAAAACCAAAGGGCCTGGCTTGGGCTTCAGAAACCCTACAGCCCACTCCTAGTGACTCACTTCCTCCAACAGGGCCACACCCACTCCAACAAGGCTGGACTTCCCAATCCCTCTCCCCGGATGACCAAGGGTTCAAATATATGAGCTGTAGGGGACGTTCCTATTTGAACACCCACAAACACCCACCTAGCCCAGTTTCTCTCCCTCCCATAATCTGGCCATGGCTCCTCTGTGCTCACAGACAATCCAGCCTCCTCCTCCTCCAAAAGGCAATGGCCTGGCTGCCTCAATTTCCTGCTCTACACGATGGAAGTGCTGGTCACCGTTGGCATCAGATGGAGACCTAGGGACATTAGGAGATGGTGACATGAACAGTGGGAGGTTCAAGAACAAATGGAGGTAGACTGCTGGGCTGACTCATTCTCTCCTCCTGCAGCCTCCTCCTTGCCCCTGGTCATGAACTCCGTCATCCAGGTGCTTACCGAGCTTGAGCAAAAGGTGCTGGTGACCTCGGTCAGCAGCACAGCCTCCGGATGGATTCTGTCAGCCAAGAGCTCCAGCCCCCACGATTCCCTTCGCCAGCACTTGCTGCTGAAGGCACCAAGCCACAGCGCCACGGAGCCAGATCCCCACTCCCTGAACCCGGAGCTTCAAGCCCTGCTTTCTGAGGTGGCCCGACATGATGTACAGGATGGGCAGGAACATGGAGTGGTGCTGGCACCTGATGGCTCCACTGTAGCTGTGAAGCCTCTGCTGGCTGGGCTTGAGGCTGGCCTGCAAGGGTATGGTGTTGCCAGATTGCCTTCAGATTGCCTGTCCAACCCCTGTGATGCGGGAGACACCCCGACCAACACTGGAGCCATCTGGCCAGGACTCATGAATGCCTCCTCAAATGCCTCATCTCCAGACATTGAAGCTACTGTACCAAGTGGTGACGCCAAGACTCCCACCACTGTGGACAGACTCCTGGCAGTCACTTTGGCTGGAGACTTGGGTCTGACCTTCCTCCACAGTTCCCAGACTCAGAGTCCTCCTGGCCTGGGTACTGAGGGTTGCTGGGATCAGCTTTCTGCCCCTAGGGTCTTCACACTGTTGGACCCAAAGGCATCCAGGCTCACCATGGCTTTCCTCAATGGTGCCTTGGATGGAGTCCTCCTTGGGGACCACTTGAGCCGGATTCCTGGGCCCTGGCCACCCCTCAGCCACCTGCTGAGAGAGTACTATGGAGCTGGGGTGGATGGAGATCCAGTGTTCCGAAGTAACTTCCGAAGGCAAAATGGGGTTGCTTTGATTTCAGCCCCTACCCTGGCCCAGCGGGTATGGGAGGCCCTTCTTCTGCTGCAGAAGCTGGAGCCAGGGTATTTGCAGTTGCAGAACATGAGCCCAGAACAGCTGGCTCAGGTAGCCACCTTCGCTGCCCAGGAGTTTACTGAGGCATTCCTGGGTAAGGAGTTCCCCTACCCCTCATTAGTGGGATCCAGGGCCCAAGGAATCCAGCGGGGACAGCATAGTCTATAGATAGAGACAGCCGAATGGGCAAAGAAACGCTAGAGTTGGTCCTTGAAGAGTAAATGAGCATTTATCTGATTTAAATTGAAAAATAAAGAGGGATTGAAGGCGGAGTTCAGTTGGCAGAGAGCATGCCTAAGAGCCTGCGTTCAGTTCCTACCACCACAGTACAACCAAACAGAGCAGCGCATGCCCATAATCCCCGATCTTGAGAGGCACAGGTCAGAGAATCACAAGTTCAAGGTCATCCTTGAACATATATCAAGGGTAGCCTGGGCTTCATGAGACTCTGAACTACACCCACACACACACACACACACACACACAGGAGAGAGACCCTGAACTCTACCCCCTCACCCACCCATACAAGAGGCAGCACACAATTGGAAGTCAACACATGGGGGCTGATTTTTTTTTACCTGTTTATTGGGACAACAAATATACATAGGCTATGTCTACATAGTGCCGGCTGGTCCTTAATCTCTCAAATTCTGGGATTAACAGGAGTGCACCATCAAACTCACACTTTTAGGTAGGCATAGTGTAGTCCATCTATCTATCATCTATCTAATCTAATCTACCTGTCTGTTATCTATCTGTTAGCTATTTTTCTATCATCTGTTATCTTTCTATCATCTATCTTATCTATTTGTTTATCTATCTACCCCATGTATGCCCTCTGAGCCATCTCCCTGGCATAAAACCCAGACTCTTGCCAGAGAGATGCCCACAGGTTCATTTCAGAAGAGACTCAGTCTTGCAGAAGGAAATGGTTGAGAATGAGAGTGTGATGTTCCCTTGCTCCTGAAGGTTGCCCAGCCATTCACCCGCGCTGCCGCTGGGGAGCGGCCCCCTACCGAGGCAGCCCGAAGCCCCTCCAGCTGCCGCTCGGGTTCTTGTACGTTCACCACACGTACGTACCAGCGTCACCCTGCATCACTTTTGCTCGCTGTGCCGCCAACATGCGCTCCATGCAGCGTTTCCACCAGGATGTGCGCCACTGGGATGACATCGGCTACAGGTGGGCTTGGAGGACCTAGCCTAGCCCACTGCGGGGCCGGGGGCGGGGCGAGGAGAGGCTGGAAGGCAGAGTGGAGATGAAGGGAGGGATCCAAGATAGGGGTGGGGCTATGAATCCAGTAAGGGAGAACCGAGTGAGCCGAGGCGTGAGGAGTTCTTAGGAGCAGCTTCAGAAAAGGAGAAGTTGGTTTTGTTTTTGCTCCGTTTTGTTGGTTTTGTTCGAGACGGAGTTTCTCTGTCCTGGAACTCTGTAAACCAGCCCGGCCTCAAACTCCTGAGTGCTGACTGTGCCACCACTGCCCGGAAGCTTTTTTTCTTTTTCTTTTTTTTAAATGAGTCAGGGTCTCAGCCAGCCTGTAGCTCGCTATGTGGAAAAAAAAGCTGGTCTTGAACTCGTTGAGTTCTGCCCGATTCTTTCTTCTGAATGCTATGGTTAAGGCATTCTGCACCGTTCTGCAAGAGAAAGCGCTTTCTGGGTTGCACTTGGTGTTCAAACTATACCGAATTGAATAAAACAGGCAGTGAGCCTCACCTGTGTCACGTGGCACTGGAACAGAATCTGGGGGCGTGGCCAGGTAAGGGGCGGACCCGCCCTGCTGAACCTACTGTCCCATCCCCTCCGCAGTTTCGTGGTAGGTTCCGACGGCTACGTGTACGAGGGTCGCGGCTGGCACTGGGTGGGCGCGCACACGCGCGGCCACAACTCCCGCGGCTTCGGCGTGGCCTTCGTGGGGAACTACACTGAGTCGCTGCCCAGCGAAGCGGCGCTGACCACGGTGCGTGATGCGCTCCCGAGCTGCGCCACGCGCGCGGGCCTCTTGAGACCGGACTACAAGCTGCTAGGCCACCGCCAGCTAGTGCCCACCGACTGTCCCGGGAACGCGCTCTTCGACTTGCTGCGCACTTGGCCTCATTTCACAGCGGTGAGTCTGCCTGTCCATGTGCCTGAGCTTAGCCTGCCACTCCTCCACCTTGGAAGCTTGAGTCAGGTCCAGCCTTCAGCTGCAACCTTGGAGCTCCCTTCCTGACTTGCAGGCAGCTCCCCGGTGGAGGATCCCCTCTGGACAATCTCTGGCAGCTGTGTTGGTCAGTCTGGTCCCTATCTTGCCTCCCAGCAGCTGTTTAAGCCTCTCTAGCCAGCCTTGATGGAGTGGCCCTAACTTTTTTGGAGGGATAGTTCAATTCATAGGAAACTTCTATACAACACTAAAGCAATCTTGAATTGTAAGTTTACCCTTTTTTAAAAGACTTTATTTTTTTTTAATTTTATTTGTATGTGTATGTGCCTGCGTGCATGTATGTGCGTTACATGTGTGTCAGTGCCCAAGGAGATTAGAAGTGGAAATCAGATTCCCTGGAGTTTATAGGCCCTTGTGGACCTTCTGACATGGGTTCTGGGAACAGAACCTGGGGCATCTGCAAAGGCAGCATGTGCGTTAACCGATAACCGTCTCTCCACCCATCCCCAGCTTCACCTTCTTTTATAAGGCAGGCATGGTGGTGAGCCCCTGTAATCCCAGCACTTGAGAGACAGAGGCAGCCAGACCTCTGAGTTTGAAGCCAGCCTGATCTACAGAGCAAGTTCCAGGACAACCAGAGCGACACTGAGAAACCCTGTCTCAGAAAACCAAACCTTATCTAGTGTCTGACTGCTTTCCTGACTCTCAGTAGTAGACCCTGCCTCCCAAGCCCCACCCCTGCCTCCCAAGCCCCACCCCTGCCTCCCAAGCCCCACCCCTGCCTCCC
>CM053753.1:32971781-32985795 GCA_028658305.1 Pachyuromys duprasi | reverse complement strand
AACTCCTGAGGTGTTTTGGAACTGAAGTTTCTGTCTCCTCTCTCTTCAAAGTCCCATCACGATTGTGGCCTGATGCTACTCAAACCTCTCATCTGTCATCTGAAGATCAATTTATCTTAGGGCCTTACTGCCAAACCTATAACATCTTTTATTAATTTATGACAATATCCAAGAAAAAAAAAAAACCCTTCTGCCCGTACTGCCTTACCCCAGGCCACCTAGCCTAGAGCTCTCTCCAGCCTCCCAGCCTGAAGCCATCTGCTCATACAACACTAGCCTAAACCGTGACTCTTCACCTGAATGAGTCTGTCTGCATTCAATCCAGACCCTACCCCTGTGTTGCTCTCCTCTCCTTATCTCAACCCTGAGGGCTCTTGATAGCCTTTGACTCCCTGATGCTGAAGATTCTTACATTAACACAGTCTAGACCTAGCAGGCGCAACCAGCCTGAAAGCCTCACTCAGCCTGACTTCCAGCGCTGCCTAACCACACCAGGACAGTCACATTACTTGCATCTGTTTTGTCTATTTATGAAGCAAAGTCTTGAGGTCTAGCCCATGCTGGCCTTGAACTTGCTGGTCTCTGCCTCACCATCCTCCTATCTGTCTCAAGTGCCGAGATTGCAAGCTTTCGAAGTGTATCACATCCACCACTGCTACTTTCTTCTTCTTCTTCTTCTTCTTCTTCTTCTTCTTCTTCTTCTTCTTCTTCTTCTTCTTCTTCTTCTTCTTCTTCTTCTTCTTCATGCGTGTGTGTGTGTGTGTGTGTGTGTGTTCTTAAGTCTGTGGTGTTAAAGACAACTTCTGGTGTTATCCTCAGGAAAGCTGTCTACCTCCTTTGAGACAGGCTTTCTCATTGGCCTAAAGCTCAATCAAACAGACTCATTAGCCCCAGGGGTCTTCCTGTCTCCAGATCACCAGTGCTGGGACTGAAAGTTACCACTTTGCCTAGCATCTTCATGTAGGTTCTGGGGATCAAAGCCAGGTCCTCACATTTGTGAGGCAAGCACTTGGCTGACTGAACCATTCCCCAGCCATTGTTTTGATTTTTGAGACAAGGATTTCCATCCCCTAGGAGGGATGATCTTGAACTTCTTGACCTTCTGATCCTCCAGTTTCTGCTTACCTCTATCTTCCACTCCTTTTCATTAAGCTGTTTATCTACCTGCTCTTGCCTGCAGACAAGCCTGAGTTTGATTTGGTTTGGTTTGTTTTACTAGGGACTGTGCACACCCCTATAATCCCAGCAGAGGCGGGCAGATCTCTGTGAGATCAAGAGCAGCCTTGTCTACAAAGCAAGTCCAGGACAGCCAAGGCTACACAGAAAAACCCTGTCTTGAAAAAAAAAAAAAGGTGGGGGGGGACTTGTTGTGTAACCTGGATTAGCTTTTAGAAAGAAAGAGAGAGCGGGAAAACAAGAACAAAAACAGGGTTTCCACTATGTGGCCTCAACCTCACAGAGATCTATCTGCCTCTGCCTCCTAAATGCTGGGCTTAAAGGCGAAGGGCATGGTCTGCCACAGCCAGCCCAAGGTTAGTCTTGAACTCCCCAGATCATGTGGCCTCCGGCTCCCCAGTGCTGGGATTGTAGATGTTTGCCCACCACAGCCAGCTCTAGTCAGCTCTGTACCCACTCCTCCACCTTAGGCCCCTGTCCTAGTCCAAGTTTCCATAGCAAGGAGGACAGACCCAACCATAAATATACCCTAAGTCTCATATTCTCTTATTTCTTCTAGGTTAAAAACTAAGAACTGCTTTGAGGGACCCTTGAAGAGCCAGAAGGCACAATCCCTGATCATCCTTTGACAGCCACAGACCTCCAATAAAGGGACCTCTACGAAAAGAAATCTCTATGAACATCATCTTACTCTGGCTTTGCTCAAAAGCCAGCTCAGAGACCAAAAAAGCAAGCAAAGTGGGTGTGACTCAGTGCTAGAGTGCCTAGTTAACAAGAAAAAAAGCTTTTTGTTTTGTTTCTTTGATTTTTGAGGCAAGGGGTTTCTCTATGTATCCTTGGCTGTCCTGGAACTCTGATCTGTAGACCTGACGGGCCTAGAATGCACAGAGATCCACCTGCCTCTGCCTCTGAGTGCTGGGATTACAGGCAGATGCCACCACTGGCCAGCCAAAGCTCTTGAACCCTCCTCTAGCACTACAAAATAAATAAAGCTAGGTATGGGAGCTCAGACGTAGAGCATTTGGGAGACAGAGGAAGGAGGATTTCTTTGAAGTTGAGGGCATGAGGGACTGCCACCGCATAATAATGAGTACTAGAATCAGAAAGACAAAAATGGAGGCAGCTTATTTTATGACCTTACAAGTTCAAATGCCAACAAAAATGGCAAATATGCCCCCATTAGGAGAAAAATGATTATTTTTTAATGGCCCTAATCAAAGTCCCTTTGCTGCCTGTTGCCTAAATTTCATTATCCATTTCTTTCCCCCTTTTTTCAGTGTATTCTCTTAGTCATGATGTAGCAAACTGCCTGTACCTTTCCATCCTGAGACAAATAAGAAACTAAGCCAAGCATGGTGGCACATACCTGTAATCCCAGCACCCAAGAGGCAGAGACAGACAGATCACTGTGAGTTCGAGGCCAGCCTGGTCTACAAAGTGAGTCCAGGACAGCCAAGGCTACACAGAAAAACCCTGTCTCAAAAAACCAAAGAAAGGAAGGAAGGAAGACAAGGGAAATGCTGGCAGCAGGTCTGGTATGCAGCAAACTAATAAAACTGAAGAACTCTAGAAATACCTTAGGAGATAAGCATAAGGATCTGAGTTCAAATCCCCACCAGCCATGTAAAAAGCAGGGTGCTGCTGAATGCTCCTGTAACCCCAGCATTCTGAAGGGTGGGCACCAGAGGATTTCTGAGGCTTGTTGACTGCCAGGCAAGCCCCAAGTCTGGTGAGATACACTGTCTCAAAGGAACACTTGACAACATCTTCCTCTGACCTCTGTGGATGATCCCCAATCCCAACCCCCCAGGCCCCCCTACCCCCCACCTCCACCTCCATTCCCTGCCAGTTTTGCAGAACATGGAGTAGCCCATGTGTGTGGCTGAACCACAGTGAGTAGTTCAAATGAGGTGGGTCTATCTAAAGCATGCACATATGGGAACAGGCACATCTGGCCCTGAAGGAACAGGTGCTGGCATTACCGGCCACACCGTCCTCCGTCAGGCGGAGGGTACAGCTCGGAGGTAAATGTTTGCCTGCCATATTTGAGGCCTCAGCCTCCACCTCCAGAACCACAAGCGAAAAGACTCCCAGTTTGACTCAGTCATTCGCCCTTGTGGAAACATTCCGTCACATTGTGCCCAATAAATATGTACAACTAATCATTTTGATAAACTATGTTTGGGTGAGGTAGCACACAGCTTTAACTTCAGTTTTTGGGAGTCAGAGATAGGCATTTCTCTGTGAGTTTGAGGCCAGATGGGTCTACCAAGTCCAGCTAGGGCTATATAGTGAGATCCTATCTCAAAGTTTAATTAAATAATTAACTTAAAACTTAAAAAATAGGAGCCAGCACACACTTTTAGTCCCAGCAATCAGGAAGCTGAGGCAGTTTGAATGTAAGTCCAGCCTGCTCTACATAGCAGGACTACGCAGAAAAACCCTTTCTTGAAAACATAAATAAATAATTAATAAAATAGAGCTGAGGGTATAGCCTGAGATACACCTTATCTCAAATAAAAAAATAATTCTACATGTTAAATATATATAATAAGTATATATTTATAAGCTTATAGATAAATATATATATATATACATACACACACACACATAATGAGCTAGAGCCATGTCTCAAAGGTTAAAATTATTTACTTCAGAGAACCTGAATTTGGTCTCCAGCACCTCCAAAGTGTTTCACAACTGTCTTCATCTGTATCTCTAGTCTTGGGGCATTCAATGCCCTCTTTTGACCTCCATGAACAACAGATACAAATGTGGCACACAAACATACATGCAGACAAACGAACAAACAAACAACTTCATAAATAAAACGAAGAAGAAACAATTTAGGGAGAGACGTATGGCTCTGTGGTAGAGCACTTTCACGGTGATGTGTGTGGTATGGAGTTTCATTCCCAGCAAAGGAATGGAAGAAGAGCAGGGATCTGGGAATAGGGCTAGTATGTAATGAAATATCAAATAAAACAAGTAGAAGTGCATTTGGGGGCAGAGGTGTTGTTTTATTGGACAGGCCTCAAGTAGCCCAACCTGGCCTGGAACACGCTATGTAGCTAAGGATGAACTTCAATTTCTGATCCTCTTGCTTCTACCTCTCAACTGAAATTACAGGCCTGTGCCACCACACCCAAGTTTATGTGGTGCTAGGGATCAAACCCAGGACCCTTTGAACGCTAGACAAATGCTCTACCAATAGGGTATATTCCTAGCCCTCAAAATTTCAAAGGCAAAAAATTAAAATTCTTATTCATAATGGAATTACTTTTAATATTTATTTATGTATATGGGCGTGCTATCTGCATGTATGCCTGCATGACAGAACAGAGCACTAGATCACATTATAGATGGTTGTGAGCCACCATGTGGTTGCTGGGAATTGAACTCAGGAGCTCTGGAAGAGCAAGCAGTGCTCTTAACCACTGAGCCATCTCTGCAGCCCTCATAATCATAAGACATATAAATACAATCTTTTTCTCTCTTTGGGGGATTGGGTTAAGACAGGGTTTCTCTGTGTAGCCCTGGCTGTACTGGAACTCTCTTTGTAGACTAGGCTGGCCTCTCAAACTCACAGAGATCCACCTGCCTCTGCCTCCCAGTGCTGGAGTTCAAGGTGTGCACCACCGTCCCTGACTTGCAATGTCCCTTTCTTTTAAGGTTTTTGTTAAGATTTGTTTATTTATGCTTATGTATATGAGTGCTCTGTTTTCATGTGCACCAGAAGAGGAAATCAGATTCCATTACAGATGGTTGTTAGCTGCCATGTGGTTGCTGGGAATTAAACTCAACCTCTGGAAGAGCAGCCATTGCTCTTAACCACTACACCAACTCTCCAGCCCAGCAATGTCCTTTTTTCAAAACAAGAGTTTCTGGACAGTCACAGTAAGTAGAGCTTGAAACAAGTGTTGGACCTCAGAGCCTGGGTCCTTAGTGACCACCAGCACTACACACCCAGGGAGCTGGCCTTATCCTACCCACTCCATGAATGTAACTCCCCACATACAGAACCCACTATGTAGCCCAGGCTGGCTTCAAACTCGTGGCACCAATTTTCTCCTGTCAGCCTTCCAAGTCTGGGATTACGTGTGTGCACTGCCCCGCGGATTCTTGCTATCCTTTGTACAAAGTGTTCCTTCTGCCTGGTACAATCTTCTGTTTTCTTCTCGTGCTTCAGTTTGCGAAGGTCACCTGCCCAGAGACGCTCTCCCTGGTTCTTCCAGCCTGAGAAGAATGGCATTTCTGCTCAACTGGTCATCCTTCATCCAATATGTCTGCCCCCACCCCTATCTTACACACAAATTCATAATGTGCCATTGAATTCAGGGTCAGCTCCCCTTCCCAGACTGAGGGACTGGGGGACGGAAATCATATTTCTTTCACACACACACCCCACACACACCTCATCTACCTCGTAGTAGGCACTCAGGAAACGTTTGTTAGGTGTGAGCTTTAATTTTTTGGTTTTAATTACAGCCAGGCAGTGGAACCACACACCTTTAATCCCAGCACTCGGGAAGCAGAGGCAGGCAGATCTCTGTGAGTTCGAGGCCAGCTTGGTCTGCAGAATGAGTTCCAGAACACCCAAGTCTACACAGAGAAACCCTGTCTGGAAAAAAAAATGTCTATCTATGTGTGGAGATATGCACTTGCAGTGTTGAGCGTAAGGGTATTCAAACGCCAGAACAAGGCTTCAGGTCCTGTGGAGCTAGATGGTTGTGAGCCACCCATGATACAACATTTCTTGCTTCACCTCAGAACCATCTCTAGGGCCCCTGAATGTGAGCTTTTTGAGACTGATACCATCATCCTTTACAAATAAGGAAGCACAGAGAGAGGAAATGACTTGTCTGAGGTCACGGTGAGGAAGGAGATGGCACTCCAACCTGGGTCAGAATGGCGCTGACTCACTCCTGCCACAACATTCGCCCACTTCTTTTTTGTAAGTTTTATTGTGTGTGTGTGTGTGTGTGTGTGTGTGTGCACGCATGCACATCATATATGAGTGTGTAGGGTCTGAGGACAGCTTGTGAGAGGCTGTTACCTCCTGCTGCCATGTGGGTCCCAGGGAAGTACCTTTTAGTCACTGAGCTGTCTTGAGGGCCCCACCTCTTTCTCACGTAATCAAAACATTAAGTGTACTTACTGACTGGACAGCACCCAAAATTAACCCCAAAGAGATGTCACAACAGAAGACACCCATGTCACCAGCACTGAAACTCAAAAACAGAGCATGTTAATTTATGTTGTGTGAATGTTGTATGCTTTTAAAAATAGATCTGGAGTTGGGGCTGGAGAAATGGCTCGGTAGTTAAGAGAATATTCTCCGAAACCCAAGTTTAGTTCCCATCCCTGTATCAGGCAGCTAACAAACACCGGAGACTGTAGCTCCAGAAGACACCTATGCTTCCGACCACACACACACACAGACACATACACGGAGTGGGGGTGCATTTTAAATACTACTCAGGGGTCAAGGTGATTATTTCCAGCATTCAGGAGACCAAAGCAGGAACATCAAAGGTTCAAGGCCAGCCAGCCTGGGCTACATGGAAGCCTTGTGTAGAAAAAAAAAAAATCTAGGCTAAAAATGTAGACCAGCTGATAAAGCCTTCTTGTAACAGAAATGAAACCCTAGGTTCGGGGGGGGGGGGAGGAGAGGCCAAAACAAACACAAACAGAAAGGCTGGGTACCTGGTACAAACCTCTAATCCCAGCACTTGGGAAACAGTGGCAGGGGGATCAGAAATTGACCAGCCTTGTCTACATACCAAGTTCAAGACCAGCCTTGACACAATAAACACACACACACACATCTGAAACAAAACAAAACAAAGGACACCATCTTCCAAAAGTTCCCTTTATGTCCTCACTCAACCACTAGCCCCTCAGAATGAAACCGATTCTCTGACTTCTTTAAAAGCTTTACTTTATTATTTTTTTAATTGTGTGTCTCTGTGTGTGCAAGCACGTGCGCATGCTTGTGCAAACGGGCACAGATGCCCAGGGAGGCATGGGGTCCCTCAGCTCTGGAGTTACAGGCAAGTGTTAACTGTCATAGATTTAGGGAACTGAGCAGTTTCTGGTCCTCTGCCAGAGCAGGAATGCACTCCACTGCTGAGCTAACTCTCCAGCCCCTGTTTACTGACCTGCACATTCATATGCTTCTCAAGTTTCCAGTTTATTTTTTTTTTCTTTTTTATTCTTTGAAACAGGGTCTTGTAGTACAGCCCTGGCTGCCCTTGAACTGGTGGAAAACCTCCTGCCGCAGATTCATAAATGCTAGGTTTTAAAGTGTGTGTTCGCTCCCAGAGAGGTTTAGAACTCTCTACTACATGAGCCGGTGCCCCAACCTATACTCTTTAGCTTCTGCTTTTGCTCAGCACCGTGATTCATCCGACACCTTCAGTTAAAGAATTTACTCGTTTTCCTTGCTGTCTGGTACTCTTCAGTTCGGAGACGGCCCCTGTGTTTGGTCTGCCATCAGTGGGCACCTGGGTTATTTGGAGTTAATAGTTGCAGCATTGGTGGCCATGTCTATTGGACGTCTACTTAGCAGGGGAAAGGCTGGATCAGAGGAGAACTAGCTAATCATGCTGGAAGAACACGGACTGAAGCTCACTGATCGATACAACTGACACCAATATGCTCAGTCTTAACACTGGATGTTGTGGGATGGGGAAGTCTAGCCAAGTCTGTAGACTCAAGAACCAAGAGTCCACGGCTGGTCTGGGCTACACACATGCCGTTAGCTCAAGGCCCACTCTGTGCTAGGTATGTGGCCCAGCGATAGAGCAGGCCCCACGTCCCACCCCCCAAGGTAAAGGGGCTGGTAAAGGGCTCAGGGGGTAAAAACACTTGCCATGTAAGCTCCGCATTCCCACCCCCAGATCTCACGTAAAGACAGAAGGAGAGAACTAACTCCCGTGGTTGTCCTCTGAGCTCCACACAATAATAATAAAAAATTAATGTTGTTTTTTTTTAATCCATTCTAATAAATTTGTGTCGGCTTCCCAACACAAGTGAATCTTTCCACAGTCCAGTCAGCAGGAGAGTTCAGGGGCCCCTGTGTCCTTGCTAGCCAGGGCTTATCTAGAACGCTCCCATCTCACAGACGCCAACCTGAGCTCAGACGTGAGTGTGCTGCCTCCTAGTCCTTGCCAGAAGCCAGAACTGCCACCCTCTTCCACCGCCACCACCACCTCCGCATCCTGCCCCCATCATGCCCTCCCAGCCTGACTGTAAGGGGGTGGGGGCGGGGGAGACAGACAGGGTCACGTGGAGCTAGGTTCTGAGGAAGGAAGCGAGGCACCAGTGCAGATGGCTGCTGGTTCTGGGACTGGCCAGGAAATCAAGGTAAGGGAGGGTGTAACGTGTGGCACCTTCAAGTGCGTTCCTTGGAGACAAAAGATAAGAGACCAAGGAAGATGAAGACAAAATGTGGGCAGACAGTGCGCAGAACTGTCACCTTCTGGTCTCGCAGCAGAGACTCCGCCATGGACCCACCATTGCAGAGCGAAGCTTCCCAAACTCAGCAGCCCGCGCCGCCCTCTCCGCTGACATCCTACCGATGGCACACTGGAGGCGGAGGGGAGAAGACCTCTGGAGGGTTCCGATGGGGCCGCTTTACAGGCTGGGGAAGGACCATGAGCCATCAGGAGCCCATGGTGAGCAAGCAACCAGCCCCCAGATCTCTGTTTCGTCGGGTCCTCTCTGCACCGCCTAAGGAGTCAAGGCCCAATCGCCTCCGGTTTTCCAAGACCCTGTGGGGGAGGCACAAGAACGTTACACCGTTCGAGCCCAAGCCAAATCCCAAGGCCCCAGGTACGTTCTCCCCAAACCGAGAGCCCGGGTTAGCCTAGGTGGCCGGATGCCTGGGTGTCTGTCAATCAAGCATCAGCCCTCTAGACATAGGAAGTTGTGGGGAGTACGAAAGCCCAGCAGGAAGCGGCTTGGGGCCCCAGCAGCCCTCATCTCTCTTTCCCCCTAAACTGGGACGATGGAGAGTCGCATAACCTGTAGGCAGCTGGGGTTCAGCCTGAGAAAGGAGCCTTGAATGGACGCACCTTAGTTCTGTGTTGGGTGTCTAATGATTCTTGGCCCTGATGGTTGTGTCCTGAATCCAGGAGACCGAGCCATTGACTGGTTGTGGATCTCGGCTGCGTTATACATGGCCTGTGTCTCACTTTGTCTCCTTGAGTGTGAAAGCCCCGTCTCTGCTTGAAGAGCACACTCACTGGTTCAAGCAGACTTTTTTTCATTCAGTGTGTGTGTGTGTGTATGCCTGCCTGCCTGAATGCGGGCACGTCTCATCTCCCTTACCACAACACATGTGTTAGTTCAGTGGACAACCTGTATTTATTCACGTTGGGAAGGGGCCGAGTAAGCCGTGGTTCCAGTGAGGAGGTCAAATGGCAGCTTTCAGGAGTCAGTTCTCTCCTGCCATCATGGGGGTCCTGGGGATGAAACTCGGATGGCTAGCACTGGTGGCAAGCACCTTTACGTTCCGAGCCATCTCGCTGGCCCATGCAGGAAGTTTTTGAGTGCTGAATTGGTTCTAGTCCCTGACTGAGGCACTAAGGATGGCCCTCCCTGCCCTGTGGTGTTCACAGTGGGTGGGTGGGGGTGGTTACAACAGAAAAAAACAAGTCAATGTGAAGGTGACAGACGCTGCAAAATGAGAAAGGGAAGATTAGTGAAGACTATGAAGATTAGACCAGAAATGTAGGACCAGCCCAGGGCCTAGCATATTCTAAGACATCCCTTAGTAGGAAAGAGTTTGGGCTGCGTGTGCACTTGTTTAACATGGGAGAAGCTGTGGGATTATGGGTCTTGTGCCCATCACCAAGAAAGAAAGCGAGTTGTGTGTATTGCCCCTGGTGGTGGTAAAGCAGGGTAGAAGGTGAACTGAGAAGATTGATTCGGCCCTTGTTTCCTGGACGCTCGAGGTTAGTTTCAGCTCATTCTTGAAATGCCTTCCGTTGGGGCTAGGAATAGTAACGTGCGCCTGAAATCCCAGCACCTGGAAGGTGGGAGCAGGAAGGCACTCAGTCTTGAGTTCTGGGCCAGCCTAGACTGTAGAACAGGACTTTAGCTCTGAGCAGAGGTGACTGAAAGTTAAAGCATCTGGTAGTAAGCCCCCCACGGTGGGGGGAGAAGCTGGCTCCTGACAGCTGTCCTTGACCATGGCAGGAGCAACGCTGTACATTCCCACCCCCCACATAAATAAGTAAATTCCAGTTGTCTACTGGCCTCCACTCGCACAGTGGCAAGTGTGTGTACAAACACAAACTAAATAAACATCACAAAAGGCAACTTGGCATATGTTATATTTAGAAAAGTGGCTTCTTATTGTGGGGACTTGTTTTTCAGGACAGGGTCTTTCTGTGTAGACTTAGCAGGCTTCGGACTCACAGATCTCCCTGTGTCTGCCTCCCCCTTCCTGGAATTAAAGGTGTAGACCACCATGCCCAGGTATCTCTTGTTTTCCAATTTAGAGACTCACACACTAAAGGCAAGTGCTCTACTACAGGGCTAAGCTCTGCAGAATCGTTTTCTGGGGCCCTACAGCGGGACAGAGGTTCCTACTACATTGGCTCCACACAGAACCTTCCACCAAGCAAACCTGCCCCTTATGGCCCCCATCTCCTGTGGCTCACCTCTACTCCCACCATGGGGACTGAGTGTAGCCCATGGGGGAGGGTGTGCTTCATACAAGCCAAGCCAAGGACTCAGTGGCCGACACCACAAGCAAATAAACCCTGGTGTCTAGCTGGCTGCCAGGACCTTCCCCCAGCCTTCTTTACCCTTCCCTTTATTTCCCCGAGCTTCGCCAACTGCCAACCTTTGTTCAAACTCTCTTCCATCTTGGCTACATTCAAACTTCAGTACAGAACCTAGTGCAAAGGCACAGTTTCGGGGTGGGGAGTAGAGTCACTGTGACCCAGCCCTCAGCAGCACCACCTCCTCAAGGAAAAAAAAATGCATATACTTACAACTTTTTCTACACCCTTCTCAAATGGAATACTTTCCACCTCAGGTAAGTTATTTATATGTGTGTGTGTGTGTGTGTGTGTGTGCATGTACCATGTGGAAGATAGAGGATAGTTCTGTAGAATCAATTTGGCTCTCTCTTTCCACCTTTATGTGGGTTCTAGGGATGGAATGCACACCAGGCTTACCAGGTTGGCACCTTCCCTATTGAACCACCTTGTTGATTCCAGATTAGTTACTTATGAGAGGACAAGGCTCCTGCCCCTTCATTCTCTCCCTCCCTCCCTCCCTTTCTCTTTCTCTTTCTCCTCTCCCTCCCTCCTCTGCTTTTGGGATAAGGTCTCACACAGACCTGGAACTCCTCCTCCTAGCTACCTCCTATCTAGCTAGCTCAATGTTTCAGGTACTGGCATTACAGGTGTATGCAACTAGGCCCAGCCTGGCCCACTCTTTTGGTTAAGGAAGGAATGCTTACATTAGAAGCCTGGCTTAACCACTCACAAGCTGTGTGATTCTGGGTAGGCCACTCACCCTTCCTGGGCCTAATGCTCTTTAGATGCCTTTTGAAGGATTTAGTGAGAGAAGGCAGGATGGGCAATAAACCCAGCAGGGACAGTGGGCTGTGTTGACTTCAGGAGCTGGTGAGAACAAATCTCAGAGAGGTAGCGATTTTCCCAGCGACACCCAGCCTGACACGGTTGCCAAAGCATGCACCTTGGCTACCTGAAGAAAGGGGTCAGAGGGAGAAGGGGACACTCTGAACACCCCCTCCTCTTCCCAGAGCTGGAGCTGGAGTTGGCAGCAGCCCCAGAACTACCTGTCGCCCAGATCCCCGAGGCCCCCACCCCTGACATGCCTGTTTGGGACATTGGGGGCTTCACCCTGCTTGAAGGAAGGCTGGTGATGCTTGGAGAGGAGGAGGTAAGAAGGAGCAAGGGGAGGGAACAGGACAGGGGCAGTGGCAGAGGGGTAAACATGTGTGCCTGCTCCTGTGTGCCTCCCTTTCTGACTGCCCACTTCTATGGGGGTGGGGGGACAGGGTCCTCGCCAAATCCGGATGGGAAGCGCCAGCTCAGAGAGCAGCATGCAGTCAGCCATGGGGAACCTCAGGGATCCAGGTAAATTTGAAAGGCTGGGGAGGCTGGAGGACCGGGGAGTGATTCATAATCCACCATGCTTCCTACCCTCACCCTTCTACGTCTGATCACCCACAGATCGGACCCCTGGAAAAACTGAGGCAGAAGCCGCTGCTCCCAACCAGGTCCACAATGTTCGGGTATGGCAGCCGGTGTGACAGGGTGGGGATGTGGCAGGAGTGTACAAGGTCTCCCAGACCTCGGCCGCACACACGCTCTACACGTACACACAAACACACACACATATGTTAGGGTCAGGTGTGGTAGTGTGGCCCTGTAACCCCAGCCACAGAGGCAAGAGGATTGCTTAGTCTCCAAGTGAGTTCCAAGCAAAACTGACTAAAAAACACACACACACACAAGCACGCGTACACACACACATATGCCAACAAAAACAACTATTTTAAATTTTGTGATCCTTCTATCTCCTGAGTAACTGGAATTACAGTCCGGGGCCTGGAGGGCCAGGAAATTTTAGGTCACTGGCCAGCTCTGGGCCTTTGCATCTGTTGACAGAGCTAATGAGAAAAATTCTTCTTTGCTTTTGTTTGGGTTTTGATATCTGTGTGTGCGTGTGCGCGCGCGCGTTGCTCTTTTGTGCTTAGGGTTTTTGTTTTTTGGACAGGGTCTTTCTGTGTAGCTGGCTGTCCTAGAACTTACTATGTAGACTAGGCTGGCTTTGAACTCACAAAGATCTGCCTGCCCCCGATTCCTGAGTGCTGGGATCAAAGGTGTATACCACCATGTCTGGTGCAGACTTTTTATTTTTAAAACAGAGTATCATACTGTAGTCCAGAATTTCCTGGGAGCTGATATGTAGCTCATGCTGGCCTCTAATTCTCAGTAATCCTCCTGCATCAGCATCCCAAGTGCTGGGATATAGATGTGAGCCCACACCTTGTTCCTTCTCTATTTTACTAGGAGTCTGAAAGAATTAAGAAAGTTGAGTGATTGCTGCTTTAGGGGTGCAAGCTGCTGGGGCTGAGGAGACAGTTCAGTGGGCAAGCTAGCATGAGGACCAGAGCTTGGATTCTTGGTACCCATACCCATGCTAGTAAGCATGACAGACTGCCTGTGAGTCTAGTCCTTGGAGGACAAAGAATCCCTAGAACAAACCAGCAGCTGTCGGATCAGTGAGTCCTGGGTTCAAGCGAGAGACCCTGCCTCCTGGTGATCACCTGAGGAAGATTATTGATGTCAGCACCTCGGGTCTCCACATACACATGCTCACTCTCTCACATACACATCACACACAAGGACACATGGGAAAATATTGCGAATGTCAGAAATGAAAGCTTGTCTGCTCTTCTGAGTTCTAACTCAGAATTATAACTTTTCAATGTCCTTCTTTTTATTACTTTTTTTTTTTTTTTGCTATTAGATGAAAGCTTGCCCACACATGCTTTCCCAAGCACTCTGGGCCTTTTCAGCAGCCCCTGCCCCTTCTACCATGTAGACACTTACTGGCCTCTATTTCTGAACATGTTGGCTTCCTTGAACACTAACTTAAAAGGCATGACTAAGGAAAGAAGGAAGGAAGAAGGGAAAGAGGGAGGGAGAGAGGGAAGAAAGAAGGGAGGAAGGAAAGAAGGGAGGGAGAGAGAAAGGAAGGAAAGATAAGCTGTTGGGTTGGGGGAGGGGATCCAACACCACTGATTTAAGAGCATTTGCCCCTCAAATTCTTGAGGCCTTGAGTG
>CM053753.1:32890141-32971281 GCA_028658305.1 Pachyuromys duprasi | reverse complement strand
AGCCTACCCTGGCCCCCAGTAAACCCCCACTCATCTCAGCCTCTACTAAGCCCTGGAATCCTGCTCCCAATAGGTAACCTGGGCAGGCGGGAGCCGGTGTTTTTCCTGCCGCTCCAGGGCTGAGAGAGACCGTTGGATTGAGGATCTTCGTCGGCAGTTCGAGCCGAGCCAGGTCATTGAAGGGAGGGGACAGACACGGAAAGCCCTTCCACAAGCCAGTCCCTGCCCCTTCCATGCTACCCGGACAGCTTGCCTCCAAACCTCCCGTGCAACACGCCTGCCCAGCCCACCCCTCTGCAACGCCTTCACTAGCCCCGTGAATGTCAAATCTGCCCCTACCCCCAATTCTCGCTCTGTTTGCTCCCCTAGTCCTGTCTACCAAGTAGTCACCAAGTCCTCAGTCCAGGGCTACCCATCTTTATCTTAAACCCTGATTTGTGAGGCTCTCCCCAAAGCTAGACGTGCTCTGCTTAGCGGGTCCCAGATATTTGTGACCCCAGCCTCTTGCCCAAGGGGTGGCGCAAGATCGCCACGGGCAAGGCTCCCGGATGGCTGGGCGCAGCAGGCAGTCACAGTGCACGTCTCCAACCCCGCCCCCTTCCCGCCCCACTCCTACACTTAGGACAACGTGGAGCGGCAAGAGACGTGGCTGACGGTGTGGGTGCACGAGGCCAAGGGGCTGCCGCGGGCGGCCGCGGCGGGCGTGCGCGCGGAGCTGTGGCTGGACGGCGCGCTGCTGGCGCGCACCGCCCCCCGGGCTGGCCCGGGCCCGCTCTTCTGGGCGGAGCGCTTCCACTTCGAGGCGCTGCCTCCTGCCCGTCGCCTGTCGCTGCGGCTGCGCGGAGCAGGCCCGGCGGGGGCAAGCGTGGGTAGGGTGGTGCTGGAGCTGGATGAGGTGAGCAGACCCCGCGCGCCGGCCGCGGGCCTGGATCGCTGGTTCCCCGTGCTCGGGGCGCCGGCGGGTGCGGCGCTCCGGGCGCGGATCAGGGCGCGACGTCTGCGCGTGCTGCCGTCGGAGCGCTACAAGGAGCTGGCTGAGTTTCTCACCTTCCACTACGCGCGCCTGTGCGGGGCGCTGGAGCCCGCGCTGTCTGCTCAGGCCAAGGAGGAGCTGGCGGCCGCCATGGTGCGCGTGCTCCAGGCCACTGGCCGGGCGCAGGTGAGCAGCGGTGACGCGCAGGCAAGTGGCCCGGGGCGGACAGCTAGCGAGGGCTTTCCATGTTGCGCTGAGGAAGAAGGGCCTGGACTGTGTCCAGGGGGACGGGGCGCCATAAGGAACAGGGCCTCTACTTTACCAATGAGGGACGAGTTCAGAACTTCAACTCCGTGCGCCCCGTCTGGAATTTCTGCTTTAAATAAAGGACCCGGCCTTAACTCGAACTATGAGAGTCAGACCCTGAACTTGGTTTGGGATGGGTGCCTTCTGAACTTCAGCGAGAGCGAGGGGCTGGAGGTGAGGTGAGCCTCAACGCTACCGGGCTCCTTCTCTGCTGTGAGAGGTGGAGCTTGTAGCCTCAGCTAGAAGCTGAAGGCTGTGCCTAGGTATGAAAGATGGGCCAATGCCTGGGATTCCCGGGTTCGGTCATTGTGCTCTCTGTCTTCCACAGGCACTGGTGACAGACCTAGGCACCGCGGAGCTGGCGCGCTGTGGAGGCCGTGAAGCGCTGCTGTTCCGAGAAAATACCTTAGCCACAAAGGCCATTGATGAGTACATGAAACTGGTGGCCCAGGAGTACCTTCAGGAGACTCTGGGTAAGCAAGGAAAGGATTGATGCCAGGAGTTCAGGAAGCCCCAAGTCACCTGCCTTCTGGGAGTAAATGGTGTTTTGCTGTGCTAAGATTTGGGGTGGAAGTGCAGTTGCTGTTTCCCCCAAGATGTTAGGTGCTTCCAGAGTAACTTGGAGATAGGGTTTGACTTAGTTGAGGTTTTTATTGTTGAAATGAAACACCATGACCAAAAAAGCAAGTTGAGGGGGAAAGGGCTTATTCAGCTTACACTTCCACATTGCTGTTCATTATTGAAGGAAGTGGGAATTCAAACGGGGCAGGGTCCTGGAGGCAGAAGCTGATGCAGAAGCTGTGGAAGGATGCTGCTTACTGGCTTGCTCCACATGGCTTGCTCAGCCTGCCTTCTTAGAGAACTCAGGACCACCAGCCCAGGGGTGACACCACCTACAAAGGGCTGGGCCCGTTGACCAGTAATTAAGAAAGTGCCTTAGAGCTAGATCTCCTGAAGGCATTTCTTCACCTGAGGCTCCTTCCTCTCTGATGACCCTAGCTTGTTTTAAGCTGACACACAAACCCAGCCAGTACGGGGTTGGAAGCTGGGAGTGATGTGTTTGGGTTCGTGACTTTGGGCTGTCCGTGCTGGACCACAGGGCAGGTTGTCCGGTGTCTCTGCGCCTCCACTGAGGACTGTGAAGTGGACCCCAGCAAGTGCCCAGCCCTAGAGCTACCGAAACACCAAGCTAGACTCCGAAGCAGCTGTGAGGAGGTTTTTGAAAACATCATCCACTCTTACAAGTGAGAATCAGGGACCCAACCCCTGGGTCCAGCCCTGCCTCTTAGCCGTTGTGCTGCCCTGACTACCCAAACAAAAGGCAGGACACTCAGAGTTTATTTAATACTTGATATGTGCCTACATCAATGTCAAATTTAACTGTCCTAGTTTTATTTGCTGCATCTGACTACCTCTACTCATGCCATGCCACCTAACCCCAGGTAGCCTAAGACCCACTTCCTTTGTCTTCAACCACAAATTATTCCATACCACGTGACCTTGGTCAATATAAGATTATTTTTTTAAAATTTATTTTTTGTTATCAGTCACAGGTTAGGTACTTTGCATCCCAAGCGTAGCCCCCTCCCTCATTCCCTCCCACCCTCCTCAACCCTCCCTCATCTCTTCCCCGCCCCCTCCAAGTCCACCAACGGGGGAGGACCTCCTCCCCTTCCATCCAACCCCAGTTCATCCTGTTTCCTCAGGGCTGGCTGCAATGTCCTCCACTGGGATCTAGCCAGTCTGTCACTCCCCAGCATGTATGGGGGAGGGTCAAAGAGTCAGCCATCAAGTTCAAGACTGAAACAGTCCCTGTTTCCCTCACTAGGGTCTTTAGTCCTACACCGAGCTATCATGGGTCCCATCTGAACAGGGGTTCCAGGACACATCCACACGTGGTCCTTGGTTGTAGAAACCGTCTCATACAAGACCCCTGTGCCCTGCTCAGTTTAGACATTGTGGAGCTCTTGTTCTCTCCAAGTTTCACCAACCTCCTCCATTTCTATCATCACTTCTTGCCCTCTGCCAAAGGCTTGATCGCGAGTCTTAATATCTGCTCTGATACATCGCTATGTTGACCCCCCCCCAGAGGTCCTCCTTGGCATACAATATAAGATTTTAATTCCAGATGATGCATAATCCTAATCCTGTGATCCTTAAGAGACCCTGTATTCTAAGTCTCATAAAACTGATTATAGAAAATCTGAGCATTCAACCCTTTGGCTTCCTACCCTAGGATAACTTGCATGCCTAATCCTGTGACTTACGGCTCTAGGTAACACTGTAAGCCTAACCCCATCTTAAGTCATATTATACTGAGTGAGGCACCTCACTTTTATGTACACCCAAACTCTACTCTTCCCATGTGATCTTGTCTGCCCAAATCTAGAAGGCCCTAGAAGTTGCCACAATTATGCTATAAGTTCTTAGCCTCTGGAACCCAAACCCCAAACATTATTACCCTGGATATCCCCAATCCTTCAACCCAAACAACAGGTTCAATGAAAAGGAAGCTTCATGAATCATAGATGATAGATAAGCCATGTAATGCTTCCCATGCACCTGATCTCTGGACTTATGACCTTGATCATCCACACTCTTTATGTTGCTTTATGATTCCTCTAACTATTGCTTCTTCTGCCCCAGCTGTTTTCCAGCGGAGCTGGCCACTGTGTTCTCAAGTTGGCGTGAAGCATGCAAAGCACGTGGCTCTGAGGCCCTGGGCCCTCGGCTGGTGTGTGCATCTCTCTTCCTAAGGCTCCTATGTCCTGCCATCTTGGCACCTAGCCTCTTTGGCCTGGCACCAGAGCACCCGGCCCCAGGCCCAGCCCGAACCCTTACACTCATCGCCAAAGTCATCCAGAATCTCGCCAACTGTGCTCCGTATGTGCTGGGAGGTTGTGGGGCAATGATGGGGTCGGTGAGTAGGGGGTTGGCAGGTGTCTGTCCTGACACAAGCCTTTTGGCTCTAACTCAGGTTTGGTGAAAAGGAAGCCTACATGGCCTTTATGAATAGCTTCCTGAAGGATCATGGACCAGCCATGCAACATTTCCTGGACCAGGTAGCTATGGTGGATCCAGATGCCACACCCAGTGGCTACCAGGGCAGTGGAGACCTGGCCCTCCAGTTGGCAGTTCTTCATGTCCAGCTCTGCACAATCTTTGCTGAACTTGACCAGGTGTGACCTGAACCCACAACCCTGGATGCAGGGTAGAAAGGCAAGAAGGCTGGGAGGAATTGGTGCCAGAGAGTTCACAGGGTGTCTTTCTTGCATACCTCAACAGACAACCCAAGACAGCTTGGAGCCGCTGCCCACCATACTGCGAGCCATTGAGGAGGGCCGGCCTGTCCCAGTGTCTGTACCAATGCATCTTCCCCGGATCCCCAATCAGGTCCACTCCAGGTAACCTCAAGTCTGGCCTGGGTTCTCATGGGTGTTAAGATGGATAATGTCAGAGGCAGGATCATATGGAGGTCAGAGGCTGGGCACGGCCTCGTGTAAGGAGGCAGGAAGGGGAGTGGCCCACTGTGTTCAAAGGGCAAATGTTCACAGAGTCAGAATCCAAGCTTGGGGTAGAGTCATGTCATCAGTTAGGGAAGAGAAAGTAGCCTTGTGGTAAAAGACAAAGGCCATGTGTCAGAGGTCATGGATGGGGTCAAGTCAGGGCTCAGATGGAGACAAGATGTTACAAAGGCCAGAGGGGCAGAAGTCAAGCTTAGGGCTTAGGGCAAAGAGGGCTTGTCATGGGGTCACAGGTTAGACACCGTTTTCTATCATAAAGCAAGAACAACAAGGCCAGCTCAAGACCAGAGGTTGGAGAGAAGATAAAGCCAATTATGGAAGAAAGTGGGTGCCCTTGTGAGCAGAGACCAAGGCCAGGGTCAGACTGGAATCTAAGTTATGGAAAGGGTAAGGTCAAGGTCAGAAGTCAGTGACAAAGCTAGAGAGGGAGAAAAGATTAGGTTGGGATAGTAGTCAGAAGTTAAGGACAAGGTCTCACTAAAGTTACAGGTCAAAGTGTGGTCCTAAGAGAATTATAGTCATGTAAAAATGGGGGTCGTTTCTGGCTCTAGGCTGGGGTGGAGTCATCTCAGGCCTGTTGAGGACCTGAACTTCCACATCCCACCTCTAGCTTCTCTTCAGGGGCGAAACCTGGCTTCCTGGCGCCCCGAGACCTCCCCAAGCACACTCCTCTTATTTCGAAGAGCCAATCCCTGCGCAGCTTTCAAGGGGCAGGGAGCTGGACTCCTCGGTGTCCAGATGAGGAGCGGTCCCAGCGGCGGCCACGGCCAGTGCAGCGCACACAGAGCGTCCCTGCCAGACGGCCTGCCCGCCGCCGCCCTTCTGCGGGTCCAAGACCGCAGCTCCAAGTCTCACCACGCACTGGCCCAGCGCCTTGCGGACGGGCCTGGACTAGGACTTCCACTTCGCTGCCTCGGAAACCATCAGTGCCATGGCAACGCCAGCTGGACCAGCCCGGGGACCGATACCGAACTCTAGGAACGCACCGACCAGTGGGCAAGGTGACATCTGGCTCAGATTCCCGCCAGGGCGTGGGGCCGGCTGCAGATAGGAGCGGGGCTAAGAAAGGACCAACTCAGAGACCGTTCTCCCTCAGCTACAAATTCCCCGACGGGTCAGAAATGTGATAAAATGAGAAAGGGACCTGGTTACAGCTGCTGTCTTCCCACAGCTAGCTGAGATACAGTGCCAGGTTGCTGCGCTCCGGGAGGAACAGAAAGCTCTGTCGCATCTGGTGGAGTCTCTGAGTACCCACATCCAGAACTTGACAGAGCAGCAGGAGCAGCTGCGCTGTCAGCTGCAGGACCTGGACTCCAGACTTGGAGCTGGGTGAGCCCCGCCTCTCAGTCAGCACGGCCCAGATCTCCCCCAGAAAGTCTCTCCCGGTCTAGACCAGCCCCACCCCCAGGTCCTAACTGCTCTACTCCCTCGATGAGACACACACACACACAGTTACCTATCTCACACCTGTGCCGTGCCTGTCTCATACCTGTCTTTGACTGGTTAGTCACTTACACCCGCTCAACTAGCCCCTCCTAACCCGATTGGGCCTCATTCTCCGCCTGCAGATGGTGATTGATTAATCCTTCCATCTATCCTCTCTCTCTCTCTCTCTCTCTCTCTCTCTCTCTCTCTCTCTCTCTGTGTGTGTGTGTGTGTGTATGTGTAGCTCTTGTTCTCCCTCCTCCTCCTCCACCAGGAACTCTCCATCCTTTTGCCTCAGCCCACACCCTGACCCCCAAGCTGGAGATACTGGGTTGCACCACTGCACTTGGTTAGACTTTGCATCTTAGCTGTGCCACACTCTGAACCAGACCTGCTTCAGACATACTTACCGTCTGCTCTCTAGTCTGAACAAAGCCCGACTCTACTCCAAGCCCCGCCTACTGGGTCCTTGGCTGTCCACCCGGGATGGAAGGGACTTTCTCAGCTTCTGACCTGCCCCCTCCCTTGCCCCTGACCCCCACAGGTTCTCAAGAGTGGATTCTGACGGTGGCCTTCCAAGCAACGGAAGCCATGGGCTGAAAAGTCTGGTGAGACTCTTGCCTGAGACTGGAGGGCAGTGGCGAGTCTGTTTAGTGAACGCCCCCAACCCATCCCCAACCCGTCCTCAAACCCACTCCCACTGCCTTCCCAGGAGCGCCGCCTGACTGAGATGGAAGGTACTCAGGAGCAGCTGAGGGATGCCCTCCAAAGCCTCCAGCTTCTTTCAGGGACACCAGAAGCCAGGCGCCAGCCCCTGCCTCTCAAAGCACCACGTGTCAATGGAGCCGAGCTGTCAATGGGCACTTGAGCGTCTCATCCCATTCCACGTGGGTCTGGAAGCCAAGAAAGCCACTGCAGAGGGGTTTTCTGACCGACTCAGCCTTCATGGCCTTTAGTGGAGGGCGGAGTGGGAGGCGCCAGTCACTCTGGTAAGGTGAGGTTGCCCAATAAATCTCTCCTTCAGTGAAACCATCTGTTTCTCTGCCCCTACAAATGACTAATCCAAGAGCATACCCAGTTCTCCAATTTGCTCTCCCAAATTTTTACCTTATTTGAAATCTCCTGTAGATGGAAATAATAAACAGATTCTCACTATTGGTGTTATCTAAGTCCCGAGATTCCATTCTCTCACCTGCAAAATGTACCTAAAATTCTCTACGTAGTGGACAACTCTTAGTTAAAGGTATTCAACAAAAGGTGCTAATCATTGCTATGGGAAGCACTTGCTTTCCCACGAAGCACAGATCTCCCACTCACACATCCCACCTCATTCCCTGCCAGTTCCTCAAGCCCCAAGCGACAGAATCTTTCTGGGCTCCAAATCACATTCCAGGTACCTTCTGGCAGGGAGGGCATGAGTCTGGGAGGCAGATGAAGGAAAGGAATGTTGGTGAGAATACAGTTGAGTTCTACGGCTGGTTGAATAAATGAGCAGGCATTTGGATCATGGATAAAAGGGTAAGGTGGATGAAACAACAGAAGGATGGCTAGGTTAGCTAACTCACTGAATGTCTGGCCTGGTTTAAGAGAAAGCTGACTCTTAATAGGAAATTAATACTTGAACTAAAAGAGTAATCAAACACACACACACATCTCACATTTATTGAGGCCTTTTGGGACTCCCTAATTAGCCACGGGAAAATAACACAGTAGATAGACATGAACACCTGTCGTTCTCACTTGGAGAAGACAATGCAACTGATGGATGACTGTATGGGTGAATGTTGGTAGGACTGTTGAATTCCTTGATTGTGTGGATAGATACTTGTTGGGTGAAGCAATGGGCCGGGGACATAGGATATGGATGGATAGGTTAGGTGGAGTTTTGGTTAGATGAGTATGGGTTGTTGAGTGGTTGGTCGACTGAGCATGTGGTCAAATGGGCGGTGGGTGGGAGAAAGCAACCAGCTTTTGATGTGTGTATATGGGCTAGTCTGGAAGCTGTGATCCTGCAGACTAGGTGGCAGAGAGTTCAGCATTTGGGACAGACATAAAGTAGTTCTAGAGTCTTGGAGATGTTGAAGTCCAACATAAACAAAGAGGAACGACCAGTGGCCTTGTGATTGGAAGAGATTGGAAGCTAAGGACGAGGGTGGAGTCCTCAACGGTCTATGGATGCAAGGAGAAACTTCTAGGCTTCCTTCCCACTCACCTGGTGTAATTAACAAATCTAGTGTTGGAAGAAACAGTGGGGTGCGGCAGGATAAGATGTTGTCATGGTAACGGAGCCCCTCCCTAGACGCTCAGGTTCTGCGAGCCCTTTAAGGGTGATCTGATTGGCCACTCCCAATATGGCGGCGCGCCCGTTGGATTTCCTCCCGCCCCCACTCCAGAGACTCAAGGGGGGGCCAGACCTCCTCATCATGGCGGCGCGGCGGGGCTGTCGCGCTGAGGTCACGGCGGCGCGCCGGGGGAGGGCGGAGGGGCGGGGCGGCGGGAGGGGGGAGCGATTTAAAGGGACAATGTTCCCCGAGCGGTGGAGGCAGCGGCGGCTGCGGAGGCCGTGGCACCGGCACCAAGAGTGACAACGACTGTAGTGGCAGCGACGGCCGCACGAAGAAGAGGAGTTCCCAGCCGGCCACTACGCCTCCCCGGTGAGGCCCAACCTAGCCTGGGAAGCTCGCCGGCGGGGCGGAGCTGGAGCAGGGAGGGGGAGGCCTGGGCCAGGCCGGGCCGGGCGGGACCCCCTGGGGCGGGGGGCGGGGCGGGGCCTGCAGGGGCGGGGCCTGGTCGGGGGCGGGGCCCTACAGGTGGGGGGAGGGGTGGGGGTCTTGTGGCAGGTGTCTCCCCCCTACCTCCGCTCGTCCCGCGGGGTCTCCTGCCCCGAGGTGCACGGGCGAAGGGCGCATCCCGGGGACCCTCGCTCCCCTGCAGGGTGCGTCCGCGCAGCGCCGCCCCTATCTCTGCGACCCCCAGCGGGGGGTGGGGTAGGAAAAGACCATCTGGACCGCAGCCCCCTCCCCAAGCTGCCAAAGTGCTCCGAAGTTGCGGTCCTGCCCGATCCCCGCCGCCAGTGCCTACCCCAGTGGGCACCCGCAGGTGCTTTCTCCAGGCCTGGACAGGGACCCCTCCTGCCAAGGCTGTCAACCCACCCGGTATAAGGGCCCCCACGGGAGCACCTAAGCCCCCGAGGGCAACGCCTGCTACCAGGCCTCGAGCCCCGGCCCCGCCCCGGTTGCCTGGGCCGGGCCTCACCACCATCTCCCTGGGGAGAGCGCCTCATTCCTGCCCTTCACTTTCTGCTCTACCTTGAAGGTATTTATAGGTGGAGAGGACAGCCGCCCTTCCTCCCCCCAGGGTCCTTATTTCTGAAACAGGAGCCCCATCGGTCCCTTTCATCCTCCGGCCAGAGCAACCAATATCGGTGGAGGATGCAACCAATATTATTGGAAGGTGGCAGGGTGGAGGAGCCCAGGCTTGGTATGCATGAGAGCTCATGCTGAGAAAAAGGGAAAGGGTTAATGGTGGGGTCACTTGAGGTTGTGGAGAGGTTAAGGGGTTGATTCTGAATAACCCTGCATTCCTGGGTAGAGAGAAGGGTGTTGGAAAAGTGTAAGGGTAATTGATAGGGGGCAACAGAAGTAAGGAAAGTGTAAGGGCAAAGAGGGGGCACTTGAGACAGTGCATTCATGAGCTGGGAGAGTGGAAGTGGCTGAGACCTGGAAGCTGGAGGCATGGCCATAGGTTAAGCAGCTGCAGGAAAGCCAGGAAGCAGCTGGAAAGGTTGAAGCCAAGAGTGAGCAGTGGGAGGATTGGCTGAGGAAGACGGAGGTGCCTGAGTGTACGTGTGTAAGTGAGGTAAATGGAGGCTATGAAGAAGCTGGGAAAAGAGGTTTAGTGTCCTGAGGCATGCTGACGGTAGAGGTGAATGGGTGTGAATGGGGCCTCAGCACCGCTAACCGCCCTCACTTCAACTGAGAGATAAACTGAGGCAATAGGCCTTGAAGGTGAGGACTGGGATTTTGAGAGAGGGGGAGACAAACAGAATTCCTTTCTTACTCTCCTAAGGTCTGTCCTGTCTTTGTCCCCAGGCCCACAATGTCCTGCTGAATCTGCCAAGTACTGAGTGAGGATCGACATCTGGCTCCCATGGAGGGGTTACTGGCAAGTGGCCTGGCTGCCCCAGATCGTCCTCGAGGCCCCGAGAGACTGCCTGGCCCCGCTCCAAGAGAGGACATCGAGGGCGGGGCTGAGGCTGCTGAGGGGGACGGTGATATTTTTCGATCTACTCATTACCTGCCTAACGCCAAGGAAGGCCCCCGAGACGTTCTGGATGGCAGAAGTGGCATTTCTGGTAAGAGGGCTCTGTGGCCCTAAAGAAGCATGCCTTTTAGTCCCCAAGGCTCAGAGGGGTCAAGGCCACCCAACCCAGCAGGGGCTGAGTCAGGATTCGAATTCTGCTCGATGTCCAGAACCGCCTTTAGTACTCTGCTTGGTTTTTCAGTTTGCCCTTATGAAAACAGATGCGTTGGGAGCCCATGACTGGATCACAGTTGCCCAGAGGACGGTAAGGAACTAGGATTCATACTTGTGGCCTGGTTCCTACCTCTGTACTGGACACTGGCTGTATCCAAATACCCACATCAGCACCCTGAGCTCTTTGCCCAAACCCCACTTGTCCCTCAGATGCACCCAATTCCCACCTGTGTGTCTCAGCTTCCAGTCTTTACGGAGTGCATGCAGTTCTTGAGCCATGGGCCAAAACAGCTTATGCCCTCTAGTGGTAAGGTAAAGACTGGGGAATCAGAGATTTGGGTCACCCCTTTCTGCCTTGGTTTACCCCATACAAGGCCAGCTCACACTGTGTCCCTACCTCACAATTTGTTACTCATTTATTAAACTGCTGTGTGCCAGATTCTGTTCTGGGCACTGGGGAAAATAATCATCAACAAAGAGGCAAGAAAGAGTGCCTACCTCCAGGGGTTGGCATTCTAGAAAGGAAGTTGGACAACAAACAACTGAACAAATGTCATAAGGGTGGTGATGGAAGCTATGCAGGTAGGAAGCAGAGTGCCAGGGTCATGCCGGGGAACCTGGGAAAAGCTTCCTGAGAAACGGGTACTTGAGACAGAGCATGGGGTAAAGAGTGGGAAGTGCCCAGCGGGTGGTGGGAACAGCAGGTGCTATAGAGGGGAGGAGCCTGGCATGTTTAAGGACCTAACGGATCTGGTGTGGCTGGAGAATAGTAAACTGATACATCAGACTTCTCCCTTCATTTCCTTGGTTGGTCCCCAAAAACTTTGGCTTCCAATAACTTCCAGGCACCTCTTTGGTGGTCCCTACATGCTAAATTCTTTGTATGGTCGATTCATTTCATTCTTAAAACCTTTGTAGGGAAAGTCTTTGTTATTTATTATCCCATGTTAGGAATAGGAAATCCAAGACCCTGAGGGGTGAAGGAAGTGTCCCTTAATGTGGCTTCACAACCCTCTTCCTTTTATTTTATTTTATTTTTTTTAGAACTGGGGAATGCACATAGGCACTTGCACATAATCTGTTCCATCAAGTTCCATCACAGCTGTCTTTTTTAGTTTTCAAATAACTTGTCTTTTGTTTACTCACTGTTTCTTTCTCTTTGCGTTTTGCTTTTTATACTCTATATATTAGGCAAGCTCTCTACCACTAAGCTACGTTTCCAGGCCTCATCTTATTTTTTTTTAAGATGGTATTATTTTTACTGGTGTGAATGTTTGCATGTGGCTATGTGCACGTGACTGCTGGTGCCTGCAGAGACCAGAGACATTAGATTCCTAGAGCTGGAGTTACAGACAGTTCTAAATTGCCTGGCCTCCTCGTAAGTGTTTGTTTGTTTGCTTTGTGGGGGTGTGTTTTGTGTAAATATATGTGTACCTCCTGCATGAAGTTCCTGTAGAGGCCAGAAAAGGGCATCAGAGACTGACGTTACAGACAGTTGTAAATTGCTGTGTGGGTGCTGGGAATTGAACCCGGGGTCCTCTAGAAGAGCAGACCAGGCTACTCTTAACCAATGAGACATCGTTCCAGTCCCTGTTTTTTTAGAGATAGGCTTTCTCTGTGTAGCCCTGGCTGTCCTGGGACTCACTCTGTAGACCAGGCTGGCTTTGAACTCAGAGATCCACCTGCTTCTGCCTCCTGAGTTCTGGGATTAAATGTGTGTGTCACCATGCCTAGCTTCTTTTTTAGTATTTGAGTAATTTTCCTTATTTTTTCTATTTTCTGTTGTTTTCTTGCTTGCTTTGTTTTCTTTTGCTGCTTGCTTTGCTGAGCTTGGAACCCAGGGCCTCAAAAACTTAGGCACACACTCTTTCACTCAGCCACATTACCATCAATTGCCTTTACCCACAAACCCTCTGTAAACTTTTAGAGCTCCTTGATCTGCCTCTGCCCAGCAGCACTTCTCATGATGCTAAGATATTTAGGAACCCACCTTTATAGCGTGAAGACTATGGCAGCACATGTCAGCCCTGCTGTCAAGGACCCCTTCATCTGGGGCAGAGGAGATAGACATGAACCAAGAAGTAGGGTGAGGAGGAAGCAACCTGATGAAGAGGCAGAAGGTATCTAGACAGAGTCCTAACTTATAAAGATTTGGGGGAATGCTGGCACCTGCCAGCATGAGGCATCAGGGACATGGTGAGTAACAAATCCTCAGGTCTGAAGGTTATCCCTTAGGAGTCCCTCCCAGGACCCATTGAGTAGCAGGTCACGTAGCTAACTAGGGTGGGGCCAGGGTCTTCACTCTGTGGGCATTTCTTCTCCATGTCACAGACAACCCAGGAACTGGCGAGATGGGGAACGTAGGTAGGTGTGTGTCTTCACCACCCCACACCTACACTGGAGAGCAACCAGGAATTCATTTGTGCACCTGTTTCACATCCTAGGTAGGAGAAAAAGGCCACCAAGGGGGTACCAAACCCACCCTTAATGGGTTCCCAGAGCAAATGCGAGCACAGGTAGGGATGGCTGCACTGAAGCAGGATCTTAGCATGGAGGTTAGAGAAGGCCTGCGTGCCTCTCCCACTGCCCTCTCAGCCTGACTGACCCTCCTGCAGAGACTAGACACTTGCCTGAGAATCTTGTGATGTCTATGAATAGGAACAATCTCTGAGGCTGCTCTTCTATCCTGAAGCTTGGGCAGTCCCTCATCCCTATGCAGCCCCGAGAACCTCTCAAAGACTCCCAGGAATGGCACCCCAAACTTCTCTGCCTGGACAAGGAAATAGCCACTATCTTGCTCTGTCTTCTTTTATGGAACCCTGCCTCAAGCTCCATTGCAGTCCCGTAAACCTCTGAGGTGGGCTTTGCAGGTACAGCAAAGTCTTAATGGGACTTACATGTTTCACTCAGATCAATGAAGAGTCTGGTGCATGTCTGCCATTGTTTGTGGGACAGGGGACCTGGGAACAAAGAATGTATCATTTCTGGATTCATGGAGAGGATGAATCAAAGCATGGAGAAAGCAAGCCTGAGGCTACAAGTCTAGCCTCCAACTTCCACCCCAGGACGGCATCAAGCCAGCCTTGACACCACAGAACACCCACCTCCTGTTTCCCCCCATCGCTGTTTCTCTGGATGGAACTCTTCCTGTGATCTCAGTGGCCCCCATCAATGGCCCCTTGAAGCTGGGTTCAGGGCTGTTTGCATTGTACTAAGGAGAAAACCAAGGCTTGGAGCTTGGAAGGCAACTTCTGGTCACACTGCTGGTGGAGCCATCTGGCAACACAGTATAGATTCCTGGCTGCTCTGCCCAGCTGCAGGCTGCCTGGCTTGGAGTTCAAGTGGCTCCGGGACACCCTTTCCTCTCCTTTGTATGCTGTCTCAGGGATATCCCATGGCAGGAGCCAGTGAGGGGCTCTGCTACTGCCACTGACTCAGAGTTCTATCCCAGGGGCCACAGGGCCTTCTGGATCCCCTCAGTGTGGAGGAGGCCTCTGGGCAAAGCCTCCCCCTTCAAGCTCTCTCGGCTATAGGCCCTCCAAACTTGCTGCCACTAAAAATAGGAGCTTCATTGGAGCTGCTCAGACAAAGAGGCCAGTGTGCCCCCCTGGTTCACAGAATTCTTAGACAACAGCCATCAAATCTGGGACACTCAGAATTTCAGAAACAGGACACCTGGGACCCTCAGACCCACATCTCTAGGCTCTGCTGGGACTGGTTATCCACTAATCGGTCACTTTCTCCTGATTAGCTCTCATCCGTGACTTGTATCTGGGAGAGGCCCTGTTTCTTGTGGTTGTTTTCCTCCCTCACTAACCTCTTCAGCACCCCATCATAACTTCATTCCTTCAACCCAAGAATATTCCTGCTCCCAGTGGCTCTGCCTCCATGGTTCTCAAATGGGGACAGTCAGGTCCTGCAGGGGACACTTTGGAAATGTGTGCAGACACTTTCATTTGACATGACTGATTGCAGGATAGGTAGGTATTAGTGTCTTGTGGGCAAGTAGAGGCCAAGGACATTGTTGAATGTCTGACAATGTGCAGGACTGCCTCAGCCCAGAGAAGGAGCCTCTCCAAATGTCAAAACTAAAACCCCTCTGCTTTAAGATATGCAAGTTTCTGTACCCACGCCCCACATTTTAGAGGCCATGCCATGCAACAGCCCTTCTTGTCAGGCTCAGCAGACAGACCTTCCTGAACACCCCCTCACATTTTCAGTTTTTGATCCCCAGTGGTAGGCTTTCAATTTCCAGGGAAAATTGGATGGTAGGGGATTGGAAGAATCTGTGCCAGTCCTTGCCCTTTCTGGACCATCCTCAAATTGAGGTGGATCCAGCAATTGCATCTGTCAGGCCCTGGCCAGGGCACAAGTTCCCCCAGAGTGTTAACCTTGGCCCAGACAATCGGCTTACTCCCTGCTTGGCGTGCGCGCCTCATCAGGCAAGCGTGGCAGATAGAGAGGCACAGGCCAGATTCCTGTGCTGGCTCCAGGCATTGGCTCTACAGGTGGATAATAGAGAGTTGGCTCTATCTGTGTTGTTGCAGGGTGGTGGGTATTCCCAAGAAGGGATTCCATTTTAGGATTTACGCCTGAAAAGAGGTCCAAAAGGCAGGCCTGGGCTCTGTGTGGCCAGACTCCCCACTCATTATCTGGCATGTGTTTGTTGAGTATTTGCATGCCAGGTGCTGGAATGCTGCCAGGAACGAGGCTTCGAATGTCTCAGTTCTCAGGGGGCTTATGTGCTTACAAAGGACCCAGACATGCAGCTATCCAAAGAGGAAACCTGGCAGTCCCTGGGAGAGCTAAGAAATAAATGAAGCAGGTGCCAGGCATGATAGCACAGGCCTGTTCTCGTAGCCCTCCGATGGCAGAGACGGAGAGGATAGGTGTAAGGGCTAGCCTGGACTACATAAGAGTTCTCGACTAACTGGAGCTTCATAGCAGGATTTATCTCAAAAAAGCAAGACAGAGCCAGGTGTGGCGCTTCGTGCCAATCATCCGAACAGTCAGAAAGCAGAGGCAGGGGAGTTGTGAGTTTTCAGGTCAGCTGGTCTCAAGAAAGACCCTGCCTCAAAAGCAAAACAAAGACAAGGCACAGAGGTGCGCACCTGTAGTCCCAGCACTTGGGAGGTAGCAGTAGGTGGATTAGGAGTTCTAGGTCATCCTTAGCTATCTATTGAATTTGAGGCCAGCCTGAGCTACATGAGAACCTGTGTGCACAAAAAACAAAACAAAACAAAAACTCCACAGTAATCCAACAAGTAGTACTTAAATAAATAAATTAGGTTAAAAGAGAGAATAGCATCTCGTTTGAGTAAATAGTCAAAAAAGCCCAAGTACAAAAGTCCCAAGGCTATTGGGCATAGTGGTGCACACCTTGATCCCAGCACTCAGGAAGCAGAGGCAGGAGGATTTCAATGAGTTTGAGGCCAGCCTGGTCTACATAGCAAGGTCCAGGACAGCCAGGGCAACATAAACAGACCCAGTCTTAACACACATACACATGCACACACATAGGCGTGCGCACATACACACACAGTGGAGGAGGGGGCAGCTGAGGCCAGAGAGAGGAATCAAAGCTTCATTGAGGTAGGGGTTAGGGGAGAATGAAATTAGGGCAAAGCAGCAAGGGTCCAGTAAAGGGAAGGGAAGTCAGAAAAAGCAATAAAGACCCAGACCTCACCGATTGTGGCATGTGGGATTCTAGCTTCTTCCTGTAGTTAGAATGAGAAGTATATGAGTTTTCCCAGGGTATGATTTTAAAACAAAAAACCCCAAAACCTACCATAGTTGTTAGATATGGGGAAGACTGGAAGGCAGCAAGTCCCTAGAGTCCTCCAGGAGACCCGAGGGGACTCCTTCAGAGAACCTCTTTCTAGGGCACAGGATTGCAGAGGTCAAAAGCCTCTGGTGGATAGGGTTGGGGCCTACAGGGCCCTTCTGAGGTACCCCACAAGGCTCTTGGAGCTGAGGTATGGAGGGCCCTGGCCAGGAGGACCCCGGCCCCTCAGGGTCTCCCCTCTCTGTTGCAGATGGGCAGCCCCATCCTGGCCTCAGCGAAGCCCTCCCCCGTGCTACCTCTACCACCCATCGGATCAGCAGCTGGTGAGTGCCACGCTGGCCCTGACCTCAGGTAGGGCAGGGGACAAGCAGGAGTATCTAAGCTCCATTAAGCCCCCTGGGGAAATGAGTATGGGACAGGCGGGCCTGAAGAGGCCAGGCAGGAGGTGACACGCCAGCCCCAGGGTGTGTGCTGGGGCAAGGCAGAGGTCTAACAGCAACACAGAGGATCAACTCTCATTACCTCTGCCAGGGGCCAGGCCAGAGAGGGACAAGGCTGTAGGTCTGTTAAATGATGCTTAGATTGATGCCTCTCTGAGCCTCAGTTTCCTCATCTGCAAAATGGAAAGTTACCTTGCCACAAGATATGGTTCACAAATTTGTCTTAGAAACTCAAAGATCAATGGGAAAGAACAGGAACCAACTTCAATCTTAACGGCCACTACTCTGATCCATTTGTTTGTTTGTGGTGCTAGTGATGAAGTGCAGACGAGAAAGGGCTTACTAACTCCATGTGGGCACTCTATCATCGCTCCATGAGTTATATCCCCAGACTTGCTACTCTTTGTTTAAGAAATTCAAGAGTTTGGTGGGTCTAATATGTAATTATGATAGATTAACAACAGGTCTAGACATGAATAATAACTGTTATGTTCTGGCTGTCTGTTCAGTCCAGTGCCTCAGCCCTGAGAGGAACTTTTAATATCACGTGGCACCAATAGGGCTTAGAGAGAGGGCCCTATGACCTCCACTCTGCTTGTCTGTACTGTTTATTTCCTCACCTGTCCCATGGATGTGATCAATCTACCCCCAACCACTAGTGAAGGCAGGCTCTCAAAATGAAGGGAGCCTGTGTTGCCAGCACTCATGAGGCAGATATAAGAGAACCCAGGATTCTCCTCTGCTACACAGTGAATTCATGGCCAGAATGGAATGTATATGTATATACATATATACGTGTGTGTACATATATACATGTATATATGTATGTATGTGTGTATATACATATGTACATGTTGGACACAATGGCACATACCTATTATCCCAGGACCTGGTTGTTTAAAACAAGACAGTCAACACCAGCCTGGGGAACATAATGGAACCCTCTATCAAATAAGTAAATAAGCATGCTGGTAATACAGACTTATAATCTGCAGCTACTCCAGAGTTTGAGGGAAGAGGATCTTGAATTCAAAACAAAACCTGCCTGGACTTCAGAGTGAATGCAGAGCTAATGATCTTAACAATATGCTCTCTCAAAAAAATTTACAGAGGGAGAGGGTCTAGGGATGTAGTTCTATGGTAGAGCACTTACCTAATGTGAACCAGGTCCTAGGTTTAATTCCCAGCACTGGCAGAAAGTGCAGAGAGAGAACAGATCAGGAATACTTACATTACAAAGTCCCCAAACCCGCTATGGTGACCACAACTTTAATCTCAGCACTTGGGAGGCAGAGGCAGGGGAATCTCTTTGTGTTCAAGGCCAGCCTGGTCTACAGAGTGAGATGCAGGACAGCCAGAAGACCCTGTTTCAAACACAAAAACAAAAGAAACCCCTAAGCCTGAGGCAAAAGCAGACGGATCTCTGAGCTTGAGTCCTGCCTGGTCTTCATAATGAGTTCCAGGCTAGCCAGGGCTAGATAGTGAAACCTTGTGTTCCTCCTGAAGAGTCCCATCAGTCCCAAGGCTTAACAGGCATCAGGTGCAGTAAAGTGTTCCCTGATTCCTAAGCACTTGAATTACACCCATCTTTACCCTCTCTCTTGTTGTCATAGTCCCCACTTGAAAGGTTGGCAAGCTTTTAAATATGCACTTGTTCTGTGTAATAGTTTTTATTGGTGACAACTGTCAAAAAGCTCCTTAGACAATGGAGGAGGAAAACAAGATCCCTGACTCTTGGAAATCATCTCCGTTTTTAGGATTGGAAAACTGAGGCCCAGAGACCCTTCCTCATCTGCTCTGCCCTCCCAGCCCTACCTATCTCCCACCCAGGAAGGTCAGGGTCACTGGACCATTAGTCGCTCCTGACTCTGCCCCTCCAAGAGGGGAAGAGGTTCATCCTTTGAGCTGTCCTGCCACAAAGTTGACCTTCACCAAATTTGGGGGAGAGATGTGACTAAATCGCCACAGTTTGGGGAGGACCAAGACAGAAGCAGCCTGGAGCCCAGGTCAGAGCCTTGGATCCTCCCTGGGGAAAGGTGAGAGATGACTGTACCACCAGATTTGGGGATGCTCTTTTAAGGCTCTATCCCCCAACCTGTGGTCTCTGCACATTTCCCCAATGATACAGCAGGCCGCACTGTGTGGACAGGTGCACCCTAAGAGTTGAACCTGGCTTTGATGCAATACCTCTAGAAAGGACTTCCTCACCTTTACCCTATTATTCCCAACCTTTCCACAGTCACCATTATGCTGGATCTCAAGGAACTAACTGCTCCAGCCAGCCTGGGAGGACTCCCTATCGATACTAACCTAGGGAGGGAAACGGAGGGTCACCGCTAACTTATCCCCATTGGCACTTCCTTGCAGCTACTGGGATGGAGACAGCCTGGACTTTCAGCTGGGCTCCCCACCACCCCATCTTCTGGGCCCCTTCCCTGAATCCCTTGATGTACAGGGGTCTTGGGAGCACCCCATGGTCCAGGAGGCCAGGGAGGGCACCCCGTCTGAGCAGAGGTTCGAGGACTCAGTTATTGTGAGGCCCGTGAAACCCCATGCCAAGCTCAAGGGCTCTAGAAAATTCTTGCACCACCAGGGTGAACCGAAGTTCTTAAAAAAATACTCTCCAAGCCACCACAAGTTTGATTGGCTCCGAGATACAGATAAAGAGGGACCCCTGAAGGATACAGGGTTGCACCTGGACCTCCCTGCCCAGCCACCGACTGTCACTTCCTTCAGGAGGGTAATTGTGCCAGTGGATGGCACTCCCAAGACATTGGACATGGAGGTTCTAGGTACCAGAGAGGACCCAGAGGACTTTGGGAGGCTGGCCCATCCTTCTGAGTGGGGCCTTCACGCATCAGCCTCAGAAGTGGCCACACAAACCTGGACAGTGAACTCTGAAGCATCTGTGGAGCGACTACAGCCCCTACTGTCCCCAGTCCAGGCAGAGCCAGACCTGTGTGAACTGTTGCAGGAAGTAGCTGATGGGGTGGACAGTCATGAAGAAGAGGACGATGAAGAGCCAGCTGTGTTCCCGTGCATTGAGTGCAGCATCTACTTCAAGCACAAGGAGCACCTCCTAGAACACATGAGCCAGCACCGCCGAGCGCCGGGCCAGGAGCCCCCGGCTGACCTGGCCCCATTGGCCTGCAGCGAATGTGGCTGGGCCTTCACAGAGCCCAGAGCCCTGGAGCAGCACTGGCAGCTGCACCAGGCTTCCCGGGAGAGGATTATTGAAGAGATCCAAAAGCTAAAGCAACTTCCGGGTGATGAGGGCCGTGAGGCACGGCTTCAGTGCCCCAAGTGCGTCTTTGGCACGAATTCCTCCAGAGCCTTCATGCAACATGCCAAGCTGCATGTGCGTAAGTCGCTACCCAGTCAGCAGGCCAAGGAACCTTTTGGGGGTGGCAGCCCAGTCATAGATGTTAGCACCCTCGTCTATCCCTCCTATGGAGACTCCTCAGACCTCAATACTTGCGTCCACTGTGGTTTCACAGCACCTAGCAAGAGTCTGCTCAGGGAGCACATGAGGCTAGTCCATGCCCATACCCACTGGGAGGAGGATCGGGAGGCCTTTGAGGACCTCATTAACCAGCCAGGCACTAGCCAGGATGCATATACCCACTTATCTGACACGGCCACCGTGGACTATTTTGGCAAATCTGAGCCTCTCCTAGCCTCTATGTGGCAGGAGAACCCTGCTGGATATGACCCTGGCCTAGCCTTTGGCCCAGACTATCAGCAGCCAGGCATGAGAGATTTCCCACTGTTAAATTCAAGCCAGCAGCCTTTTGGAAAGCTGGCCTTTCCTTCCTCTGTGGCTTCTGCTTCGTATTCCACACAGTTCAATAGAAACAAAAGCACTGTCCACCTGCAGAGAATGGAAGACAGTAGTCATCCTTGGAGTGAAGAGGAGGATGAAGATGAAGATGTAGTACTGACTTCTGAAATGGATTTTCCTCCTGAAAATGGAGCCTTTCCACCCGCAACCATCCCTAGCCTCATCCCTCAATTGGCCCTAGAGTTGAAGCAGACTTTCCAAGACGCCCTACAGGCAGTTGAAGCCTCAGAGACTCAGCAGCAGCAGCTCCAAAGAATGGTGCCCATTGTTCTTCTGTCAAAGCTCAGGCCACAAGTCATGGCTGTAGCCAGCCGAGCATCGCCAAAGCGGCCACCTGAGATGCTGGAGCTGAAAAGCACCCACCCCCTGGACTTCCTGCTCCTAGATACACCTTTGGGTGGCTCACTGGGTCTGGACACACTACTGGAAGGGGATCCTGCCATGGCTCTAAAGCATGAGGAACGGAAATGCCCCTACTGTCCTGATCGTTTCCACAATGGCATCGGGCTAGCCAACCATGTCAGGGGCCACCTGAATCGAGTGGGTGTCAGCTACAATGTCCGGCATTTCATTTCTGCAGAGGAGGTGAAGGCCATTGAACGCAGGTTTTCCTTCCAGAAGAAAAAGAAAAAAGGTAGGGTGTCAGCCTTGCTCTGGGAATCCATCTCCCTCTCTCAATGCCTGGGAGCCACCGAGCTTTACAGCAGAGTTCTAAACTTACCCTCCCATCTTGAGAGACCTGGAGCCATGGGTTAGGTCACCACTAAATGGTGGATGTGCAGGGATGCCCCAGTGCCCCGGTCACAATGGCAGCTGGAGGAAGGAATGTGGGCACAGCTGTCATCAGCCACAGCAGATAGTTCCATTTTATTCTTTAATGCAGTATTTGCAGTATTCTTTAATGTGTATTGAACCGGGTCATCTGTGTTCTGGGCTCTGAGAGGCCCTGCAGTTATCTAGAAAACAGTTCTGCTCTCTTAGAACTCATGGCCCAAACCAAGTAACAGGAACTCTTGGTGGTCTTCAGAGCCCGGGGCCACCTGTGCAGTGTGAAGAGTTTCAGGCAAAGAGGTTCTGATTCCAGAGCAATCCCTCTAGTGAGAGCACTCTGGGTAGTTCTGATCCTGGGTAATTCTGATGCTAGGCCAGAGCTTCTACTCTTCCTGGGGATTCAGGGGGATGGATGGGCAAGTTGGAAGGTAGCCACTCCGCTTTCACAGTCCACTTGGGGAGTGTGCTAATATGGTGTTTGAGTGAATGAGAGTGCACAAACACACACACACACAGAGCAATGCTAGAGTGTAGGGTAAGTGGTAGATAGCCAAGAAACTAGGCAGTTATGATATCAAGTGACCAGGGCTCTGATTCTGAGAGGAGACTAACTCTATCTTGAAGGCTCAGAGAAGGCTCCCAGATGTGAGTATCCCGACCTCTATTTGTTCATTTCTTCGTATAACCTATATTCAACTTATAGGATTAGAGCAATACCAAGCAAAAACAGACATGGAAAGGCTATCTATTTAATATTCTCAAATCCAGAGAAGCCTCTTCTAGAAGACATTCCTAATGCTTCCTGACATACAAGTGAGAGTCCGGGAAGTCAGGCTTTCTGGAGTGTCTGGTTTGGGGAGGGTGCACAAGCTGAGAGTTTCCGATCAGACAGAAACAACAACAGAAGGAAAGGCAAACACGCCAGGGTGCTCTGTAAAACAGGAGAAGTCTTGGGACAGAGGCAGTGTTGGGGTAGAGAGTGGCTGCACCACAACCCCAACCCAGGAAGTTCATGTCTTCTTTCCGCAGTGGCGAACTTCGACCCAGGCACCTTTAGTCTGATGCGCTGTGACTTCTGTGGGGCTGGTTTTGATACCCGGGCTGGCCTCTCCAGCCATGCCCGGGCTCACCTGCGTGACTTTGGCATCACCAACTGGGAGCTTACCATCTCACCCATCAACATCCTGCAGGAGCTGCTGGCCACCTCAGCAGCTGAGTTGCCCCCCAGTCCCGTGGGCCATGAGCCTGGTGGGCCAGCTGGAAGCTTCCTGACTTCACGACGGCCACGCTTCCCTCTCACCGTGCCCTTCCCACCTACCTGGGCTGAGGACCCTGGGCCAGTCTACGGAGATGGTAAGGGGAGGAAACAGGTCAGGCTGGAGCCCCTACTCTTCCCAAGGGGTTCAGAGGGATGGATAGGTGAAATGGAGAGTGGCCACTCTGCTTTCCTGGAAACATTTCATCTGCCTGTAATCCCAGCACTGGAGGCTTTGGCAAGAGGATCAGGGCCAGCCTGGGCAGCATAGCAAATTCCAGGACTGAGCTAAGCTACAGTCAGACCCTATTTTTTAAAAAAGTATATTAACAAATTTTCTCCCCACTATATTCCCACATAGCAGTAATTTGTATTATTCAAGGGCTGGTTCATGGACCTTTTTGAATCCAATTTCTCAGTGAGAGCTTTCTAGAATCAATGACACTTTACAAGCACAAAGCCATTGAATTCCTTATGACAGCCCTATTCGTGTGGATATTTTCGTCATATCCATTTTATAGAGAGGAAGCTGAGGCACAAAGAACTTAATTTCCCTGCCAAGAATTACATAGCCAAAGAGAGAAAATCTTTGCAGTCCAGGTAGCTGGGAAGCAAATGCTTCGTTCTGGAAAAATCTTCTATGTTGAATACTAAATCCAATAGAACTTTGTGAGATGTTAGAAATAGTCTTTAACAATCTTTGCTAGCCTCGAGGGCCACCATTGGGTACATGTGACCATTGAGCACTTCAGATATGGCTAGTACTGAGTCACTGGTGATGTCACTGTAGCGGGTGGCACAGATCTAGAATCCAGGCTCTGGAGTGGGACTCAAAGTGCATGCTTAGCTTGGGCAAGGCCCTTGGTTCTGCTCCCAGCACTCACCACAAAAAATAGAGTAGAAGCCAGACTGAATTCAGCCAGTTCTATCCAGCAACTCTGACAACCCTCTCCCATACTCAAGCAATTGCATTTATTAAGGTTTTAACCTCTATTAGCTCAGATATGCCAAAAAGAAAAAAAAAAACCTGGTAGGGCAAAGGATTCTTTCATTTTGCTTTGATATGCAGGGCATCAAACCCTGAACCTTATGCATGTTAGACAAATGTTCTTGCCATGAGCTATACTCCTTTCCTTAGGATTGTTGTGTACTCATCTTACAGACAAAGAAACTCTGGGTTATTTGCTTTGTTCCAGCCACACATAGGCAGAGCCAAACTTCTGAGCATCTTGTTTGGTCATGTCTTGAAATCTAGAATCAATATTTGTTATTAGATTGCTCAACAAAATTAGAGGAAAAGTGAAGGACCTGGTTTTTCAAAAAGCCAACTTTCTGGAGCTTTTAAAAGGCAGAAAACTCAGCTGATCATGGTGGCGCACACCTTTACTTCCAGTGCTTGGTAGACAAAGGCAGGTGGATCTCTGTGAGTTTAAGGCCAGTGTGGTCTATGTAGTGAGTTCCAGGACAGACAGGGCTACATGAAGAGATTTTGTCTCAAGAAACAAAAGGGGGGCAGAGAAATCAGCTGTGAGTCATACTTGAATGAAACTCAAACTCCTTAGCTCTGAGGGATGAAACACATCTAAACTGAGGATAGATTAGGGTTACAAGGACTGGCCTTTATGGCTCCTCTTGCCTAGATGTGCATTTCAGACTTGGCTGGACCCATCCCATCTGTAAGCCATGTTTAGGCACTTGAGAGTTTTCCAGGGACAGAGTGGGGATGTCAAACATCCATCTCTTTCTTAAATAAGAGAGTTTGAGGTGCAGACAGCTTGGTGGCTAACTGAAGCCACACCTCAGAGACACACAGAGGAATGGGATATGGGGCTTCTTGCCTTTGGTAAATGATTGCTCTCTAGGGATTCAGCTTTCCAACCTAATTTAGTTCATAATGTCTCAGAGATGGCTTGAAGGTAGAGCCAGCTCTAAAAATGGCTAGGTCCATAGAAAGTAGTCTATGAGAGCTCCAGCTCTGACCCCCTTTTTTCTGTGTTGTCCCAGCACAGAACTGTATCTCTTGGCTGTTTTTTTTTTTCTTTTTTCTTTTCTTTTCCAGAGCTGAGGACCGAACCCAGGGCCTTACGCTTGCTAGACAAGTACTCTAACACTGAGCTAAACTCCCAACCCCACAGGACTGTATCTCATGCTCACATTTCTTATCTGGCATCTGGACCAGACACTCCCAAGGAGAAACAAGTACCTAACAGCCAGATTCAGTCATGACCAATCTATTTCTATCAAAAAGTTATGTGTCACTCCTCAGAGGAAGCTGGCATAAACCCTAAGGTGTGAGGAAGTAGAGTCAGCTTTGCCTTGGCTTTGTCTAGAGGAAGGAGAGAGACATTTATGACCTTTTCAGGGAACAAATGGAGATGAGGGATGTTAAGGAGTAGTTGAACCGATTCTAATCACTTTGCAAAGTAATGGTGTCCCAAATCAAGGCCAGGTTGGGGCAGTGGCCCTGCGTGGCAGTTCTGTTAGAAAGTTCTTCCCTTGTGGCTAAGTGAGCCACAAGAGGAGGTAACAAATTGGGGGCGGGGCGGCGGCCAAATTCTGGCCCCACCCATCTGTCAAGGAACAGCTGGACCTGCAGTTTAGAGTTGAGAGAGGAGTGTATGGTAGTAGAATGCTAGCTGAGGAAGGACTGAGTTTCTGGAGTTGCCGGGCAGCACTATCCACGAACAGCTAAACAAATACCAGTGTAATGTGGGGGAGGATCATCGTGGTGGAGGATCTAGTGGCTTTTAGGATTGTTCTAGGTTTGCCTTGAGTGAGGATTTTCATGATCAGATCGAGGTTTGTTTACCTAGCCAGAGAGACTTATAGGGAAAAAAAAAAAAAAGAATGGAACAGTCTCAAGGGTTCTACAGGGCTGGCAGGGTTCTAATTCTGAATGCTAATGTTGAGGTGAATGTGTGTGGCTGGAGGATTCCCTTTCTAGCTGTAGAGATGTGCGGACCCTGGACTGGGGCCGCTGCTAGAGGCGGCAGCAGCTTGGATTGCCTTCGCTATTCCAGCCCTAGAGCTCCTGGCAGCCCAAAAGCTATCAAGCGTGCTCCTATGCGCCCAGAGCATTTCGCTCGAGGCGCTCGGCGCTCTTCAGGTCGCCCTGGGTGCGCCCGGAGGGGCGGAGCAGAGCACGCTCGGAGGTCGCAGCGCACGGCGCTCCGCTGCTTTCGCCTGAGGCGGCCGCCCCGCGTGCGCCGGAGCCAAGATGGCCGCCTCCACCGCCCAGTGCCGAGTGACAAAAGCGGAGAGCAAGGCGGCGGCGGGGCCGCGCGCGGGGGGCGCCCGGGAGCGCGCGCCCACGGGGGCGCCCTCACCAGGGCCCCCTAGTCCAGGCCCGGTGGTTCTCCCGGCGCCGCCGCCTCCCCCACCCCCGCCGCCGCCGTCGCGGGACGGGCCCAAGGCCGAGCCGGGGCCCGGGCCGGCGGCCGCACCCGCGCTCGCCCCCGCCCCCGCGCCGGGTAAGAGTTGGCGGAGGGGAGGGTCCCGGGAGGGAAAAGTCGGCGTCCCTCCCGCGTGTGCCGTCGCCACCCTCAACACCCAGCGTCCGATCTCTATGGCACCCCCCCGCCTCAGGCGCTCGGGCCCTGGGCTTCCCTCAGCCTCCTGGAGGGTCTCAGGCTTTGGAAGCACTCTGCCGCCGCTGCTCGGGACACTCGCCGGCTGACAGAAGTCCCCCGCCTCTTTTGGAGTCTCAGAAGCTCCCAGTTGTCAAGGTTTCGGTCCCCTTGGTGTTGGAAAGCCACTTTTGGCCCTGCCCCATCTGACAGGCGCGCCCACTTCCACCTGGAGACTTTGACAAAGTACTCTGTGTCATGATCTCGGTAGCCTCCTGTCTTCTTAGCTCTGTGGGACTCAGACTGAGCAGGGAGCGCTCTTCGCAGCGCCCTGCCTGCCCTATTGCTTTGTACTGGTCGTCTCCGAAACCCATCTGACATACTTTCATCCTCCGAGCTCTTGTTCAGAGTTCGACCTCATCGCCTCCCAGTATCCCCATCCCTATCTTTAGTGAAAACGTAGACTAAGAAAACTACCCATGATTTCCTTCTCCCTACATACCTCTTACCGGAGGGGGCTTCCTCTCTGGATGGAAGCTTAAGAAACTTCGTGTAAACTTCTGTCATTCCCATTCTTCCTGTCCCAGAGTTGGTCCAGGCTCCAGGTTCTTCTTATCTTGTCCCATTTAAAGTTCACCTGGTGGTGAATAGTTTACTGCTGGGCTTACTATTGTCTTTGAAGCTCCAGCTTCCTTGTCTGGTAGAGATTTTCCTTCCCTATCCTCTGCTTCTTGCTTTTTCTGCCTTGCCTCTCTGGCCTCCAGACTCTGGTCTCTATCTTTTTAAACTGATTTCACCTTCACCCCCTTGTAAGTTCTCCCCAGAGAGGCATTTTTCTCTTACAATGTTTTCAGACCAGTGAACCTTCTGGACTGAAACTACTGTTTATCTTTTCTGTCAGTGGACAGTCTCAGTGTCTCTGCATTTTGCTGCCATGAGGGTTTATGGGTGCAGCCTCAGCTCTCATGGAATGAGTGACTTCCAGAAGTGAGAGCAGATGCCAAGCAAGGATGTGGAAGAAGTATTGTTCTTTCCGTCTCCTTCTTGAGGTTGACAGTCTGACTCTTGATTGGGCTGAGCCTGTCTCCTCCACCCCACAGGCCTGTGTTCTGAGGAAAACACAATGGTGGCCATGGACTTGGGGTCTCCCTTACTCCCAAAGAAGAGCCTGCCTGTCTCTGGGACCCTGGAGCAGGTGGCCAGTCGGCTGAGCAGCAAAGTGGCCGCAGAGGTTCCTCATGGCAGCAAACAGGAGCTGCCAGACCTCAAGGGTGAGTGGCCCAAGTGATAACACAGGTGTGCTGCCAGGATAGTCATGCTCACAGAGGCACTCTCTGGCCTGGTGGATTAACACAGTGCCCAGGATGGCACTCATTTTTTTTTTTTTTTAACACTATAAGGAACCAAGGAGATGGATACTCAGGTGTCTTCTACATTGAGCTTCTATAGCTTTGGCCATATGTGTGGCCCTCAGCTACTAATTTACATGAGGAAGGGACATCCAGTGAAGTATTGGCAAGTGGGGCAAGAGATCACAAACGGAGGTCACTTGCCAACTTTGTTAATTCTGAGCTTCCATATGTTACATAATTGATTTCTCTGTAGACTATATGGTTGTTGAGAGTAATGCTAGTTCCTGTGTATATTAAGAGACGCAAAAACCAACCTGGCCTTTGCATCATTGAAGTCGGGCAGAGAGGCCAAGAAGCAGATAGGGACTGGGCCCGGGCTGTGGCTAGAACCTCTGACTTAGCATTTGAAGTCTGTATTGAGTTGTAGAGACTAGTTTAGATATTAGCTCCATATGTGATCTATATGTATTACACACATGAATTTGTGTAAGCATGTTGCCAGGGCACCCTGTTATATTGCAGATCTGAAAGTCATCCCCACTGGCTGGACCACAGAGTGTAGCCTCCTGTTGTGTGCTTTTGGACACACAATTCCTTTCTCTGAGCCTCAGTTTCCTTACTTCCAAACCAGAGATACTAACATCCATCAAATTAGAATCACTGTCAGGATCAAAAGGATTTGGCTGAGGCAGAACACTTATTTTGAACCTGGGTAATGGGAGGAAAATGGGTTAGCTATATCTGCAAGGCCTCATAGCCTTCCATCCTGGCCTCCATCTCGCCTTCCAGCCCAGAGCCTGACCACCTGTGAGGTCTGCGGTGCCTGCTTTGAGACACGAAAGGGCCTGTCCAGCCATGCACGTTCACACCTGCGACAGCTGGGGGTTGCAGAGTCAGAAAGCAGCGGTGCTCCCATCGACCTCCTCTACGAGCTGGTGAAGCAGAAGGGCCTACCTGATGCTCCCCTTGGGCTGGCCCCTAGCCTGACCAAGAAGTCCAACTCACCCAAGGAGTTGGTTGCTGGGGCTGCCAGGCCTGGCCTGCTCACCCTGGCCAAACCTCTGGATGCCCCTCCTGTCAACAAAGCCATCAAGTCACCTCCTGGCTTCTCAACCAAGGGCCTGGCCCACCCATCCAGCTCTCCACTCCTCAAGAAAGCCCCACTGACTCTGCCGGGATCTCCTACACCCAAGAATCCTGAGGACAAGAGCCCCCAGCTGCCCCTGAGTCCCCGGCCGACTTCCCCAAAGGCACAATGGCCCCAGTCTGAGGACGAGGGGCCTCTGAATCTCAGTGAGTGTGGGTACTGGGAGCTGAGGGCGGTGCTGGGGTGTTACATGGTCCTCAGATGAGGAGGACCCCGGGTAGGAATGGAGGCCTACAGCTCCCAAATCCTGGGTTATCCAGTCAGTTCTGGTTGAGACACTCACTATGTCTCCTCTTGGGCTATCCTATGATGGTCTTTTTTTTTTCTCCACATTCTGCTGATCTTTCCCCCCTGGAGGCCTGCTACAGGTCAGCCTGCCAGAGGCCTACTTGCCACTTGAGAAAAGCATTTGTCCTTCTCTGGGTAGTGTTGGGGGCCGGGGAACTATCTTGTGAAAGTAACCAGGGTGCCTGTGGACCTGGCTTCCCCAGTGGGAGTTTGGGATATCTTGGGTCATACTGGTAGATGGGTCAGTCTACCAGACAGGAAGGAAGTCCTTACAATGGCCCCTTTGGCCATTTGTGGTAGGACATCTCTCTATGTCCAAAGGTAGAGACCCTCCACTATGGATGCCTTGCACTTGACAAGTAGAATTTCGGAAGAAACCCTTTAAGTTCAGTAGTCAGGTGTCTAGAGATGTCCATCATGATTTCCCATATGTTGGCAGGTATTAGAGCCTGGTGATACCTCTGTTTCCTGACAGCCACTTGCATTGAATCTGGTGTAGTTTTGGGGAAAAGGGGTTCTTGGTAGTCTGGTGGTACCCCCTGCTTTTGACCTTCCATCTTCCCCTGCATTTCCCCTAGCAGAATTCCCAAGGGAGAGGGCCTGGGAGCATCAGGATTTGCCACACAATTACATCCTTAAGCTCCCTACTTTCACTTGATGCCAGTGGGCTAGGCAGAGAAGAGGCTGCCTTGCTACCTGAAACCTCTAAAAAAAAAAAAAAAAACCAAACCAAAACCTGTCTAAAGCATGAAACTTGAATTCCTAACCACCCAGGCAGCTGAAAATCACAGCAGACCCTCCTGCCTTCATCCCCTAGGGCCGACCAAGGTGGCGGCCGTGAACCCCCCCTGTGTTTTGTCTCCGCAGCTTTAGATAGTGACGGGGGCAGAGAGCTGGACTGCCAGCTGTGTGGTGCCTGGTTTGAGACCCGCAAGGGCCTGTCCAGCCACGCCCGTGCCCACCTGCGCCACCTGGGCGTCAGCGACCCGGATGCCAAGGGATCCCCCATAGACGTGCTCCACGGGCTCATCAGGAGGGACGGCATCCAGATCCGCCTCCCACCGGGGCGGGGAGCCCTGGCCCAGCTGGGGCGGCCTCCTTCCACCTCCACGGCCCTCTCCTTCCTCCCTCCCCCACCGCCGGCCAAGAAGGCCAAGCTGAAGGCCTCGGGTATGGCCAGCCCCTGGGGGAAGCAGGACCTCTCGGCCGCCGGCATTTTCTGGGCCTCTGATGTGGAGCCATCTCCTCTCAACCTCTGTAGGTTCTCGCTTCAGCTGCCCTTCCTCCCTGTGGGCCCTGGAGCCCCTCCCTGGGGGGTCATGGCCCCCTCCCTACTCCCTCCCTGTTGTAGTAGGGAGTAGACAGGGGCCCTTGGCAGTGGGCTGGCCCAACCCAGAAATTTTGTTGGCAATGGGCTGCTGGTACCTCTTTCTTGGCCTTGACCTCTATAACCATGACCCTGCTTGAGAATAAAGGCCAAGGGGAAGGTCCTACCTTTTGGTGTGGAAGGTGTCCTGGGTCTAGACAGTATGTGGCACCTAAGCTGGCTGCGTCCTGTTCTCCTGCCCTGTCCTTGTTGGGACCCACAAAGCTGTGGAGTATTGATACTGTCGTCTGCAGGACAGAGGTCATCCTATTAGTTCTCTGGAGTGTCCCTCTCCCCCTACCTTGCTTCTTCCCAGTGTCTGACCCCACCCCTTAGCTCCCTCACTTGTAACTACCATCCACTACCACCCTAGCTTATGGACACATTGCTGCCCATGCCTAGCTGGCCATGATATCTACAGGTGACTGTCCTGATAATGTCCATAATTCTAATTGTCCCCTTTTTTTTCTTACTGTAGCTTCAGGCCCAGAGCCAACAAGAGATATCCGCTGTGAGTTCTGTGGTGAGTTCTTTGAGAACCGAAAGGGCCTGTCCAGCCATGCGCGCTCCCACCTGCGCCAGATGGGTGTGACTGAGTGGTATGTGAATGGCTCACCCATCGACACACTTCGGGAGATTCTGAAGAGACGGACCCAATCCAGGCCAGGTGGACACCTCCACCCACCAGGGCCTAGCCCAAAAGCCCTGGCCAAAGTGGTGGGCAGTGGAGGTCCTGGCAGCTCACTAGAAGCTTGCAGTCCCTCAGATCTTCACATCTCACCCTTGGCCAAGAAGTTGCCACCACCACCAGGCAGTCCTCTGGGCCACTCACCGACTGCTTCTCCTCCTCCCACGGCCCGGAAAATGTTCTCAGGCCTTGCCACACCCTCCCTGCCCAAGAAACTGAAGCCTGAACAAATGAGAGTGGAGATCAAGCGGGAGATGCTGCCAGGGGCCCTTCATGGGGAGCCACACCCATCTGAAGGTCCCTGGGGCACGCCTCGAGAAGATATGGCACCATTGAACCTGTGTAAGTGTGACCCTGTGTCAGGGCAGGTAGAACAATTGGCTGGAGCGCCCCTCTGTTCTCCTTTAGGAGTATCCATGGATCTCAGGTCTGAAATGGAATATAAACAAGTCCAGAGAAACAGAATTTGCTGTTTAGACTCCTGTACCCAAGCTGCTGTTTTTATTTCTATTATTCATGCAGAAAGAAGCAGAATTATATAATTATGTCTAATGCCCTCTTTAGCCAATTGGTGATGGCTGCCAATCAGATTCCTAGGAAAAACAGCTACAAGGATCTACTAGTGATGTCTGCTATTTGTAGGAATAGAGGTTCGGTGTTTAAACTGTCTAATATTCCTGGTAATTGAGTGCCTGACATTTGGAGTCAAGTTTGAGTCAAGATCTCTATTCTCTATAATGTAGTAGCAAGTGAGTTGGGCAAGTTTCCTCCTTTGGAAGATGGAGATCAGTATTATCCCATGTCTTGTGTCTATATAGTTTTCTGGAGGATTAAGTGTGATGAAGCACTTAGCATGATGCCTGGTTGCAAAAGTTCCTTATGTATCAAAGTTGCTATCATGTCAATGTTAACTTGCTTCCCTGGCACTGTCACACTATGTTCATTCTTAGATTATTTGCTATATTCCAAGCAGGCAAGCGTTGCTGAGGCTGCCGGCTCCCTGCCATATGCTCTGAATCTTTCTGATTTTAGACCCTCCCAGCAACATTGGGAGATGTGGGTTTTCATCTCCATCTTGCAGAAAAGGAAAACTGAGGCCCAGAGAGAGGAAGTAGCATGCCCAGCCTCACTTAGGAAAACTTTGTGAAGCCAGCTAGAGTTTGAGGTAATGACAAATAGAAGGACTGGATTTATGAGGTACCTCTAAAGGCCCAGAAGAAGTAGCAGTTCACTGGAGTCTGGAGGGAGGGGCCATATGGATAGGCGCATCCAGAAGTCTGGCACTGTCTTAGGTCTTGAGCTTGGAGGCTTCCTGCCCATAGCCACTGCCTCCTTTTCTTCCCCCAACCCTGGACCCTCTACAGCATCCCGGGCAGAGCCAGTGCGTGACATCCGCTGTGAGTTCTGTGGCGAGTTCTTCGAGAACCGAAAGGGCCTGTCCAGCCATGCGCGCTCCCACCTGCGCCAGATGGGTGTGACTGAGTGGTCTGTCAATGGCTCACCCATCGACACACTTCGGGAGATCCTGAAGAAGAAGTCCAAGCTGTGCCTCATCAAGAAAGAGCCTCCAGCTGGAGACCTAGCTCCTGCCCTCACTGAAGATGGCTCCCCCACAGCAGCTCCTGGGGCTATTCATTCCCCACTGCCTCTGTCACCCCTGGCTAGCCGGCCAGGAAAACCAGGAGCTGGGCCAACCCAGGTTCCCCGGGAGCTCAGCCTGTCACCCATCACAGGGGCTAAGCCCTCAGCTCCCAGCTACCTGGGCCCAGTAGCAACCAAGCGGCCCCTCCAGGAGGACCGCTTCCTCCCAGCAGAGGTCAAGGCCAAGACCTACATCCAGACTGAACTGCCCTTCAAGGCAAAGACTCTCCATGAGAAGACCTCCCACTCCTGTAAGCAGTGGGTGGTAGGGTCTTGGGATGGCATTTGTCAGGGCAAACAGGGCCCCTGAGACAGGGTCCATGTGGGAGGTGGGGTTAGCTCCTGGCCTTGCTTAGGCCACTTGGGTATGCCTGCACTCTTAGAACAGCAACCTCCTCTGTCTGTAGCCACCGAGGCCTGCTGTGAGCTCTGTGGCCTTTACTTTGAAAACCGCAAAGCCCTAGCCAGCCATGCGAGGGCGCACCTACGGCAGTTCGGTGTGACGGAGTGGTGTGTCAACGGCTCTCCCATCGAGACACTGAGTGAGTGGATCAAACACCGGCCTCAGAAAGTGGGCGCCTACCGAAGCTACATCCAGGGTGGCCGCCCCTTTACCAAGAAGTTCCGCAGTGCTGGCCATGGTCGTGACAGTGACAAGCGGCCACCCTTGGGGCTGGCACCTGGGTCGCTGTCCCTGGTTGGCCGAAGTGCTGGGGGGGAACCAGGGCTTGAAGCTGGCAGGGCAGCCGACAGTGGTGAACGGCCTCCGGCAACGAGCCCACCTGGGACTGTGAAGTCGGAAGAACACCAGCGGCAGAATATCAACAGTGAGTACTGGGGGAGGAGGGTTGGGAGGGCCATAGGCACCTAGCTTACACAACCACGTCTCAGTTGCTTAATACCCTTTCTTAATGGAATCAGAGTTCCATTCTATCCATGCATGTGGTGTCCATTCTTGAGTCCTAACAACCTCTGCCTCCTTGTGCTCACTGAAAACAGGAGTGTGTCTGCAGGACCCCAGCTCTCTTGTTCATCACCTATGCCTTCCTCTGCTTTAGAATTTGAACGCCGACAAGCCCGCCCCGCAGATGCGTCAGCGGCCCGGGGTGGTGAGGAAGCCAATGACCTGCAACAGAAGCTGGAAGAAGCTCGGCAACCCCCACCCCGAGTCCGGCCAGTCCCCTCCCTGGTGCCTCGCCCCCCTCAAACGTCACTGGTCAAGTTTGTGGGCAACATCTATACTCTCAAGTGCAGGTATGCCAACATCTAGCAGGACCTTGGCTATTAGAAGCCTGAAAATGAGTCAGTCTCTGTGCAGGTTGGGAGGTGGTGTTTTGTGGGTTGTTTTGAGGTATAGCAAGGCCCGGGTTCTCACTGACAGGGGAACCTGAGTATTAGACTAATGCTCTGAGTTTTGTAGCCAGTCAGACCTGGGTTCAGTCCTAGCTATGACACTTCCCAGCTTAGTGACCTCAGGCAAGAGCTTACCTGTTCCCTGCCTCCATTTTTCCACCTTTAAAAAGAATTCACCATGGTGTGGTGGTGTGCACCTTTAATCCCAGAACCCAGGAAGCAGAGACAGGTATAGCTCTGTGAGTTCAAAGTGAGCCCATGCCAGCGAGGGCTACAGTGTGAGACCCTGTCTTTAAAAACACATTTCATACAGACCTAATTGATACAGCTGTTGTGAGGACTGAATTTAATAGCAAAGCCCTGAGAATCTTGCTGACATTTAATAAGGCCTCAAATTGAATTTTCCTACTATGGGAAAAAAAAAAGTATTAATTCTTATGAAAGTGAACACCCCACCCCACCCCCTGCACACATCAGATACCACAAAATAGGGACATTAAAGAAGTAACTTAGCTCAGGCTCTGTAATACTGGCCAAGTCAAAAGTACCATCCAAGCTGAGTGTGATGGTACAAGCCTGCTGTTCTAGCACAAGAAGATTGCCACTAGTCTAAGTCCAGTTGAATTACATAATGAATGGACCGGCATGAGCTACAAAGTAGTTACAGACCATCTCTCCCAAAATTCCAGGGGGGAAAATGAAGTAGAACCTAAACTCAATTCTCTAGAGCAACAAAGCTCAAGTTTTAGGTCTGTGTTCGTTGGAGCCTAGCTTAAGGCTACCACGAGAGGAAGGACGGTTCTTGTGATTAGACAGGCTCTGCTTCTCTACAGCCACCATCATCTCAGAGCATAAACATTAGGTGGCAAAGACACTTGGGGAATGTCCTGCTTCTCTAGCAGTAAAGACTTCATGCCCAAGAGACCCTGCCGTGAGCCCACAGTAGTAGAGGTGGCTCTCCATTGGGAGAGGCTTCTTCCCTTGAGTCCTTGTCTTGACATATCTCTGCTGAGTAGCAGTAGATATGCCTGAGCACTTGGACTAGATTATACTTCTGTTCTTCCTCAGAGCATTGGCCACTTCTTTCTCTGTTTTCCTGTGCAGGTTCTGTGAAGTGGAATTCCATGGCCCGCTCTCCATCCAGGAAGAGTGGGTGCGGCATTTACAGCGGCACATTCTGGAGATGAACTTCTCCAAAGCAGACCCTCTGCCTGAGGAGCCCCAGGCCCCGCAGGCACAGACAGCAGCTGTGGAGGCTCCCTAACATACAAGCATTCCAGATCCTTTTTTGTGCCACCTGTCCCCTCCCATGTTTCCTCTGAATCCTCCGCCCCCCGCTTTCCCTCTTTCTTTTCCGTTTCCAAAGGAGCAAGCCAAAACCTCAAACCGGCGCCTCTTGGGGGCCGGGCACACTACAACCTGGGCGCCGGAAGCCAGCTAACCACCCTTTCCCCAGCTTGAAGACTCTGGGGCCACAAGGGTATCCTCCTTGAAGCCCTGGCTACTGGGGCAGTAGCCAGGCTCTTGGTAGTGGCCCATCTGGTTGTGGGGAAGAACAATGCTTCCCTGTGTCTATCAACCAGACAGGCTATGTCTGCCATCCGTGGCCATTTGCAAAGACCCCAAAGACCCCTGTTCCTTTGCCCCCATGAATATCTATTCTCACTCACCCACAGGCAAACATACACATGCACCTCGTGAGACCTGGGATCTGCCCTAGCCCCCTCAGTTCCTGAGTCAAACGACTACATCACGCCACGGTGCTTGCTCAGGGGAATCCCTCCCTCTGCTAACCCACTAGGGTTTGGGAGCCCCCCACTGAGCCCACAATGCCACGGAAATTTTTGTTGGCTGCCCCCCCCCCAAAAAAGGGGCCTTCCTAGCTTGGAAGACCTCAAAGCTGACAGCTGTCTCCTGCCATGTCAGAGCCTCAGGGGCTCCAGGGCCGGGAGGGTAGAGTGAGGGGTGGGATTCTCCCCATCCCTGCCACCCTCCCCCTTTTCACTGTTGCTTTCTATGTATAGCTCCCTAGGTCTTTCACTTTTTTAAAAAATGCGTTTTGTGTAGAAAATAAGGAACGTGGATCTTTTTATTTTGCAATCCTGGTCCAGCTAAGATACCAGGAGCTAATTGACCTTTTAACCTTTTTCAGTGGCCACCTTTTGGTTATCAATGTACCTAGAAATATGTAAATTAGATTAAATTTCTCTTCTGGAAACACCCCAGGGCAGGCAGCCAGTGTGTTTTTCTGTTGAGTGGACAGGCTGGCACTGGTTGACAGCCAGGGCTGGGGATCAGGGTTGTGCCTGGCTACAGGCCCTGGGTTTCCCCTGTTGGCCACCAAAAGACCAGCCATAGCTGGGGATAAGTCCAAGTTTTGAGCTGTTGGCCCTTGGTACTATGGCTGATGGGGGGGGGGTTCTGGTTGCCTGAAGAAGTGACTCCCCTAAGTAGAGAAACCAGGGCTCTCTGGTTGGCCGGTCTGGGATATGAGCCAAGACAGAAGGACTGGATGGGTTTAAGCAGCAGCAATAATGTGTCTGCAGGAGTGGTTCCTACCTTAGTGTTTTCATCCCTGGAGGGTATTGGATCAGAAGCATATATCTGCTGGGAGCTTTGGGTGAAAATGAAGTTCAGAGCTAGGACTCAGCTATTTTTACGATTGAACTTTGGTTGGTTAGTTTTTCAAGACAGGGTTTCTCTGTGTAGCCTTGGCTGTCCTGGACTCACTATGTAGTCCAGGCCACCTGCCTCTGCCTCCCAGAGTGCTGGGATTACAGGTGTGCACCATGGCATCTGGCTCAAGATTGGACTTTAAATGGTGTGCTGTGGACCTTTTCCTAGCACTTCCTAGCCTTGGCAAGTGCTCTGCCACTGAGCTACACTTTCCCAGCTCCGAGATAAATGTCGGGAAGAGACATCTGAACCCAACTAACAAGGGGAAAGGGAACTACTGATTTTGTTTGTTTTTCAAGACAGCATTTTTTGTGTGTGTAGCCCTGGCTGTCCTGGAACTAGGACCAAGCTGTAGACCAGGCTTGCCCTGAACTCAAGAGATCAGAGTGCTAGGATTAAAGGTATAGGTCACCACTGCCCAGACTGATATTTTGTTTACTTTTGTTTTGTGTTTTGCCTTTCAAGAGAGGGTTTCTCTGTATAGCCTTGGCTGGAACTCTGTAGACAAAGCTGGCCTCCAAACTCTAAGACCTGCCTGGACCAAAGGCGTGAGATACAACTGCCCAGCTTGCCCAGCCAGGTTTTTATTTATTTATTTATTTATTTTAAACAATGCTATTTTCATGTTCAGCTAATGTTTACTGAACATTTCTGAGGTAATAAGATTCTGTTGGCTCCTCCTGCATTTTTATTCCATGTGTCTTTTCAGTTCATTATTTTCACTAACCAGCCACATGCTGGAAGGTGGGAATGATCTCATCACGGGTGGACAGCAGCAGGGCTCTACCCAACCCTGTTTTTCCCTGCGTCCCCCCCCCACACACACCCCTACTGTGTGTCTGTGCCTGGGGAGGAGGGTGCCTTTAATCCCAGCACTTGGGAGGCAGAGGCAGTTTGAGTCAGAGGCCAGCCTAGTCTACAAAGTGAGTTCAGGAAAGCCAGGGCTCTTGTTAAAATAAAAAAACCTGTCTCAAATCACCCTCCCCCCCCTCCAAAAAAAACCATTATTATTACCCTTTAAGAAACTGCACACATGGCTAGAGAGAGGGCTCAGAGGTTAAGAGCACTGGCTGTTCTTCCAGAAGACCTGGGTTCAATTCCCAGTATCCACATGGGGGCTCATAGCCAGTAACTCCAGTCCAGGTTATCCAACACCCTTTTCTGACCACCTGAGGCACTAGGGATACATGTGGTTGCACAAACATACATGCAAGCAAAACATACACATAAACCTAACTGTAACTCTAGTTCCAAAGGATCTGAGACCTTCACACAAATTACATAAGATTAAAATTAACAAAACTGGTAACCATTCCTTAGTAACAGTTCCCTAACACCTACTTTAAAATTTCCCCAAATCGCAAAAATGGTGCCTGGATCATAGAAGCGAAGCTTGATACAGTCTCCCAAATATTAAGTTTTGTTTACAGTGTCCTAGGATTTATGAGATAACCTCCCACGGTGACTTTCCACACAGCCAGTCATGGTGCTTTGAATAAGGCTGGTATTGGTTTGCATTTTGTTTTTTGAAGCTGAACATTGAGTGCAGGTTCTCATGTCTAAGCATTTGCAATAATACATGATACATTTAGATATATTGCTTGTTTAACAAACAAGCAATTATTACACAAACATCTATTAAAGAACAGTTTTTGAGAGGCTGGAGAGATGGCTCAGTAGGTACGTGCACTGGCTGTTCTTCCAGAGGACCTGGGTTCAATCCCAGCAACCACATGACAGCTCACAACTGTGTGTAACTCCAGTTCTAGGTGATTTGACATTCTGCCTCACATAGTCATACATGCAGGCAAAACATCAATGCACTTAAAATCGTTAAAAACAAAAATCATTCAGGCAGTGTCACAGCCTGTAATCCCAGCCCTTAGGGAGGTAGAGGCAGGAGGATCTCTGTGAGAGATCCTGTGAGCCTGGTCTACAAAGCAAGTCCAAGAAAAACGTAGGTGCTGGCACAAGCCTTTAATCACAGCACTGGGGAGGCAGAGGCAGATGGATCTCTAAATTCGAGGCCAGCCTGGTCTATAGTTCCAGGACAGCTAGGGCTACAAAGAAACCTTGTATTGAAAAACTAAAACTTAAAAAAGAAAGGAAAAAAATTTTTGAAACAAAAGTGGCCCTGGCTATGCACAAATTTACTATGTAAACTAGGCTGTCCATGAACTCACAAAGATCTTCAATTAAAGACAACTATTGTTTTAATTTTTATTTATATTTTGGGGGTGGGGTGGGTTTTTTATTTTATTTTTTTGAGACAGGGTTTCTCTGTGTAGCCTTGGCTCTCCTATTCGCTTTGTGCTGGGATTACAGGTGTTCACCACTGCGCCTGACTCCAACTATTTATTTTTGAGACAATGTGTTATACGTTCCTTCAGGCTCAGGCTCCCAAGTGCTGAGGTTACAGGTGTGAGCCACAATAGCCAGTGTTTGTCTATATGAAAATTCTTTTGCGGTGTTGGGGAGCTCACACAAGGCTAGGATACATACATGCTAGTATAGTGTTCTTCCACCGAGCTATATTCTCAGTACTTACCAATATTATTAATTGTTATGTAATGGTTAATAAGACTATAATATTTACTTCGTGAAACTGGTCCCACTTCTTTTTCCCCTCCTTGAGACAGAGTCTCACTGTAACCCAGTGGCTTAGAGCTCGTATAATCTGACCTCAAACTCGAGACCATTCTGCCTCAAGGCTCTGGTATTCTGGGGTTACAGGAGTCAGCTACCTCAGGCGACCTGGCTTATCGCAAGTAATGTTTGTCAGGGCCCCGTTTAGCAGTTAGTAATTTTCTCGTTTCAACGTGGCCTTCCCATTCTCGTTTTGGAGACGAAAGCCAAAGGAATACATAAAAGGGGGCGGACTAGAATTTCAGCGGCGGCGCGCAGGACGGCGGCCTCTCTGCCGACGGCCAGCGTCCAGCCACCGGAGAGCTGGCGGCGCTCCGCGTGGCCTCGGACCTGGGTCGACGCAGCTCCGCCCCTTCGAACTCTACCTCTTCATCCCTCCTTGACCTATAGGCGCAGGCTTTTGTTAGCAGGAGGCGGGGGTGAGGCGGGGCCATCGGGTCGGCACTGTCCCCAACCACTGCTGCGAAGAGGTGTCGAAATAGACAGGTAGCTACACCAATTGGCGTGCAGTCCGAGGCTGGCGCGAGCCAATGACATAAGGAGGCGGAGCTGAGGCGTGTGTGGAAGGGCCCCCAGGGATTGTTGTGGCGTCAGACACGCAGAGCAGCGGTCCGTGTCCGCGGTTCGGGTGTTCTCTGCTGCCATGAGCTACACAGGTAGGCCCATCGGGGTGAAGGGTGGGCTGCGGGCCGAGGACGGGCCGAGCCTTGCCAGGCTGGCCCACCTCCCGTGGTGGTGTGGTCACTGCCCTCTGTGGTCACAAAATGGCGCCTCGGGCTCTTCGCTTCGGGGGTCGCATCCCTCAAGCCTTGGCTCCCAGTGATCTCAGCCTGGCATCGCGGACCCCTGGCTGCTCGCGGCCTTGCTTGTCTCCTGGGGCTGCAGGTCCCGGGCCTCGGCGCTAGGTCCCGGCTTCCACCACCTCCGCCCCAGGTTAGTGCCCCACGGACCTCCACGTCCTAAGACATCGCCTCTCGGGCCTGAGCTTTTGAGATCAGTCCGTTGTGTCGACAGCTGTCGCCATTGCCTCCCCTGCGCAATTTCGGTGCAAAACGTCTCCAGATCCTTATTCACGCCACTCCCCTCTTCATCTGGTCCAAAGCTGGAAGAACCGCCAGCCTTTCCCCCAACCCCCACGGGAGGAGGCTATATAAATAGTAAATATATGAAGGCCCTGAGCTGTGCACGGAGCTTTAGGGACCGAGATTGAACCTTGGCGAAGAATAACTACTTTACACATAAATTGACTCAACTCACCGAATTCGGTGCTGAATCGGCACTATGAATGGTTCGAAGAATTCCTTAAGCAGCTTATAGGTGATGGCAGACATTAGTAGGCCAATAAATGAATGCACGGTGTATCTGTGGGCCCTGGGTATCCTGAAGGGATGCAGCCAGTACAAAAAAAAAAAAAAAAAAAAAAGCCTCTGGGAGGAGGTGAGGTTTAAGAAGACATCTAAATGGCATGGGTGAAGGTAAAGATAGCCCAGTACGCCGTTGCTGTGAAACATTCTGGGCTGGAACCACCTACCTTCTTAGAGCAGTGATATCTGAGCAAGGAGAAAGGTGGGTGATGTGCGTGGGGGGGTGGGGGGGATGTGCTTAAGTGACTAAATCATTCCTTGGTGACTTGCCAAGGCTGCCTGGGTTTGCCTTGGCAGTGACCAATGAAACTTAACAGTCAGCGTCATAGGCAATGCCTCCCACTTTGCTGGAGGTATTTCAGGCTTGAACTTAAGTGGTTGCTGGGTAACCCACATTCTGCTTGGAATGTTCAAGACTTTGAGTGGAACCTAAGCCTTTTATGCCAGTCCTCCTAAGCCCCTGAGTCAAAAGCTTGCCAAGAGAGCCAGGCAGTGGTGGTGCATGCCATTAGTCCCAGCACTCGGGAGGCAGAGGCAGGCAGATCTCTTGTGAGTTCGAGGCCATTCTGGTTGACAGCCAGGGCTACACCAAGAAACCCTACCTGGGGTGAGGGGAAGCCAAGACTCTGGTGTTTTCTTGTTTTCTTTGTTTGTTTTTTGGTTTTTGAGACAGGATTTCTCTATGTGTAGTTAATTTTCAGTTGTCCTGGAACTCACTCTGTAGACAGGCTGGCCTCAAACTTACGGAGACCCTCTTGCCTCTGCCTCCCAAGTGCTGGAATTAGAGGTGAACCCTTGGTTCTCAATCAGGGTGATTTTTGCCTGCCTTGCCTCCCAGGGGTATGTTTGGCAATATCTTGAGTTCTGTTATGTTGTCTTAGAGTGTGGAAGGGACTGCTATAGAGTGCTGCTGACATCTAGTGGATAAAAGCTAGGGATTCAAGCACTGCAGCCTGAAGTGCATAGGATGGCTTCCACCACAAAGAATTTTTTGATGCTAAACGTCAGAGGTTAGGTAGGAGTGTTGGGAGGTTTTGCAGTAATACTAGTTGAGAAAGAAAATTATGAAGCCTGGTAGTGGTGGCAGCGGAAGGCAGAGGCAGGAGGAGCTCTGTGAGTTTGAGGCCAGCCTGGTCTACAAGAGTGAGTTCCAGGACAGCCAAGGTAATACATATAAACCCTATCTTGAAAAACAAAACAAAAAAAGAAAATCATTGAATAGAACATGTGCTTAATGTCTCTAGAATTAAGATATAATTCTCGTTACCAGCTCTGACCAAGAATTGAAACAGTTCTTCTGCATTTAGGAACAGGGTTACTGAAGAACAAGAGGATGAGTGATTGGGTGTTATGGGATAGTTTGATACTGGAACACTTATTTTTACAGATGAGGAAAGTGAATTTGTTCACTAATGGCCAATTGTTTTGGTTTTGTTTTTCAAGATAGGGTTTCTTTGTGTAGCCTTGTCTTTCCTGGAACTCGCTCTGTAGACCTGCTGTCCTCAAACTCACAGAGATCCACCTGCCTCCCTTGTGCTGGGATTAAAGGGGTGCGCCATTGCTGCCTGGTGAAATTTTTATTTATATATTTTTATTTTACTTTGATGTATGAATGCTCTGTCTGCATATACATCTGCATGTCCGAAGAGGGCATCAGATCCCATTCTAGATGGTTTAGAGCCACCTTGTGGGGGCTGGGAATTGGCTCAGGCCCTCTGGAAGAGCAGCCAGTGCTCTTAACCACTGAGCCGTCTCTCCAGCCCCTGTTTCAGGTCCTGTAGGCTGTAATTCTGGGTTTTGTGGTCGCTGAAGTAGCCAAGCTTAAAGAGATAATGATTAGTTTTATTTTCATCTTGTTAGACTAAAAAGCCAGCAATGACTGTATAATACGGTTCTTTCCCTTTAAAGAAGCTGGCTAGAAGCCTGGCAGCGATGTCACATGCCTTCAATCCCAGCACTCCAGAGGCAGAGGCAGGTGGATTTCTATGAATTCCAGGCCAGCCTGGCCTAAAGAGTGAGTTCCAGGACAGCCAGGACACAGAGAAACGTTGTCTCAGAAAAAAAAGGAAAAAAAAGTGGACTAAAAAGCTGGACTCGTGGTACATTCTTATAATCCCACCACTTGAGAATTTGAGAAACAGAAATATAAATTCAAAACTCACCTGGGCTACATATATACTCTGTCTCAAAAAAAACAATATTGTAAAAGATTACTGATTCCAAAGACATGTAAGACATTCGTTTGTTAAAAATCTCACACTCTGGCTGGTCTCCCTTCTCCCTTTTAAAGACAGGGTTTCTGTCTTGGCTGTCCGGGACTCACTTTGTAAACCAGGTTGGCCTCCAAGGCTCATGGCAGTTGAACTCAGGGCAATTCTCCTGCCTTGTCACTTTAATTATAACTTAGTGGCACTTTAATTATAACTTAGTGGTTAAGTCTTAGAATCGTTGAAGTACATGTCACTATTGTTATGTGTATGTGTATATGTCTATATGTAGGTATGTGCACATGTGTGTAGAAGCCAGAAGAGGATGTTTGGATGCCTGGAGTTGGTGTTACAGATGGTAATGAGCCAAAATGTTGATGTTGGGAACCAAACTCAGTTCTCTGTAAGAGAACACATTAGCTTTGGAACCTATCTCTAGTATGGAATGGGGAGGATGGGAACAGAAGAAAAACAGCAGGAAAAAATCTGGAATCAGGCCTTCAAACAAATGTCTGACATGTCCTGGTGTTTTTATAAAACACTTGTCTCACAGCTTCATTGTATTAAGGATGCCACACGTGCTGCAGCTGGTGGTTCTAGCCTACATTACATTTAGGGTGACAGTTGTCATTTGAAAGCTTGTCTCGGACTGCAGTCCCTACCTCCAGCATGACTCAGACTCCTATATCTGGCAAATTGCTTCTAGCTGTGGTTGTTTGCCATATGGGTTTCTCTGTGGGGCCACTGGAAGAACCCTAATATCACAGCAGCTGTTTTCCTCCAGACTAGAACAAAACAAAAAAAAAAAAAAAAGAAGAAAAGAAAGAAAGAAAGCACTGCAAAAGATTCAGAAGTCAGTCATTTCTACATGACTTACTGGTCACACTGGATACTTCTGTTACTCTGGGGATAGGGGAGACTGTATCATCTCGGGAACATAGAACCATTACAGGTCAGCTCAGAGGTTGGTTATCAGCAGCCTTCATCTCTCTGTATTTGCAACATTGGTGACAGAGCCTCAGATTCTTCCGTGTGACAGGCAAGACTCAACTACTGAGCTACTCTGTTTGTCTGTGTGTGTGTATCTCTCTGCCCAACCTATCAGTCCCTATCTTTAGTTTTTCCTTACTCAGGCCCAGATCTTGTCCTGAGTAAACATAAACCATTTGCTCTGCTGTTTTCTTACTGAACTCAGTATGTATGTCTGTAAAGATGTAGCGTTTCATTACAGTATACTCAGCCTTCTACATCTGTGAGTTCTGTGTTTGTGGGTTGAGCCAAGAGAGAATTAGAAATATTTGGAAGGAAAGGTGTATTTCTACTAACCACATACAAACTTTTTGCTATTATGCTCTAAATAATACAGTATGGCTATTTATATATAATTTACATCATTATAAGTCTTGTTGTTTTTGAGACAGGGTTTCTCTATGTATCTCTGCCTGTCCTGGACTTGCTTTGTAGACCAGGCTGGCCTTGAAGTCACAGCTATTCACTTGCCTCAACTTCCAAAGTGCTAGGATTACAGGCATGTGCTACTGCACCTGTCCGATGCTGTCTTAAAGTAATTAAAATACACAGTGGAATTTGCATATGCAAATACAGGGCATTTTATAAAAGGTAGTTCAGTATCTGTGAATTTCCTTATGTTTGAGTGGTGTGTTCTGGAATAAGTCCCCAGCAGAAACTAAGTGACAACTATATTTAAATTGCACAGTATGAGGAGCTGTAGAGATGGCTCAGTGGTTAAGAGTGCTGTCTAAATGGACCCAGGTTCAATTCCCAGCACCCACATGGCAGCTCTCAATTGTCTGTAATGCCAATTCTAAGGGATTTGACACCTTTACACTAATGTACATAAAATTTTTAAAAATTTAAACAAATTGCACAGTATGTGCCAGGCCAGGTAGCACAAGATTGTAATTCCAACATCCAGGAGGCCTAGATAGAAGAGTCATAAGCTCACAAACCTGCCAGGGTTACAGAGTAAATTTGAGGCCTGTCTGGGCAGTTAAATGAACATATCTCAAAATGCAAAGCAAGTAAAAAGATATAGCACAACAGTGGAGTGCTTGCCTAAGATGTGCTGGATTCAGTTCCCGGAACATACAGGCAAACTACCCATCATGCCATGATGCATTCCCATAATCCCAGCATTGGGGAGATAGAGGCAGGAGGAGTAGTAAGTTTGAGTTATGTAACTAGACCCTACTCAATAAACCAAATCAGTGCTAGAGAGAGATGGCTTAGTGAGGCCCTCGGTTAGGTCCTCACCACTGCAAAAAGAAAAACTGAAAAGAAACCACATTACATACAGGCCAAAGTAGTGCACACCTGTAGTTCAAGCTATTGCAGCTTAAGCAATGCAAGTAAGACCTCGAAATTATCATATTACATAAAACCTGGGAGTATTTTGGTGGCAGAGCTGTCGCAGATAAGTTTCCAAAACACTCAGTGGAGGAGTTGGTGTCAGATACCTCATTCTGATTATTCTCTATAGGAGACTCCCAAGTGAATATTTTCCTTGTTTAGTATGCGTGCACGCATATTTGTGCAGGTGTCTTTGTAAACCAGGGGTCAACTTCATTATCATTTTTCTAGTACCGTCTATCTTGTTTTCTCTTTAAGCAGGGTGCCATTAGCTTGAAACTTCACAGTTACACTAAGCTCTGTTCACATGGAAGCCTTGACTTATCCAACCTCAGCCCCAGTTCTGAGAGCCCTTGATTTGCAGAACATTTTGGACTTAAAAAGTACTTACTTTTGCCAGGCAGTGGTGGTGTACGCCTTTAATCCCAGCACTCAGAAGGCAGAGGCAGGCAGGATCTCTGAATTCTAGGCCAGCCTGGTCCACAGAATGAGTTCTAGGACATCCAAGGCTACACTGAGAAACCCTGTCTCAGGGGAAAAAAAAAAAAAAGTCCTTACGTTTTAACTTTGGACAGGGAACAGGATCTTGCCATACTGACCTTGATGAGGATGAAATGAGAAATATAGCTAAAGCATCCAGCAGGGCAGCACTTATTCGGTGTTCATTACGGTTGTTGCTGTGATTTTGTGGGGGCTGGGATTACTTCACTCTATGTTTCAGTACCTTGAACCCATGGCAGTCATTCTGCCTCAGCCTCATGAATGCTGGCATTTAGGCTGTAAGCCTTCCACTGAACAGCTATATGGGAATTTGTACCCACATGGATGGTATTTGATGCATGTTTTTGTTGGAAATGTTACTAGTTTTTGAACCGTGGGCCTAGTAGTTCTTAATCATTATTTCAGCACTAAGTGTGGAAAGATGTATGTGATACATATATTAGACAAGGCCTCCCTATTTAAATAATCATGCCTACAACTCACAATCCTGCTTTTGCCTTCTCAAAGTACAGGATTACAGGTGTACTGTGTTTGGTTTCATAGTGAATTCTGTAGAGTGGCTGACTGCCCCTTATCTAAATGCTTGGGACCAAAAGTACTTTGAGATATTTTTGGATTTTGGAATATCCCTAGTGACGTCTTGAGTTGGACCCAAGACAAAGCAGTAAATCATTTAGGTTTCACATGCACCCTGTTATGTGAACCAGAAGCTTTTGTTTTGGTCAGTTTTGTTTTGAAACAAGATCTTAATATGTAACCCTGTGTAAACGAAACTGGCCTTGAACTCACAAAGATCCTTTACCTCTACCTCCTGAGTGCTGGGATTACATGTGTGTACCACCACGTCCAGCTGCTTGAAGGTAATTTATATAAAATAATTTTCATTTACTTGCATTTGGATCGCAACATAAGGTCAGGTCTGGTGTGGAATATTCCTCTTGTAGCCTCAAGTTGGCAATTTAGAAAGGTTTAGATTTTGATGCCAGGCATGTTTATACTCCTGTAATCCCATCACTCTGGAGACTAAGGATAGAGTGATGAGTTCAAGATCAGTTTAGAGTACATACAAAGATCTTTAAAACACAAAAACAAACAAACAAAAAAACTAGGAGGCTGCAATGGCTCAGTGGTTAAGTGCTCTAGTTACTGGTGCAGAGGACCGGAGTTTCATTCCTAGCACCTACATGGCAGTTCACAACCCTCTGTAGCACTGGTCCCAAGGGATCCAGTGCCTTCGCCTCCATAGGTGCCAGCGTGCTTGTGGTGTGCAGGCCAAACACCCATACATACAATAAATAAAAAGCTTTAAAAAACAAAAAGTTGGAGCTGGAGAGATGGCTCAGTGGTTAAGAGCACTGTCTGCTCTTCCAAAGAACCTGGGTTCAATTCCTAGCACCCACATGGCAACTCACAGCTTTCTGTAATGTCAGTTTCAAGGGATCTGACACCTTCACACTAATGCACATAAAAAAAATTAAAATAAATTATTTTTTTAAAGTTGTGGTTTTGAAGGCTTTTTAAGAATTTAGGTTAGGCTGGGTGGTGATGGTGCAAGCCTTTAATCCCAGCACTCGGCGAGACAGAAGCAGGCGGATCTGTGAGTGACCAATAGAGTGAATTCCAGAACAGGCAAGGCTGCACATAAAAACCCAACATTGGAAAAATGAAAGAAAAAAAAAGTGTAGGTTAGAGCCAGATGTGGTACATGTCCTTTGTTGTTGTTTTGTCTGCTTTTGGATTTTGAGACAGGATTCTCTGTGTAGCCTTGGCTGTCCAGCACTTTCTTTGTAGATCAGGCTGGCCTCGAACTCACAGCTGTTCCCGCCTGCCTTTGCCTCCCTGAGTGCTGGGATCAAAAGGTATGTGCTACCACACCCATCCATGGCATATGCCTTTAATCCCATCACTCAGAAAGCAGAGTCAGGTGGATGATCTCTGACTTGAAGGCCAGCTTGCTCTGCATAGGAAGTTCCAGGACAGCCAGGGCTACACAGAGAAACCCTGTCTTGAAAAACAAAACAAAATAAAATAAGATAAAAAGCCAGGTATGGTGATACATGCCTTTAATACAAGCACTCAGGTGACAATGAAAAGTTCCAGGACACCAGGGCTACACAAGAGAAATACTGTCATGAAAAACAGAAAACAAAACAACAACAAAAAACAAGACATAACCAAAACTACAACCAGATTTTAGGTTAGAGATGCTCACTATATGTATGATCCACTTGTTTCCATTTAAATAAGGCAAACATAGGTGATCACATTTTAGCAGTGGGGTCTAGGATAGCATTCAGAGATAGAACGCTTGCCCAACATGACTGACGTCCTGGGTTCCATCTTTAACCCCAAGCTCATACACACTTTGTTTTTTAAGGCAAGATCTTTGTAGCCAACCCTGGTCTTGAACTGCTGATGATTGAAGCTCAACCCTCCTAAGTGCTAGGGTAGCAGATGTATGCCACCATGCCATGCAATCCATAGACTTACAATTTATGCTTATAATACCTAACACCTGGGAGACTGAAACAAGAGTAATACTGTGAAGTTGAGACCAGTCTGCACACAAAGTGAGACCCTTTTTCAAAACACAGCCAGGCAAGGATGCTGGAGTGTTGGCATTCACATAACTTCAAAACTAACTCCACCTCCTTTGGAAATGGAAATAGCCTCTTCTCCCCCCCCCCCCCCACCTCACCTTGGAGACTGTGTTTCTCTGTGTATCCTGGCTGCCCTGAACTCCCTTTGTAGACCAGGCTGGCCTGGAATTCACAGAAATCCATCTGCCTCTGCCTCCCAGGCCACCACTACCTGGCCAGAAGTAGCTTTTCTTAACAGTGATTTGTTACAAGTGGTTTCCTTATATAGCTGATAATTTGGGTATTCATTCACCAAAATGACTAGTAGTGTAAATGTTTACACATTTTTATGTAGTCCTTGTAACTAGTTAAACATGACCTGTCTTTCCATGGTTAATGTATTCAGAGGTCTCATTAAAGTATGGAATTTACAGGTTTTAGAGGTTTCTCAGTTGAAGGGAGCCACCTGCTACTCTGTATTGAAATGCTTAGTCCCTGTCCTATGGCTGTGTTGGGGAAATTAACCATCTCGTGCATATGTTTAGGTTTTGTCCAAGGATCCGAAACCACTTTGCAGTCCACGTACTCCGACACTAGTGCCCAGCCCACCTGTGACTATGGTAAGTGTGGCCGCTGGTGGGAGCCAGAGTGTTCTGCTCTCTGCTTGGTTGCTTTTAACTTTAATGTCGCCCTATCTTCCCTAATTAAACTCAGGCTGATAAATGCTACTGTGGCCCATTTGAATGGCTGTGCTTCTTTGAGACAATCTGTAAAAGATAGCTTGTATTGCTGAGTTGTGAAACATTGATTCATTTGACTTTTTCACATTTTATGGTTCTTGACCAAAGATACAGCTTCAGTAAATTTCCCATGAGCATCTGGGAAGAAGCCAGTCAGAGGCTAGCAGTCATGTCCAACCTTTTGACATTGGAATATAGGACATTATCTACAACGTTTCCTGTAAGAAGCAATAGAACTGAGTTACAAAATAAAATTTGGAAAAAACTTAATAGTGTTTTATGAAAATTTATGGGTTTTGTGTTGAGTATATTCAAAGCTATCTGGAACTCCCTGTTGAAACCAGGCTGGTCTCAAACTCTCAGAGATCTGCCTGCCAAGTGATGAGATTACCGGCATGTGCCACAGCTACCACCACCCTGCTTATTTTAACTTTTTGCCAGCTTGCTTGCTTGCTCGCTCTCTCTCTCTCTCTCTCTCTCTCTTTCTTTCTTTCTCTTATTTTCTCTTTTGGTTTTCAAGACAGGGTTTCTCTGTGTATCCTTGCCTGTCCGGGACTTGCTTTATAGACTAGGCTGGCCTCGAACTCAGAGAGCCTGCCTGCCTCTGTCTCCCCGAGTGTTGGGATTACAGGTGTTGGATTACAGGGCCACCAGGCCTTGAGCCAGTTTCCTTTCTTAGATTTATTTGTGTTCATTTTATGAGTATGCATGTTTTGCCTACTTGTGTGCCTATGTACTGTATGTGTTTAATGCCAATGGCATCAGATCCTGTAGAAATGGACAGATGTTATTAGTTGTCATGTGGTTGTTGAGAAGGTCACCTACAGGAGCAACAAGTGCCCTCAACTGCTGAGCTATCACTTCAGCGCCCCCCCCTCTTTTTTTTTTTTTAAGGCAAGGTTGGGGGTGTCTCACCATGTAGCCTTGGCTGTCATGGAACTAACTCATAGAGATCCATCTATACCTCTGCCTCCCAAGTGCTAGAATTAAAGGTGTGCACCACCATTCCTGGCTTTTTTAACTCTTGTTTAAAAATTGCCCTGCAGCTGGGTGGCGGTGGTACCATCTTTAATTCCAGCACTCAGTAGACAAGACAGGCGGGTGGATCTCCGTGAGTGTGAGGCCGGTTTGTTCTATACTTAAAAATCAAAACAAAACAAAAAAGTTTTCTTGCTTATAATTTGCTTGCTTTTGCACATAAAATCAGTGCATTTCTTTTTTTTCTTGTTTTTTTTTGTTTGTTTGTTTGTTTTCGAGACAGGGTTTCTCTATGTAGTCTTGGCTGTCCTGGACTTGTACACTAGGCTGACTTTTGAACTCACAGTGACCCACCAGCCTCTGCCTCCATGAGTGCTGGGATTAAAAGTATGTGCCACTGCACTGCCCAGCTGCGTCATTTTTTTTTTATCAAAATAGATTCTGAAGAGCTTTAGTTTTTTTTTGAGACAAGGTCTCACTATGGTACCTCTGTCTGGCTTGGAACTTACTATGTAGACCAGGTTGGCCTTAAACTCACACATTTGCCTGCTTCTGCCTAATAAGGTTAAATGTAGTTTGTGCTACCTTGTCTAGCCATACATTAACTTTTTAATTAATTTTTTTTCATTTTAACATTTTTGTTTATATAAGAATGTTTTGCCTACACGTATGTCTGTGCATTGTGTATGTGCTCCGTACCCTCAGAGGCCAGGAGGGAACATTGACTCTCCTAGTACTGCAGTTACATCATAATTTCTGTGTTGATATCTACGGTGTATTAGTCAGGGGTTCTCTAAAGGAGCAGGACTGACTGACTGTGTGTGCATGTTAAAAGTGGGTTTATTAGAGGGGCTTTTAGGTTGTGGTCCAAGTAGTCCAGTGCCTATCTCCTGACAAAAAGGCAAGAATCTGTCCACTAAACTGGATGTCTGAGCAGTCCTAACGTGGTGCAGGCGTCCTGGAGGATTCCTAGAGAAGTGCTTCAGGCTGTCTTCAGTCTGCACTGGAATCCTGAGGAGGAAGGCTCTCATACCATCCAAGGGTGCCTCGGCTACAAGAGAGATGGACTTGCCAGCAAGAGTGAGGGCACGCAGGCAAAAAGCAGAAGCTTCCTTCTTCCCTGCCCAGATTCAGGGTGTGTTCTGACTGCAAATGACCCAGTCAAGAAAACCCTTCACAGGCTGCCCAGACACTTGGGTTTTAGTTGATTCCAGATATGGTCAAATCCAGATGACACTTAACTGTCACAACCTGGCATCTCACTGAGCACATAGATTTTAATTTATTTATTTTATGTATGAGTGCTCTATCTGCATGTACACATGCAAATCAGAAGAGGGCACCAGATCTCATTATAGATGGTTGTGAGCCACCATGTGGGAAGTGAACTCAGGACCTCTAGAAGAGCAGCTAGTGCTCTTAACCTCTGAGCTGTCTCTCCAACCCCGGTTATCTCTTTTTGAGACTGAATCTTGCACAGTGTCTTTGGATAGCCTTGAACTTTTGCCAGTTCTCTTGACTTCCCTTCCTCAGTGCTGAGATTAGAGGTGAAGAGGCCCATACTCAACTTTTCTTTCTTTTAAAATTTCCTGTTAGCCAGGTGTAGTGGCACAGCCTGTAATCTGGGAAGCAGAGGCAGGCAGAGCTCTGTGAGGTTTGAGGTCACCCTGGTCTATGTAGCAGAGCAATCAGAGCCACATAGTGAGACCTTGCTTCAAAATAAAATATAATTTTCTTTGTCAACTACGAACTCATTTCCTCTGTGGAAAATCAGTAGAAATGCCTTTTCTGAAGAAGCAGGTCTCCTGAACACAAGTGTAACTTCGTTCTGAAGGGACAACTCCGAACCCCCACCTCCTGAGAGTTCATCAGAGTCCCAGTCATTCCAGGGGTAGCAAATAGCATATAGTGAATGCGTGTCTAAAGGGACTCCTGTAGCTCAGGAAGGCCTTATGATCCTTCCAAGTAAATGGGATTCCAGGCCTGTGCTTGGTAGCTGCTGACAGTCCTGTCACAGGAGGTCATTTGCCCAGCTTGAAATACAGGGTTGGCTGTATTTCACTGGCTCCTCCCACTCTCTTCCCATGTTTCTTCTTACTTGACTCTGGTAGCTCCTTGGTACCTATCCCTGGAGTACGCTCAGAGCCCTTCCCACAAGCAGTCCTGATGTGTTTGTTCTTGTTCCCAGTCCTGTCTTCATGAAAGCTGGTGTCCACTGTTTCTGAGGCTGGCCACCAAACTTGTAGACAAGCTCTTAATTGTCCTTGTGACTTTGCTGACCTTTCTTGCCTGTGGAAATGGCTCCTATATCACTCTTCCCATATACGGTCTTTCTCTTTCAAATCGTCTCTAAACAGCAAGCAGCATTCCATCATGAACAGCATCTAGGAGTTCATTTTATGTGAGGTACTTGTTACGTAGACACATGGTCTGGACTTCTCCACCCTGAGAGGACATTTGCTTTGTGAGCTCTTCATGGCACAGTGTATTAAATGCAGCAATCATCTACAATTTCTTAGCTGGTTTCCATCATCTTCCCATTTTGTTGTGCACAGCCCAAATGCAGATGTCCAGTTAGTTTGTTTAGTTTCCCTATTTTTCTGTCATTCACTATGCTGTCTTCTCAGTTGTGGTTTGGTTTCATGCCCAGGGATAAGTATGGTTTGTCCATCAGTGGAGTGGAAATGGCATACACTAGGAGGTAACTGGGTTCTCACCAGAGGCACAAGCAAAGTGAGCATCTGCTCTACACTTTCCCTCTAGGGATCCCATTGACAATTCTCATGTGGTTCTTGCACCTTTGGGCTTTAGGAGACTAAAGGAATGAGCTTTTACTACGTGTGATAAGATCTAGAGTACATTTAATTTATGATCCAGACTGTTCTTTCAAAGACTTTTTTTTTTTTCAGGTTAATAGTTATGTTTACCATGTTGTTTTGTTTTTGAGACAGTCTGAAAAATCTGAAAACAGTCTCATAGCTTGGAATTTCCTGTATAAACCATGATGGCCTTGAACTCACAGAGTTCTGCCTGCCTCTGCCCCCTGGGCTTTTTAAAGTAGGGTCTTATTCTATATCCCAAGAGGGCCTGGGATTTACTGTGTAGCCTAAACTTGGCTCAGACTGGCACAGATCCTTCTGTCTCTAGCTCTGAAGGGCCCGAATTACAGATGTCCATCATGGAGCCTGGTTGTCAGAGCTACTTATTGTCCTTCCCTGGTGCACTGGGCTCCTAGGTGTGTCATTCAAGGACTTCTTGGCCTTCCCTAGTAAGGCAGAGTTCCAAATCATCTGTTTCCCTGCTCCAGTTGAGTGATAGGCTGTGTTGCATGGCTTTTCCTGGGGCACTGGGAACAAATGTCTGTACCCCAGGTATTGCACCAATAGCTGACCAAAGGAAAAACTCCACTCCAATCTAGTTTGGTGAACCTGAGTTTAACTGAGTTCCTTACAGGAGCATTGCTGAAAGGTTGTATTTAGAAACACATAAACTTATAGGCATCTCTATCACACAAAAAAGAATCTTCCCAAGAGCTCCACAGAGAGAGCAACAGAACCAAAAAATCTGGGCACGGGATCTTTTCTGAGACTGATACTTCAACCAAGGACCATATATAGAGATAACCTAGAACCCCTGCACAGATGTTGCCCCATGGCAGTTCAGTGTCCAAATGGACTCCATAGTAATGGGAACAGGGACTGCCTCTGACAGGAACTGATTGGCCTGCTCTTTGATCCCCTCCCCCTGAGGGGGGAGCAACCTTTCCACAGAAGAAAACAGTACAGCTACTCCTGATGAGAGGTGATAGACTAGGATCAGAAGGAAGGAGAGGAAGACCTCCCTTATCAATGGACTTGGGGAGGGGCATGTGTGGAGAAGGGGGAGGGAGGGTAGGATTGGGCAGGGAGAAGGGAGGGGGTCACGGGGGGATAAAAAGTAAATAAAGTGTAATTAATAAAAATTAAAATAAAAAGAATCTTCCTCAAATAATTCCTTAAACTATTAACTGTTCATATGTCTTTGGTAGGGAAGGAGCCTTGTGTGCCATTCACCCCTTTCCTAAGGGGATTCCTAAGGTAGACTCAGTCTTGTCAGGGTTTCATGACGGTAGTGACACCTGGTCTGATTTTAAGACAGCAGTGGCCATGCAGAGGACAGAGTTCCATAGCAGAGGGATGATTTCAGTGTGAATATGTACTTTTTGTATAGCAATATGTGTGGTTATTCCTTCACTAAATCATTCATTGGTGAGTCATTCAGACATTTGTTATTTTGTAGTACAGGATAAAATTCAGAGATAGAATTTTAACCCTAGACCTCATTGCTAAACATAATTAGCTGTGTTTGGTATGTTTATATGTAAGGCTTCTCAGGGCCTTGCACATTCCAGGCAGACATTGTAGCTTGCATTCTCTGAAGCACTGTGAACTCTTTTCTTCCTCCAATTTTTAGTGCTTAGCCAGGAATGAGAAAGTCATCTTCTAAGTCTAATTTCTGTAGTGAAGGAGTGTAAGAGCTGTTAGAAACAGGAGGCTCCTTAAATACCATATACCCAGAGCCTCAGAAAGCTGAGTATCAAGGCAGGGAGTGAGCAGGTATGTTTGTGTGGTAGTTCAGTGTGTAGCTTAGAAAGTTGAGCTAGGTACTGAAAGAAACTGTATTTTTGAATTAAACTACAGTAAGCCTATGTTCATGTTGTGTACTAGAAGCTACTGTAGAAATAATTATTCTTTTTTTCTTTCTGTAGGATATGGAACTTGGAACTCTGGAACAAATAGAGGCAAGTACCTGGCCATACTCATCTCCTTAGGACTTACCAGTTATGTTTCTCTAAACTGCCCTTGTGGGCAGGTAGGGTTTAGGTGGGTGTCTCTGGGGCTGGCACAGGAAGTCTTCCTTAGAATGAGAAGGGCCTATCCAGCCTCAAGTGGCTAAGTTATCCAAGCTTGTTTTTGACCAAAACACCTTTATTTTTCTGTTAATCTCTGCTGCCTCCTCCCTTCTCTCTGCCCATTCCATTTCTGTCCCTCTGTCTCCTTAACTACAGGCTACGAGAACTATGGTTATGGCTATGGCTATGGCCAGGATAACACCACCAACTATGGGTATGGTATGGCCACTTCACACTCTTGGGAAATGGCTAGCTCTGACACAAATGCAAACCCTAGTGCCTCGGGTAGCACCAGTGCCGATTCCGTTTTATCCAGAATTAACCAGCGCTTAGATATGATGCCACACTTGGAGACAGACATGATACAAGGAGGTGTGTACGGCTCAGGTGGTGGAGAAAGGTGAGTTGAGGTGCTACCTAGGAGCTAAGGCTCCTCAGGGTTCACACTACCATCTGCTGGACTCCTTCCTGAATGCTCTTTGGTGTCTGCTTCCTTTCCCCTTGCTCTGTGCTTCCCAGATGCGGTTTTTCTTATGAAGTCACTGTGCTTCCCTCTTTTGACCTGTCATTGTCCCTGCTACCCCCTCCCCCGTGTCCAGCTCCCCTCTGAGCAAGGGGAAGAGCAGGACCAGTTGTGCTATCTTGATTGTGCCCACAGAATGAGTCCAGGAGTGTCTAATGTCTTCTTTCCTGACAGCTAGGTATTCAGTCTAGATTTTGCATTCTGCCATAGTGCCAGCGCAGGGCAAAATGGGTTTGAGAAGAGTAGGATAATTCTTAGGAACTAACCACTGGGACCAAGGTCATCTTACCTAAGAGGTTAGGCAGATAAGAGTACTTGGGGCTGGAGAGATGGCTCCGCAGAGACTGGAGAGAGTGCTCTTCCAGAAGACTCAGGTTCAAATCCCAGCACCTACATGGTGGTTCACAACTGTAACTGCAAGAACTGGTACTTTCACACAGACATACATTCAGGCAAAACACCAATGCATTCAAACATACACTTGGACACACATAGCACAAGAGTACGTACAGCCACATACTGGTGCCTTATAAATGTGTACTTGTTGAAAGCATCCCTGTGGGAAACTTCTGTCCTAGTTTTGTAGATAGGGCTACAAGCAGGTCACATCCTTTGCCCAAATGGAAGTTTGGTAGGACTGAGCCTCAATCTTCGATCTGTCTTACTACACAGGATCTCCCTGTGTGTGTGTTGTCATTGGCTGAACTGGTTTCGGTAGGATTCAGGCATTCTTGCACCATAATAAGAAGGACACATGTATTTCTAGCGAAGGACAAAGGGGAGCTGGACAGCTTCAACTGATAGATGGGGGAGACAGTGAGAGGGAGGGGCTGGTCACTGAGAGGATCAAGAAAAGCCCCAGGGCTCCTGGAGAAGAGCAAGAAACTGGGCTTCCCTGGCTCATACTGCTGCAGGGCAGCTTTCTATGAGGCATGGAGCCTTGGAACCAGTGCCTACGGTGAATGACAGGTGCCATTTGTTTTGCTTCTGTTGATGTTTCCCAGTGAGGCATAGAGAGGGGAGTACAAAGAGGGCTTTGTACCTCTGAGGAGTGTGGAAGGTAAGCCACATATGAGCTATAGCTGAGGGCAAACCATCTCTGTTCTAGACAGGTGATCTGGCCTCCTTCCTCGGTGCTCTGTTGAGATTTTGTAAGACTGAGAGTGACAGCAGAGCAGTAGGCCAGGCCCGCGGAGTCGAGAGACGCCATGGGGCTCTGCCTGATGTTTGCCATGTGTCTCCACAGATATGACTCCTATGAGGCCTGTGACTCAAGGGCCATCCTGAATGAACGTGACCTCTACCGGTCGAGCTATGACTATGGCGAGCTTGACCCTGAAATGGAAATGGCCTATGAGGGCCAATATGATGCCTACCGTGACCAGTTTCGAATGCGTGGAGGAGATACCTATGGTCCAAGGGCTCAGGGCTGGGCCCGGGATGCCCGGAGTGGACGGCCAATGGCCTCGGGCTATGGGCGCATGTGGGAAGACCCCATGGGGGCCCGGGGCCAGTGCATGCCTGGTGCCTCCCGGCTGCCCTCCCTCTTCTCCCAGAACATCATCCCCGAGTATGGCATGTTCCAGGGCATGCGTGGTGGGGGTGCCTTCTCTGGTGGCTCCCGCTTTGGCTTCGGATTTGGCAATGGCATGAAGCAGATGAGGCGGACCTGGAAGACCTGGACCACAGCTGACTTCCGGGTAAGCTGGCCTACCCCCTCCTAACCCCTGCCAGGCTGTAGCTACCATCTCTAACTTAGCTCCTCCTTTCTGGCCCAGACCAAAAAGAAGAAGAGAAAGCAGGGTGGCAGTCCTGATGAGCCAGACAGCAAAGCTACCAGAACAGACTGCTCAGACAACAGTGACTCAGACAATGGTAAATTGGGCGGTGTGGGAGTCCTGCTTCCTGCCTCCTGCTCCCTGCCAACATGAGGCTCCAAGACTGAGCGTGAGTGTTCTCCCCGTGCAGATGAAGGCACTGAGGGGGAAGCTGCAGAGGGTACTGAAAGCGCCGAGACTATGGAGAAAGGCTCCCGAGCAGTAAGTAGCCCAGTCCCCAGGCTCTGGCTCTCTGCAGGTGGGGCCCTTGCTCTGGGGGTCACAGGCAACGTCATGTCACCTGTATGCATGGGTGGTGAGTGGCCGGCACGAGGCGGCTGTGTATCTGGGGAAAAGTACAGATCACTTCATCAGCAGTGTGTTCCTCTCAAGAGATGGGGGCATGCAGGTATCTGTGCACCAGGTCGTGGGAAGGTGCTCCCGCTCCTGCCCTGAGTCCTTTAGAGCCAGGATAAGTAACCTGCTGTTTTTAAAGTTGTTTTTGAAATTGTGTGTTAGGAAGGAGAGGAAGAGGAGGGGAAAGAGGAAGGCAGAGAAGAAGGCAGAGACGGCTCAGAGAGAGGTGAGTCTCCCACGGGCGCCTTTGTACTGGGATTGCTCTCTCAGGCTCCTGTAGGGGGGGCTCCAGCTGAGGGCAGGGTTGTAGCGGAAATGTGGCCGGCTGGGGACCTTCCTTATGGGTCTGGGTAGATGGAAGCTCTTACTCTGAGCCCTCCCAGCCTGCCTCTGTTTTTATTAGGCAGAGGTTGTGGATGGTGTGGCCCCCAGTCTAGCACTTTGGTTTTGCCTTCAGGTGGGGGCAGCAAGCAAAAGTGTGGGGAGCCCCCGGCAAACAACCCCCACCCCTGGTCCCTCAGTAACACACAGTTCCAAGTCCTCAGTGGCTGGTGTCCGAGCTGGGACCCTTGGTGCAGTTTTTACGGCTCTGGTTTGCGTGTCCTCTCCCTTAGCGCCTCTCCAGCCCTTGTTGGGAGTCCGTGTCCCCCCACCTGAGTGATGAGCGCCAGCAGGTACCTAACAGTACATCCAGCCTCAGCCCACTGTTGCCGCGGTGCCCGGTGGGGGGTGGGCAGGGCCATGTGAACGGCCTCCCTGCATCCCGCCACCCAGTCCCTTTGAACACACTTGTGTTCCCACCAAGACAGCCTGTCTTTGCCTTCTAGCTTCTCTGCACCCACTCTGCAGAGAGTGAGGGTGTTCCAGAAAATAGAGGGGTCAGCACGTGTTCCCCCTCTCCTGGTGCCTAAGCCAAATCTACTTCCTGCTCTGCCCAGGGCACCCAGCCCTGCTCATGCCTGAGGCTTTATGTATACAGCTGCTCTCAGATGGACCCTATGGAATGGACAGCGGGTGATTCAGCCACAGGCCACAGGGTCTATTCTCTTAAGAGTCCTGCTGGTAACTCTGCCTTTCTGTTAACACAGGGGCCCTAACCACCCAGGATGAGAGCAGCCAGGCCAAGCGCAAGTTGCAGGCAAGCAAGAAGAGCCAAGACAAGCAGAAAAAGCGGCAGCGAGACCGTATGGTAGAAAGGTAACTGTCTTCCCTCCATCCCTCTGCCTCGCTCTGGGGCTGCCACCAGGAGAGCAGGGCCATCTCGCCGCCCTCTGACCTTCCTTGGGAACCACACCACCTGCTCTGCTGTGCATGGACCCTGCTTCCCGCCAGGCCCAGCTCCCAAGTCCTGACTCGTCCCCCGCCCCTCTGTGGCCACCTGGTGACTGCTGCCATCTGTGGCCTGAGACCTGGCACTGCTCAGCACCATTGCCCAGAAGTTCCAGCACTAGGTCACTCAGCGCACAAGCCCTGAGGTGCACAGGGGGCCTGATGCCCCTGAGGGAGGGGGCCAGCTCATCAGAGACTCAAGGTCCAAGGCGCCTGTGCTGCCCCAGCTAGCTGCCGAGAGGCCACCGCGGTGCCCAGGAGAGATGACAGCACCCGTGGGCTATGGCAGCCTCTGGGTCTGCTGTTGGCCCTGCCCACCGGCCCTCTCAGGCCGGGCCTGTCTGTGGCTGAGCCCTTCACGCCCCTTGGTCGGGTCTGTCTGCCCTCAGGGCTCCCGCACTGGCGCTTGCCTCCTCCGCCTCAGACTCTTGCTCTTGCTGGACCTTCCACTCAGCCTCGCCGGCGCCCGGCCCCTGGGCTCTTCAGACAAAGCTGACCCCGTGGCCCAGATAAGGACGTCCGGCAGAGGTAGGGACCCGCCCTGAGGCCTCAGTGGCGGCTGGCCTCCGCCCCTTGCCACGGTGGCCTGTTCCAGCACAGGCCCTAGACCCCAGGCTTCTGCTGTGGACACGAGGCCTAGACAGAGCACCTCGCCCAGTGATTCCAGGCTGCCTTCTGGCAGGCCAGGCGGGCACCCTCCTTCCAGCTCAGACTGGTCTCTTCTTGGAAGAGGAAGATGAGGCAGCAGGTGCCCAGGCCTGCTGCCTCCCATCCCTCCTGGCACCACCCCCAGGCATTCTGAGCAGAGGATGGGCTGGGCCTTTGAGTCCCGCAGACCCCAGAAGGAAGATGCAGCACCTTTTCAGGCACTGCCTCGGGACTGCGTACTCCATTCTGCACCTCAGGCCCTCCTGGCTCTCGCCAGGGCATCCTTCCTTCTGGTCCCCAGTTGGGCCAAATGCACAAGCTCCTGCCCAGCCTTGGTAGAGAGGCCCTCCGACAACTTTCCAGCGACTCTTTGCCTGTTGCAGCAGCAGCTGCCTCGGGTCTCAGCCTCCTGCCTGTGGGAAGGAAGAGTTCTTCCCCTAACCCCTACGTTGCTGTAACTGCAGCCTACAGACTGTCCCCTTCTGCTCCCAGCCCTAACAGTCCCAGCCTACCCCTCTGCTGGGACTGCACTTGAGAGTGAGGCCTGTTTTAAGGCCTGCACCTGGGTTGGGTGAAATGGCAGTGCCATTTCCTGGGGCCCTTGCAGCCTCAGCCTCTTGTTTCCCTCCTGTGGCAGGATCCAGTTTGTGTGTTCTCTCTGCAAATACCGGACTTTCTATGAGGATGAGATGGGTAGCCACCTCGACAGCAAGTTCCACAAGGAACACTTCAAATACGTAGGCACCAAGCTGCCCAAGCAGACTGCTGACTTTCTGCAGGTAAGCTTCTGAGCAGCACATCTTCTATCAATTTCTCTAGTCTCTGGGACCATGGAGTAGCTGACACATCTGTGTCTCTGATAGGAATATGTCACCAACAAGACCAAGAAGACAGAGGAGCTCCGAAAAACTGTGGAAGACCTTGATGGTCTGATCCAGCAAATCTACAGAGACCAAGATCTGACCCAAGGTGAGGAGGTCCATTCCATTAGGATGGCTGCCATCAGGTAGGCCCGCAGCCTGCCCTTCTCTACTTCTCAGTGCAGTGGCACAATGTTCCGCTGCTCACCCAGTCTCAGGCTCATGTACAAGTGGCAGGGAAAGTTAAGTTCGTCTGCTGTCTTTGGCACCTGAGACCAGTGATGACTTCTTTCTTCTGCTCCCAACAGAAATTGCTATGGAGCATTTTGTGAAGAAGGTAGAGGCAGCCCATTGTGCAGCCTGTGACCTCTTCATCCCCATGCAGTTTGGAATCATCCAAAAGCATCTCAAGACTATGGATCACAACCGGAACCGCAGGGTGAGTTGAGGTCCAGGTGTCCTTTTCTGGCATTATAGCCTCTGCTTGCCTATGAGTGAGATAGGGGAAGAAGGAAGGCCAAAGAGATGCATGCAAACCGTTTGACAGAGGTGACATTGAGCTGGACTTTTAAAGAGCATTTTGGAATATAGGACCTTCATACGCAAAAGGATCAGCAGCTAAATTGGTTTCAGAAGTCAGAAGCCAACAAACAGTACTGGTATGGCTGGAAGAGAGAAGGGATTAGATTGCAGAGGCTTACTTCTGTCATTGGCAGTGTTTAAGTAGTTGGATAAAAGTTTTAGAGCTGGAGGGGCTGGAGAATGGCTCAGTGGTTAAGAGCACTGTCTGCTCTTGCAGAGGACCTGGGTTCAATTCCCAGCACCCACATGGCAGCTCACAGTATGTAGCTCCAGTTCCAGGATGCACCAGTGCACATTAAAAAAAAAAAAGGTACTAGAGCGAATAATGAACCACAGACATCTGGTCTCAGGCCATGTGGGTCAGAATGATCTTGGGAATGAAGAAGAGGAATGCTGGTGAAACACAGGAACCAGATGTTGGCCTGAGGGAGGACCAGAAGACGTGGTGCTGTTAGGATCATGGACAAGTGGAGTATATGACAGTTGGTGCAGGGAAAGAAGCACATTCAGTAAGAAAATTAGCACACTGTTCCTTGTCTCCCAGGCCTTTTTGAGGTCAAAGTATGTGTTGGATCTTTTGCTTGTTTGGATTTTTTTGAGCTTATAGTATGATTACATCATTTTCCTCTTTCCTTTTCTCCTTACAAATCCTCCATGTGCCTCCCCTGCCTTGCCCTTTTTCAAATTCATGACCTCTTTTTCTTTAATTGTTGTTACATATGAGAACATATGTGTGTGTGTTTGTGTATTCCTAAATAGATAAATACAACCTGCTCAGTCTGTATACTGTCACTTCATGTTTATGTTCTCAGGGCTGACCCACAACTGGATAACCAGTTGCTGTGCTCTTCTCTGGGGAGGACTGCTTCTCCAGTCTCAGCATTCTTTGGTAGTTCTTTGTGTAGGCTGAGTTTCTTCTTCCGCATTAGCATATCTATTGGTTTCCTCCATACTTGTTCAAGTAATGTTTAGGCAGCCATGTGATGAGACTTCATGGATATAGCATCTGATGTTTCTATAAGACACGATCTCACAGCAAACTCCCTGTTCCTCTTATAGTCTTGTCAGTTTTTCTTCCTCAGGGATTCCTAAGCCTTAGACTCAAGAGTTGTGTTGTATCAATATGTAGGTATCAGTTGGAACTGGGTTCCCCAATTGCATTTTGATTCGTTGTGGTTCTCTGTAATGGTCTCTGACTTTTATAAAGAGAAGTTTCCTTGATGAGGAGTGAGGACTGTGCATACTGATGGGGAAAAGAGCAGATATTTAGAATGTAGCTCAAGGGGCTGGAAAGATGGCTCAGTGGTTAAGAGCACTGTCTGCTCTTCCAAAGGACCCAGGTTCTATTCCCAGCACCCACATGGCAGCTCACAACTCTCTGTAGCCCCAATTCCAAAGGATCTAACACCTTAACACTAATGCACATAAAATAAAATTTAAAAAAAGAAGAATGTAGCTCAAAATGATGCTGTTTTAGAAAAGTGGTTTGTAGGTTCTCTTTCAAGATCCATGACTTCAGGTTTCTAGTACCAGACATGATTTCCTTCTTGTTGAGCAGGCTGAGTCCAGTTAGAGAGAAAAGATTGTGGAAGGTGGAGAGTACCTGACATTAATACAATGTAGGAAAAATTAGCAATAGCTAAGAAAGTCAGAATTGGATTTTGCCTTTGATGAAATTGCAAGTGAGGCAATTTTAATGCAGTTTAAATATGACATATTTGAAAGTTCCAGTCTACAATGGTGGCTCACACCCCAGCACTTGGGGGCCTGAAACAGAAAATTGCTTTCTTTACGGATTCTCCTATGTATCTTTTGTCAATGGGTTTAGAACTACCTAGGTGATTAGATGCTCTTCTTATCGCTGTGACAATGAAACTGACTACTTGAAGAAGGTTATTTTAGGTAACAGGTCAGAGGTGTCATCCATCACACTGGAGAAACCATGCTCGGAATTGAGACAGCTAGTCACATTGCATAACACTATGGAAACAGCCAGTCCTGGCTTCCTAACACCTATAACCTTCTCAGGTCTCAGGGACATGGAGACAGGTAGATTCCTAAAGTTCTCTGGCTTCAAGTTCAGTGAGAGATCCTGGATCAAAAAAAAAAAAAAAAATAGGTGGAGAGTGATGAGGACAGATACCCAAAATTTCCAGCTTCTACACATGCAGGAACAATATACACATGTACACTATATACATTCACAACAGACACACATTTAAAAAAAATAGAGTTCAATGGTTTTGAGTTGATCCCACAGACCACAGAGTTCTGCAACCATACCATAGTCAACTATAGAACATGTTACCTATTGACTACCCCTACCTACTCATCCAAAGCTGGTCCTACGGAGCTTTCAGTTTACTGTATATTTCCCTATTTCTAACATAATTTCTAAATAATCACCTAATATTCACATGGATTATGATTGCTTCTTTCCCTGTAAGCATGGCATTTCAGGGATCTCTACATTACAGCATGTGTTGACTTAATCCTTTGTATGGATTAATATATTCACTGTTTAAATATACTGTTTTTGTTCTGTTTTTTGTTTGTTTGTTTTTCAATCCACGCATGCTCTTAGGCAGTGATTCTCAGCTTTCCTAACGTTGCAACTCTCTAATATAGCTCCTTGTCTTGTGGGAACCCCCACCATAAGTCATTTTTATTGCTACTTCATAATTGATTGTATTTTTCCTATTGTTTACATTGTAATGTAAGCCAGGCACAGTAGTACACGCCTTTAATCCCAGCACTCAGGGAGGCAGAAGCAGGATCTCTGTGAGTTCAAGGCCAGTCTGGTCTACAATGTGAGTCCAGGACAATGACAGCTACACAAAGAAACCCTGCCTCAGAAAACCAAAAAGAAAAAAGAAATAATAAAAGAACTTAGACCTTGTCCATGTGGTGCTAGCACTCTACCAACTAAGATATAGCCCCAGTCTTAATAATTCTATATTTGAAACACAAGTCCCTTATATAGTAGTATTTGCAAATACTTTCCCATTTTTGGTTTTTGGTTTTTTTTTTGAGACAGTGTTTCTCTGTGTAGCCTTGGCTGTTCTGGAACTCTGTCTGTAGACTAGGCTGGTCTCAAACTCACAGTTTCTACCTCCCAAATGCTAGGATTAAAGGCGTGTGTCACCACCACCCAGTTTTAAGTGCTGTTTATGTGTGTGTGTGTGTGCGTGCGCACATGTGAATCCAGGTGTCTGGAAGCCAGAAGAGAGGGCGTGATAGAGAGACTGTCTTTGAACTTGTGGCAGTCTTCTTAACGCTGCCTCTTGAGTGCTAATATTCCAGGTGTGAGCCATTGTGCCTAGCTCTTGAGTTTTCTGGTTTCAGCTTTTACAGTTTGGCCTTAATACATTTAATTGTTTTATCCTATAAAGCCAGGACCCAATTTCATTCTTTTACACGTGGATATCCAGTTATCCCAGCACCACTTACGATGTACTCGTTTTTAAACTTTTTTTGGGGGGGGGGCGTCCTTAAAGCTTCTCAATTCCAAACCCCCAACCCTCGGGAGGAAGAGGTTAGTGGGGGAAGGGCCACAGACCCCTTTACTTCTCCCAGCTGTTTAGGGTCAGTGGGCTCTTCATACCAATCTCCGTCAACAGCAAATGCAGCAGTCTCTTCTGTCTTTCTCCTCCAAGCCAGCTTCACTAGGAAGCCTCTCTCCCATGTCTCCCCAAACTGTATTATGTCCCTCACGCCCCTCTTGGTACTGCAGGGCAGGCCATTACCAGTGGCAAAGACCACACCCCACAGGAGGCAGTTAGCAGCTGTGGACAAACTAAAGCCCAAACGAAAATCCCGCACTTAGGACTAAAACAAAAACATAACTGAGTTTTTAAAGAAACCAAAACTTGCATTACACAGTTGAGAGATAGTTCTTTCCCTCAGTAAATGACCTTTGCCCCATTTAAAAAGTCAGTTGACTGTAACTGTCTGAGTTTATTTCTGGACTCTAAATACTATCCCATTGTTGTTGGCTCTTCCGGGTGGGAGGTAGGACAAGGAACTTGGTTATTTGTTGTCACTGAGAGGAGTTCTCACGCTGCAACTTGGGCTAGCCTCGAGCTAGAAGTAATCTTTGTGTTTCTGCCTAAGTGCTGGAACTTGTTCTGTCTTTATTTTAGTTTAAGTTCAGAATGCGTGATGTCTACCATTGTTTTCAAGGCTGATTCCGTTAGTATATTTTCTTTGGTTTTAGGATTAACTTGTCACTTTCTCTCAAAAACCAACTGGTAAAATTATGTTGAGTTTTTAGATGAGCTTGGGGAGTCTTACTATCTTAAATGATTTCTGTTACCTCTTGGTGCAGTGGGCAGAGTGTAGTATTGAATTCTAATTGATGATTATGAGTCTTTTTCTGTTATTTTGGGGTTTTTGGTTTTGGTTTTTTAAAAAACCTTTCTTTTCTTTCAACAGTGTTTTTCAAAGTATGATTTGTGCCTGGTATGGTAGCATAGTCCCTTAATCCAAGCACTCAAGAGGCACAGGCCAGTAGATCTCTGTGAGTTCAAGGCCAGCCAGAGCTAAGGTGACAACTGTTTTCTTAAAACATTTCTGTTCTTTTGTTCTGTTTCCAGCTTCACCTGTCTGATGAGACATCAATTTATAAGTGAGAATTTATTTTTCTCTTATTGCTTTGAAGCTCTTTTCTTATCTTGGACTTTTGGTGCTGTGAGTTATGCTGCATCTTTTTTAGGTGTTTGTTTTTTCTGCTTGGGGTAGTTGTGTAAGTTAAAGCTTTCATCAGTCTTGGGAAGCTTTTTTTGCCTTTTTTTCCTATTCCTTTTTCTTATTCTGTCATTATATATTATGTTGAGTAACTTAATACTGACAGAGACTATTTTTCTTTACTCTTTTTCCTTTCTATTCTTTAGGTGGTATTTTTGTTGTTGTTGTTGTTGCCTGAGTTCAAACAAAGGCCCCATGCACATGGAATGCCAAAGGACTAGTCTCAGCCATTTGTCCAAGGAAGCCAATCAGAGAGACAAACAGTGGGGTGAGAGCAGAGAAGTTTAATTAACAGTCTGATTACCCTGCTGTGGACAAACAGTGTTTACAGCAGTCTTAGTTTCAAACAGGGAAGATGAACAAAAGCAAGCACTAGGAACTTTCATAATACCATTAGTCCATATCCTCCTGGTCTGACCATGACCAGCCATTACCTCAGGATCTGCCATGTTGGTGCTAAGAAGGTGTCTTGTTTAGGGTCAATTTTGGTTCCTTGTCTTAACTGTGATCCAGTAACTGTTGGGAGGAAAGACTCCTGACTAGTTCAGAAGAAAGGAAATAGAACAAGAGGCAAAAACAAAGTGGGAATTCCTAGATCAGTATCTGCCATCTCCTTAAATCCTCCCTGTTGGACCAGCAAGATTGCTCACAGCAGATAAAGGCACTTGCTGAATTTGATTCCTGGGACTCACATGGTGGAAAGGGAGAAACTACTCCTCTGATCTCCGTATGTGTCCACCACCAAACAAACATAATTCAAATCCCCACTGTCAAGCCTCTGGTCCATTTCTGTAGAAGGAGAGATGAAAGTAGGACCCTGTTTTATGATACTTCTGACCTACAGGCTTACTGATTGCTTATATCTGCTGTCGAACTCCTTTGGTGAATGTTTTGTTTCTGTTCTAAGATTTAGTTGTACTTTTATAAAAAGATATTAGTACATCTTTGTTGATAGTCTGTGTCCTTTAAATATGGTGTTTTTTTCTGTTTTGTTTTGTTTTTTTCCTGGTTTATTTGGTTCACTTTGGCTTTTGAAGACAGTGTCTCACTAGGTACCTTTGTCTGGCCTGGAATTTTCTATATAGACTAAGCTGTCCCAAACTCACAGATATGCCTGCTGCTACCACCAAGCCCATCTTAATTGTATTAATTGCCACTTTGAAGAATGATGAAACTGCCAGGCAGTGGTGGCACCCATTTTAGTGGATGAGTACTCAAATTATCCTTCAGTTACATAAGGAAAATACTTGTATCAAATAACTGTAAGAAAACTACTTAGGGTGATAGTGGTGCACGCCTTTAATCCCAGCAGTTTGGAGGCAGGTGGGTCTCTGCGTTCAAGGCCAGCCTGGTCTACACAGTGAAGAAATTGGTATCTAGTCACTGTCAAGGATTGCTTCCTGTTTGCTGTTTTTAGTTTTGTTTGTTGTTGTTTTTTTAATATAGGTTAGTTTCCTTTGAACATCTCATAATCTAGACTTTTTAAAAAAGATATTTATTTTACATATATGAAAGTTCTGTCTACATGTACACCTGCAGGCCAGAAGAGGGCATCAGCTCCCAGTATAGATGGTTGGGAGGAATTGAACTCCCAGATTGCTAGGAATTGAATTCAGAACCTCTGGAAGAGCAGACAGTGCTCTTAATTGCTGAGCCATCTCTTGAGCCCATAATCTAGATGTTTTAGAAACACATCATGACTGACCCCCCTGGGCACAGATCCTCACCCTCCACACATGCAGCAACTTGTTAACATATTTGCTTACTGTGTGTTTAATGACTAGCCAATTTTTTTTCTATTTCTTTGTATGGGTGTTGGAGTTAAGTCTCCAGGCCTTGTACATTCTAGACAAGCTCTATAGTGGAAGTTTTTATTTCATTTCTTTGAATATTTAGTTACATTACGTAAATATGTTTTTGTTTTAATTCCAAATGTGGGATTTTAGTTGGGCTTTAGTTTGTTCACAGCTGAGCATGGCCTTTGACAGTTGGTAACAGCCTGCAATATGCATGGAGAGGGGCATGGTCTAGGTCTCTGGGGATATAAATATGAGAGCCCAGAAAGAGTGTTGTAGCCTGCAGTGTTGGCATAGTTTGGAGAGACTAGAGACGATGGTGTGACAGTTCGAAGCAGACAGATGGAGAGAAACTCTTCGGGCCACAGCAGCCAGAGGAGACTGCTGGCTGTGTTTGCTGTTGATGGAGATTGGTAGAGCCCTAAAATAACCTATTGACCCTAAACAGCTGGGTGAAGTAAAGGGGTTTGCGGCCCCCATCCCTACTAACTTCTCCTGCGTAGGGCTTGGGAGGTTGGAAAGAAGGGAAAAGTTTTAAGGAATACCACATAAAATAGAGTTTACAAATGAATGTTACACTCCAACACTAAGCTACATTCCTAGGATGAGCCAAATTCTTTAATGAGGTATTTGCCAGTGATCACTATTGAGAGTCTGATGTTGACCTTTGAGAGAGGAAACCATTGGCATGTTACTACTACCCTGAGAGTCTGAGAATTACCTGGAGTGGTTTTAAGTCATCTATCTCTTTCCTAGCCACACCATCTAATGAACTACATTAATTTCTGGCTGATTGCTTTTTTGTTATTAGCAGTACCCTAGAAGTGAACTTTAACTCTAATCTGCTCTGTTTAAATCCTGGTTCTTGGCCTGAGCTGTGACTTAGTGGTAGAATGTTTCTCTAGAATGCATTGACACCCTGAGTTCAGCCCCTGCAATCATTTGCCCCATTTGGAGGCTTCTAATAGGTATAGATTCTAAGGTTATTGTTTGAGATTTATTGTCAGTCCAGGGAGGCTGTTCCTAACTCTTGTTCTGTTTGTTTGTTTGTTTGTTTGTTTTATGGCAACATAGCCAGCCTTTAGTTGAGTTTATATTACTCTCCAATCTTCAGCCTCCTTTCTCCACATTCTCCATTGGTTTGAGAGAGCCCTTCATCTTGACCTTCATTCTTGGGGATAGGTCAATTCCTTTGGGGAGATAATGAGAGCTCACTGTTCTACGGTGGAGCTTTCCCAAAGCAGAATCTGAGCCAAGGCTACAAGGATGAAGACAAAGAAGCACTTCTTTTTGTACCACTTTTACGCTTTTAGAAAGAGATGAAGGAAAGCCGAACATGGTGGCACATGCCTTTAATCCCGGCATTCAAGTGAAGCAAAGTCAAGTGGATCACTGTAAGTTGAAGGCCAGCCTGGTCTACAGAGTGAGTCCAGGACAGCCAAGGCTACACAGAGAAACCCTGTCCCAAAAAAAAACAAAAAGTAAATAAATAGGAAGAGATGAGGGGATGTGAACTGGCTGTAGCCTCTCTCTTGGCTTCTCTGTCTGTCTCTCTCTTGTCCTGGGCACTTCCCTTTATGAACAAGCCAAGAACAGGTGAGCCCCTATAGTCTTAGCATGTTGTGCCCGAAGGCAAGCCTTGGCTCTTGTATGATTAAGATTAAGCTATTATCTCTGCATCTAGAACTGAGCCCCAGTAACAGGTAGCAGGAGCAGGAAGAGAATTGCAATTGTTGCTGTCACTGAGTCAAAGTATCTTTTCTTTATTAAGCATTTCTTCATCCACTATTTGTCCTCTGGAACATGTTCAGAGTCTTCCAATGATGTTTTGTTTTTAAGTTTTATCAGTTTTGTTAGAGAGTGGGCCCCAGAGCCCCTTATACCATCATGCTAGAAGTCTCTCCACTCTTAAGTAAAATTTTAGGCTTCCAGTTTGTTTCGTGGTCTGTGTGTTAGGGTGGGTGGGTTGTGTAGGGATGGATATGCTTGCACATATTTGAAGACTAGAAGATTACCCTTGATGTCATTCCTCAGTCACTATGACCTCTCCCTCCCTCCTTCTTTTGACCTCCACTGAACTGGCCTGGAGCCTACCAAGTCTTCTGAGTTAGACGGCCAGCAAGCCTCAGGGACCAGCCTGTTTCCACTTCCACTGCAGAGAGAGTGGGAAGTGTCCCACTCTGATCCCACTGTGCTGGGTTATAAACACGTATCATTAGTTCCACTCTTTTTGTTTGTTTGAGGGGGAGTTTGAGACAGGATTTCTCAGTGTAGCCCTGAGTGTCCTGGACTCGCTTTGTAGACCAGGCTGGTCTTGAACTCAGTGGTCCCCCTGCCTCTGCCTCCCTGCATGCTGGGACTACAGGCGTGCGCCACAGTGGTTGGCTCACTTCCAATTTTTTATATGGCATCTGAGGGTTGGACTCAGGTCCTCGTACTTGCAGAGCAAGCACTTCTCTGACTGAGGTATCTTTCCAGCCACTGCTTACTTGTTTTGTTTGAAATAGGATTTCACTGTGTAGCCTAGGCTGGTCTTTAGGTCTCAGTGCCCCTGCCTCTACTTCCCAAGTACTGGTATTACAGGCACCTGCCTACTGCACCAACCTATGAAGCCTTTTTAACTTTAATTCCAGAGCTCAGATGGTACCAAAGTGAAATTAAGATCAGCGTACTGTTAAAGATGAAAAGGTATAAAGAGAAAAGATAAATATCAACCTACTAGTAAATTATAATTAGCCTTGTATCTGGTCTACAAGATACTGACTTCTAACTCAGTCTTCTTACTCAGTAAGAATCTAGCAATGTTCTTGGCATAAAATACTGGAAGGAAAAGTGTACATAAATGTAACAACAATCTTTTTTTAAACTATATTTATGCTTTTATTTATGTGCGCTGCCATCCATGTACACTTTTCCATACATGTGGAAGTCTGAGGACAACTTTCTTGGGTATTAGGCTTTTTCCCTCCATGTGGGTCCCAGAGATAGAACTCAGGTGCCTAGTTTGGCAAGCAGTACCTTCACCCGTTGAAGGCATCTTGCTAGCTTTGCAGTAACATTCTTAGATAAGCTAGAGTGATTAAAGCAAAATGATCTCTAAGTTAGTGGAATGTGGTAAGGGTTTAAGATACACATAACAATGTCATGTCTAACAGTGGCCAAAAATATTGTAGAAAGGGAAATTGTGAGTTAAGGAACTTGCTTAGCAGATATTAAAACTTACTGCAAAGCCAATACAATTTAATACAAAAAAAGCTGATGTTGACCAGTAATAAAACAGCAAAAACAAAGAGACTAACAAGATCCCAGTGTGTCTCAGAACTCAGGATTTGCTTAACTCAGCATTAGTGCAGGTAGGCTCAGGAGTCATTCATCAAGGATGAATAAAAGGGGAATTAAAACCTAATGTTGGCTTATGTTTAGCCACCAAATGACTGAGGAAAACTTTTCTCCAGAGCCTACAGAGCTGTGTGTGTGCTTGTTCTCTAGAGTCCTTATGACGGGTGAGGGCGGGGAGTACAAGTGAATGTGTGTATATGTGTGCTGAGATCCAATACAGGGTCTTGCACATTGTTCCACCAAGTTATATCCTTAGTCCTGGATTTTAAATTTATTTTTTTTAAAAAGGATGCCAGGCAGTGATGACACAGTACTTTAATCCCAGCACTCAGGAGACAGATGTAGGAGTTTCTAAGTTCTAGACTAGCCTAGTCCATAGAGTGAGTTCCAGAACAGCCAGGGCTACACACACATGGTTGCTGCTGGTCAAGGGCAATGGCACCCGAAGAGCAAACATTCTTTTTTATCGGACAGCAAAAATGTAATAACCAGTGCCAAGAAGAGACAGGTAGGAGGAATCTGTTTTGCCTGTCCTGGCTCTGTGTTACCTTCTGGCTCACCTGATGTTTCTGCCTGTTTCTGCTGGATGTGTTCGCACTGACCAGGGCAGGCTCTCTCTCTTTCTCCTGGTTGTGTATAGGTAGCTGTTTAGGGCACAGTAAATGGGAGTCACTTTTGGATGGAGGACTGGAGGAAGCACTGGATAATCAAGCACCATCACTTGGGATACTCACTTGTTTAGAAATATAAAAGTTGGGGGCTGGAGGGATGGCTCAGTGGTTAAGAGCACTGTCTGCTCTTCCAAAGGTCATGAGTTCAATTCCCAGCAACCACATGGTGGCTCACAACCATCTATAATGTGAACTGATTCCCTCTTCTGGATAAAACACTCATATACATGAAATAAATCTTTAAAAAAAAAAGAATTAACAAATAAAAATGTGTTCTTTTAAATAAAAAGAAATATAAAAGTTATATTTTTTAAAGTATTTCTCATGTTTGTCATTGTGACCAAAATCTGGAAGCAGTTGTTTGTGTTTCAATTTCTGGACACATACATGGGGTAAGACAGGACAGTGTGTTAGCCAGAATTCTTGAGGAGCTGCAGTAGTATTGTGATTGTATGACTCTGTTTTGTTGTTGTTAAGATTTATTTATTTGTTATGTATACAGTGTTCTGCCTGCATGCATGCCTGCACACCAGAGGAGGTTACCAGGTCTCATAATACATGGTTGTGAGCCACCATGTGGTTGCTGGGAATTGAACTCAGGACCTTTGGAAGAACAGCCAGTGCTCTTAACCTCTGAGCCAACTCTCCACCCTCTTCCCCTTTTTGTTTGGTTTTTTGAGACAGGGTTTCTCTGTGTAGCCTCAGCTGTCTTGGACTTACTTTATAGACCAGGCTGGCTTCCAACTCACAGAGATCCACCTGCCTCTGCCTCCCTCCGTGCAGGGATTACAGGCGTGCTGACCACACCCAGCAACTGGGTCTACTTGTAGATACAATGTATGAAAGAAAACTCTGCTGGCTGTTGAGGCGGCTCAATTGGTAAAGGCACTTGTTGCCAAGTGTGGCAGCTTGTGTTTGAGCCCTGTTGTGTTGGAAAGAACCAACTCCCTTTCTTTTTTTTTTTTTCTTTAATCACATCTGTATTGCTATCACTGAAGAAATGATCAGCATGGTGATGTAGTCTTCCAGACAGGATGACTAAGATGTGATAGTACAGGTCTGCAATTCCAGCTTTTTTGGAGGTCAAGATGATCACAAGTTCAGAGCCAGTTTATAAACCAGACATAGTCAAGTGTTCTGTAATCCTGACACTAGGAAGGTTGAGGCATAAGAAATATCACAAGTTTGAGAGATCACCATGGACTACATAGTGAATTCAGGTCAGCCTAGTCTACATAATGTCTCAAACAAACAAAAAATAATCCCAGAACAACCAAACAAGTCCCCCAAAACACCCTAAGCTTAACCACAGCAAGACCTTGTCTCAACAAACAAAGGGCCCACACTTTCACACTGTGCATCACATACCTTTCATACTCTGCCAACAGGCCATTAGGAGCTGAAGGGTGTTCTTTTAGATATCATGGTTTACCTACTTCTCCACTAAAGAAAAAAGATGAGTTCTTTACCCCTACAACTAGTAAATGTGCGTATTTCTAGATTAGATTTTGTTTCTTTTTCCAGACAGGGTTTCTCTATGTAGCCCTGGCTGGCCTTGAACTCCCAGAGATCACCAGCCCTTGCCTCCCTAGTACTGGGATTAAGGTGTGCACTACCACACCTGTTTTATTTCTGTTTCTTTGGGGAATTACTGAGGCAAATGAACAGCTGTTCAAGTCTGTAACTAGTTGATCCATCAGCATCTTTTTAACCTTACCATTATATAATTTACGTCCAAGTCCTGTGGATCAAGAGGATGTACAACATTTAACTAGTTTCATCTGTATCCCTGCTTTCAAATTTTGGCAGTCTTCTGTAGCCCAAGCTACCTCGGGACTCACTCTATAGGTCAGACTGGCCTTGGACTTGTAGTGTGCCTCTCTTCTTCCTGAATGTTGGGCTTACAGGTGTGCAGGCTGTTTTCATACTCTATTAATTCCAAACAATCCCTTGTGTGGTAAGGCAATTCACTGTGTGTGTGTGTGTGTGTGTGTGTGAAGAAGCATTTGTGTGGAAGTCAAAGAACTACTTGCAGAAGTTGGTTCTCTCCTTTACTGTGAGGGATCTGAGAATAGGGTTCAATTTGTCAAACTTGGTAACAGATGCTTTTTCCACTGAGCCTTCTTGCCAGACCCTTTATACTTAGTTCTCACATTTTACTTTTAATAGATTTTATTACAGCTCTGTGTGTCTGGGGATTGAACATAGGGCTTCAAAAATACTAAAAGTAAGCACTCTATCACTGAACTATTATCTCCAGCTGCCCTCCTCTTTTTATACATTTAATTTTTTTTTTTAAATTTTCTGTGTGTTTTGTATGCTCACCTTGGCAGAGAGAAGAGGGCGTCAGATCTCCTGGAACTGTAGTTTAGAGGTTGTTTTCAGCAACTTTGTGTTAGAAAGTGAGCCTGAGACTTTGAAAGACTAGCAAGTGTGCTGATCCATCTTCTCTAGCTATCTTTTACTTTCTGAGATATAGTCATAGTTGCCCAGGTTGCCTTTGAACTCTGCAGTCTGGGTATACCTTGCATTTGCCATGAGGCCAGCACTTACTATAGTTTCTATGTAAGCAACAGATTTCAGATACAGTAAATATGGTGTGGATGAATGGAGCGTTTCAGCATTAGATCACATTCTAATTCCTTGCATGCTTATCCAGGGTGACTGGACAATTATGCCCAAAGTGCACTTAAAGAAAGGTCTCTAGTTATTGGTGAAATTGTGCCTCAGCTGGGTTTGCTGGGCTTCTAGAGCAGCCTCACCAGCCCTGTTTACCCTGCCCCATAGCTCATGATGGAGCAGTCCAAGAAGTCCTCTCTCATGGTGGCTCGCAGTATTCTCAACAACAAGCTAATTAGCAAGAAGCTGGAGCGATATCTGAAGGTGAGGCAAAAGCGAAGAAGGCACTGCCCTAGTCCTGCCCAGTCCTCAGCGTGAGCCTGTTCCCATACTGTGTCCATGTGAATCCTTCCTCCCTTTAAGGTTTCTATCAATCTCTCCAGGGCGAGAATCCTTTCACCGACAGCCCGGAGGAGGAGAAGGAACAAGACGAGGTTGAGGGTGGCGCTCTGGATGAGGGGGCACCAGAAGTGACAGAGCACGCAGAGGATGTGCCTGCACAGCCCCCGGTACCCCTGGAGCCAGCCCCGGGGACTGCAACTCCGCCACCTCCGCCGCCGCCGCCAGAGGAGGAGGGCGCGGTACCCCTGCTAGGCGGGGCGCTGCAGTGCCAGATCCGCGGGATCCCCGGCCTTGACGTGGAAGACGACGAGGAGGGTGGTGGGGGCGCTCCGTAATCCGTGCCGGCAGCGGGCAGAGCTCGTGTGGCCAAGGCTAGAAGCGCGGCTTAATAAAGTGCTTTCCCACCCTAGGTCACTGTGTTGTTAGTCCTGGGGAGGGCCCCTGCTGCGTCCAGAGACTAAGTGCGCCTGCGCGCGGGTAAACGCACGAGAGCAGCTCACGCCTGCGCGAACCTGGACGCTCTTGCGCACTAACTTACCCTTGAGGCCCAACTCCCGAGATGCTGTAGAAACCGAGCTTAGCAACCCGGAAGGCTAAGAGGGGTGGCGGGGGCGGGCCCAGTTGGAGGCCAACCAATGGAAGCGCCCAGAGGGAGCGACGTCTGCTCGTCCTCCAGTAGCAGGCAGCACGTTGAACGCATGCGTTCTAAGGAAAGCTAAGAAAAGGGTCTGCTGGTGGATCGCGTCGAAGACATGGAGCAAGGCTACGGAGGTCAGTAGTGGGCTCTTCTGCACCACGGGAGCTCTGCCGCACGGCGGGCCTCAGGCCCCGCCGGCGGCCGGAACACACTTGCCGCAGCCGGCCCTGCGTGAGTCGGCCAGGACGCGCGCGCGCCTTATTGGGCCCCCGCGCAGTCGTTACCTAGGCGTCGCGTGTGGATTGGCCGGTAGGGCTCGGGGGAGGGGGTTGCATGTGGCGTGGAGGTCGGCGCTCCGGCGGGCTTCTGGGCGCGGCCCGGGCCGCTCTCGCCGCGCAGGCCGAGGGGGTCTCTTCGCGGCCGGGACCCGACGACCCCGGCTGTCTGAGTCCCGCCTCCTCTTCCGAAGACGCCACAAAATGGCGGCCCGAGGGGCGGGGCTAAAGCGTGCGGGAGAGGGGCGGGAGGCCGGCCTCGGGCCGCGGCGGCGGCGGGTCCCCGCGCCCGCCCCTGAGAGCACGTGCCCCGGGCCTCGCTTTCCCGAAACAGCGAGCCGTCTGCGCAGCCGTGCCCCGCGCCACGGCTCGGTGCCGCCCCTCCGGGTAGCCTGGCTGGGGCTCCGCAGTGGACGCCGCGTGTGCTGCCCGTGGGGAGTGGACTCCTCCAAAGGCCGTACTTTGAGAGACAGGTGCTACGTATTTTCTCCGATCAGGACCGCGGATGAGCCGTCCTCCGAGTCGCAGTGTATTGACGGCCTGGAAGTCTTGACTGTAGCCTGGTCTGCAGAGAGAGTCCAGGACAGCCAAGGCTACACAGAGAAACCCTGTCTTGAATAGACCGTAACGTCACAGTGGCGTGCAGGGTTCGAGGGGACTGCGGAAGGGGCATCGTTGCCTTTCAGCATCTTTTTGCGCTTAAGTCTCATTTCAACAGGGTTTAATCTCTAGAACCTCCTGGGAGGCCTTGCTCTGTGCCGAAATTTATCTGCAAGAGACAGTTGGAACACGTGGAATGGGGTTCAAAGTGGGCGCAGGGAGTGGTTAGCCGGCTTCTGGCCAATCGGGGAGGGAGGGATATTGAGAGGCAGTAGAGTAACGAAATCCCTGGAACTGGACTTGGCAGTTGCCTTCGGTATGGTGAGCACTTGTGCTCAGGTATCTTCAGCGACAGTCTAGTGCTCTTTCCCTTTTGGATCCTAGCTGTGTCTTCCGTTCTTAGCCTGTCACAACCCTGCTTTATACCCATTGGTTTAGGGAACTTTATGAAGACCCCACTCTCTACCTGCCAGTAACTTTACAGACTGAGTTAAAGTACACGCAACCTCCTTGTTTTCTTCCTCTCAAAGATTACTTGAGGGCAATTAAAAAGACTAGTGTCTCAAAGAGACAAGTTTGTTCCCAGAGCTGATTCACTTACTTGTGAAAGGGCTGCTTGGTTAACAGGGTGGATGGGATAGGGACAGGAAGCCATATCCTGCTGAGGAGAGAAAACAGACAGCAGCAGGACAGCTGATAAGTTCCCTAATTTAGGAGCTTCAGCTCCCTTTGCTCTAAGTAGCAATTAGGTATGGCAGTACTTGCTGAGTGCTTGTTCTATGAATGAATTGAAGGGACTGTGTTAGTTGTGGGTTTGGAATATTCTGGAAAGGGAGGTAATTCACTTTGTCAAAATGAAGTCATGGCATAGCCAGGACATGTACTACTGTGTTTAAGCTATGTGCTGTTGGCTCCAAGGACACATGAAGAGTGCGACCCTGCCCCTTCCTATCCAGAGGTGGTTGTAGGGTGGCTTGGTAGGTCAGGCTAAGGCTTGAAAGCCTGGGGCATTGAGTATTTAGTTACATGGAAGCAAGCCCTACAGTTTATGTCACCAAATTACCAGCGTGATTCCTGGGTTTGTGGCATTTCTGGCAGCAGTCTGTGAGTTTTTCCACTTACGTGATGGCTGGACCAAGGGTGAGCGCTATGGCCTAATGTTGTCCTGTGCCCCCCAAATTCAGTTCCCTTACTACATTTTTCTGCTTTGATCTCAGCTCAGCCAGGTAGAGCGCTTGAGAGAGGGAGGTGTGCTAGATTGTATCCCCTCATTGTAAGTTGACACTTCTGAACAGGGGAATTGCTTTTTAGACTTTTGAGGTTATCAGAACCCACATTTTCTTGGTTGTTGAATAGAATCTTGACACATGATCTTTTTCACAGGCTACGGGGCATGGAGTGCTGGACCTGCCAACACCCAGGGTAAGTGGTTCTTGCTTGATGGGTTGCATTGTGGGTTTCCTTTGCTGTATGCCCCTCTGTAGTAAGAGCCCAACATCTGCCCTCACCAGGGTGCAATTTCCTGTTCTTTCTATAAAGGAAGAATAGTCGATTGAGTCCTGCAAGGGAGCAGACACTGATTAGTGATAGAGTACTGCCTGTATCACTCCACTACCTGATCACCACCCTTTTTTTTTTTCCAAAATCTGAAAAGAACTCAGATTGTATACCTAACATGCAAGTAGACTTAACTACCTCTGTTAGTCTGTGTGTACAAATTGTGCATTCCTATTATAATTGCTATATCATGGAATGTTTTTGTTTTGAGGTACTTTTTCTGTGACCATTTAGAGAGAGAAAATCTTTCAAGGAGGTTGTGTTGTGTTTTGTTTTGTTTTGTTTTGTTTTGTTTTGTTTTGAGACAGGGTTTCTTTGTGTAGCCTTGGCTGCCATACGCTGGCTTTGTAGACCAAGCTGGCCTTGAACTCACTGAGATCCACCTGCCTCTGCCTCCTAGAGTGCTGGGATTACAGGCATGCACTACTGCACCCGGCTCAGTAAAGCCTATTTTCAACTCAAGAACTTACAAAAATAGATGGAAGGCTGGATGTAACCTAGGTTTTGTTGTTGTTGGGTTGATTTGGTTTTGTTGTTTTTGGTTTGGTTTTTTTTTTTTTTTTTCCACCCTTGTTTTCTGAGGCTAGAACCTGCCCCACACACAGCCCATTCCAGAAGACAAAGTCTTCCCTTGTTTTCCAATCCTGGAACATATTCCTGACACCATTGGGGGCAAGCCACTTTTCTGCATATCCCCATGTGTCCCAGGAGGAGGTCTCCAGGAAACCTCTGCCACATGACACACTCTTGTTGGGTTGAGAATGTGATTTTCCACCGATGCCCTATTAGCAGGATTGCCAGTCACTAGGTTTGGCTCCTGGTGAGAACTGAACGTGTGTAATGTAAGGGTCTCTGAGGTTCCAGGCCACACTGGCCTCTCATTTGGCATTGTAGTGTGGATCACCATTCTGGGTTCTTTCCCTAGTTTTCATGGGAGAAGTCAGGCTTGTCGGGAGAGAAGTGTTCTGTAAATGTGAACGTGCTAAGGACCGCTGCCACTGCCATCACACCCTGTTTCCTAGTGCTTCGAGGGGGCGGCCATCCTTAGGGAAGCTGTAATTCTGGCATTGACGTGCTTGTGTGTTGTTTTCCCTAAGGTACATATGGAAGCGGTATGGCCAGCTGGCAAGGTAAGACCTGAAAGGGATCTTAGGGCGGGCAAGTAAGGCTCTTAAAGGGCCATCCAGAGGGGCTGGGGTACAGGCCCGCACTCTCCACTGTGGCTGTGTATGCACCTCTGTTGTTGGCTAGCAGAAGAAAGGTTGCTGGACACTGCGTGCTTAGGAGTACCAAAGCTAGGCTAGCCTGAAGGGGAGTTTGAGCTTGTTAGAGAGGGATTGTGGATACAATTCAGGAACAACAGCTTTCAAATATCTTTGTCAGTACTGTGAACTGCTATTCTGAGGCTTTGATTAGGAAACAAGTCCTACTGTCTTTGGGTTTTCAAGATGGGCTTTCTCATTATAGCCTTGGCTGTCTTGGAGTCTGCTCTGTAGAACAGGCTGGACTCTGCCTCCCAAGTACTGGGATTTAAAGGCATGTGCTGCCACCGCCCAGCAAAATTTTAAATAATTTTTTTGTTAATGTATGACTGTTCTGCCTGCATGTACACCTGCATCTCAGAAGAGGGCATCAGATCCCATGTGGTTGCTGTGAATTGAACTCAGGGCCTCTGGAAGAGCAGCCAGTCTCTATAGCTCCATTCTACTATGTCTTAAAGAAAACCCACTACTACAGTCTGGCCACTTGTCTTTGGTGTTGGTCATGTGTGTGTTGTGGTGTGATGCTGGTGATGCTTGGTTCCACAACTTTTCTTCCTGGTGGGCAGGGAGTGCACCTGCAGACAAGGACGTCATGCACAGCCTCGTGCTGAGTTCTAACATGATTCCTCTTTCTTCTAATAGGTTATGAAAACTACAACTACTACAACACCCAGAACACCAGTGTCTCTGCAGGAGCGCCCTATAGTTATGGCCCAGCCTCATGGGAGGCCACCAAGGCCAGTGATGGTGGCCTGGCAGTTGGGAGTTCTGCCATGCATATGGCCTCTTTTGCCCCAGAGCCATGCGCTGACAACTCTGACTCGCTCATTGCCAAGATCAATCAACGTTTGGACATGTTGTCCAAGGAAGGAGGCAGGGGTGGGACCAGCAGCGGTGGGGAGGGCGTGCAGGACCGAGACAGGTGATTATGGCCTGAACCCTCTCCTAGGGGAATCCCTTTCTTGAGTCAGATGGGGTGGGTAGCAACTCTTGGGAAAGACCTCTTCCCTGCTCAACTGTGTTAGACAGGAGTTGGACACGGGTGGGAGGGTCCCTGCAATAGGACTTCACTGAAGATTTCTTAAACTGTTGGCTGATTAAGGTTAACCCAAGATTCCTTCACCTGGTAGGGCATCATGCTCTTTCTGTGTTAGCAATGTTTGAATGAGGGTCTTAGGCTGATTTGCCTCCTCATTTAGGTAGATACTGGGTGGTTTGGTGTTTTGTTCTGAATGTGAGGGGGTCATGTTAATTTAAAGTTAAGCGAAGGTTAGATATTAGGTGCCCTGGGTGGCTTAGCCAGTCTCCTGGCTGCTCCTAACAAGTTGTATACTTCCTTTGCAGCTCATTCCGCTTCCAGCCGTACGAGTCCTACGACTCCAGGCCCTGTTTGCCTGAGCATAATCCCTATCGCCCCAGCTACAGTTATGATTATGACTTTGACTTGGGGACTGACCGCAATGGTAGCTTTGGTGGGACGTTCAACGACTGTCGGGACCCAACCCCAGAACGGGGTTCCCTTGATGGCTTCTTGAGGGGCCGGGGCCAGGGCCAGGGCCGCTTCCAGGACCGGAGCAACTCCAGCACCTTCATGCGTAGTGACCCCTTCCTGCCACCCTCAGCTTCCTCGGAGCCCCTCTCTACTGCCTGGAATGAGCTGAACTACATGGGTGGCCGTGGGCTAGGCGGGCCCTCCACCAACAGGCCACCGCCTTCCCTCTTCTCCCAGTCCATGGCCCCTGACTACGGCATTATGGGCATGCAGGGGGTGGGAGGTTTTGGTAACACCATGCCTTATGGATGTGGCCGGTCCCAGACTCGGATTCGGGATTGGGTAAGTTCACCGAGGTCTGTCAGGCCCTCCCCCCCCCCCCTTTGCCTTCCTAACAGCTTTATTGAGGTAAACGCAGTGTACCTCTGTTTACTGTGAGATGCCCTTACTTTCCAGTGTAGTTGCACTTTGAGTAAGTGTTAGATGTCCCCATCAGCTCATCAGCCATCCCGGAATCCATAGCAATAAAATAACACATG
>CM053753.1:32872457-32890041 GCA_028658305.1 Pachyuromys duprasi | reverse complement strand
ATCTCACTGGCCCAGGTAAGTAGTACATGGCATGTGTTTGTATCTATAGCCCAGAAGGAGGGGATTTGAGCGCTTTGGACCAGACAGCATGGGCAGGAAGCGGAAGCAGTTTCCACTGTATGAAGAACCTGATGCCAAACTGGCCCGTGCTGATAGTGAAGGAGATCTGTCTGAGAACGGTACGCTCTGGGGGTCACTGAGCCAGGTGATTCCTCAGCCAAGCCATGTTGTCAGTCTGGTCTCTGAGCTTGGGAGAATGAGAATGCTCTGGAGACCATCCCCCTAGGGCTAACACTTCTGTCCCTGTGCCTGGCAGATGATGGAGCTGGTGACTTCCGTTCAGATGAAGACTTCAGGGGGGTGAGTTCACCTTTGTGGGTGCTCTGTCTGGGCTTGCTTTCTTCTGTCCTTTGGTGTTCTTGCTCATGCACGTGAGAAAAGCTGGCCTTGTGTGCATCCTATAACTGTTCTGGCTCTCTCTGTTCTTCTCTCATACATTCATCTCCACAGTTTCTCCTCCCAACCACTCTTCCTAGTTGCCCCTCAACTTTCCCTTCTCGCCCTTAGATCAATTTCCCTTCTTAAAAAAGCAGGCCTCCCAAGGATGTTATCCACTGTTCATTTTCTTAAAAAGCTCCCAAACCTTTTTCCTTGCCTTACAGTGTTGAGTCTAGCCATCAGCCTCTAATTGTGGGGCTCTGCAGGCTGCTGCTGACCCGATAGCCAGTCACTGGGGAGTGGCAGCAGAGGCCAGTCTTGGCCACACCACATTCCTGAGGAGGGGACTTAACTCCCTGCACGTGGTGTTAGAAAGTTTCCTCTATGTCCTTCTGTGGTCAGGTGGAGAGCAGGTGAGGGTGGACTAACAGGATTTCAATAGCTTTGCTTTTGGGGGGCGGCAGGAGATAGAGTCCAGGGTGTAAGCCATGATCCAGGAGGCAGAGGCAGGCAGATCTCTGTGAGTTCAAGGCCAGCCTGGTCTACAAAGTGAGTCCAGGACAGCCAGGCTACACAGAGAAACCATCTCAAAAAAACAAAACCAAAAAACCATGCTGTCCAGGTGCTCTTTCCTAAGAAGAGTGAAGCTCTTCTGACCGGCTCGCTTGTTCCTCATCCAGTTGTCTTAGCCCTTAAGGCTGGGCATCTGTAGCCCCAGACCTGCCTAAGCGTTGGTTCTGCCTAGATGAGCCTAGGATCTGTATTCACCCTAACTCGTTAGAATGCTAAAGACATCTTGGAAATTTGGGAAAGCCTATTTCCAGTCAGCGCCAGAATTACAATGCCACAGACTGGAGCTATTTCCCCTGCCACTGGATGAGCTCTTGTTCTATAGTACAGAACTGTATGGTATGCCTTTGCCACCAGGCAGGTGGCTGTAGGAAAAAAAAAAAAAAAACCTTGTTGTCTTGTAATGGCAATGAATTATAACAGGACTCTGCTCTATGGTTCTGAGGTTTCCCCAGAGCTTGCCTCATTCCCCGGCACCATAGCAGACCAAAGTATATGGTGAGACAACATACTAGGTATTAGGGCCTGGGCTGGTTATAGAGAACTCTGGACCTTCTCTACCTCGCTGCCTGACATTGCATATGCCTTTTTTCAGGAGGATGAATTCTGTGACTTCAGGAAGCAGAGAGGTAGGCATCACTCAGTATCTTTTGCAGCCTTTCTCTGACCCACACTCATTACCCAGCTCCCAGCCAGCTTCTGTGTAAGACAGACTTTCATGGAGACCTTCATGGCTCGTGGCAGAGGAATTGCGGCTGTGCAATTGGCCTACACTGTGAGAACTAACTCCAAAGCTAGGCTCCAATGTTTGGGGCATGATTTGCTTGAAAAGACTTCCTTTGCCTCAGTGGGTACAAGTTATAGGAGTCGGGGAGCCCATCTGTGGGTTTCTGTGATGCCTGTGGTAGGAAAGTGAGCTTCAGACGTCTGAAGAAAAAGAGGCCTCTTTTCTGTTTCCATTTTCTTTCCATCATTCTGGCCCGTCATCTCTATTCCCACCATCTAGTAGGGGGGTTGTTTTGTCTTTTTTCCTTTTCTCAGTTGTGAGCCTCAGTCTATGTACCCTGGCCTCTGCCAGAAATACTGGCAGCTTCAGTACCTGTGTACAGAGAGAAAATACCTACTGTGTTTGATCTTGGGAGTGTGGCCTATAAGGTGCACTCTCATATCTCAAGGCATTTGTCACTGAACAAACAGGTCTTATCAGTTGTAGGGCCAGAAACCCAAGAGCCCAACAAAGCTTATACCCCAGGGGTGACTTGGAGAATCAGCCTGAGCTGCAAGGCTTTTGGCCTTAGCCAGCAGCCACTTGTCTTTTTCCCTGTTCTGTGGGCCTGTACTCGATGGTTACCCTCAAGGATCACAGGCTAGCCCTCCTCACCTATAATCTGAAGGCCCTTGGCTCCTTTAATGTTCTTGGGTTAGCTAGCCCTCAGATGTCCACTCCGGCCCACACATTGCAGTTTTGTCCACAGCTTGGAATCACCCCACCCCACCCCCTAGCATTCAGCAGCTCATGCAGCCGGGTAAATGCTAAAGCAAAGGTGACGTGTTTGTTGCGCACAGGTCCTGCTACCCAACCGGGATGACTTTGCTATTAAACAGCAGTCATAGTTTCAGGCAGTGACCTCTTGCCAAAAGTCCCACACGTCCTTTTGAGAGGCTTCTGAGCAGCGCACGCCGGTCGCCATCTTCGTGGGACAGTCTCGGGACTGGCATCAGGGGTAGGGGTTACAGTTCAGATGCTTATCCAACCTTTTTTCAGCATCCAGCCCTGGCCCTGAGCCTGGGGATCTGGCGTGGTCTTATGCTGAGATGCTGGCCACAGGACTCTCCTGGGAGCTATGCCAGCCCCAGGGAATGGATGGGAGGACCAGTTGGTCTCTTCCCGTTTTTTGTTTCTAGGATTGTTTCCCACTCTGCCTTGGGAAAGTCCAAGGTTGTTGGTTTTGTGAGTGGAAGATAGAGATTGGGCCAGCAAGGACTGTCAGACCTGCTGAGTCCCTAGTTCGGGTGAGGCCAACAGGACAGTCACCACAGCCCACCTAGAGGTGGGATGGAGGGTGGCAATGAAGCTTTCTTTATTTCCTGAGGCCTTCCAGCTGCTCCCTCTTGGGAATATTTGCAGCTCTTTGAGTGATGTGGGAGAAGACCCAACAACAGAGTGCTATATTGTGCAAGCAGGCTGGGACAGAACAGAGTAGGTGGCCATGAGTGGGATGGGCCTCTGCCCATCAGGCCATGGGAGGAGTGAGGCAACTCCTCTGGGTCCTCATCAAAGCTCCTGATACGTCAGGAACCTCTAACCGCTCCTCAGTGCCTTGGGTTGTCCTGGCGCTGCCACAAAAGAGGTGAAAGCTGGGCACAAGGTGTAGCTGCTGAGCCACAGCATCCAACTTGGCCCTGGAGCTAGCCCCTCCTGCAGGCTCCTCAGTGTCTCGAGGGGACTTCTCTGTTACAGGAGAAAAGGAGGATGAGGACGAGGATGTGAAAAAGAGACGGGAAAAGCAAAGGAGGAGAGACAGGATGCGGGACCGAGCAGCTGACAGGTAAGGCTTTGGTGAGACAGGTTGACAGCCCTAGATAAACATCCCCAACTGAAGGTGGTCAGATCTGGGTACCATCAGCCTTTCCACGTTCACCTGTAATGCAGAAGAGTTTGGTTTAATGAAACTCCAGCTGTCAAGAAATCTTGGGCAGTGGAGCTGGAAAGGTGGCTTAGAGGCTGCTCCTCCAGAGGTCCTGAGTTCAATTCTCAGCAGCCACACGGTGGCTCACAACCATCTATAATGAGATCTGGTGCCCTCTTCTGGCGTGCAGGCATACATGCAAGCAGAACACTGTATACATACTAGATCTTTAAAAAAAGAAAGAAATCTTAGCCAGGTTGATGGAAAATACAATTTAGAGAAGTAAGTGAAAGGCATCACACCTACAACCACGCCCGATAAATGAAATTTTGTTTTGTTATTTCGTTTTTCGAGACAGGGTTTCTCACTGTAGCTCTGACTGTCCTGGACTCACTTTGTAGACCAGGCTGGCCTTGAACTCACAGTGACCTGCCTGCGATTACAGGCATGCACCACCACGCCCCACTTGATAAATGAAATTTTTAAAAAGCCATTTGGTCTGGGGAGATGCGGACCTAAAACCAAACCCTGAGCACCTACAACAAAAGTCTTACACAGCCATGTACATCTGTAAAGTCGGCAGTGTTGGGGGTGAGACCAAAGGATCGGTGTACTGTTTGTTGAGAGACCCTGTCTTAGAAACAAGTGAAGGAGGGTAGAATAGGACCTGATCTCACGCAGACAGTACGCACCACATGATTTCTAAATGACAGGATCTGTTTCCAGCTACTCAGTGAGGTGCCTTTCTTTGCTATTGGGAGTGGAACCCAAAGCATCAAAGTGCCAAGTGAGTGAGTTATATCTGTGGTCTTGTACCTAGTTGTTGTTTTTTGTTTGTTTTTTTCTCCTCTCTGTTTTGTTTTTTAATCTTTCTGTCTCTGCACTAATGAGTAAGGATTTAAAGTTGTCAGAGAGAGTTGGACATCCTATCACATGCCTTTAATTCCAGCACTAAGGAGGCAGAGGCAGGCAGGTCTCTTAAGCTTGAGAACGGCCAGGACTACACAGAGAAATCCTGTCTACAAAAAAGAACAAAGGGATTGTTAGAGCACAGAATAGAATTGCAACAGGGATTATCCCCACGACTCTTTTAATAGTTTCTCATCAGCTCTGTCCAGGGACCTGTGAATGTCTCCTCTTCTCTTTGGCCCAGAGAGATTGGCAAACAGCCGATGGAACAGTTTTGCTGAAGTGTCTGCAAGGCTGGCCACTGTGTTTCTGTGCCCAGAGATGAGCTAGTGGGCTTTGCACCACCACTTCTTCTGTGTTCTCTCTAGGATTCAGTTTGCCTGTTCTGTATGCAAGTTTCGTAGCTTTGAAGATGAAGAAATTCAAAAACATCTGCAAAGCAAGTTTCACAAAGAGACATTGCGGTTTATAAGTACCAAGCTGCCTGACAAGACAGTGGAGTTCCTCCAGGTAAAGGGTGTGCAGTGTTTCTAGGTAACTCTGCAACTGTAAAGACCCTTCAGAGGGTCAAGAGGAATCATGGATTTCTTTTTACAATCTAAAGCTATTGTGCACGTTTCTGTGTCAGAGTGATAGTAGCTCTGACTACAGCGGCTTTTTCCCGTCAAGCTGCCGCAGTAGTACCTTCTCGCACTCCGAGCAGTTGAGAAATGCCGAGTGGTGTGTTCTCGTTTCATTTGGTGGCATCTCTCAATCCCTCTAGGAGTACATCATAAACAGGAACAAGAAAATTGAGAAGCGGCGTCAGGAATTGTTGGAGAAGGAGAGCCCTAAACCCAAACCAGATCCGTTCAAAGGTAAATTGTGAGCCCAGTGTCCCAAGTTATTCTGCTTTTAAAGGTACAGAACATGACTCCGTGCAGGCTGGCTGCTCTTCCAGAGGACTCAGGCTTGAGTCTTGTGTTTTTCAGGACGTGGGTGGGTGGGTGTTGCCCTGGCTCACAGAGACCCGCCTGCCTCTGCCTCCTGAGTTTGTTTCTTACGACCACATGGCAGCTCGCAGTCCTCTGTGGCTCCAGTTCTGGGGTTCAGGCGTCCTCTTTTGGCTTCTGTGCACATAGACATACAGACAGAATGCCCATACATATAAAATGAATCGATTGAAGAAGAAAAAGGAAAGAAAAAAAGGAGTGCAGAGATTTGTATAGCTCTACTTTATTTGGGGTTCTTTACATAGCTGAGTTTGTTTTTTAAGATGTATGTATTTATTATGTATGAAGTGCTCTGCTTGCATGTATACCTGCACGCCAGAAGGCAGGTCTTGTTGGTGTAGCTTTGGCTGTCGCAGACTCTAGGTAGACCAGGCTGGCCTCGCATTTACAGGGATTTTGTCATTGCAGACCTGGGACATAACTGACTGGTTTTTGTTTTGCTTTGTTTATTATCATTTGTTACAATGTATTCACTTTGTATCTCAGCTGTGGCCCCCTCCCTCAACTCCTCCTAATTCCACCCACCCTTCCTCTTCTCCCCCTATGCCCCTCTCCTAGTCCACTGATAGGGGAGGTCCTCCTCCCTTCTGTCTGACCCTAGCCTATCAGGTCTCATCAGGACTGGCTGCATCCTCTTCCTCTGGTGGCCTGGCAAGGCTGCACCCCCTCCCCCAGGGGAAGGTGATCAAAGAGGCTGCCGCTGAGTTCATGCCAGAGACAGCCCCTGCTCTCTTTACTAGGGAACCCCCTTGGAGACTATGGGTGTATGGGCTATGTCTGAGCAGTTTTAGGCCCTCTCCATGCATGATCCTTGGTTGGGGTATCAGTCTCTGCAGGACCCCCAAGGCCCAGTTTTGTTGGTTGGCTGGTTGGGTTTTTGTTTTTTGTTTTTTGTTTTTTTTTTTTACTCTGTTGGCCTCCTTTTGAAGCTCCTGTCTCTCGTCTTTCTCCCATCCCCTACCTCCCACCCTATCCCGATTTATCTCCCCCTTCTTTAGCTATGAGTCTCAGCCTCTGCTTCAATACCTCTGTCAGTGGATTCTTTCAGAGGCCATCTTGCAGGTTCCAAGACAGGGAACATAACTGACTCTCTCAACTTTGCTGTGGTTCACAGGCTTTACAGCAATGATTTTCATCCTTGGTACCTTACATAGCATTTTTTTGATTCTTTGAAAGCTACACACAACTGCATAACAGTTTATGAGAATGGTATGAAGCAACATGATGGTTCTCTCCTTGGTGTAGACACAGCTGGAAGGATGATGTATGGGCAAAACATTCCTCACAGTGGGCCAGATCTCCTATAGGAACATATAGGAGGGTGGCTGGGGGACACAATATGGACCTTTCTGGGAGGAGGGAGAAAACTGCTTATTTGGTTCCATTCCAGGGATTGGCCAGGAACATTTCTTCAAGAAGATTGAAGCTGCACACTGCTTGGCCTGTGACATGCTGATTCCTGCCCAGCACCAGCTCCTCCAGCGGCATCTGCACTCTGTGGACCATAACCATAATCGAAGGGTAAATAGTTTTGATGCCGGCTAGCTGCCGGTTGAATGAGGTTAGACCCTGTGTGTTGTATCAGGTCTTGCAGCAAGCCTGTCATCTTCCCACAACCTTCACTCCAGATTGTTTAAATGAAAGTACCTGGTATCCCCACCTACTTGGAAGCTGATTTAAGAGGCAGGCTTTCATTCTCTTGTTCTTTCTCTCCCCTTTGTTTCAGACAGGCTGGGCTGGAACTCAAAGATTTACCTGCCTCTGCCTCCACGCCCAGCCTGGCCCTGTCTCTTAAAAAGAGAAGGGGAGAAAAGACACAGACAGATGCTGATACATGGATTGCCTGTATGCAATAGCTGAGGTTCTGAATTGAAACTGTTTTCTACAGATTATACCAAGTTTCCTAGTTGCTGGGAAACTGGGTTTCTGTAAGGTGAGGCTAACATCTATTGAGAGTTCCGTGGCCTTGAACGAACGTGGTCCCTTTTTGTCTTCCCTTTATGATGAGGCTGAGGTTACCTGGGGATTAGCAAGGTTTTGTTGTTGCTGGTTTTTTCAACAACAACAAAAAAGTCTGATCAAGCCAGGCATGGTGGTGCACATCTGTAATCCCAGCACTCAGGGAGGCAGAAGCAGGCGGATCTCTGAGTTCGAGATCAGCCTGATCTACAGAGTCCAGGACAACCAAGACTGTTGTACAGAGAAACCCTGTCTCAAAAAACTTAAAAAAGTCTGATCAATACCATTGACCTTCCCCTGTAAATCCTACAATCACAGCTTGAAACAACTGGGGATTAAAAGCATTTGTTAGAGGAATTGCAACTGCACTCAACACGCTACAATACCTTATCGTAGTCATTTGCGCACCATTAGTTATGTTAGGCTAAGTCATCTAAAATATAGGGAGGATATGCATTAGGTCCTATGCAAATACTGGGCTGTGTTATAGGAGACTTAGAGTCCTTGGACTTGGTTTTCTGAAGGGAGTGTGAAGTCAGCTCCCTGCCATTTGGAGGCTCTGTAGGCCCAGAGCATCTGATCTGCTTTGTGTGCTTGCAAAAGCAGCTACTGATGAGGAGCGGTGGGTGTGGCTGCATTGCTGGCCGCTGGGTTAGCATCTCAATGCAGACCAGGGGCTGCTCCCCATTCCCCTTTCCTGGAACTCGCAGGCCCGCCCGCCTCAGCCTTCTGAGTGCTAGCCCACCATCGCTGGGCTCCAGCGCATCTCTTACTGCTTGCTGATTTTTTTTTCTTTAGATTTATCTTTATTTCATCTGTATGATTGTTTTGCCTGTTACATATTGTTATACCTGTACACTGGTTCCTGTGGGTCTCAGAAAAGCTCTAGAGACTCCATGTGGCTGCCCTGTGGCCACTAGGAACCAACCCTGGATCCTCTTCAACAGCAAAAAATGTTGTTAGCCAAAGAACATCTCTCCAGTTCCTTTTAGGGCTTTCCAAGACCAGCAGAACAGTCTACAAGCAAGGAATTAGTATATGAAAAGAGAGTCAGGAAGCAGACTGAGCTGCGTTTAGAGATGGCTAAGTAGAGGCTGGTGTCAAAGCTTTGCACAGTCTGTAAGCTTTGAGCTGTGAGGGCAATACAACCTCAAACTAAAGGTTTGCCCTTCCCTATTTAGTCCATACAACTTTTTATGTTGTTGTTGGGGGCGGGTGTTGGTTGGTTGGTCTGGAGATAGTCTCACTGAATTCACATGGTACATGCTCTTACGTGTGTCATACCTGCTTTTTGTTTTATAATACAATCTTTATACTTAGTTGCACTGCTTTCCTTTCATGGGCTCTCTGGTACTTTCATGTTTGGCATTTTGAAATTTTCCTCAAATGAAGATGGCAGTTGCGTGTCATGAAAGCTTAACATAGTAACCTAGTTCCCTTTCCCTCCCTCCTTCCTTCCTTCCTTCCTTCCTTATTTTATGTTTATTGATATTTTGCCTGCGTATGTGTCTGTCTGTGTGAAGGTGCCAGATCCCCTGGAACTGGACTTACGGAAAGTTAAGAGCTGCCGTGTGGGTGCTGAGAATTGAACCCAGGTCCTCTGGAAGAGCAGTCACTACTCTTAACTCCTGAGCCATTTCTCCGGCCCCAACCCCCAGTTTCATTGCTTAGTGATAAAATACCCTGACCAAAGACAACTTGGCAGAAAAAGGGTTTCACTAGCAAATCAGGTTATACTGCATCATTTCAAGGGTGTCACGGCCAACACCTGCTCACGTTTCATAGCCGAGCAGAGAGTGTGAGCCTGTGTGCTCAGTGCCCAGTGGTCTCACACAGTCCAGTAGCTGGGTGCCACCCTGCTGACCAGGCCAGCCTGGCCCAGGCAGTACAGCATTGAGACTTTAGCTGGGTGGTTGACAGTTAAATAATCACACACACCCTGGCTAGTCCTCTGGTTTCTCTTGGCTACTTTTAAAAGCCTGCTTTTGGTTGCCTTTGCAGTTGGCTGCTGAACAGTTCAAGAAAACAAGTCTCCATGTGGCTAAGAGTGTTTTGAACAACAAACATATAGTGAAGATGCTGGAAAAATACCTCAAGGTTTGTGTTTGGGAATCTAGTGGACCACAAAAGCTTTGGGGAGGAATGGAATGTAGTTAGGGTGCAGTGTTCATTATTTCTGAGTTTAAAAAAAAAAAAATGGAAGGACATCAGATCACACGAGGGTTAGATCTGTGACAGTCAGGGTTTTTAGAGACTCGGTTACTTACCTGTGACCTTGGTTGTGGTGCTGTTCATTGGATCACTGCATTACGCTACTCACACTCAACACAAAAAGACATGACTGTAAGCTCTAAAGGACTGAGCTGTTCCTGGTGGTATGCTCTTCAGAAAGCATCCAAGCTGGGTAGAGTGACATTCCTGTAGTTCTAGCTACTCTGGAGCAAAGGGAGAATCAATTCAGCCCAGGAAATTGAGATCAGCATGGCAGCATAGCAAGACCTGGTCTCAAAACAATGAAATAAGTCAAGCTATAAATGAAACAAAAAGTACTGAGGTTGTGTGGTGGCACACACCTGTAATACTAGCTTTTGGGAGCCAGACAGGAGGATGACTGGATTTAAGGCAACCAGGACCATTCTAACGGTAGGCTGTAAACAGCGCAGACAGGGTCTGTGGGTGGCGCTGGTGGGAGAGCACGTGTTTAGCATGTATGATTACTTGGGTTTAATCCTCAATACCCCAAAATATGTGTGTTCATTAACAGATAATAGGCTGTGAATTTGAGGAGGACAGAGACCACTCATATGAGAAATTCTCAATAAATAAAAATAAACTAACCAAGCCGGGCATGGTGGCTCATGCTTTTAATCCAAGCGCTTGGGAGGCAGAGGCAGCTGCATCTCTTTGAGTTTGAAGTCAACCTAGTCTACGAAGAGGGTTCAGGACAACCAGGGCTTATTACACAAAGAAACCCTGTCTCAAAAAAACCAGTAAAAATTACCCAACCAAATTTAATCTAATCTGTAAACTTTGAAGGCTGCTGTCTACTGCTTGTAGTCTGCTGCTTTGCAGACTCTGGTCCTGAAAACAAGAACTCCTCATAAGCTGGGCTGCTGTTGGGCTGTGGCACTGATCTGTGTTCCCTCTTTGTCCAGGGTGAGGATCCTTTTGTCAATGAAACAGCTGCTGACCTTGAGACAGAAGGAGATGAAAATGTAGGAGGAGAGGAGAAGGAGACGCCAGAGGAGGTAGCTGCAGAAGTATTAGCAGAGGTGATTACAGCGGCAGTGAGGGCTGTCGAGGGGGAAGGAGAACCAGCCACAGAGCATAAAGTCCTAGATGAAGTGGGAGGCCCTGCAGATACAACAGAGGCCAGTAGTGACCCCCACCCTGAAAAGCTGCCAGAGGAGCAGACCTGTGAAACGGCGCCTGAAAGCAGCAACACTGAAGACAAAGCCAGAAGTGAGGCTGCTGAGGCCACAAATGAAGTCATTGTGCCAGCAGCAGAGGCAGAAAGCCACATACCTGTTGCTATCCCAGGAATCATGGAAGATGAAGTGGGACAAACTGATGCAGAGTCCAAAGATACTCCCCCAGAATGACCTTTTCTTCCTGTTTAAAGGGAAGTGTATCATGTGCTGTCTTTGGTTTATAAGCAGCACTGGGGAGTGTGTTTGGTGGAAAGACTTGGCCATCTCCTTCCCAGTATCCCTCAAGGACTGATGCTATACAGTGGCTGGTTTCCCACCTCTGTTAAAATACAAAAAGAGGTAAACCATTTTCCCAAGTGGCCTTTGATGGCTCTCTGTGCACTGCAGTTAGAATAATAAAAGTAGATCTTCCTGATAACTTGTTAAATACTGAAACTGACAGAACGTGAAGGTGTGGTTTGTTTTCCTTTTGGTTTTTTACTTGGGAAGCAGCTTGATAAGAATATATAACTTTTGTTGTTTATTCACCTGCATGGCACACACGGTGTGGGACATAAGGTTCAACCCTCCAAGTGGGTGAGAGCTGACATTGTGCCCCCTCACCAGTAAACGGGACCTGCCTAAGATCAGACATTTTTAAGGCCTTTATTTTCGCTTTGACATTGAGATAGCATCTTAATTGACCTAAGCTAGCCTCAGAACTCATTCCTCCTGTGTCAGCCATGCCCAGCTGGGCTTTGGTTTTATAATACACTGTGTTCTAAGTTCCTCAGATGTGTCAGCATCTTGTTAACATTAGACATCTGCCATGTGACCGTGGCCTGTGCATGAGGTCTGAGAAAGCCCCGCCATAGGGGGCTGTTTTATAGGAAGCATACCCACCTGAGCCTCTAGCATGATGGGACTGCCAAAGGCATTGGTTCTCACTGTTGAGTGATTGCTAGTTAGTCTGATGATTTACCTCTTTGTGTTCCACCTCTCAATTAGTGCAGGATTTTTTTTCCTCTTTATTTCGTTATTCCCACCTAAAGTATTTAGGAAGAAAACAAGAAATTGCTCTATAAATGGAAGACAAATACAAGTTTCCATAGCTCATACAGTTAAGATGTTTCATTTAAGCAAATAGTTTTCTTTGACCATTCTGCATCTGAGAATGGGAGGCTTAGCATGTCTTTTTATAGGGCCAGAATGATCATTTCCCCCTCCTGAAATCAATTGCTTTGTCCATCTGCCTGTACACGGTTCACATCTTGGAAACGTCAACCAGTGGAGAATTCGAAAAGGCAGTAGTTCCATCAGCACTTCTGTCAAGGAGCATTCATTACTAGAGGATGTGAGATGAACTTTGAAAATACCAATGTCAAAACCTAATGAGCAATAAAGTGATGCCACTGAAACATTTCTGTTCTGTTCCTGTTTTTGTTGTTTTCAAGGCAGGCCTGGTGACTTTTCTGTTCATTAATTGCTGGTTAGATGTGGTCTGAGTGTGTGTGTCCCTGTTGTAGTGATAGAACCTAGGACCTCATGGCAAGCAGTTCTTTTTCACATTTATGTAGTGTGTGTATGTGAACCGTGCCATGGTGTGCATGTGGAGGCCAGGGGACAATTGTGGGTGTCGGGGATCCAGTGCATTAGGCTTGCCAGCCAGCACCCTTAACCTAATGAGATCTCCCCAATTTTTTTTGACAGTTTTCCTAGGCAGCTTTCCTGCCTCAACCTCCAGAGTATTGGGAGTACAAAAAAATTACGTTGACAATTAAACAGCAAGTGTGAAAAAGACTTAACTAAATTTTTCTTTGTTTTTTGAGAACAAGGTTGTTATGTGTTGTCCTGACTGCCCTGGAACTCACTAGACCAGGCTGGCTTCTCTGCTGAGTATATCACCTGGCTTGCCATGAGACTTAACTTTTTTTTAAGCAAGCCATTGAGAAACATGATTTTCAGTGTGTGTGTGTTCCCCCACAACCCATATGGATTATTTTATTATACACAGTTAAGTAAACTCATTCCTCAAAATGAATAATTATTTCAGTTGAAAAATGAAGTGCCGCTGGGTGGTGGTGCATGCCTTTAATCCTAACACTTGGGAGGCAGAGGCAGGTGGATCTCTGAGTTTGAGGCCAGCCTGTTCTACAGGGTGAGTTCCAGGACAGCCAGGGCTACACAGAGAAATCCTTTCTCAAAAAAGCAAAATTGAAGTGCCTTGTGGGTTTAACAGGATAAATTAGGCTGCCTGTTTTAAGGTTAAGTAAGAATTAGTGCTAGTCCTGTCTGTGACAAAAGTTTTTAAGAAACTATCTTTTATATAGTGTCTTGGCATATTTTTTGTTTAAAAGTAGGGATATGTGTGTTTTGGTTTGGTTTTGGTTTTGGCTTTTTGAAACAGTCTGTAACAGCCCTGGCTGTCTTGGACCCAGGCTGGCCTCCAAACTCAGAGGTCCACCTGATTCTGTTTCCCGAGTGCTGGAAGTAAAGGCACGTGCTACCACACCTGGTACTTGCTTTTACAGTTTTCCTTCTCTTAAAAAATTGCATTTGCTTTTATCTGTTTTAGAAAAAAATGACATGACCACATATGCCTTCTCTGTGGCGTCCTGTATAAGAACTGCTCATGTTCATGTAGCTGTTCAGCAGGACAGCCACCATTTAAGCAACCTGGGCTGAGTCCAGGGTAAGTCTTCATGACTGCCACTACCGTGAGCCTTCCTCAAACCTTCAGTGTACCAGCAAGCTGTGCAGTTGCAATGCCTGGCCATAGAATCTCAAATGTCATCAAGGTAAAGCTAACTTTTTTCCCCATTTTTTTCTTTTTAAATAAAGTGGTTGCTACAAATAACAATCTGTGGTAATGTCCCCAGGCCCTTCCTCCTTTGACCCTCAGAATTCTTCTAAACGGTTTCATTTTCATTTTCAAATTTAAAAAACTTTAATTTTATTTCGTGGTCCTAAGATTCCAATATAGAATGAAACTTTTTTTCTTTTTTGAGACAGGTTCTTATATAGCCTTGACTGTCCTGGAACTAACTATGTCTGCCTGTCTGGCCTTCAATTCATAGAGATCTCCCTGTCTCTGCCTCCTGAGTGTGGAAATTAAAGATGTGTGTCATATGTGTGTGTGTGTGTGTATGGTACATGTGTGCTGGTGCCTGTGCAGTCCAGAAGCCTCAGATAGCTCAGAAATGAAGGTGCGAGCAGTTGTAAGTCAGCTGACATGCTGGGGAACAAAAATATTTAAAATATTTTTTAATTTTTATTTGTATTGGTGTTTTCCATGTATGAATGACTGTGAGGATAGCCAATCCCCTGGAAATGGAGTTATATACAGTTTGTGAGCTTCTATGTGGGTGCTGGGAATAAAACCAGGGTCCTCCTGAAAAACAGCCAGTGCTCTAAACTGCTGAGCCATTTCTCCAGACCCAGATTATTTTAATTTTAAATAAATGCACTAGCCAGGCATGGTAGCACACGCCTGTAATCCCAGCAGACAGGGAGGCAGAGGCAGGCAGATCACTGTGAGTCCGAGGCCAGCCTGGTCAGCCAGTCCAGGACAGCCAACGCCATACAGAAAAACCCTGTCTTGAGAAATATATATTTATTTTTGTTTTTAATTCAATTTTTTTACCTACCACAGTACATGACCTCAAATACTTTTTAACTATCAGATAATTTTTTTAATATTTATTTTTATGTATATGAGTGATCTGTCTTCACATGTACCCAGAAGAGGGAATCAGATCCCATTATAGATGGTTGTGAGCCACCATGTGAGTTGCTAGGAATTGAACTCAGGACCTCTGGAAAAGCAGCTAGTGCTCTGAACTGCTGAGCCATATCTCCAGCCTCCCCCCCCCCCTTTTAAGGGGTAATATATCCCAGCCTGACCTTATTTTTGATATAGACCCAAAAATGATTTTGAACTCACAATCTTGCCTTCATGTCTTAAATGCTGGGATTACGGTCATGTGCCACCATGCTTGACTGATGACTTTATTATGTTACGTGAGTATAATTTGAGACAACCTTAACCTGTGTTCCTGCGTCAGCTGTGACTCAGTTCCTTTGGAGTGAAAGCTTTTTTGTGTCAACATATGAGATTGATCCTTACACAAATGTTTTTCCACAATAACTGCTTGTTATATGTATTTTAAGGGTTAGGCAGTGTGGTGCATGACATCAAGTTCCAGGACAGTCAAGGCTACACAGGGAAAGCCTGCCTCAAAAACAAAACCAAACCAAAGGCCTCCCCCCCCAAAAAAAATCCTTTTTATTTTTTTTTTGGGGGGGGGAGGGTGTAGTGTTTCACTGTTTTTATCAATGTAACTGTGACTACTTGCAAAAGAGCCTCAAGAACAGGACAACTGAAGTGTCTTCATAGACAAAGGGAAGGGTTGGAGGCTGGATCAAAGGCATGATGGTTAAGAGCACTTGGTGCTTATGAAGTGGACCGAGCTGAGTTTCCAGCATCCATGGCAAGTGGCTTACAACTGCCTGTGACTCCACACACAGAGGGTCTTGCACTGCTTGGCCATAGGCCTCTCTCTGTATGCACATCCTCAACATTGTTAAATAAACCTTGATGCTAGAGGAATGGCTATTTAAGAACACTTGCTGCTTTTGCAGAGAATTGGGGTTCACTTCCTAGCAAACACATTAGTAACTTCAATGTCAAGGGATCCAAAACCCTCTTTTGGACTCCATGGACACCAGGAAGACATGTGTTATATATAGATACATACATGCAGGCAAAACACTGAAACCCATAAGATCTAACAGAATTTTAAGACTGGGTTTCTCTATGTATCTCTGGAGGTCCTGGAAGTCACTCCGCAGAACAGCTGGCCTCAAACTCACAGAGATCCACCTGCCTCTGCCTCCCCGACTACTGTGCGTCCAGCCATCTCTTAACACTAGAATTACAAGGCCCTCTGAATCAACTAAGTAGTAAGGTTCATATGTTTTTTATAAAACTGTTTCTCTTAACCTAGCTATCACACAAATAATTGAGACTCTATTATATTAACAAGCTTCACAGCACAAGAACTGAGCAGTTATTACTTTATTCTTAACCTTCTAAGTGAAGTTGGCTTCTCCCAGTGCACATCCCAGCAATACTTGTACCTTTTAGCTTTCCGTGTTCCAGCTCTCTCTCTCCTGGTGTCACCTGAACCTTTCATGTACTTGAATCTCCTACTTCCTCCTTTAACTCTTTCTCCCCTGACTGGCAGGAAGTCCAGTTCTATTCTCTCCCCTGCTCAGTGATTGGCTGTAAGCTGCTTTATTGGATATCAGGGAACAAGTGGGGAGCAGTGTTTACACAACATTGAGACAGGAGATTCTTAGAACAAGGATTGCAACCAGATATATGGGATACAGAAATCGGCATTTGAATTACACGATAACCTTATGCCTACACTCATGAGCTGACAGACTGCATCAGCAAGCAGTGGGTCAAGGCCAGTCCTCTGCGCATACATGAGAGCTTTCAGCTTAGGGTGTTTGTCTGTTTGTTTGTTTTTAAACAGAACTCCTGACAGTGTAAACAGTGGGTGTCTACTTCTTGTTCCTGCTCCTGGAGCTCTTTTCTTTCTGTTGGGTTGCCTTTTCCACTCCATATTTTATTTTGCTATGTTTGGTTATCTTGTAGAAGCCTGTTCTTTTCTGAGACAGAAAGTGGACCTGGGGCTGGAGAAATGGCTCAGCGGTTAAGAGCATTGACTGCTCTTCCAGAGGTCCTGAGTTCAATTCCCAGCAACCACATGGTGGATCATAACCACCTGTAATGGGATCTGATGCCTTCTTCTGGTGTGTGTGTGAAGACTAAGTACTCACATAAAAAAAATAAATAAATAGTTAAAAAAAAAAAAAGAAAGTGGACCTGGAGGGGAGTGGGGACAGAGAGGAACAGGGAGGAGTAGGCGGAGGGAAAACTATCATCAGAATATATTATATGAATATTTTCAATAAAAGGGAAAAAGAAAAAGATATATGTAACTTATGTGTGTCTGCATGTATATACACCAGAAAAGAGCATAGGATCCTATAGGACTACAGTTATAGACGGTTGTAATCTACCATGTGAGTAACTGAACTCAAGACCCCAGGGAGAGCCAGGAAGTGATGGCACACACCTTTAATTCCAGCATGCAGGAGGTAGAGGCAGTCGGATCTCTGTGAGTCCAGGGCCAGGCTGGTCTACTGGTCTACAGAGCAAGGACAGCCAGGGCTACATGAAGAAACCTTGACTCCAACCCGACACCCCCCTGATCCCCACCTCCCAGCCCCACCCTCAAAAAAAAAGACCTCTGGAAGAGCAGCCTGTACTCTTAATCTGAACTGCTGGGCCATCTCTCCAGTCCATAAAAATAAAAATAAAAATAAATTTTAAAAAAGAAAGGAAAAATGGATGGGGAAGGTTATTATACCTCATATTATTATACCATGCATGATTCCCCCAACTCTTTTCTGCACGCCTCCAGTTGTAATCCTCCAGAGCTTTACAAGGACTTGGGACTTGGTAGAGAACATGGGATGTGGAAGGCTGACTGCTGGACCCCATCTATGCAGCTCAGGGAAAGCTGCCATCCACCAGGGGTGAGAGTCTTTAGTGATGCAGCTTCTTTGAGATCCTTCATGTTCTGTAAATAAGACCAAAAAT
>CM053753.1:32792290-32871957 GCA_028658305.1 Pachyuromys duprasi | reverse complement strand
TCTAATGGCCTCTTCTAGCTTATCTGAGCACCTGCATTCATATGTACACAACACACAAATACGAATAATAAAATCCTAGGCCTGCCTGGGAAGTGGTGACACACACCTTTAATTTCAGCACTTGGAAGATAGAGACAGGTGGATCTCTGAGTTCCAGGCCAGCCTGGTCTACAGACCAAGTTCCAGGACAGTCATCGCTAAAAAACAACAAAGCTATCTTGAAAAACTAAAAACCAAACCATACCAAGACCACCCCCCCAAAAAAAAAAAGAAACAAAGCTAGACCTGGGGAAATGACTCAGTGGATGAAGTGCTTACTTTAAGGTGAAAAGCAGTGGAGGAAGATACATCAACCTATGGCCTTCATCTTCTACCTTTGCTTTCACAGGCTAGCATTCCTGTGTGTGTAACATATAGGCACATACCCAGTCCCTTACCCCCTACTCCTAAACCAATCTTGCTTGTTCAGTGGAATAATGCAAGGGGCTGGAGGTAAGCTTAGTGGTAGTGTGAGGTCCTTGGAAATAGAAACATCATGCATGCAATATGCACACCTTTCTATTTTCTAGTAGCCATATTTGTTTACAAGACATACAATTAAGTACACTAATCTTTTAACATTTATTGTGCACATGTGCAAGTGCAGACATTATTGCACAGCTTGTAGGTCTTTGCTCCCTTCACCATGTTAAATGCCTGGAATTGAAATCAAGTGTTCTATTACAATTTCCCCAGGAATAGATAGCCTGCTGTCCTTCAAGGAAGCGCTTCAAGGCATGGTGGTGGTTCATTGCCTTGATTCTCAGCGCTCAGGATGCAAAGGCAGGCAGATCTTTGTGAGATGAAGGGCAGCCTGGTCCAGGAGAGCCAGGGCTACGTAAACAAAACAAAACAAAATAAAATTCAGAATGTTTTAAAGGGTGGCACAATAAAAATGAGAAAGTTAACAACTCAAAAGTTTTCAGGAAGTCCCTGAAATTGCCCAGATACACTAGACCTCTCCCAAATTTACAGAAGCAGTGCAGATTGCTAAGACACTCTCAGTAGCTGGTTTACTACACTTTCTGGCCTGCCAATCTGCTTACAAGTCATCTACAAGCTCATTTTTTTCTAACATTTTTTTTTTCTAATGCTGGGGTGGGATTTTGGTGAGGCAGCTGAGTCATTTCTGCCCCTGTAAATAACCTTTTACCCATACTCCTGTAAATAACTGATAAAACTCATTGGTTTACTAAGATGGACTTTGGGCATAGCCTTACCTTGATTTGTCACTGGTTCCCTTTTGAGATGAATGCATAGTGTTCATGTTTCTTTCATATTGTCAAAGATCAGATCAAGCTCTGTGGAAGGCTCCTTTATCAGCTGAGCAATCTCACAGTCCCTTAAACATTGTATTTTGTATAACTCTTATATGTCAAAATTATTTCAACATGTAATCAATATAAAAGTAATGTATGTTACACTTTTTATACCTGAAATTTTAAAATTAATTTAAAAATCACAAAGATTTATGTTTTGCTATGGCATGTATGTTTGTATGTATGTATGTATGGGTGACTGGTGCTCATGTAAGTCAGAACCAGAATTACAAATGGTGATGAACCAAAATGTGGGTGCTAGAAACGGGACCCCAGGTCCTCTGCAAGAGCAACAAGTGCTGTTAAGTACTGAGCCATCAGAAATGTTTTCAATCAAGCATGCAGTTTACAACAATTCTTCATCTGGGACAGCCTCATTTTAAGCACTCAATTGACCCATGGAATTGCTAGCCTTAGATATACCACAGGACTAAAAGTAAACATCAGTGCAGTAACGTTAGGGATTGGAAATATAATGCTAAGTGGCTAAGAGCACTGGCTGCTCTTATAGAGAATTTGGGTTTGAATTTGGGTTTGATTCCCTGCACCCGCATGATGACTCACAACTATTTGTAACTCCAACTACATATACATACACATATACATAAAATGCAATTGTTAAACTTAAATAAATTTATGAAGTAGTAACTTTATTATGATAAAACAATAGTGAATAAGACACAAGAGACACTTATTTTCACATTATATTCTTTTGAATTGTTCAATTTAAATGGCTTTATTACATTTATTAAGAATGAGTAGGGGCTGGAGAGATGGCATTGGCTGTTCTTCCAAAGGTCCTGAGTTCAATTCCCAGCAACCACACGGTGGTTCATAACCAACTATAATGTGATCTGGTGCCCTCTTCTGGCCTGTAGACACAAATGCAGGCAGGATACTGTATAAATAATAAATAAATGAATAAATCTTAAAAAAAAAAAAGAATGGGTAACATTTACGAGGCATGGTGATACACCTCTTTAATTCCAGCACTTGGGGAGACAGAGGTAGGTGGATCACTGTGAGTTCAAGGTCAGCCTGGTCTACAAAGCAAATCCAGGACAGCCAAGGCCACACAGGCCACACAGAAAATTCTTCTTTCAAAAAAACCCAAATAAATAAATAAATAAATAAATAAATAAATAAATAAAATAAAGCAAAAATATAAAAGTAAAATTAAAAGGAAAAAGAAAAAAAGAAAGAGAAACATTTAAAATGAATCATTTGAATTGTTTGTGTGGGGCTCAGGTCACAAGATGCTTGCCTTGTATGTATGCCCTTCATTTTACCCCCAGCACTGCACATGACCAGCCATGTTGGCACACACCTGCAAGCCTAGAACTGGAGATGGAGAATAAGAAGCTTAAGGTCATTCTTACATACAGTTCAAGTTTAAGGCCAGCCTGGGCTAGATGTACTCATGTACTTTATGTTTCATTCCTTAATATTTTTTTTTCTATTTGGTTTTTAGAGACAGTTATGTTTAGTTGTAAAGTTCAAAATGGTTGAAAGAAAAGTTACAGGTACTTCTAGATAGGTAGGATTAAATTCCCTTTCAATAACCCTTCACAAGTTGTTGTTGCTGAGGACAGGGTTTCTCTGTATAGCCTGTCTGTCCTGGAACTCACTCTGTACACCAGGCTGGCCTGGAACTCAAGAGATCTGTCTGCCTCTGCCTCCTGAGTGCTGGGGTTACATGTGTGCACCACTACTGTCCAGAAATTCCCTTCTTCCCCCCACTATTCTTTAATATCTGTTTTGGGTTTTAGTGTTATAAATAGTAATAGTCCAAAGATGATGGCACACACCTGTAATCCTAGTACTCAAGAGAGTGAGGCAGGCGGACTGAGATCAGCCTGGGATATACAGCAAACAAAAGCAAATAATATGAATAACTAGAAATAAATAAATAAACATTTTAAATTGTAGGTTTGGGGAGTATATTTCAGTGGTAGCACACTTGCCTGACGTGTTCAAGACATTGGGTTTAATTACTAACAGTTCAAAATCAGTAAACTAAATAAACAGTAAAAGGAGTTTGAGACGGCTCAGCCAGCCAAGGACCCACATGGTGGAGGGATGGACTCCTCCTCCTGTCTTCTGGCCTGGAAGCCTACACACATAAAGGTGTGTATACCTCATTCCAGTACACAGTCACACAAACAGTTTCAAACAAAAAGAACGGGGCAGTATTTCCCAAAGGAGTTTTGAGATACAGCCTCAAAAGCTATTGTGCCCCTTCAGGCTGGATTGAATTTTTCAGATGAAGTGTGACTAATAAAATGAAACTTCAAGGCAGAGATAGGAGATCTCTGAGTTCCAGGCCAGCCTGGTCTACAGATACGGCCAGGGACACACAGTGAAACCCTGTCACAAAAAGAAAAAAAAAGAAAAAAGAAAAAAGAAAACTTCTGCATGGAATATAATCCTGGGACTTGCTACATTCCTTTACTTTATTCTTGTTTCTGTTTTTTTTTTCCAGACAGGGTTTCTCTGCGTATCTCTGGCTGCCCTGGAATTCACTCTGTAGACCAGGTTGGCCACTTTGAACGGGTATCTGCCTGCCTCTGCCTCGAGAGTACTGGGATTAAAGACATGTACCACCACTATCCAGCTTTAAACAGCCATTTTTTATATCTCTCGGTGGGGGGAAAAAAAACCACGCCAGATTTTATTTTGCCTTGGAACTGGCAGCTCCAAATTGTTTTCAAAAGATTTGTTGCCTGAAACACTAATAAATTAAATTAGTAACAGAAAAGAACTGTGGATGGGGGCAGTGCAGCTCAGAGCTAATATCATTTGGTTTCCTTAATCACAATATACAAAGCCCGGTCCAGTGGTGCAACTGTCTTTTATCCTAGAACTGGGGAGGTTGAAGCAGGTGCATCTGTGAGGGCAGCTGGTCTACACAGTGAATTCCAGGACAGCCAGAGCTACAAAGCAAGACCTTGTCTCAAAAAAAGAAAAAGGGGCTGGAGAGCTGGCTCAGAGGTTGAAAACACTCGCACTAGCTGTTCCTTCAAAGGTCCTGTGTTCAATTCCCAGCAACCACATGGTGGCTCATGACCATCTATAGTAAGATCTGGTGTGCAGGCAGAATGTGGTATAAATAACAAAAGAAAGACAAGAAACTGAAAACAACACCAGTTGTTACTCTAAATTTATTTTAAAATTGTAAAATTAAGTTTTTTTGAGAAAAGATCTCACTAGATAGCCCTGTCCGACCTGTTAATCCCTATGTGGACCAGGACAGCCTGAACTCAAAAAGATCTGGCTGTCTCTGCCACCAAGTGCTGGGATTAAAGGCATGTACCACTATGTCAGAGTATTTTTTTTTAATTTTAAAATATATTACATCTATCCATTTTTGTGTAGACACAGCCACATCTTCCAAAGAACAACTTTCAAGAGCTGGTTCTCCATTTCCACTATGTGCCAGGGATACAATCGAGCCTGAAAGCTTGGGGATAAACATTTTTACCTACCGAACCACCTCACCGACCCTGTCATCCCTTACTTACACAATTCATATGTAATAGCCCACCTCCGTTTCTGATCGTCTTTTGGGAACAGCATGCAAAATTAGAAGATATTTAGCAAGTTTCAGCGGTTTGCAACCCAAAGTTAGAAGCTTTAACAGATGTTACAATTACTTTATTCTTCGTAACTAATCACATCTCATAATAATGATCACGGTTAAAGGTGAAACTTAATTTTCGATGGCTTAGTTAGAATCTACCAATGACTTACCTTTGGTTAATCATGAGGGAACAGAATGTAGAGAATACTTTCATTATTTGTTGTGTTGCTTTTTCAAAGACTATTTATTTAGTTGGGAGGTTAGAAGGCCACTCCTAGGGATGGGTTCTCTCCTGCCATGTGGACCCCAGGAAGTCAGGAATGGCAGCAAGTGCCTGTATCCACCGGAGCCGTCCCACCAGCCCTTCTTAGTTTTTTGTGTGACAGTCTCACTATGCAGGGAGATCTGGCTTTTAACCTATCATCCTGCCTCAGCTTACTTGTTTTTTTCCATCCATCGGCCTTCTGAGTGCTGGAATACAGGCATGTTCAACTATACTCAGGAGATTACTTTCTTGGTATTCAATTGTTTTAGTTTATACAAATATCAAGCTACCAGAACATACATACGTATATACACATACGTGTATCAAGTTGCTGGTAATTTGTTATATGTATTTACATATACATGTATTTCCCCCTGCTGGGTCACGGTGTCCCATGCTTTTAATCCTAGCACTCAAGAAGCAGAGACAGGTAGATCTGTGAGTTTGAGGCCAGCCTGGTCTACAAAGCCAGTTCCAGGAAAGCCAGGGCTACATACTGTCTGGAAAAAAAATAAATACTATTTTCCTTCGTTCCTGGAACCTGAGTGTTAATTGAGAAGTTCCAGGATTACAGGTATTACCATCATGCTTGGGAGGAAAAGTTTGCTTTCTTTGTGGTGCTTAGGACTGAATCTATAGTATTGCAAACTAACCAACACAGCATTCCTATTCTTGCTTTTTTTTTTTTTTCTTCAATAAGACTAAAAATACTCAGGGCAAAAGAGGAATGGTGTGATTATGTGTCTGTCCAAATATGAACAATTTCACGTGTACTAGCAGCCTAAATCTAACTTGTACCAATCATAGGCAAGGTCAAGGTGCATTTTCAGTCCCAGCACTTGGTAGGCAGAGGCAGGGGGATGTCTGGGCATTCAAGGCCAACATGGTCTACAAAGCCAAGTTCCAGGATGGCCAATCATGTTGTACAGTGAAACCCTGTCTCAAAAAACCCTCAAAGATCTTCTGTATTCCAGGCTGGGATGTTTTGCAAGCCCCAGAAGGGTTACACAGCTAATTTAAGAGTATGCTGGGAGCTGACTCACTCTTTAAGTATTAAAATTATCCGGAGGACAAGAAAGAGAGTGCCTTAGGCTTAGATATCAGTACTGATCAATCTTTAGATTTTCTACAGAGGCCAGCCAAGAAAGAAGGCCTGGGTGTGGTGTAAGAATTCTTAAGATTCTGCTCTGGAAAAAAACAAACCAAAACAAAACTAACAACAACAAAAACCCCAAAAAACCCCTGATGGCTTATTCCCTTACTTCAGACTATACTGATACAATGATACAAGGGAGATGATTCCATAAACCGTGTAGTGAATGAGTGACAAATGTCTGTTTTTCAGCAACTGACAGGCCACGCCACCTCCCGCACCGCAGCCCCAGTAACTGCCGTCCTCCGGCCTCCGCCTCTTTTCGAGTTTGCCGTCCGGAGCACCGTCAAGTATTCTGGACGCCGTCCTTAGCCTGGGACGACTGGCCGCTCCGCCGCGGGGGCTCCTCCCTCGAGCCTTCGCGACGGCTTCCTCCGCCCCTCCGTCCGCAGGGTCCTCTTCTCAGCTCGAGCGGTCCGTCGGAGCACGCGGGTCGTCTCCCAAGGGCCCCCCGCCCTCAGCGCTCGTCCCGCCGCCGCTTGTTGCGAAACTCCCCGAAGCTGGGAGGGCCGGCCGGCGGGACGCGCACGCCGGGCGGCGGCGACGACGCGGGGCCGCGCGCGCAGCGTGCGCGGTGACGTCAGTGCGCTGGCGGCGGCGGCAGGGCTGTTTGTTCTGCTCTTCCCGCAGCCGAGGAACCGAAGCAGTGGCGGCGGCTGCGGCAGCGGCGGCGGCTGCCGGCGGTGCCCGCGGGCGAGCGGGCCCTGTGAGCGCGGCGGCGCGGCGGGCGCGGCGGGCGGGCCCCGGCTCGGCGCAGGCGGCCCGGACACCGTGCGGCGGCGTGCGGCCTAGCGTCTCAGGTGAGGACCGGTGTCCTTCGCGGCCGCGAGGCGGGCTGCCGGGGCCCCGCGGCGCAGCCCGCGTAACCTGCATTGCGTAATGGAGCGGGTGCGCCACCACCTACGCCATCGGCGCGGCGCGGGGGCGGGGAGGCCGCAGCTTAGTGGGCCCGGAGCCTGCCGCCTCTCGCGCCCTACCGGGGGCCGCCCGCGCCGTTGGTACGGCGTCGGCCGGGGTGGGCTCGAGGGCTTCGCACCGGGGCGGTTGCGGCCGCTGCCGTCTCCCTTGGCGCGGGCGTCAGCGGGGACCGGGACCGGGGGCGCGGGCGCCCTGGGCGGCGGGCCGGGCGGCCGGGGGCGGGCGGGGGGCGGGCCAAGCGCCCGGCACTTCCTGCCGCCGCCATTTTGTCAAGTGAGGAGGAGGAGGAGGAGGAAGCGGCTGCCGCGGGATCCGCGGTGCATGCCCGGCCCGGTAAGTCCGGGCCCGGGATGCTCGCCGCGGGTACCGCTGCTTCCCCCTGGTTGCGGCTTCCCCTCGGGGCGGGCCGCTCCTGCGCGTTGTGCACTGGCGGGTTCTCCTTCCGTCACCTGGGTCCTCCTGCCTGTGCTGGGATAGCGAGTTCTCGCTTCCATAAGTCTCACCTTCCCGGCCGTCCCTGGAACTCTGCCTAGAAAGAAGTAGAAGATCTGTCCACGGGGAGAGGGCTGCCACCGCACGGCGGACCCAGGGGACAGGAGGGGCAAAGGAGCAGGAGTACCCCTCGGCCCACCCACACCCAGCCTGGAAGCCCGCTCTGTGGGGGCTTTGTTTTGCTGGGTTTATGTTCGCTGGCATCCCTTGCAATGGCCTCTTTTATTTGCAGGTGTGTGTCGGTTTAGGGTGGGGATGTGGGGGAGTTGTGATTCAGCAAAATGACCCTCCACCCATACACAAACACGGAATAAAAAGCACTTAAACGGGATGCCCCCAAGGCCGGGCCTTGGTTGGAGAAGGGAAATCCCAAGTTAATGTAGTGGACAGTGTGAATACTTGTGCTCAGGCCGGTGGATGAGTCATGTGCTTCTGCTTAGTGGCTGACCTCCCTTAACTTAAGACGAGCCTTTTTTTTTTTTAAGTGTTTTAATCTGCTTGTTTACTTGTTTATGCTTTATGCAACCTGGTGAGATTATATTCTGTGTGTATATGTTAGATGCCAGTGATACCTTGCAGCAGGCCTGTTGAGAATTGAAATGTCTTTACTTACCATCAAAGGGGGCAGTAATAGACCCAGTTACTAAAATCCAACTGGCAGTGTACTTCTAAGCCAATGTGCTCTTTAGTGCAGTAATAAATGGTTGGAAAAATCTTATGAATGGAGATGTCAACTTTTTAAAATTGTTAGTCCCTGGAATTGGTAGATCTTGGAAGTTGTAAAAGTCTTGCACAAAAATGAAAAGGATTTGTGAATGTATTTTCAATTGCAAGAAGGCTTTAGATGGCACTGTGTTTTATGGACTTTGCAATAACTTAAAAGAACATTCTTTTCATTTTAATTTCGAATGGGGCTGGAGGGAACCAACCTTCCCCCAGAGCTTCAACCAGAAAGGCTTGAGAAGATCAAACTGTCAGATACTTTACTTTGTGTTGATCAAATCGGCCAGTAAAATCCATTACAGAATATATTGTTGCCCTGTTGTCCACAAGATCTCTGGTAGACATTAGACTATTTAAAGACTCAAATTTGACCAAGTCTCTTAAAATGGTGTTGGTTGGTTTTACATGGAAAAACTGCCCCCTTTTATCTTGCTAGCATTCTGCACATGCAAATTACTAAAGCTTAAGAGATTTTGCCTACTAATGAAAGCTAGGATGCCAAAGTGGCAGGGATGTTCGGGTGTTGTCTACTTGTGTGTAGTCTGGAGGGCTGCAAGGGAAAAATAGCTAAGAATTGCTGGAGAACCTTAGATTACTTAGTAAAATTTCCACTAACTTATTGAATTGTTTAAAGGAATTTAGACTTTGTTTCCAAAAGATAATTTTTTTGAGCCAGTTTTTGTGATCTTTGTACCAAATTACACTTTCACTTTTGGAGATAGGGAAGAGTGCAGTATTTCAGGTTACACAATTGAGGCTGTTGAATGACGTGAGAGTTAGAAATTATGAGGATTGGAGGTTGTGTTCAGTAATTTTTGTGCCCGACTTCGATTATGCCCTTGAGGCTATAAGAGCTTCAGATGCCCCAGAACTAGAGTTACAAATGGCTGTGAGCAGCCATGAGGGTGATAGAACCAGAACCTAGATCATTGGCAAGAAAAGCAGTTACAGATGAGCCGGCTCTAGGAACAAGCCCCGACTGTCCTGGACTGATCTGCAGACAAGGCTGGCCTCAAAATCAGATTCCCCTGCCCCTGGTGCTGTGGGATTAAGGAGCTCTGGGATTAAAGGCCTTGGCCGGCACACCCACTCTGAGATGGTTTTTTTAGAGACAGGGTTTCACTCTGTAGTCCAGGCTGTCTTCAGACTTGGCAATCCTCCTGTCTCAGCCTCCTAGGAGTTGTGAGCCACAACATCCTGCTTGGAGTTGTTTTTAAAGAAAAGGTGTTTTAGGCAGTGTGCTTCTGTGGATATAAAGTATTTTGATGTTCAGAAGCTGAAGAGATGTTCAGCTGCTTTTTCAGACGACCTACAGTGGTGGTTTACAATGGCCTGTAGCTTCAGCTCTCAGAGAACTGATATTTTCATACGGCTTCTTTGGGCCCCTGCATGCACAGTATACACATACACAAAATGAAAGTTAAAATCATGATGTCTGAACTGGGCCCGTGGTGGCACACACCTGTAATCCTAGCATTCAGGAGGCAGAGCCTGGAGATCTGTGAGTTTTGAGGCCAGCCTTGTCTACAACATGAGTCTAGGATAGCCAAGGCTAGACAGAAACCCTGTGACAACCCCCTCTCCCCCACAAAAAAAAATCCCCCACAAATTGTAATGTCTAAATTTGAATAATTTTGTGTAATTGGTTGGAAAGATGATAGGCATGGTGTCACGGCAGGTGATCTTAGCAGTCAGGGAAGCAGGAGGAGCCCCAATTCTAGGATAACCTGAGCCACATGCTGATTCTGTGATCAAGAAAACATTTTTCATTGAAAATTGCTATAGTGGATCTGGATGTGGTGATACAAGCCTTTAATCTCAGCACTCTGGAGGTAGGAGGGATCTCTTGAGTTTGAGGTCAACCTGATCTACAGAGCAGGTTGCTGGACAGCCAGAGCTACATGGAGAGTCTCTGTCTTGAAAAATAGTATCTGATAAGTCTTTGTGAACATTTGCAAAGTGAGAATTGAGAGAAAATCCTTGATGCTGCTGTTTCACTTAATACATGTGGCATGCACATGTAACAGATGTTTCGTTGGGTTACTTTTTTTTCTTTATTAAGTTCCACAAGAGAGAATTTTGTTTGGTTTTGCTTTTATTTTCTGTTGTGCCTTTGGTGCCTAAAAGAAAGCCTTTTAACAATTGGAAATGAACTTGTCATATATAAGACTAAATTTAGTAAGATCATTAAAAAAATACTGTGACTTATAAGGAGTGTGAGTATTAACTAACATTTAATATTTGGAGTCTTTAGTAATTGTGGAAAACTTAGTTCGAGCAGTGTGGTTACACTTGCTTAAGTGCACTGTCCTGAGTTCTGTTTAGCAGCTTGAAGTGTGGTGAGTGGGTTTGGTTTGTGGTTCAACCCTGCCCTGCAGAAGGCATTTTAAAAGCGAGATTAAGTGGGTAATAAAGCTGTATAGATAGCCTGCCTTTCTTTTTCTCTTTCTTTTCTTTCCTTTTTTCTTCCTTTCTTCCTCTCTTTTTCTCTTTCTCTTTGTTTATTTGGTTTTTTTAGAGTCTCTCTTTGTAGCCATGGCTGTCCTAGAACTAGCTCTGTAGACCAGGCTGGTCTCCGAATCAGAGATTGACCTGCCACTGCCTCCCCAGTGCTGGGATTAAAGCTACCACTGCCCTCCTACATCTCACCCCTCCCCCCCTTTAGTTTATGTGCATTGGTGCTTTGCCTGCGTGTGTGTCTGTGTGAAAGTGTCAGATCTTGGAGTTACAGACTGTTGTGAGTTGCCATGTGGGTGCTGGGATTTGAAGAGCAGTCAGTACCTTTAACTGCTGAGCCATCTCTTCAGCCCCCTACTGCATCTCTTAACAGAACTTTAATGTTGTCAGTGAAATGCTGGTAGTGGTGTACACCTTGAGTCCCAGCACTAGGGAGGCAGAGGCAGGCGCTGGACAAATCTCTGCGTTTGGAGCAGCTTGGTCTACACAGCAAGCTCCAGGACAGCCAGGGCTGATACACAGAGAAATCAAAGAAAACAAAAAATGGTTCAATACGTTCTTATTACTGATTTCATGTATAAATATCTCTGTAATTCATTCCTCAGCTCTCTCACTATGTACAAGATAAGAAAGCTGTTTTCTAAAATGACTTTGTTTTGGTATCCTATGTGTTTAAGTATCAATTTTGTGTAACCAGAGGTTGGCACTTGTTTCATTTTAAAGAACAGCTTTGAGATACATAAATCACAACAATTTATTGAATTTTAGCATGGTTACAGAATTGTGCATTCATTAGTAAAGTTCATTGTAGGACATTTCCATGTCCCCACAAAGAAACTGTGGTGCTGGTATCTACTCTCCATCTTTCCTTCCTTCCATAATGCCTAAAAACTATAATCTATTCTGTATATTTGCCTTTCCAGATACTTTAACCTCTAGTGTTTGGCTTCTCTCATTAAGGATGCTTTTAGATGGTTCATTCAGCATGAATCAGTACTTTATTCTCTTTCATGACAGAATCATACTCTCTTCTATAGATGTGTCACATTTTATTGATTGATTGTTTGATTGAATTTCCAGGCAGGATTTCTCTGTTTAGCTTTGGCTGTCCTGAAAGTAGCTGTATGGATGAAGCAGGCTGGCCTTGAATTTAGAGATTTGTCTGCCTCTTGGCCAGGTACTAGGATTAAAGGTGTGTCACCACAGCCTGCCTTATTTATTCAGTCTTAATGGATAAAATGGTGGGCTTGAGTAGTTTCCACTTTGGGGCAAGAGGGAATAGTGCTGTGTGTAAACACAAGGTTAGGAGTGGTGCCTCTGGGGAGTCAGACAGGAGGAAGGTTGGTGGCGAGACTGGGCTGCATTGTGAGGGCATGTTTATAAGAAAAAAGCTTGTGTATAATTATGTGGACATGCCAGATATTTAGGAATGATTTACTAGATCAAATGTTAATTGTACTTAACATTTTGAAGATGTACAGAGATTTTTTAGTGGAGAGAGTTGTTTGAGACTGGGTCTCACATAACCAAGGATGACTTGTGTTCCTCATCCCTTCAGAGACTAATTGTGTTGCCGTTTAGTGCTTATATCCTAGGCTGAAAAGAAAAGCCTAACAAAATATATTTGAGGTCTGGAAACCCACAAATGCAAGTGCTTATAGAAGTTAGATGTAAGTGTATAGGAGAAAGTTCAGAAGAAGTAGCCAAATCCCCCCCCCCTTTGGGGGGGTGTCTCTGTGTAGCTTTGGCTGTCCTGGGGCCCTGTAGACCAGGCTGCCCTCAAACTCAGAGAGGTCCACCTGCCTCTGTTTCCCGAGTGTTGGGATTAAAGGCTTATGCCACCATGTCGAGCCACAGGGGAGGTTCTTAGCACTTTCTTTTCATAAATTACAGTTGTATGAATACAAAATATCTTTTAGATGTGTTTTCAGGGCTTCTGAAAAAAAAAAGAAAATGTTCCTTGCACTTGATCTTTAACCTTTCTTCTTTTTCTTGCCCAGAGTAGGACTCCCCTTCCCCCCTTAAATCCAGTCTTCTGGCCTTGAGATCAGAGCCCCTGTTAAAATGAATTCTTTAAGGAGAACGACTCCAGAGATCTGAGCAGCCTCTGGGCATCCAGTCACAGCTCTGTTTTGCTGTTCTACTCCTAAGAATTTTATTGTATGGCATCTTGATTCTGGTGCTACTGTACTTTCTGTCTCTCATTTGTCCTTGCCCTTCATGAAGCCTGTCTTTTTGCCTATTTTGCATAAAGATAAGTGTTTTGCATGACACTTGGTACAGATCGACACACAAATCCAGAGTTCCCTTTTAAGGTATTTGGTGTCTGTTTGCATTATGTAGGATAAAGAGGTCAGAGGAAGGTGCCAGGCACAGAGTACCTCCACAGCTAGGAAATACCCTGAGAAGCAGGACTGTTTTCTAGGCAAGCCACCAGATGATACTATTATCCAACAGTTGCCTTCTAAGGTGTTATGTCTCCCTCCTGGCAAATTTCAGTAGAGACTAATGTAGGAGATGATATAAAGATGAGAATTGCCATCTTACCCGAAGAGATACTAAGAGCAGGGTAAGAGATATTAAGAGAATGGTATTGGTTGAAATGCACTAGTTATAAAGGTTACCTGTTGGGGCTGGAGAGATGGCACAGCTGTTAACAGCACTGGCTGCTTTTTCCGTGGGACCCAGGTTCAATTGCCAGCACTCACATGGGAGCTCACAACTGTCTGTAACTCCTGTTCCAGGGGATCTGACTTTCTCCCACAGACATCACCAGTGTACATAAAACATAAATTGGGGAGGGGGATCTATCTGGAGATAATTTGCTGTAGTTGGGGGAAGTGATCCAGCAGAAGCAGTCCTGATGATGTAGCTATATGCAGGAGCCAGAAGATGCTGGTGGGCTACTGTAGGCATAGGCACAAAATCATTACTTCATAACTTCATTATGAACATCCATAGCTTCATTGCTTCCCTTGCCTCCCATTTGTATTGATGTCCAGATTTGGTGAAAGCATTCTGGTTCGTAGGATGAAGTTGGCAATTGGATGGGTTAAGCAAATGAATAAATTTTAGGCTGGGGTCTTGTTGGATTTTGGGTCTTGACAACAAGAACCAGTTCTTGAGGGAATTCCACTTTTGTTTGTATGAAATTCAGAGGTGTATCTTTTTTACAAATAGGTCAGATAATTTGAACATTAGCCTCCAATTAAGAGAAGTTGTTGGGTGTAGTGGTGCACACCTTTAATCCTACAGATCTGAGTTCAAGGTTAGCAGGCTAATCAGGGCTAAATTGTAAGACTGTCTCAAAAGAAAAAAAAAAAACCCCAAACAAACCAAGTAAGAGAAATTGAGTCCATTTGCTATCATCTGTGTGTTACGATCCATGGTGTGCTCTCATGCCTGTCTCCCCACCTTTTTTTCCTAAAGAAAATCATGTTAGCCCTTTCAGTGTGGAAAGGCTTTGGACTTTGCTGCAGCAAGCAGTGGTCTTGGGTAGCACTGTTTACCAGAAAGAGATAGCTGTAGAGTTCAGTGGGGTTTCTGACTCATGGCTGCCTGTTCCTGTCCAAATTATGCTATCTCTGTAAGCCATAGTTCTGACTTTTATAAAAATGGGATTAATTTTCCTAAGCATTGATATGGAAAAGGGTGGCTGAGTTTGAGGGCATATCTTACTGTTCTATTATGCTGTTATTGTGTACTGTTACGCATTGGGTGGGAAAGGTGGAAACTACTAGCATTTGTTTGGTTGAAAGGACTGAGAATATTTGTCTGGGTCTTTTCTCCTTTGCAGTGGCCACTCTACTTACATGGTTTTCATTCAAGGTCAAAATTGCTTATTTGTAAGCTGCTGTTACATCTAGAGACTTGGACACATTGTGGAGAACAGTACCAGGGGAGAGGTATTGTTGGGCTTGGTATTATGCAATTTCCAGAAATACCATCTAGTAATTCCTATGTCATTGAATGTGGCTAATATCTCAACTTGTCCTACCTCAGGCAATAAGGTACATGATAACAGGTGGTTTGGCCTTTGAGGTTGTGTTTAAATAAAACAAACAGGAAGGGGACTAGTTAAAGGGGGCCTTAAATTTGAGGACTTTATGTCTGAAGTAGTTGGCATTCACTTTGCAGAAGCATGTATTTAATGGGAGCTGATAATTATTGTAGGGTTGAAATGAGAACCATACAGAGTATAGAACCTGCCAGTGGCTGGGTGGGGGGTCACACAGGGCACTTGCCCTTGGGCTACTGTGGTCTACCAGGACTCTGTTCTTTCATATAAAACGGGGTAAAAGGTTTAGGTTCTAGCGTTTGAGAGAAGCATTGTTGCTGTGCGATCTGTAGCTTCGGTTGGCATCTAACTCTGCAATCTCTGTAGTCTTCTGTGTGAAGGAAGTCACCTCACCTAACAGTAATGCTTTATGTTTTCAAACAGTGGGTCATAAAATGAATTAGTGGGTTAAGATGTTACCGAGGATATATATCATACATTTCAAGGCTACTTCATAATATCTTTATATCTCTGAGTTTATTTGTTGAAATTTCCTTTTTTTCTTCTCCCTCCTCTGCTTTAATTTTAGCAGGGACCTCCCTTCTCTCTCTTCCTCTCTCTTTCTGTCTTTTGTTTCCTTTCTTCTTTTCCTTCCTTCTTTCTCTGCCCCCTCCCTCGCTTCCTCTCTTCCCCAAGAGTTATCCTGAATATGCTTTAGGGGAAGTGCTTTGGTCTTTAGTTTCTATTCTTTGTACTCAGTGCTTGATAGAAGTTTGGATATGGTGAGGGTTGAGGAAGCAGGTAGTGAAGATCGTGTCAGTGTTGAAACAACCCCTATTTATTTATAGACTGTTATTTGTTCATTCCATGCATACTGTGCTGTGTGGTAAGGTACTTGTCTTCTATTTTCAGGTACTGTCCTCATGTCTTTATTTTTCTTTTTTGTTTTTTATGTTTTTGGGTTTGGTTGTTTGAGGCAGTTTCTGTGTAGTCTTGGCTGTCCTCAAACTCACATCGATCTGCCTCCCTGAGTGCTAGGATTAAAGGCATGTGCCACTGCTCCTGGCTTTCAGAAGTTTTTAATATTTACTTAAGTATTGTTCGTATATATGTGCTCCTGAGCATGTTAGTGTACCACATATGTACAATAGTCCTTGGAATTCAGACGACAGCATTATATCCATTGAACTAGAATTGAAGACGTGGAATCAAACCTTGCTTTTTTTTAACTGCTGAGCCATTTCTCCAGTCCACATCTTAGCAGAAAAAAAGTCTTTTGTTAGATTTCTTTGTATAAGTAACAAATCAAATTTGGGCTGATCATACAGTTCATTGATAGAACACTGATTTGACATGGGTGAGACCCAACTTTCAGTCCCCAGTACCATAAAAATAGACTTCAGTATGACCAAACTAGTTACAGCAAAAGGAAGTTTGTTAATCTTTAGCCCAGATGTGGTAGTACATACCTATATTTCCAGTATAGAGAGTCTGAGGCAGGGGGGATTGTAAAGTTCATCCTGAGCTACACAATGAGACTTTTGTCCGTAAAAGCAAAAGTAAACAAAAAAGATAAGGTTTGGTGTGAGGCTAAAGGCTCAAATGATGACTTCAGAGTTTATTTTACATTTTCGATATTCTAACCTTAAGGTCAAGAAGTGTTTCCTTTTAGTAGAGAGCCCTCTTTGATGGCAGAGGACTCTGGATTTTGTCCGTCTGTTAGGTACAGGTTAGAATACTTAAACTACCTTACCTTAGGCACCTTTAGCTAGTTACTGTCCTCTGCATCTCAAGTAAGAACTCTTAGCAGTGCCTTGCTATTTGAATATGACAAACTAGGTTGAGTAGTTGTTGAATAGACTCTTAATTGGAAGGAGAGTGTAATAACATGAAGAATAAATTTTGGGTGGCTGAACAAAGGAAAGGTTATTTAACTTCCTAAGTCACAAGCCAGAAGTAATTGAAATCAGTGTGGAATGAGCACCTCATGAAAAGGGTAAAATAAAACTGAAGCTTCTCATGGTAGTGGTGTACATGTAAACCAAGCAGACTTCAGCTAAATAGCAAGACATTGCCTGCTGCACCCCCCCCCCTTTTTTGCCAGAAAACCAAAAAAGGTTTAAAATGAAGGTGATAATTGATTTAAAAAAAAAATCAGAGTTAGTAATAGAAGTGAAAGATGTGGTTTATGTCTTTTAGTGTCAGGTACAGGGGAGCTACTTTGAGGACTCAACTCTAGGGAGAGGGTTTAAGCTGAATCTCAAGAAAAGTGTGGGGTGGACAAGAGGACTGTGGCTGTTGCTAATAGAATTCTCAGGCTGCTTGAACCCCCAGGAAACACAAGGACTCTTAAGAGGTTTACACAAGTAAGGAATTGCAAGGAAGTCTTGGTTTAGAAGCTAGATGGGTAGGTTTCAGTAGACTTAGGAGAATGGCACTATGCTGGGACATGGCTTGCAGAAGCAACTGTTTGTAGTTTCATGATTTGCTAAGCTGTTTCTTTAACCAAGCTTTTGTAAAGTAGTCTGCTTAGCACTCAGATTTCCTAATCATAATAAGCTCCACTACAGTAGCCATATTCCTGTAGTTCTTGCTATTGAAAGACACTTTGTCAGCTGGGTGTGTTAGTGCACGCCTTTAATCCCAGGTGGCAGAGGCGGGTGGATCTCTGAGTCTGAGGCCAGCCCCTGGTCTACAAAGAGTCCAGGACAGCCAAGGCTACACAGGGAAACCCTGTCTCAAAAAGCAAAAAGCAAACAAAAAACACAAAAGAAAAAATCACTTGTCAAAATTGAAAGTCCATTGTCCAAGAATTAGACCAGTCAAACTTTTTGCTAGAGCATTAGTTGTTAGCTCTAGGCAGGGTTGGAGGACCCTTTAGAATGTGAAGAATGATGTGGTTTAGGGGAAAAAAAATGCATACATGCATACATATACTTTGAACCTTAAAGACAGAGACCCACATCCAGAATGAATTTACCATGTTTACTTTTGCAGTGATGAAGTCTATGATCTTAAGGCATTTTTTTTTTGGAGACTTTTACATACATTCTGCTCTTGTAGAGATTCATAGACTTTTGTTTTGTTTTTGTTTTTTTTGAGACAGGGTTTCTTTGGCTGTTCTGCACTCACTTTGTAGATCAGAGTGGCCTCAAATTCACAGAGATCCACCTGCCTCTGTCTCCCCAAGTGCTGGTATTACAGGCGTGTGTCTGAGTCACAGACTTTTGACCCCAAACCAGTCTGGAACACTCAGTAGTATTTGTCTTTGTAAACATCCCTGAGAGGGTTTTCTAGAGTCCTCAAGTTACCTCTGTGTCAACTGTGTTGCCATTTGGCTGGGGTGTCCTATGCCTCCCTCTCCTTACTGCTTGTGTTCTTTAATGGGGTTAAGGAATTTCAGAATGTTGTAATATAATCTATAGTTGAAGAAACGTCTTTTTATTCCAGAACTTTGCCCTAACTTACGCTTTTTAGGTTTCTTATTTCTGGGATTTGTTGTTGTCCTGGAGCCTTTGCTGCAGAAGGTAACCCAATAGGCCTTACCCAGTTTGATTTATTTGGTGGTGTGTTAGATATAGGTAGACTTATAAGATACAGTGTGTGGTCTTTTATGTGGCTTATTGTCTGCTCTTAATTATACAGTTGTTCAGCCATATACTTGAACTTGTAGACTGAAGAAGACAGTTTGTGGGAAAATTACTGCATATCAGGTACATGGACACATACCAGGATGTGTTTGGGACATCGTCACTCTATTCCCCCTCCTCATATCACTGCCTGGTGGAAGAAATAAGAAATACAATACCATAAACTTAAATTATTTATACCTTTGTAATTGGGTCAGAATTGTATCAGAATAGAAAGTAACTCACTACTAAGAACAGTGCAGTGTCTGTTATAAACTCCTTTACCCCTCCCTACTTCTAAGGTTTGAAATTCTCTGTAAACACACTATTGGCTATTTTTCTGCCTTCATTTACCATTTTTCGCTACACACACCTGCCTTTGGATTTTCAAGACACGGTTTTTCTGTGTAGCCTTGGCTGTCCTGGACTTGCTTTGTAGACCAGATCCACCTGCCTCTGCCTCTGAGTGCTGGGATTATAGTTGTGTGCCATGTGCTGGCTCTGTTGTTAGCTTTTAATTACTCCCTTTTCTTTGCTTAATTCCATTTTTAGTGAAAAGGCCTGACTTTTTTTTAAATTTAGGCAGTTTTTCTTTTCTATTCTGTAAGAGAAAAAAAGATTGCCTCCAGGAGCTTCTGTGTAAAATCACGTTTGTTTTTTTCCTGCCGGCAGTGGTGGTACACACCCAGCACTTAGAAGGCAGAGGCAGGTGGATCTCCGAGTTCGAGGCTAGCCTGGTCTACTGGTCTATAGAATCAGTTCCAGGACAGCCAGGGCTACATAGAGAAACCCTGTCTCGGAAAAACAAAACAAAAATTTTTTGTATGCCTGCTCTAGCTCTCAAATAATGACACAGAGACCTTTATAGTCATTAAAAGCTTCAGGTATTATAGCTGGGCAAATACTCAGCTGTTCTAACCTGTGTGTGCTAGCCTGGCCTACTTCCCATTACCTGCCATCTTAGTCTTGCCCTGGCTGTTTTTTTTTCCCATCCATGTCCTCATGGTGACTCCCCTCCTTTGGTCTCCACTTGAGACCCCCTCACAGGGAGCAGAAGTCCCTTATGCTCTCCTGCCCAGCAATTTGCTGTTCAGCTCTTTAGTAACCAATCAGAAGGTGGCTGAGTACGATTACAGTGTACCAAGACAGGAGATGCTTCATCATAATGACAGTGCCAGCGTCTGGACAGCAGCCAGATCTCTGGGTACAAAAATCAGCCTTTGAATACACAGTACATGGAATTGGATAGATGGTTGGATAGCATGTGGTACTCTTCCAGAGGACCTGGTTTCAGTTCCCACCAGTTCCTTGGCCACTCACAAATGGTCTTTCAATTTCAGTTCCAGAGAACCTGACACCCTTTTCTGACTCCCTTGGACAGCAGGCATGCAAATCATATACAGACAAACATGTAGGCAAACACACACACACACACACAAGTGCTGTCTTTGTGTAGGGTTCTTTAATTTATAATCCTCATAAGAAGTTAGTTGTTGGGGGCTGGAGAGATGGCTCAGTGGTTAAGAGCACTGTCTGCTCTTTCAAAGGTCCTGAGTTCAACTCCCAGCACCCACATGGTGGCTCACAACCATCTATTCTGGGATCTGATGCACTCTTCTGGTATGCAGGTATACATGCAGCTAGAGCACTCATATACATAAAATAAATAAATCTAAATTTAAAAAAAGCTAGTTGTTTCTGAAGTACTTTTATTTATAAAATGATATGTAGCTGGGCACAGTGGTGTATGTCTGTAATCTCAGTACTCTGGGAGGCAGCTTTCTGAGTTTTAGGACAGCCAAGGCTACACAGAGAAACCCTGTCTTGAAAAAAACTAAACAACAACAAAAAAGTAATATCTAAGCAAGGGGTATACGTCTGTCTGTCTGTGACTCGTTTCCTTTTTGACACTGATGGGAAACCATTGAGTCAGCAGATTTGCTGCCTGGGAATCGCATCACCTTGGCATTAATATATGTCAAGATTATAGCTTGCATATCTTTCTAATCCCAGGAATGAAGTTCCGAATTACCAGCATTCTCTCTTGGGTGTTTTTGAATTATTGCCACACATTGCTTGTGGCTTATATGTCATCTCATAGGATCGCTCTCTCTTGGCCGGTTTGCTCTAGTTGCTAATGTCTTTCCTTTATAATTTTGAGGGCTGCTCCTTTATCACCACAGGTGCCTCCCCAGGCTGTCAGCTTGAGCACACCACTGTTGGTTGCCGCACTCTAGTGAATATTTGAGTAATTTGTGCTTTTTGATGTATTTGGAAGTTGCTATGTATTCCTTATGTTCTCAGAAACTAATCTTAAGAACTAAGTATTTAATAGTGTCATCCCCACTTTGTAATAAAGGCAAGGTTCATGGAGAGCTCAGTCACTTGGGCAGATTTGCTAGGTCATAGAGCTGGTTAGTGGTAGTACCTAGTTCCAGAACTTGAACTCTGGAATTTGCTTTTCTGCTTTGTGGGAAGAGGGAATCCATCTGAACAGCTTTGCTTTCAGCAGGTTTAAATGGTACTTAATATATATATGTACAAAGTAGACTCCAAAAAGGATCTTGGAAAAGAAGAAAGATCTCGCTTTGATCATGGGAAAGGATCTGGCCTAGAGGCAGGGTCTTCAGTGCTCAGCAGGGTGGGAGATCAGAAGAGGGATGAGAAAGTTGTACAACACATTTTTATTCTTTCATCCATCTGGTCAGTAAAAGCAGAGCCAACATGTTGAAGAATCACTCAAGAAAATACTTATTTAACTTCATTTTGAGAAAAGTTCCTACTAAAGCACCAGCTGCCTTTATTTGATTCACTTCCATGTTTCCTTTTGATAGTCCAGTGAAATGAAGGAATTTTGTTGTTTTGGATTTTTCCTTTTGGGGACAGGATTTCTCTGTGTGGCTCTGGCTTTATAGACCAGGCTGGCGTGGGAATCAGAGATTTGTCTGCCCTGCCTCCCCCAGGGAGCAAAGGCCTGGGCCAGCACTGCCCAGCAAAATGAAGGAGTTTTGGGACTGGGGTATATTCATTAAACTGGGGCAAGAATGGAGCTTTAGTGCATTTGTCCCAGTCTTGTTGAATCAGTTGTATGAACTAGAGCATAGTGAGCCTTCAGTCTTTCAACACTACTTTTGGTAGTACAATTGAGTTTTATTTAGTTTTTAGGTGATCCCTGCCCCCAGCATTATTCAAAGGGACTTTGCTTTCTGAGGACCCCTGTTCACAGTGTGTTTGCTGCACTTAGTGGGCCACTATGCTGTATATTGCACATGTAGTGAGACTTTGATGGTGAGCGAAGGCGCTTTCCATGTCTGGTTGTAGAAGCCATTGGTAGTGTATGTCAGTAATCCCAACACTCAAGGAGGCAGAGGCTGGAGGGAGGATCAGGAGTTGAAGGCTAGCCTTGGCTTCATAAAGAGCCCAAGGTCAATCATGGGTTGCATGAGACTATCTCAAAAGAAAGAATGACCGGGAGGAGGGCTGAAGCAGGTATCTGAGGATTCCTAACCTCTTTAGAGGGACAGCTAGATGTGGTAATTCATTTAACAGGTATGCCCTAGAGGATACATTCTTCTAAAGATTTGTTTTAGTTATGTGTGTATATATGGCTACATAGGAGTATGTGCTTGTGAGTGCAGGTTCCCAGAGAGAATAGAGCCTTGTTAGTTGGAGCTTGAATTCCAGCACAAGTGGTGGCAAGCTGCCCAGTGTGCTGAAGTTGAACTCTGACCCCCTGTCAGGGTAGTGTGGTCTCCTGATGCCGAGTCATGCCTCTCCCTGCACACCACCCCGCCTGCACTGCCACTCCTTCCTGCCTTGAGTGCTGGTGCAACTGTTGAGATTTGTGTTTGTGTCCTTGGATAGTGTGAACCTCCTTATGTAGACCAGGCTGGCCGTGAACTTGCTGTGATCATCCTTCCTGCCTCTGACTTAGGAGTGCTGAAATTCCAACCCTCCCAAGTTTCTAGAGCAGCTCAGTCCAGTGTTCAGAAGGTTATCCAGTCTGGTAGATACAGCCTGTGCATAAGTGAGCCTTTGAAATAGTCTGGAAAATTCAGTCAGTGTTGTTGTGTCCTACTTTGATAGGCCGTAGAGATGATCATTTTCTCGTGGACATAGCCCTGAAGACAGGTGGAGATTGCATGCTGCTAATTAGACCTGGTATCATTCAGTATTGCCTGCAGAAGTTAAGAGTTCCCCAGGGCTCTGGGGAGAGACAAGAGAGGACCAGCATTTAGTAGGGTGACAGATCTAGGTCATAATATTGCGTATGGGTATACCTTTTTTCATTCCTCTAAGATTGAGAATGAGAACCTAGCTTGAGAAGGCCAGACTCAGGTTGGAATGAGAACATTGGTGGTAGATTCAGCTTCATTGGGAGGTCTTCTCTCAGCCCCACCCCCAACTATTCGTTCTATTAATCATACCAGTTATTTAGTACTTGGCTATGTCATTGGTTTTTAGAATAGAGTGTTCTCACCTGTCTCACCCTGAACCCTACTTTGTGATTGGAGCTTTGAGCAAGACTCCTGGTTTTGGCACATTGTGTGGTATATGGACCACATATATATGAACAAAGGTTCAAGCAGGGTTTAAAACTGAATTATGCTGCTAAGAAATGTTGGTGGCAGTTCCACTTAGAGTCAGTGGAAGCCAAGATAAAGAGAAAGACTTAGCTGATGGTTCAGGTAGGGTGGCTTCAAATTGTAGATTTGGACTTTGTGCACTCTTGTGAGTTTTCTGGTGTTTGAACTTGGGCATTTTTCTGTCCCAAGCACTAGGGATCACACAGGTGCTGGATGGATGTCAGTGTTGAACAGTAGACAAGGACAAAGCATGGGTACTCACAGAGCTCATGTGCTAGTGAAATGAAGAGCATCTGGTGTGTCCTGTCATAAGCATAAGTTTATGAAACAATATTTTGAATTTATTTACAAATAATGATACTCACTTTTATTAGTTTGCTGTTCATTTGAGCATTTATTTTGTGTAGTCTCTCTTTTGACAATTAAAGTCACATAAAATTCATTTTAATCAGCTCTAGGGATAGAACCATGCATATCATTGTGTAAAAGATTCATTGTACTTTTGTTTCAAATTTTATTTATTTGATGACATGTGAACCACTGTGCCTGTGGTCAGAGGACAGCTTTGAGGAATAGCTTTTCTCTTCCACCATCTGGGTACCTGGGATTGAACTCAGGTCAGCGGGCCTGGCTGACAAGTGCCTTTATATCTTGGTGGCTCCTCCAGAACATCTTTTCCATGTAAATGTAAAAATTTAAATGTTATTAATTGTGGTTATCATATTACCACATCATGACAGTTATACTTCTACTCACTGTTGCCATAAATTTAAGCCACATTATCATATAAATATTATCAGTGTTGTGTTTTGTTTTTGTGTGTGACTAGCTCACAGGCTACTGCTTACCAGGTATATCCATCTAGTAGCTTAATAGTATATTATTGGCTAAAAATATCGTACCATGATTTTTTCTAAATTTTTTAAAATTTGTTTTATGTGTGTGGGTGTTTTGCCTGCATGTATGTCTGTGTATCACTTCCATGCCTGGGTCTTTCAGAGGCCAGAAGGGGGGGGGGGCTGTGCCTCTGAAACTAAAATTACAGATGGTTCTGAAGCATCATACAGGTGCTGAGAGTTGAATCCAGGTCCTCTGGAAGAGCAGCCAGTACTCTCAACTGCTGAGCCGTCTCTCCAGCCTCAGCACTTAATTTATCCCCTGTCCCTCTTTCCTTCTGTTTTCTGGAGACAGAGCCTCGCTCTATAGCCCTGGCTGGCCTGGAATTCACTATGTAGACCAGGCTGATCTCAAATTCACAGAAATCTCCTTTTTTTTTTTTTTTTTTTTTGAGTGCTAGGATCAAAGATGTGTGCCACCATAGGTTGCCACCTGCCTGTTTTCTGAACACAGGCTAAAACTATTCAATGTAGAAGCCTACTGGTAGTGATAATTCTCATACTCTGCTTGCACATTAACAGTGCCTTTTGGGAGATGCTATTGGGCAGCTGAGATAAATGTACCCAAGGGCTAAGGAAAAAGATCAGTCAGGTGTCTTTCATAGCAGCCTTAAAATCAGCAACCAGCATCAGATGTTATGGCACGTTTGTAATCCCAACACTTGAGGCTGAGGCAGGACAACCTCAAATTTGAGGTTAGCCTAAGGTTCACAGTGAATCCATTAAAAAAAAAAAACATTAAGGACTGGGTAATAGCTCAGTAGAAAAGGGATTTTCTTGTCATGCTCAAGGCCTTTGGTTCCCATTTCTACTTCCCAAATAAAAGGTATCTATCTGGTTAAATGGGTTAGACCCATACCATCACTTTCTTACCAGTTAATCTGGAAGTCCAGTTTTGTCATTTCTGCATGTTTTGTACAATACCTGCTGTGATTAGTTTTGAAGGATATATTGATTCAGTAGGTCTCATTCTGGGGGCGGGGAGGAACCACTAAATGTAACATTTCAGTGTGGCCTATCTATTGATATTTTGAAAGTCAAAGGTTTTTATCACTTTGAGCAGATGTAACAGAAGAAATAGCATCTAGCAATATCAGTGTTGACAAGTAGTTTGTGAATTTTTGATCGGTACAAATAGCTTCCTTCTCTCTTGTCCAATGATTTTGGGGTGTTGAATATTAGTCCTCAGAAGACCATTGTTGAATCTCCAGATTGAATGATATAGTTTGTTCCCCCAGAAATGACCTCCCTTCAGATAATCCCTTTAATAAAGAACTTCTTTTAATCAGCTGACAGGTATTTTGATTGTTTCATCTTTCTGTCTCTTATGAGTAATGCTGTGACTTTTTATACATGTGGTGTTTTGTTTTTGTAGACATGTGCTTCCTTCATACACACACACACACGTGTGTGTGTGTGTGTTTGTATTTGGATATACATGTAAGGATAGAACCAAGAGTTTTGTAGTAGTACCTGTGTTTAAGTATTTTTCAGGGAACTGCCAGACTGTTCAAAGTGTTTGCCTCATGTTACATTCTCTCCAGGATTGTGTTTGGTTTTTAGTTTAGTTTTGTTTTGTTTCTACATCTTTGCCTGATTTTTGGGGTGGCCAGGGGCAGGTCTCATGTAGCCAGGACTGGCTTTGAACTCTTATGTAACTCAGACTGATCTCAAACTCACTCAGCCTCCTACTTTGGCTTTCTGGGTGCTAGAATTAGAGATTTGTGTCATCGCACCCAGCTAGTATTTTTTTCTCTCTCTCATTTTTGTGATAGATATTGTCTCTTAGGTGAGTCTTATGGGACACACCAGTTGGCTTTAGGGTAGCCTTGTATGTAGGCCTAAATGCATGATGTTATCAGGATAGATGTTGAACTTTATATCTTTTCTTTGTGCTTTTGTTCATTTTCCTTTTTCTTTTTTTATTAAATTCTTTATTAATTATACTTTATTCACCTTATATACCCCTGTAGTTCCCTCCCTCCTCCTGTCCCAATCCCTCCCTTCCTTCCCCCTCTGCACCTGTGTCCCTCCCAAGACCACCGATAGGGGAGGTCCTCCTTTCCCTCCCTCCCATCCCAGCCCATCAGGTCTCATCAGGAGTGGCTGCATTGTCTTCCTCTGTGGCCCTGCAAGGATGCCCCTCCCCCTCAGGGGGAGGTGATCAAAAAGCAGGCCAACCAGTTCATGTCAGAGACAGTCTTTCCTTCATATTTTTTATTGTGCACGTGTGCACTTACTCAGTTTTGTATTTGGTAGACATTTGTGGAATCAGATTTTTTAAACTTTTTTTAAATTTATTATGTATACAATGTTCTGTCTGCATGTACACCTTCACATCAGAAGAGCACCAAATCTCATTATAGATGTTTGTGAGCTACCTTTTGGTTGCTGGGAATTGAACTCATGACCTCTGGAACAGCAACTAGTGCTTTTAACCTTCCAGCCATCTTTCAAGCCTTGTGGGTTTGTTTGTTTAAAGATTTATTTATTTATGTTATGTATATGAACACTCTGCTTTCATGCACACCAGAAGAAGAAATCAGATTCTATTGCAGATGGTTGTGAACCACCATGTGGTTGCTGGGAATTGAACTCTGGACCCCTGAAGGGCAGTCAGTGCTCTTAACCGCTGAGCCATCTCTCCAGCCCTCTTTTGTTTGTGTTTTGAGGCAAGGTTTCTCTGTAGCCCTGGCTGTCCTGGACTCGCTTTGTACACCAGGCTGGCATCAAACTCACAAAGATCTGCTTGCCTCTGCCTCCTGAGTGCTGGGACAGGCAAGTGCTATTGCTCCTGGCTTCTCAGAATTGCTTTTATTGGGGGTACAGAACAGGTATATTAGAGCAGCATTGTCATGAGCATTTTACATGTGAGGTCTGTGCAGGTTTCTTAGCAAATGTTCAGGAAGGGAATTTCTGGGTCAGCAGGGATGTTGTAAAATGAGCAAGTATTTTCAAAACAATTGTTAGCAGTTTACTTTGCAAAGTTTGTAAATGTTCGCTCATGTTTTCACTATCAGTAGATTAATGCTGTTTTTGACAGATGTGTAATGTCATTGTGACTTTAATTACAATGATCTTGGTAGGATCTGAGCACTGCATCCTTGTGGGGAAAGTTTGGTGGCCCCTCTACATGTCATTAGAGTATCTTGATGATCAGATCTTAATTTTAGCGTAAGTGAATATATTAATTTCTTCTTTGTGTTTGGCAAGAACACTGCTCTGACATCAGTTACACTCTTTGTTGAAAAAGTTATAAAGGGCTAGTTATAAAGGTACTTTTACAATCATGCCTGATAACTTGACCCGAATTTGATTCTCAGATCCTAAATGATAGAAGGGAAATGACACCCAAAAGTTGTCCTCTGATTTACACAGGCATGCAGCATATGCATCCCGCCACCAAATAAATCTGATAGAATATTTAAAAGTCTTTTATTTTATTAAGTTGTAAGTTTTGCCATTGTAGTTTGAGATATAGGTAAAGGGGACATGCTGATTGTAAATAGACTGGTTTTTGTTCTAGCAAATGAATTTGTTTGATTCTAAACCCAAGGTCCTATATACTTTTTGTGTTCAAGATCCTCATGAGGTTGGAATACAACTGTGAGTCCTGCCTTAGCGTAGACTGTCAGTAATTGCTTCTTGGTCTGGGTAGAGCTTCATTCTTTAAGCATGTGGATATTAAGGGAAAGTTGGCACTTATAAGCAAAAATTACTACTAGTGCATTGCTTGCCAGTATAACAGTTATCACAGCAAGACTCAGCAAATCCCCGCATGGGGCACTGTTGACTTGCAGGTTACAAGGGCTTAGTTAGTCTTAGTTTACATCATTTTAGTTACATCATAGCTATGTATTCTAGAAGTGAAAGCACAAAACTGTCTTCTGAGAAGATACAGAGATAAATTACCAAAGTACTTGATTTTCAGTCATGGGACCTGAGAACCCATGTAAATTTTAAAAGAATCTAGCTGAGTTGACTTTTACTTGTGATTTCAGTGTTGAGGTGTTGGCTGGTAGAGCTCTGGGACTTGGTGGCTAGCCAGCCTAGCCCCCTGGACAAGCTTAGTGAGAGATCCTGTCTTAAATAAAAGGAGGAGAGGTTGGTGAGGTGGGTGGAGCTCAAGGAAAGACATAATGACAGTGGTCCTCTGGCTACCATAGCATGAGTGCCTGGACTGCCCCCCTCCCCCCCCATACAGAGACTATCTTCTGTTTCCTGTATCCCTGTCATAAGGCTGTTTCTAAGGCCTTCTTATTCCCCACTTACAATTGTAGGAAGCCCAATGGCATTAAGTCTTCTGGAGTAGAAATGGTTGTTTAGAGACTATCAAGGACCGTTTGCCCACACACAGTGTGAGCTTCTGTAGGCAAACAGACAGCAGGGGATCTGGTGGCATTTGGCGTTTGTGCCACATGTCTTCTCTGAATGATTAGTGAAGAGATGGAATGGATTGGAATTGTGTGGTAGGTTTAAAGATGGTAGGCAGGGAGAACAGCTGTAACTGTTCTTCCAGGTGAAGGTAGGTAATGACCATGCAGGATCAGTGGATATTTCTTTTAAATTCTACTCTTAGTCACCAGATGTCAGAGTGAGGGCTCACATATTCAGAGGTCATTGAACCTTGCATATGGCTTGCTAGTGGGGTCTCTTTTCTGGGAGTATTTCATAGATTGTGTCAGGGGCAGAGTCCTGTTACCTTGGTCAGGCTGACCTTAAATTGATTGTTCTGCCTCAGCCTTCTGAGTAGTGAAGACCTAAAGATACATGCCACTGTGCCTGGCGTTGCTGCTGGTGGTCAGGGAGTGTAATAATTAGCCAAGCCATCAGATGCTTAATGATCCCTTTCTTCACTCTGATGGCCATACTTAGAAAACTGGAAATATCTAGTTTTCCAGGAGCAACTATCTGTTCACCCACACTTAAGGGACAAATGAGGTGTGGGTACAGTTAAATTTTTTGTTTTGTTTTGTGTTGTGTTGATCCCGTGAACTCACTCTGGGACCCACCTGCCCCTTCCTCCCACATGCTAGGATTGAAGGCGTACTATGCCCCTATCACCACCACCTGGCATGGGTCTAGTTTTGATTCTAAGCACAAGCGTAGCTTGCCTTGGAAATGTCAAAATAGGTATTATATGCCAGGTGGCCTATTCACTAGCTTTTCTCATTTTATTGCCATGATAGTTAATATGTTTTATTTAATCTCAGGGTCCCATAGACAGATTTGTCTTTTTTAGTGCTGCTTTTTCAAACTGTGAACATATATTAATATGAAAAAATATTCTATAGCATTTTTGCTCTATTAACACAACTGAGTTACCTCAAAAGGTTAACTATGTATTAGGCACTTTGAATTGCTGTGTATTCGTTTTTCTTTGAACTAGGGCTGTTTCCTTTTCTCCAATGAGTATGAAGGCAGGGATCATACAACCTACAATTTTTCTTTTTTCTTATCATTTTGATACAGGGTCTCATATAGCACAGGCTTCCCAGTGCTACAGTCACAGTTCTACCCTACCTGACCCACATGATGTGTTTTTTTTTTAATATGAAAGGCTTCATGAATTTGCGTGTCATCCCTGCACAAGGACCATGCTAATCTTCTCTGTATCGTTCCAGTTCCAGTTTTGGTTTATGTGCTGCTGAAGCGAGTGCTTTATTATTTTGTCAAGATTGTGATGTTGGGGCTGGAAAGATGGCTTAGCAGTTAACAATGGTGGCTAATCAGAGGACCCAGGTTAGATTCCCAGCACCCATATGGCCGGGCAAAGTTGTTCTGTTTCAAGGGAGCTGACACCCTCTTCTGGCCTCTGAAAGTTCACATGGAACCAGGTGTGTAGGCAGAACACCTATTATACAGATGTGCATGCATACACAATAAAGACACATTGTCTTTATTGCTGCTTTGCTGCTCCCCCCACCTCCTTTCTAAAAATATGGGTCTTACTGTAGGCTTGGCTGGGTCAGAGGTGCCTGTGTAGATCAAGATGGCCTCAAATTCATAGGTGTCCTCCTACCTCAGTTGCTTTGCTTTTGTAACTGTTAGCACAAGTAGTCAAGCCACCAGCACCATTACTTCACCTAGAGACTTTTCATCAGAAACATGTTTTGTAATTAAGGTTTTCAGCAAGCCATGTTCCGCTTTTGTTTTAGAGAAGTTTCCAACATTAGCAGAATAAATAAGTCTGGTTTGAGGGGTTTTTATTGATGTGATGGAACACATGGTACATTTTGTAAGTTGTGAGCTTGAAAATGGTTTTCTATTTCTGGATGTGTGCATTTAAAAATATTTATGTATATGAATATTTTGTCTACACATGTAATGTATGTGCATGCGTGGTGCCCTCACATCAGAAGTGGGCATTGGATGCTCTGGAATTGTCGTATAGCCTGTTGTGAGCCAGTATTGGTAACTGGGCCCAGGTCCTCGTAACCACTGAGCCGTCTTTCCAGTCTATGTGTGCACATCTTTCTGTCTATAGGTGAGAACTTTTGGTGATAACTTTCCCACATTTGGATGTGTGTTTGTTGGCCTTTGAGACAGGGTTTTGGATAACCTTGGATGGCCTCAAATTTACTATGTAGTAGATGACTTTAAACTTGTTTTACCTGCCTTCCATGTGCTGAAATCTCACCACATTAGAGTGTGTATGTGAGCAAGGTTTTGTGTGTGCTATTTAGGTAATCCTCTATCTACTGAGCCCCACACATTTTTTCTAGAGATTCATTTATTTTTATTTTCTGTGTATGAAGGTTTTACCTTCATGTCTGTATGCACTGTGTGCATATGCACCTGGTGCCTGTGGAGGCCAGAGGTGAGTATTGGATCGCCTGGAACTGGATTAGAGTACGAGTGTGACATGAGTGCTGGGAATTGAACTCAGGTCCTCTGAAAGAACAGCCAGTACTCAACTGAGTCATCTCTCCAGCTCTTCTTTTGTTATGTAGCCCTAGTTATTCTGGGTCTCACTATATAGAACATGGCTGGCCTCAAAGTCACAAAAGTATGCCTGACTCAGCCTCCTGAATGCTTGGGTTAAAGGTCCTGCCAGTCCCAGAATTACTACATTCTTTTAAATTTCATTTTTATTTTTATTGTGTATATGGGTGTTTTGCCTGCATGTATGTCTGCACCATGAATATGCAGCACCTTAGGAGGTCAGAGGGTTCAGATCCCCTGGGAGGACTAGAGTTGTAAGCACCATTAGGATGCTGAGAATCAAGTACAAACTCTCTGGAAAAACAATCAATTCTCCTAACCACTGAGCCATCTGTTAAGGTTATGTTTTTTAAACATTGTTGTTCTGTTTCTCTCTTAACTCTGCTGTCACTCAAAAAAAAAATCAGCTCTATTTTATTACATTATTTTATGAAGCTTCACAGTACAAGAATTGAGCAATTATTAATCTACTTTTAACCCTTTAAGCTAATTTGGCTTCCCAGTGTACATCCCAGAGATACGTAGACCTTGTAGATTTACTGCTCCAGCTCCTTCTCCTGATATCTCTAGACCTCTCCATGGCTGAATCCTCTATTTCCTCCTCTAACTCCTCCTCCCCTGCCTGGCAGGAAGTCCAGCCCTATTCGCTTCCCTGCTCAGTGATTAGCTGTAAGCTGCTTTATTGGTATACCAAGGGACAGTTGGGGAGTGGTGTTTACACAACATTGAGACAGGAAGTTGTCATTGCAACGGGATATTTGGGAGAAGTACATAAGTCAGCATTTGGATTACACAGTAACCTTGTGCCTACACATCTCTCCAGCTCTAACACATGTATTTAAAAAATAATCTCTCAAGTCATTCATTGAACCTAGAGGCACCACTTTGCAAGGTTTCTCCAGAGCAGCAATATTTTTACATTTTTTAAAGATTTTTAAAATTATGTATCTGTGTGTAGGAATGAGTATGTGTATGTGGGTGCAGTGCCCTTGGAGGCCAGAAGAGGGCGCCAGAGCCCATCTGTGAAAGTTGGCCATATAAGGCAGTTGTTAGCTATCTGATGTTCTTGCTGGGAACTGAACTTAGTCCTCTGAAAGAACAGCATGCACTCTTTTTCCCCCTTGTTTTGGAGACAGTGTTTCCCTGTGTAGCCCTGGCTGTCCTCGAACTCAGACATCCTTCTGAGTGCTAGGATTAAAGACTTGTACCATCACTGCCCTCTTAAATGTACCTAGTTCTTTTTGCTTATGAACCTTAAAAGGCTTAGGTGAACGAGGTACAGAAGCCGGTGTCTACTGTAAGTGCTGTTTTTTAAGGTCTGATGTATTTGAGGTTTCTTACACCTCTACCTCTCTTCCAATTCCTCGACCCCTAGGTAGAAGAGAAGTTTAGAATGGATAGGGACATAGACCTCTGTAGACTACTTACTGCTGATTAGGGTCATCTTGTTCTTTGGGGCAATACCAATCTCAGTCATCAAGATACCGAATAGTCCAGCTAATCAACAAACAGGTAAACACAGTAAATGCGGCAGCAGCACAGACAAGCAGCCATCTTCCTCCTCCTCCTATCTCCTCGAAGCATCCCTCCGCTCTGCTTCTCAAAGTGGCTCTCTATCCCTCTCCTCTCTGGTATAAATACCCTCTGAGCCCTCAGGGTTAAACTATCTCCAGCTGCCAAAAACGGTGCCCCTCTCTGAGCCACACAAAGCTCTTACCAGCTGTGGATAAACTATAAAGTATTTCCATATCCCACACTTGGGATTAAAACAGAAACCTATGTATGTATGTTTAACATATGTAACATGTTTAACATAACCAAGTTTTTAAAGAAACCAAAACTTACAGTACAGTCCACTTGCTGTAAGCCAGCACTAGAATGCCATTTCATGCTCCCTTAAGTGATGGGGACAGACTAACTGACCACTCCAGTCTTGTCTGGGAAGGAGGAAGCATGGACATTGTGCTGTGCCACCAAAAGAACCGGGGAAGGGGGCCACTGTCCTGTGTCTTTTCAACATGTGTTGAGAGTTCTGCCTGAGGCTGCAGAATTACACAATAAAATGTAAATGTATGAATGAGCTCAAGGTGGGAGTAGTAGCTGCCCTTGGATACTCAAGGTCCTTCCCACCTGTCCTTTCATCCTGAGTTCTTCTCAAGAGACTCCACTTGATTACTATTTGACTAGGGACCTTCATCACCAATAATAATAATAAAACAATGAATAAAATTTAAAGATTGGATGACCTTTGTAGATATACAGAACTTAGTAGCTGGCGAGATGGCTCAGCTGTTGAGAACATTAGTTTCTCATGATCCATGTTCAATTTCCAGAAAACACACTGTAGCTTAAAACTCTAATTTCAGTTTCTGGAGAGGCCAATGCCTTTTGGCCTTCAGAGGCACCAGGCATGAAAGTGATGTCCAGACAAAGCAAGTCAGCCACTCATACACATAAAATGAAAATAAATTTAATTAAAATGAAAAGAATTATTGACTTTCTATAGAAGTGGCAGAAATTGAGGTCTAAAGAGATGGTTCAGTTGTTAAAGAGATGGCTCAGTCATTAAGAACACTTGCTGCTCTTGCACAGAATCCAGATTTGGTTGCTAGCATCCACAAGGTAGTTCATAACTATTCGAAACTACTAGCCCGACCCCTCTTTTGACCTCCATTGGCACCAGGCATGCACAGTATACATACATATATGCAGGCAAGCCTTCATAAACATAAATTTAAAAATTAGTAAAGTGCCAGAACTAGCCTGAATTAATGCACTATGTTTAAAATGTGGAGAGGGCTGTATCCATTCATTGCATAGTGATCATTTTACTAATAGAATGATATAGGCCCTTTGATCTTTGTTTTTTATTTTTATTTTTTTCTGTGTAGCTCTGGCTTTCCTTTGTAGATCAGACTTGAGATCTGCCTGCCTCTGCCTCCCGAATGCTGGGATTAAAGGTGTGTGCCACCAATTCCCACGGAGGGGCCTTCTATCTTAATCAAATGATTGGTCACAAATAGCACTTGACCAGAAGTGCCTCTGTCCTGCTAGAATGGGAGGATCATACCTGTTTCTATGAAGTTGGTGTCTGACAGGCTAGCAGTCACCATATCAAGTGTTTGTGCTTCAGATGTTCATTCTGCAAATACCATGGTGCTGCTGTAACTGGAAAGGACTCTGTCAGCAGAAGTCGGCTGTTCCTGTAATGCTTTAATAGTATAGCCAAAGAGACACCATCATACCAACAGTTACCCAAGTATTCTGACCATAGAAATTTTTTTTTTCATAAAGACCTATTTCTATTTTATGAGCATGATTAGTTTGCCTGTGTGTACATATATCTGTATACCCCATGTCTGTCTGTCTGTGCCTGGTGCCTGCAGAGGTAAGAGGGTGCTTGGATGTCACCTGGGCCCTAGAGCCCCGGACTCTGAGGTATCAGGATTTTGTTCTTTTTGGATTAGTCCTGGCATCCAGTAGTTAATTTACTGCATTTTCCCCTGGGAACCTGGCAGAGGAGCCTCAGAAATTGACTCAGTCTGCCCTTACAAACACAAGTCTACCCTGGGGTTGTTAGTTGTCTCTGATATATTGAGAAGGCTTCTCCAAAAATAGTAGAAAGAGGGTGGGGATGATTATCATTAGATTTCCAGGCCAGTTCTCTCTATCATCCTGCCCACTCTGTTCTCCTTGTCTTCCAGTCAACAAGATAGCTGTGTCCAGTTTTGTTTAGAACTGATAGTGAAGAAGCTCTCCTTTCTCATTCCCATGTTTGTTTTTGGACTGGACAAAACATTGGACCTAAGAAAAGCTGCTCACCAAGGTGTATCCACTGAATTGCATTGGGGTTCTCCAGTCTAGAGACTTGATCATTCCTCCGTTGAGCTGTGTATTCAGGCCGTTATCAGTTACAGCTTCAGAAATGTGGGGAAAGAGAACATTAGTCATATTCACGCATGTTTTGCTGAATACAGAAATGTTTAGTTTGGGGTTAATTAGGACATTGTTGCCAAGTTACATTGTAAAGACTCACAGATTTTTGGTGTCTCTGGCATGGCTTTCTATTTCTTCATTGTTTTTGATTATTCTTTGTTCAGAGTCATGGCTTAAAGGTAAGCGTCATCAGGGAAGGTTTTGAAAGTATAACACTTGGTACTCAAGGGACTCCTTTATTGGAAGTATCAAAAACTATAAAGGTGTCCTAGACACTGCTGGCTCTGTAGTTCTGCACACTGCTGCTTTCTGCTCTTAACCTGGTCAGGAACTGAATTGTAAATACAAACCTATCTGTGAGGCAAAATACACATACTGGGCAAGTTGCACTCTCCAAACTTGTTTGGCTTTAAATATATTAAATGTTTAATATTAAATATTAAATTTGATACCCACGTGATGTCTTACAGCTGTCTAGTTCCAAGAGATCTGATACCCTCACACAGACATACATGCAGACAAAACAAACACCAGTGCACATAGAAATAAGTCATTAAAATGGCTGTCAGAGTGACTGCCAGATAACTAATAATTCCACGTGTGTGCCAACATGCATACTGTGCCCCTCGCATCATGACAGTTGATGAATGCCATGGCCTCTTGAGAGGGAGGAAAGTGATGGCACTTGAATTCCTGAAAAGTTTCCAGAAGATGTGAATATTCTTTTCCCTTTCTTAGCCTACACCTCCTCGTTTATTTTTACTGTACACCTGTAACCTTCCATCTCTTAAAGTTAGGAGTGATTGCCTGGCCTGGTGTGTGGTGCCGCACACCTTTAATCCCAGCACTAGGGAGGCAGGCAGATAGAAGTGAGTTCGAGGCCAGCCTGGTCTACAAAGCGAATCTAGGACAGCTAGAGTAACACAGAGAACAACAAAAAAGAATGATTTGGAGGTTAATTTCTCCCTTTTGTTGGCTGAAGATAAGTCTTTACTGTTCAGTTGGTGCCTGGTCTTGCTATTGGTTCCATAGTTTACAAAGAGTTTGGGGGTAAAAAATGGGGGTAAACACATAGTGGTTTTTTTCTTTGGATTGCCTTCCTAATTAAAGATACAACTACTAATGAGATAAATTCTAAATATGGTTACCTGATTTCCTAATTAAAGTTAGAACATACTGATGAGATGAAAATTCTGACTGGTTAGTTGAGGAGCTCTCATTCAGCAGTGCCTACAGTTGCAGTGTTCATTTAGGGAGATAGTCCTCTCCCCAGAAGGAATTGCATACATCTGAAAATGAAACAGCATAGCCTGTGGGTTCTGTTACTGTAATCTGCTTGAGAGAGTAGGATTCAGGTTGATTGGATCACACTTGACTCTTGGCAGAGGAATCAGTAGGCAAAATAGCAAAGCATGTACTCAAAGTAATAGATTCACTTTGAGGTGGGACAGTGTCCCAAGGTATCCTGAAACAGGAGCCCAGGAACCATATCACTCTGAGAGGAGGCCTGCTCAGCAGAGACATTGCAGCTCCCAGGGGAGGGAGCTGAGGAGCCTGAGCTCTGCCCCTCCTCCTCCTTTCTTCTCCTTTTTCATTTCTTCTTCTTCTTCTGATAAGAGAGTCACACCAGGTACTAAAATCTCTTAAAGAGATGTATTAGAGGGCTAAATCCAGGAGTGGCTGCCTGTGCTCCTGGGTGAGGACAGTAAGCAACTGAACAGACATAGCCTTTATATAGGATTTCTTAGGGTCGGAGCTCTCTAGGGCAGGGGTTTTAGAGTGAGGATTGTGGGATTTTTCAAGTCCTGAGCTTGAGGAGCTCAGGGATTGCTGGGCTTTCCTGTTTAGGATTGGCGGGTTTAAGTGGGGAGCTCAGGGATTGGTCAGTTCTCCTGCTGTAGGATTGGTAGGTTTTTGTCCAGTCTTTTCACCTACATTAGCATAATCTGGGATGAGTCTTCCTGAGGGGTTGGAGGTGACATACAGAGGTGGGGGTGGGGATGGGCTTCTAGAGCATGTTTAGGCAGGGGTCTGGCTACTTTTCTCTCTGCCTTGAGGTGTTACAAAGTTTATAGAGGTTCTGTGCTTCAGTTTCTTTCCCCTTCCCCATCTCTCTGTCTCTCTGTCCTTAACAGCTCACTCAGTCCCTAATCCCCCTTCCCTTTATTCCAGTAAATCTTATATCATTAAAAATAATAATAAAGTTTGCAGAGTCCATTCCTGCAGAAGTCTTTCCCTGCAGCATGAATAGCCTGCTATCGTGGGTAGCTCTTGTGGCAGTAGGCTAAAGCAGGAGCATCAGCAAGGCAGCAGTCGGGCATTCTGAGATAGGAGAGGTGTTGGCTTTCACAATGGCAGAAGGCTAAGGCAGGAAAGGTCAATATGGACAGCTCCTGCTGAGGTGCTGACAGGAGCGGCAGTGGGCCCTGGGTACCATAGGGTGGCGGCGGCTGCCGCAGCCACAGGGTGCACCGCCTTTATCATTAAAAGGGTGTAAGTTTGTACTGGATCAAGAAGGTTTTTCTCTTTCAGCACTCATAATTTCTTCACCTGAAAGTTTAATGCATTTTGTTGCCATTTCTATGGCAACTAGTGAAGTTCAAGGGAGCAGATTCTATTTTTGTGCCTAGTATAACAGGATTAGTGAAGGCACATCTAAAATCTATGGTAAGTCAGTGCTGCTTCTTTAAGAGAATTGAGCTTATCCAGTACAATTTTAAATTATTTTTTCATTAAACTGTATATCCATACTGGCCTCTGCCTCTGCCTCCTGAGTACTGGGGTTAAAAGTGCGGGTTCAGGTCTGCATAACACAAAATTTTAATATTGACTACTATATATCTTTTGTTTTTGGGGGGTTTTGTTGTTGCTGTTTAACTGTATAGTTTTTCAATGCTCACCTTGCTCTGAATAATGACATGGAGACCTATTAATAACCTTAGGACACGATCACTGGGCAGATACTCAGCTATTCTAACCAGACAATACTGACCTGGCCTACATCCTGCCACAGGGCCCATTATCTTCCATCTTGTTTTGGCATCTCTGATGGTGCCTCCCTTCTCTCTGGTCCCTACCTGAGACCATCTCTCTCTCAGCTGGAAATCTTGCCTAACAGCTCCAGCCCAGCTATTGGCCATTCAGCTCTTTATTTGACCAATCAGAAGGAGATGGAGAACAATATTTACAAAATACTAAGACAGGAGATGCTTCATAATAATGACAGTGCCAGCTTGTAATCAGATCTCTGCTGCCTGAATGGAAATCAGCATTTGCATATACAGTGCACAAAGACATCACTCCAGTGTTATTGCTTTTGTGCACGCATACACCCCTACACACAAGGGTTTCTTTGTGTAGCCTTCTCTGTCCTGAAATTTGCTTTGTAGACCAGACTGACTGTGAACTCACATATATCCATCTGCTGCCTCCCTGAGTGTTGGGATTACAGGTGCATGCCACCACCACCTGCTAGGTTGTTTGTTTGTTGTTTTTATGTGCATTGGTGTTTTGCCTGCATGCATGTCTGTGTGAAGGTGTCAGATCTTGGAGTTATAGACAGTTGTGAACTACCATGTGGGTGCTGGGAATTGAACCCTGATCCTCTGCAAGACAGTCAGTGTTCTTAACCACTGAGCCATCTCTCCAGCCCCTTGTTTTTCTTTTCTTTTTTTTTTTTTTTAAGAGGGTCTCACATGTAGCCAGGGCTGGCTTTAAATCCACAAACGTCATACAACTCGGCCTGTAAGGTACTAGGATTGCATGCATGCACTGCAGTGATTTTTGGCAGCTTTCAAATCTGTAAGAAAAACTCATCATCAGTTGAGATTATGTCACCTTTATAGTTTCTTTTCTCTGTTCTCTTTATGTGGTTCCACTGTATTGCCCAGGCTGGCCTTTAATTCCTAGCATTTGAGATCCCCCTTTACCTCAGCTTCTATTATAGTTCAGTCTACTCCCCCATGTGTCACCATGCCTCTTTTAATTCACAACCCGCCCCCTCCCAAAGGAAGCTTTAGATGTGTTATTTTACTCCTGTAATTTCACAAATATCTTTTTAAGACTAGGGGCTTGAGGCTGGGGAGATGGCTCGAGGGATTAACTTGCTATGCAAACATGTCCTCATCCTCAGAGTTGGGATCCCAGAAGCTCTTGTCATCCTAACAGTAAGGAAGCAGAGGCATGATCACCAAGATAAGTTGGCTGTTTAGACTAGTTGATCATCAAGCTCTGGGTTCAATAGAGAGATCCTGTCTTAATAGAGTTCAATCAAGGAAGATATCCAGAATCAACTTAAGATCTACAGGCATATATCACACATACACATGCATGTCTGTGTGCATGCTAAAATAAAATAATGACATTCTTGTTGGGCATGCTGTTACATGCTTATAATATAGGTACTTAGAAGGCAGAGCAGGATGATCACGAATTAAATGCCAGCCAGGGCAACCTTGTCTTAGCAGACCAACAGGACATTCTCTTGTAATCAGGAATATAAATGGATATTTATACACTTAAACCCATGTAGCAGCATGATTCATAATAACCACACTGAGGAGATGGCTCAGTGGTTAAGTACTAGGTGCTCTAACAAACAGGACTTGACTTTGGTTCCTGCAACCACATAGTGGATCACAACCATCTGTGATTCCAGTTCACGGGATTAGATTCCTTCTTCTGATATCGTATGTCACCAGGCACTCATGCAGTGTACATATATACAGATAAGCAATACACTCCTACAGTATGAAAAAAGAAAGCCAAGTGTCCAGAAACTGATGAATGTGTAAGTAAGGTGTGATTTATGTACACAGTCACCCTTAAAACTGGGAAGGGACTTCTAAAATACGCTGTAATGTGAACCCTGTTAAATGAAATAAGCCGTGAAGTTCCACTCAAGCGAGGCCTTTAGAGACAGAAAGGTAGGTAGTTAGTTGCTTGCCAGGGATTGAAATCAGGGAAGCAAGGAGTTGTGTTTTTATGTTTTTTTAAAGATTCATTCATTCATTCATTCATTCATTCCATATATATCAGAAGAGTGTGCCAGATCTCATTATATATAGATGGTTGTGAGCCACCATGTGGTTGCTGGGAATTGAACTCAGGACCTCTGAAAGAGCTGCCAGTGCTCTTAACTGCTGAGCCATCTTCTCTCCAGCCCAAGGAGTTATGTTTAATGGATGCAGGATGGAAAAAGTTATAGAGCTGTGTGGTATGGTAGTGACATTGTAACATGAATGTACCTAAAGCTTTTAGTATTTCTTTAAAAGGAGAGGTGGGAAAACATAATGGCTCTGCCTGCAATTTCAGTGTGCTCTAGAGGCTAAGGCAGGAGGATCATGATTTCAAGGCAGAATGGGCTACTGTGTATCAATAATCTCTCTAACAGAGGAAGGAGACCTGGCCAGTGGATCACTTCTTTAATCCTAGGGCAGAGGATCTCTTGAGTTTGAGGCCAGCCTGGTCTACATAGTGTGTTCTAGACTACCCAGGGCTGCAAAGTGATTCCAAACCAACCAACCATCCAGATAAGCAACCAAGAGTAAACCAAAATACCCCGTGAGATTTGGACCTTGTCCTTTTAGCACCATAGCACCTTTCCAACAGGAAAATCAACATTTTTTTCTTTATCCTGTATTGATATCTCCTGTGTTGTTTCCAAAAATGTCTTCTCCACATGTATACTTTTTTACATGGTTTTCTTTTAAGTTAGCATTCTGAATTGTAGACCGGCACTGCTAGCATTAAATGTGTGCAGTGCTGGGACTTGGACTGAAGGCTTCACACATCTGGCTCCTACTAAGATGTGCATGCTCAGTCCTAATCATATATTTTGAATGAAATTTTCCTCCAAGTTGAGATGTACAGTGTGGAGTGCCAAGATTGGGTATGAATATTAAATGTCTTTTAAAATTATTTTTTAAGTTCGTTGGAGAATGCAGGTGCTTATGTGAAAGTCAGAGGATAACTTTTGGGAGTTGGTTCTCCTTCTGTGGGTACGGGGATCAAACTCAAATTGTTGGGCTTGTACAGTAAGCCCTTTTACCCACTGAGTTCTCTCACCCAGCCCTGCCTCTTTTGCTGTTTGTTTCTGAAGACATAGCTAGCCTAAAAACCTGAAGCATGCTACCAGAAACAGCCAGTAATTCATGTTGTTGTTGTTTTAAATAGTGATCACATGTTGAAATATTTTGGAAATAAGAGGTTCAGCAAGCAAAGTGTTAATTTTATCTCCCCTTTTATGTTAATGTGTCACATTATCACATTCCTATTGGATATTCATAGATACAGTGTCCCTGATACAATTTCTGTTTTGGGGCCCTCCACTAGATCCTTTTACTTTTCCTGTCTATATGATGGTGAAGTCTCTAGGCCTTTGTCTTTTGGTGAATTCTTGGCTGGTGTCTAATTCCCTTAATAAGATCTCAGGCTATAAATGCCCTAGTGCCTGTCCAATCTCTGCCTTGGCCTAGCACTGTGTTGACCCCACTGAGTGTTAAGCTTATGGAAGGGAGAGGCTCTACCATGTCTCTTACCTTGTGGTGGGGAGGGCAGGTTATTGTGACTAAAGTGCCTCCCCATCCCTGGCTGAGACATGCAGAGAACCAGAAAGCTGGGAAAGCTGTGGTGTGTAAATTTCTTCTCTTTCTCCATGCATATTTTTCATAGGAAGGTGGGCTTCATTCTGACAAGTAGGGTACTTCTACTATGCCTCTTACCCTAGCCTGGGTATTAAGATCTTTTTAACATCTTTTTTTTTTTTATGTTAGAAATTGTATTTTATCAGCCAGAGAGATGGGAAACAGAAAATCAAGTACATAAAAATGAAGCAAAGAGATTATTTTTGTTTCTTTTTCTTCCTGTGTATTTTATTCTGTTGTTTTGTACTTTAAACCTACTTCATGAATATTAGTTCCATCCTTTAAGTTTTAACAATGAGAAGTTCCATGGATCTGAAGTGTGATAGGTGTGATAGTACCTGGATTTCGGTTTGCTTTGGGCTGAAAGCTCCCTATCGATGAATGGCTGTTTCCTCCTAGTGTTTTGTTTTGTTTTGGATTTTGGTACAATAGGACCTTGTGTATCCCAAGTAGGGCTCAAACTGTCTGAAGCCAAGGTTGATGTTTCACTTCTGATTCTCTTGACTGTCCTACCCCTGTCCCGGGGTTATAAAGGTAGAGGGTTTTGCTACCATGCCCAGATGTAGCTATGTCCTCAGGTAAATCATTCTTCTTAATTAGATCCAGAAGACATAGTCTGCAGAGTACACTTAGGCTTCATTAGGGGTTCTGAGTTTGAGATGCCAACTTGGGTATTCCTGTGGATACCTAGATGCACCACAGAAGGACTGATTATTATTGTCCTCTCACAGAGACAAGAGGAAGAAGGATGATTGGGAAAGCCCCAAGAATAAATGAGACATGCCTTATGTTAATTTGATTTTTTTTTTTCCCCTGTACCACTTCCATCCTCTTAGTGGGGATGGATCAGTTGATTTCTGTGGGCTGCTTTGTGGAAGGTTGGTAGTGTTAATGCCAAATAGCAACAATGTTTCTTGCAAAATCTTAGCTCTTGGTCAAGTAATTTTTGTTTGTTGTTGTTTTCTGCTTTTAATTGTTGTCATTTAAAACAATGTAGGGTTTATTTCCATTCATATTTCCATTCCATTCATATTCATACTGAGAAGTGTCAGTTTAAGTCCAAGCACCCTCTTCAAATGACCTGGTTATTAGATTGTCTGCACAGTGGAACACTGGCTGAGGACTCCCTAGTAGTGCATTAAAATAGTTGACTAAGTGGCTTATTTAGGTAAATGCTATATGGAAGCCAAAAATCTTGATCTATTTACGTAGGAGCTCCATTGATGTCAGAGGAGTCTGTGAAGGTGCAGGACTGGCTTTTCTGCACCACCTGGGCTAGTGTCAGATGTGAACATCACATTTTAGACCTTGTCAGCCGTCACTGCTGGGATCTTCTGACTCTTCACTTCCTGCTTTGCAAACGGACCTGGAGTCTTTTATAAGTGACAGTAATCTTGTCCTGTCTTTGAAAGGGGGGGGAAGCCCACCCAGGCTGAGTGGAGTTTTTGTTTTTTTGTGTAAAATGTTCACTGACCTTCCACCACATCCTTTTTTTCTGTTGTTCCATATATGTGTTTGTATACATTGTATCTAGCAATAATCTGAAATTTTATTTTTTAACAAATTTTTATTAGCCAGGAGTAGTGCCACAGGCCTTTAATCCCAGCATTTGGTGGGCAGAGGCAGGTGGCTCCCTGAATTTGAGGTCCACCTAGTCTATAGAGTGAGTTCAGGACAGCCAGAGCCACACAGAGAAGCCCTGTCTCTAAATAAATAAAAACAAAACTCAAAACCAAACTTTTATTATATGACATTTCCCTTTCTCTTTGGAAAGCCTAGAAATTTATGGAACAGAACCTGCAAACTGACCCTCAGGCCAATTGGAGTTTCAGTCCAGTGTGGCTGGGCTTACCTGTTTTCTTGCCTGTGGTTGCTTTCACATTGTGGTAACAGAAGAATGGATTGTTTTGATACCTGTGTCTGTCCTGCACAGATGACAGTAGTTACTCTGTGGTCCTTTATAGGAAAAGTTAGCCCAGCAATCTTAATCGTGTCCATACCAGTGTTTGCTTTGATTTGATTTTTACTGCATGTTCCTTACAAAAAACATTTTAAATTTATGAATCTTTCTGTCCAGATTTTAACCGTCACCACCATGATGTGTAACTTGTATGTAACAGTTGAGCTTTTTTAGTGTACTCTTGTTGCTTGTTCCTCTAGCTTGCTGGCATCTTTTACAAAAAGAGGGGGAAAGTTCAGCTTTTTCATACTCCTGTGGCTGGCTTTCTAAAGGAAAAGCACTAAACTCTAGTTGGTAGGATTGTAGCCCAGGACCTGGCTTCTGTTCTTCCTGGCTGGAAGATCTTCGTTGGCCTGTGGGGGAGACAGAACTTGAGAGTCTCTCATCTCACATTCCGCTAGCAAGCAGAAAGGCTGGCTTACCTCCACCCCCACTCATCTGGTTCTAGGGAAGGCACAGGGTCTGAAGTGCTACAGAGTCTGAGGCAAGGAGGCCCAATCTGTCATGTGATGGGGGCAGGTTATGTACAAACTGAGTGAAAAAGGATTAAGGCTTCTAAGAACTGCCTTGGCACACAGCCACTGGCCTGGCTCCAGACAGTGCAGTCTGGCTCATGATATAAACCCTGTTCTCACCAGCTACAAGAACCAGTTAGATGGAAAAGTAATCCCGTTTGTACTTCCCCACTGACACAGATTGCATAGTTAATCAGTACTGTTGTCATGAATGGGAAATAGCCACTGCTCAATGACCAGTAGAGGAAAGGGCCTTCTCATTTCTCTCTTCACTTTTCTCCCTCTAGTCCCCTATACTTTATTTCACATTCATGTCCTATTAAAAATTGATTGGTGTTTACATGCATATACATACATGTTTCTAAACAACCTGCTCACCACGTGTAAAGTTACTTTTATGTTTTCAGGGCCAACCATTTGGTATTGGATAACTAGTTTTTTGGTGTCCTTTTCCCTGGGGAAGACTGTTTTCCCCCACTCTCAGCATTCTTTGTGTAGGGGTGAGGCTTTGTGACCTCCTCTCCCCCGTCCACTTTAGCATGTCTTTTGTTCTTGTTTAGCTCGTGTTTAGGCTATCATGTTGGTAAGACTTCATGTGCATAGCTTCTGACAATACTAGAAGACACAGTCTCAATAGCAAGCTCCCTGGTCCTCTAGCTCTTTCTTTCTGACACCTCTTATACAAGGTCCCATGCTCTAGGTGCAGGAATGTTTTGTATCCACTAGGACTGGGCTCCATAAGTTTGCAGTTTGAGTGTGTGTGTGTGTTATTATTTCCTCCCCTCCCCCCCTTTTCGAGACAGGGTTTATCTGTAGCCTTAGCTGTCCTGGACTCACTTTGTAGACCAAGCTGGCCTCAAGTTCACAGAGATCCGCCTCCTCCTGCCTCCCCAAGTGCTGGGATTATGGGCTTGTGCCACCAAGCCTGGCGTGTGTGTGTGTGTGTGTGTGTGTGTGTGTGTGTGTGTGTGTGTGTGTGTGTGTGTTTAAATGGTCTCTGTTACAAAGAGATGTTTCCTTGATGAGGAATGGTGATTACAACTCAACTGTGGGCATAAGGAAAAATATTTAATAGTTTAGTCAGGTTTTCCTCCCAGATCTCTGACTTCACTAGTCCTGGCTAGTTGTCTAGGTTTCTAGTACCAAACGTAATTTCCCTCCCGTTGAACAGGTCTTGAGTACAATTATAAAACTATTGGTTACCACCAAGGTATAGGTGCCATGCCTGCCAGTCATTTATAGGAGTTTTCATGCTTCCTTCTGGTACCATGAAAAGCTAGTTCTTAGAAAGGAGGTTTTCAGATCTGTTCAGGGACCTCCCGGCCCTGTGTCTGAAGAGCAAGATGTCTTCAGCAATAGAACTCACCTTCTACCTCTCCAGAGCAGCCCAGGACATAGCAGTGCAGTGCATATTTGGGAGTCTCTAATAAACAACTCGAAAGAGGACTTCTTTTTTTTTTTTCATTTTTTTAAATGTAATTTATTTATTTTTATATCAATCACAGGTTAGGTACTTTGCATCCCAGGCGTAGCCCCCTCCCTCATTCCCTTCCACTCTCCCCATCCCTCCCTCATCTCCTCCCCGCCCCCTCTAAGTCCACCGACGGGGGAGGACCTCCTCCCCTTCCATCTGACCCCAGATCATCTTGTCTCCTCAGGGCTGGCTGCAATGTCCTCTCCTGGGATCTAGCCAGGCTGTTACTCCCTGGCGTGTATGAGGGAGGGTCAAAGAGCTAGCCATCCAGTTCATGACTGAAATAGTCCCTGTTCCCCTCACTAGGGTCTTCAGTTGGGCACCAAGCTACCATGGGCCACATCTGAGCAGGGGTTATAGGCCATATCCATACATGGTCTTTGGTTGGAGAAACTGTCTCGTATAAGACCCCTGTGTCCTGCTCAGTTTGGTCTTTGTGGAGCTTTTGTTCTCCAAAAGAAGCCTTCTTATACCTGGTGTTGGAGTTTTTGTTCGGTAGTAGTTGGCTCTAGGAGAGGTTGTCATCACCCACAGTGAGAAATTTTTGTTTAAATTATATATGTGTTTATATATAGACACGTGTATTATAGTTTTTTCAAAACACTAAATAACTTAATAATGTGATTCCTTATGACTTTTTCATACATTCTTACTGTTAATTTTACCCTCCCTCTGTATTTTTTTCCATCCTCCCTCACTCAGTAACACACACAGCCCCTGCCACCCATGCACACGCTTATCAGATCAGATCACTTGTACCCTGCTGTTTACCACTCTGTTGTTCCTCTAACCCTTTACCTAGACAGTGGTCCCTTTTTTGCTTTCCTTGTTTTTGTGCTTTCTCCAGGATATGTACTCAGGGTTAGGGTTAGGAGCCTCCAGTGAAAGAGATTACCTTACTCAGTAGATCTTTTGTAGTTCCATCCATTTATCTGATAAGTCCTTGTTTTATTTTTCTTAATTATTTTTGCCAATATCAGTATTCCCTACCTCTTTCTTTTTGTTTCTGGGTAGACTCTTGTCATTGCCTCAGATGGTTTATGCAAGTACCTTGCATTTGTAGAAAGGTGCTCTCCCATCTCGTAAGGATATGTGTGAATTTGAATTTTTTTTTTTTTTTTTTGTGGGCCTTGGGCAAGCTATACATTGGCCAGCAGAAACACAAGTACAAGCTACGTCCTTTCAGGCCTCTTTTTATAACCCACTTTTCAACAGGGAATTGTGCTTCAGATTTTGCCTATAATGATATCCAAGTCTCCTTGCAGACAGATGGCCAATTACCACAAGGTGTCTCATCAGTCTGTGTTATTGCACTACTAGATAAGTCTGGCTTGAGCCCCAGCTCGTGAGTCATGTGATACTGAATACCTCTGTAGCAGGCAGGCCTGCTGAGGGATGAAGTATTGTGCTGTCAGCCAAGGCAGAAGCTCGTGGTTATTGTTCCTGTGCTTGGTGAAGCTACTCTGGATGGGAGCACACCCCGTATGCACTACTCCACATGACCTCTAGTTGACTTCCATTGACTTCAGTGTTGTCATGAGGAAAATGATGGTGCCACTCCCTGACCTGTGAGGTTGCTGTGAGGATTAATTAAACTAATACAGGTCAAGTCCAGAACATAGAGCATCATCAGCACTAGAAGTGAAGAACTTTTCTATGCTCTAGGGCAGATTATACAATGATGACTTTCAGTTAACCAGTACTCATGTCTCTTCATTACCTCCTTGGCATTTTCCACTGTGCCCGGCTATAGTTACTTCTTAATAACTGTCTCTTAAGCAGTATATGGTAAGTACAAGCTCTGATTTAGAACCAGTGTGGACACCACCTGCTTTCCCCTTCTATTGATTTTTCTATGATATTTGCTTTTTATTAAAGTAAAAGCAAGAAGATAAGCTTTGGAAATTAACAGCACCAGTGAAAGGAAAATATTAGAGCCTAACAAAGGATCAGTTGAATTAATACTGTTTTCAGTGGCCCACTCACTGTAGCATGGTATCTTAGGGTACCTTGTCATTATTAGCACCACACCATCCACCCTTGTTCCACCTTTCCCCTTATTTCTCAAAACTCAGAACAGATTATTACAGGATTTCTTCTGAAACAGATTGAGAGTCATGGCATCCACTTGGGTCATGAAGAATTCAGGGTTGAAAACAGTAGGTTGAGTTCTTTCACATTTTTCTAGTGGGGCCTTTTGCCTTTTGGTCACATGTCAAAATGGAAAGGGGAGTAACTTTTTTTGACCCCCTAGATGGGAAAGTTGGCTTATATAGTTGCTTTAAACTGTCAGATTCTTAGCTACCCTTCTGTTTATTTCTCATGGATGCTGCTGTCTGTCTAGATCGATGTCTGTTGTCACTGTGCTGATCAGACCTGTCTCTCCTTACCTCACCAAAGGAGCACATGTAGTGTGCTTTGTCATTAGTACATTATCTTTTCTCCCTGTCCAGGCTTTTTTCATTGTATTTATTAAAATGTTGTTTAATCGACTCAGAAGAATGTCATGTCAGTTGCTAAATACACCAGGCTGCCACGTAGTAAGACACACTGGCTAAGCAAAGACTAAGTCTGACAGTTACCACATTGTCCACATGAGGCTGCTTTTCTGGAGCCTAAGTAACAGTCTTCTGTGTGAAAGAATGAGAATGACTTCAAGACTCAAGTTTGTGTGTGTAGCCAGGGTTGATTGGAAGCCACAGAGGCGAAGATCAAGGGAGCATGAAATGCTGGGTAGGATATTGGCACCCCCTCCCCAACTCCCCCGCTCCCATGTATGTAAGTGTGGGGGTGTGCATGTGTGCGTGAAGTAGACATACTGTGGCACATAGATGGTTGAGGCCTAATGAGGATGCCATTAAAGGGAGAATTTACCAAGGGAATTTGAGTGGGTCATCTCTATGCTACGGAGGGTGGGGGGATCACCGGGCCTCATCTCCTTGCCCTATGGGCAGATGAGCTGTTCTGGTGGGTCTTCCTCCTCTACCCTCCTTTCCCCCCTCTTTTTGTTTTGTTTTGTTTCTGTTTGGGGGTGGGGTTCACTGCAGTAGGAGTAGGTTCTTAAAATTCCCAGAGCATTTCATTTTCCCATGGTTGTATATGAGAATGATATCAACAGTGTTGTGGTGGGTGAGGATGAGAATACTGGGCTGTCCTGTCCTCTGACCGACAGCCTCCCTGCTCTGCCCTGCACACCCGTGGCTCACTTGGCACGTATGCAGTTCACAGCATCAGAAGGAGAGGGAAGGTATGCATGTGTGTTCATATAGGGTTTTTTTGAGACAGTTGTATGCTCCCAATTGCCACTGAACTCATGATCTTGCCTCAGCCTCTCAATTATGTTTATAGACATGTCCTAAGCTTTCTAGGAGAAATCTGATTGTCCTTTAACTCCATTGGAGATGCATGTAGTCAGTCTCTCTCTTTCTTTGACTCTCCCTCCCTCTCAGCATTTTAAAAGGAAAGAAACAAGCATAGTCCATGGTGCTAGACTAATGCAGTGTTTCAGCATGTTTACCTTCCACTGAAGTTGTTCTAGGGAATTGCCGCATCTTGGTCCTGAACCTGTGGCTCACTTGTCTTCACTTGGGTGCTTTCCACAAGCTACCTAGCTGGTCTTCATCATCAACCCCTTCAGACTTACATGAAGTAGATGGACATTAGTTTTAGCTCTTGGTACCCTTCACTTTCTCTAATGCTATGTTGAGATGCAAGGACAAGGCTTTAATACCATTTTAAAACTGGGATTAGAGTGGGAGAAGTTGCTGTTCCTTCAGCTGTGGTTTGTTTCATTGGGATAGTTGGATAGACATGTATGCATTTTTTAAATGAGCAGTAACCTTTTATGAAATCTCTTTCCTCAGTAAACATGCATTATTTGAATAACCCAGAAAAATGTTTGTAATAAATGTGAAGCTATCCAAAGCCAGGTGAATAAGCCTTACCTTTCTCCTCCCAGTGTAGCCCTGGCCTAAATAGAAGTATTGATTTGACTTTCTGTTTCATGAGCCATAGATATAAACAAGGGTTTATATTATCTTACCCTGTCATACAACCAGCATCCCTTAAAGGTCTACAGGTGGGGAAAGGATCATGCAAGTTTATGAAACATAGCTTTCTTATGCCTTCTCCCCTGTGAACTCTGTAGTTCTACTTAATCTTCTGTGCTAGATAGTCAGTCTTTGTTTTTTTGGTACTGGGATTGTGTACATATGTGCATGCCTAATGTACTGTACCACTCAGGGTTTTTTTGTGGTTGTTGTTTTGTTTTGTTTGAGACACTGTCTGAGTGAGTTGTTGAGACAAGTCTTAAACTTGGCAAACCACCTTCCTCAGCCTCCAGAGTAATTGGGATTACAGGCTCTCATCCCCAAGCTCAGCTAGATGGCCAGTCTTGGAAGAGATAATTACTAGGGCACTTTTATTTAGTTGGAGAATGAAGAAGCTCTCCAAGTCTTCCTGATCAGTGAATGCCAATGGAGCATAATCTTTGGATTCTGTAACCAGTGTCACTTGTTTCTAGTTTGGCTCATGTACTATCTGCTCGCTGATGGGACTTTTTTCTTTTTGTGTAGAGTGCCTGGTGAAGAATGTGATGGGATCATTAGCATGTCTACGGAGAGTGGCCCTGGGACAAGATTGAGAAATCTGCCAGTAATGGGGGATGGACTAGAAACCTCCCAAATGTCTACAACGCAGGCCCAGGCCCAACCGCAGCCAGCAAATGCAGCCAGCACCAATCCTCCACCCCCAGAGACCTCCAACCCTAATAAGCCCAAGAGGCAGACCAACCAACTGCAATATCTGCTCAGAGTGGTGCTCAAGACACTATGGAAACACCAGTTTGCGTGGCCTTTTCAGCAGCCTGTGGATGCCGTCAAGCTGAACCTCCCTGTGAGTAGCTGGGCAGGGCCTTTGGCTACTACTACCCTCAGTCTCTGCAGATTTTGCAGAACTGGAGGTGTGTTTGGAGTCATGGTAAGAACTCTGAACACCAGTATACACAATGGCCTTGCAGTATATCATTGTAGTCATCTTGAAAATCAAACAGGAAAGGAAAAGAACAAGGTAACTGGCTTAGACATGAACTGATTGCTTAGTTAATTGGGATACCAGGAAAAGTTGTATAGAGAGAGTTTAAAGCTGAAGGCAGAGGCCCAACTAGCACTCCAAGCCTTTTCTTCTCTCAGTTGTAGTTGGTCAGCCTGTGCAGAAAGGGGACTGACTTAGTGCACCAGCAAAGCACTGCCAGGCTGGGAAAGACAGTAGAATAGCTCCCAGGGAGCAAGTGCAGACAGGCTTTGGGGTTGAAGGGGACTGTGCTGCATGTTCCCCAGGGACCGTATCCATCCAATTCAATCCATCCATCCATTCATCCATCCATCTTCTCTGTAACACACTTGGGCTTGTTCCTCTCTTTCTTGGAGAGTGTTCCATTTGTACACATGTCTAGCAGACCGCTTTACAATCTTAACTACCTTACCAAACCTCAAGAAATGGTTAGAACAAATGTTTTCATATATCTTCAAAAGCCAAGGCTTAGTTTCCAAGTTACTCTCTGCTATGTGTTATGCCTCCCTGGCAAATGTGTTATGTGGTGATGGCCGTTATCCAGGTTGGGTCTATGAGGGCTAGAACTCTTTATTTGGAATTGGTGGCCTTGGTCTCTGCCAGGTGTTCAGGTTCTTCAAAATGTCATGCTCTAATCTGACCTGTCTTGAAAACTACAGTTATGTTGTGTCCACCAAGTATATGTCTCTTGGCATTGCGAGAAGAGACAAGATGTCTGGGTTCTGAATGAAAGTGGTATGTGGGGAAGTAATGCCCACCATTCATTGGTTAAGATAAGCAATACAAGCAGCTGGTGGTGGGGGCTTTTAGGACACTCAGGAGGCTGTTTGAGGAGATTGATGGCGCTAGGCTATAGCAGGGATATGGAGTGTCTGGGTGAAAAGTGACTTCTTTTGCTGTGAAGAGATATCATGACTGAGGTAGCTTATAAAAAAAGAAAGTTAAATTGGAGACTCGCTTACAGTTTCAGAAGATTAGGTTAGTTCCTGACCATCGTGGCTGGGAGTGTGATGCCAAGTAGTTATGGTGTTGGCACAGTTGCTAAGAGCTTATATCCTGATCTGCAAGATGAAGGCAGAGAGTGAGACTCCTTAGGCCATGTGTATGCGTTTGGAACCTCAGAGCTCACTCCTAGTGACATACCTCTTCTAACAAGGTCACACCTTGTAATTCTTCCTGAACAGCCCACCAGTTAAGAGCCTAGCATTTCAGGATGTGGGGCGCTTTGGGGAGCATTTTCATGAGAGCACCACAGCGACATTCTGAGATGAAATAGGATAGAAGGAGCTCAGGGTGGAGGGCAGGGGTCCAAACTTTCATGTGAAGAGGACAAGGAGAGGCCATATTGAAGAGGCCAAAAAATCATCAGTTGCTAGATTTCTACATCATAGAACACCAGAACAAAAGGTGAAAGTCCCACGCTGTCATCGTGCTGGCCTTTAGAAGATCAGAAGCCCAAGACATGACATAGAAGTCAAAACCAGATTTGTGATTGTTTGAATGAAATGGTGAGGATATGAAGCTGCTATTTGAAGAAACTTGGCTTTGAGAAAAAAGTGTGTTCAACTTGTTTTAGAAAGATCCAGCAGGGGTAGAGGAACAGAGGCATGAAGGGGCAAAGACTGAAGACATTCGTAGGGGACTCGGGTGAGGTTGTAGGAAAATCCTGGCCAGTAAGTTGATGGTAGGTGAGGCTTGACTTTTAAAATCCGTTAAGTGCAGAGGCTGAAACTTCTGGGCCAGAATTTTCTTCTCTTGGATGGTGTAAATCCTGCCCCTCTGCAAATTTTGATGTCACCTTTAGCAGCCTTTAAAAAAATAAAGGGTCTCACAGTTCTCAGGCTATCTTTGAACTTGTTACATAGCCAGATCTGGCCCTTGAACTCCATATCCTCCTACTTTTATGTCCTAGGTTTTAGAATTGCAGGTGTGCACTCCCACTGATTTGATGTCTTCAAAGAAAGGTTGCTGGGCAAGGATGATTTCAAAACCCTAAATCTGAGTAGACCTGCGGGCTAATCAGCTGTTGGCATAAAGAGCTTATACTTTTCAGGAGCCATTAGCCACCTTCCAAGTCCCCTTTTTGTAATTTCTGGGATCTCATGTCTTTACATGCGTTTTGACCACTTGTCCTACAGTAAACCCATTGCCTTAGTTCTCATTTCCTTTCTCCAACATTCCTTTATCCCACTGCTCTTTTGCTTGCCCTTTACTGTTGTCCGTTTGCCTTTGAGTCACCTGACACACTAGCCAATGAAGATCTAAATACTCTTCTCAGAGTTTTGTCCATAGAATAAAATCTATCTAGATTTCCATAAGAATTAGTTTATTTGTAATTAGTTTTTCTATGAAGGGAGTAGGCACAGCATAAAATAGGTTAGGGAGTCTGATTTTGAGTTGCCTTTGGCCTGGGTGTGCATATGTAACCCTTACAGAGCAAGGCACCTTCATGTGCCTCCTTTACATGGACAATGTGGGCCTTTTCTTTTTTTGGGGTGTCAGCACAGCTCAAAACATTTTTGCCCGTTTTAATTTTGAGATAGTTCCTTGATACTTCTTCTGCCTTTTTATTCCCAAGAACTACTCTTTCAAAGGTTGTTTGCTTTCTCTGATATCTTAGAATTAAAGGATATTTTAGCAGCCTAAAAGAGAAGGGGGCTTAAGGCCCCACCCCACCTGAGAAGATAGTGATGGCGGATGGCTGCTGGGGGGAGGGGAGGAGTCTGTTTTTAGGGACAGAGCTACTGGGAGGTGGCTGCTCCTAACAGTCCCACTCATGTGCATACAGGCAGCACTAATAGGACTCAGTGGAGTATTTGAGAAGGACAAGGAGGCCTGGGTGAGGGAATTGAGGGATGAGGGCAGATACTGATCAAAATACATTGTGTGATTTTGTTTTTTTGTTTTTTTGTAAAAAAAAAAAAGTATTTGAATTTTTTTCCCCCCTATTAAGAGAACCTGTTAGCTTGTACATTTTCCCCCCTCCACATTGCCATCTAGAGTCTGTCCTTAACCCATTTTACCTTCAGTTACTCCCTGACACCATGGGTATTGATTGTGGAGTTACAAGGTTTGATAGGGGCTCACAAGTCCAGACAGCCAGTCCAGCTGGCTAAGGTTACACTGGCTTTCTTTGATTTCTCTGCTCCTCAGGATTACTATAAGATCATTAAAACACCCATGGATATGGGAACAATAAAGAAGCGCTTGGAAAACAACTATTACTGGAATGCTCAGGAATGTATCCAGGACTTCAACACTATGTTTACAAATTGTTACATCTACAACAAGGTGAGATGTTTGGGGCAGGGGTCCAGTTGCCCTGCTTGGGGAAAAGAACAAGTAAAAATGGGGGTGCTTGTCAGGAGCCTAAGGGCAGGGTTGCTGAGAACAGCTGGGCTATATAAGTGTGATAGCAAGAGACTCCCAGAGATAGGGTAATGGGACTTGCAATTGTGCCTAGGATTGGGTGTTTCTTTTGTGGGATGTGGGGGGAAGGGCATTCTCTTTGTTAGAAGCACCTGCCTCTAGTACCCTTGGGATTTTATTCTAGTTCTTGAGCATGTCTTGTAGAGAACATATGAGGGCAGATGACATTAGGTGGTCTGTTGGGATGGTGTAGCTTGTCAGGTAAAAGAGCCTATGCCACTAGAGTCTTGCAGAGGTGTGCTCAGCCACAGACCTTGATGTGAGAGGGTGCAGTGGGGATAGCTGCAGACCCCAGATGCTCTGTGGGTCACAGTCTCCTGGAACTGTGGACATGGCCGTAAAATCGAGTGTCCCCCAGGTCTCACATACAGACCCATGGTCACTTCCCAACCCCGTAGCCAAACCTTTCGGCTCGGCTGTGCCATGAAGCCAGATCATTTGTTTACAGTTCAGACCACAGATGTGATTAAAACCAACCCTTTCAAATAGAACGACTCTGGAGGGAGACACTATACAGAACTCAGCTTTTGACCTCTGCTCGTGTAGTGGGTAAAATTGCCCAGAAGAGATGGGTAGGTGAGTTTCTTGAAGTTTACTGTGTTTTGTAAAGCCTTAGTTCTCACCACTTAGGTGGAAGCAAACTGTACAGACTAGGCCCTCAGTTTAGAACTGAACGGGGACAGCATGTTCTGGATGTGGTGACAGAGTGGGGATCCATAAGGCAATGTGATACGGGCTTCATCCAAACCCCACTGAGCTGCTGCTGGGGTACATTGGGGAGCACTGTTGGAACCCTAAAAAGTATTCATCACAAGAAATGCTGTGTAATTTGAGTATTTCTAGTGAATTCATTTGAGCTGTATCTGAAGAGACCCCAAAGTAAAGGAGGGCTTCCCATAAGGAGATTGACTGAGTTGGTAGGTACATAAGACACAAGGATGGTTTCTTGGAGCTTAAAACTGAAGGGAGATACAGGTGGACAGGTCTTGTTAGAAATACCTAGTAGCGTAGCCATTGTGGCCCCCTGGAGTCCAGATCATGGAAAGAGCCTGGGTACAATGCTCCATGTGTTGGGGCATGGGGGTGGCCCTGGTGTCCTGTCCACAAAGATGGGAAGAGGGGCCCTTCCAGCTCTACCCCACCTGTTTCCTCATCCAGCCTGGAGATGACATCGTCTTAATGGCAGAAGCTCTGGAGAAGCTCTTCTTGCAAAAAATCAATGAACTGCCCACAGAAGAAACTGAGATTATGATAGTCCAGGCAAAAGGAAGAGGACGAGGGAGGAAAGAAACAGGTAGAGTACTTGAAATAACAAGTAAATCAGTTGTGTTTTCCCCTCATCTTTATCTCCCAATTTTAGTAGGGTACTAGGGATTACAAAGAGTCCAGTGGTGACAGCAAATACTTGGGTGCCATTGTTTGAGCAATGTGCGATTGGTTTCAGTGTTGACTCTGCTCCCAAGGGTCCCATGGATCTGAAGTCTCCCCTTGGCAGAGTCATTGGGCCCTGAGTGGTTGATAGACTTATGTACAATAGAAAGCATGAATTTCCATGCACTTTGGTGTTTGAATTCTTCACCTTTAGTGCTGTGTGTGTGTGTGTGTATGTATGTGTGTGTGTGTATGTGTGTGTGTGTATACACACACAGTTTTATTATTTGCTATTTATTTTGTGGTGCTACAGCTCAAATCTAGCACCACTCACATGCTTAGGCAAGTGTTTCACTATTGAGCTTCAGTCCCAACTCTGCTTTTCTATTTTAGAATTAAAAAAATTAATCTGACAGAAGCTATTGTAAGTAGTGTCCCAATCCTAAAGCCTTAAGGTTTGTTCTCTGAATTGACTTAATGCACCATGCCAGTCATCTGAAGCCAGTTACTTAGTCCTTGTCTGTGTGTACGGCCTGCCTCCTAGTTACCACCCATACTACCACTGATAAAACTCTAGCCGCCATCTGGCAGAGATGCTGTTAACAGGTACCCTCTGCATCCTGTCCTTTATGGCTCTGAGCTGCAAGAGTGGCAGTTTTCAGGTAGCTCCTGAATGTTAGTTGTTTGCTTCTTTGAGAAGATGTTGTAAGCCTGACCCCACCTTGTTCTGAAGTGCTAAAGACACAGGGGACCACTGAATCCAATGTATCACTCACATGCATGTTCCTATTCTTTTTCCCCTCTCTACTTTTCTCCCTCTTTTCTTTCCCTTCTCACCATTTTAGACAGGGTCTCTGTGTTAACACAGAGTCAAAAATCTTCATGCCTCTTTCAAGTCTTGGTGTTACATACATGCACTATTACTCAAAACCAGGTCGCTCTTTTGGCATTTACACATACTAAGTCACACCCCTTATGCATACATGCAGAGCCTACTCCTCACTTTCTGGGACTAACAGTCTGGATTCTTTGTACATGGGACAGGCATGGGATGTGTTCTATCAGTCCTGAAAGAAGCCCAGGCTTGCTGAGTAGAGAAAGAAAAATGGGAAACAGCTTATTGTGTACCTGGACACTGCTGTAGACCAACCTACAGACAGAATGTTTTCTCTTTCTTTCTCTACCCCTCCGCCTTTGCCTCCTTCCTTCCTTCCTTCCCTCCCTCCTTTCATCCCTTCCTCCTTCCTTCCTTCCTTTCCTCCTTTCTTCCCTCCTTCCCTCCATCCATCCTCCCCTCCCTCCCTCTCTTCCTTCTTTTGAGTTGTAGCTATAAACTTTAATGCTGATTTGGTGTGCCATATGACTATTTTGTTTTGGGAGTTGTACAGTGTCAGGGAAACAACCTGGGTAGTCATGAAAGGCCAAAATTGTCCACTAGTCCCCAGTGGCTCTGAGAATTGAGATTGTGCTAGTTTTCAGGAACCTTGCAAGGTTGGCTGCTCCTGGATCTTGCCAAAAGTACTCTGAAGATAACACTTCTGGGAATTAGGACAGCTGTTTGGATTCTCCAAGGAAAACTTCTGATTTCCTTGTGCAGCTCTGGTGCTAACACTAACCCCAGCTTGTAGGTTTTCTACGTTTTTAGCGTAGGCTTCTCTTCTTAGGACAGTCTGTATCTGAATGAAGAGTTGCCACCAGGATACCTCAGAAAAATGTACTGTGATATGCCACTGCCCTCTCACTGGGGACACAAAGATAAGATCCATGCACAACGATGTCTAGAGTGTTCAGACATGGTCTTATAACAAAAACAAGTATACTACACAAATACGTGTGGACTCTTTGTCAGGGTAAGCCAGCGTGCACTGGCCTACCCTTTTAATCTCCTATCCTTTTTATAATTGGTAGGGACAGCAAAGCCTGGTGTATCCACGGTACCAAACACAACTCAAGCATCAACTTCTCCGCAGACCCAGACGCCTCAGCAGAACCCTCCACCTGTGCAGGCCACAACTCACCCCTTCCCTGCTGTTACCCCAGACCTCATGGCCCAGCCTCCTGTCATGACAATGGTGCCCCCCCAGCCACTTCAGACGCCTCCACCAGTACCTCCCCAGCCACCACCCCCACCTGCTCCAGCTCCACAGCCTGTGCAGAGTCACCCACCCATCATTGCAACCACCCCACAGCCTGTGAAGGTGAGCATCCTGGGCACTGGTGGGCTGCTGCCACCAGAGACGTGGGCTTACAGGAGACAAGTAGCTTCTCCTAATTGTTTCTTCTGCGGGCTGTATGGTCAAAGCCCTGGCATTAAGCAAGAAACCTCTTCAGGAGGTTCTGTGGCCCTCTAAGGGAGCAAATACTATATTCAGTTTGTGCTTTTCTCCTGTTGCTGGCTGGTTCTATTTCAGCTGTTGAAAACAGTGATTTGACAGGGTCTCCATGCAGTTACCTTTGGGCCTGTCCTGAGTGTTGGGATCCTAGTCAGGGCTTGGTTTCAGAGGTGATCCTGAAGAACAGCTGTACCGGCCAGAGCCTCTGATTGAGACTTTGTGCCTGTGCTCATGGCAGACAAAGAAAGGGGTGAAGAGGAAAGCAGATACTACCACCCCCACCACCATCGACCCCATTCATGAACCACCATCACTGGCCCCAGAGCCCAAGACCACCAAGTTGGGTCCTCGGCGGGAAAGCAGCAGACCTGTGAAGCCCCCAAAGAAGGATGTACCGGACTCACAGCAGCACACAGCCCCAGAGAAGAGCAGCAAGATCTCTGAACAGCTAAAGTGCTGTGGTGGCATCCTCAAGGAGATGTTTGCCAAGAAACATGCTGCCTATGCCTGGCCCTTCTACAAGCCTGTGGACGTGGAGGCGCTGGGTCTGCATGACTACTGTGACATCATTAAACACCCCATGGACATGAGCACAATCAAGGTTAGTCACCGGGCCCCTGATTTCTCAGAGACCAGTAAATCCAATAAAGTCCTGGGTGCCCCCTGCAGGGCATTGTTGAAATGAACGCTAACCTCTAGTGTACTTGGCTGTTTTGGTTTCCGGTGGTGGTTCTGCCTCTTTCCTTGCTGTAAGGAGATTCAAGCTGCACACTCTGGGGCTCTCTCAATGCCCCTGTATTTCTTTGCACCCTGAAGATGTTCTCGGAGACCCTGGGTGCTCCAGGCTCAGTGTGATGGGAAAGGCTTTGCTGTTTTCCTCTGTAGGGGACAGCACTGTCAACATCTTCACCATTGTATTTTAAGGCCCTTTGTGGTTTTTCTCCTTTTGGAAGTAATTTGGTGTTAATATTTGTAATTTGTAATGTATGATTAACAAAGTAATTTGGAAGTAACATTGCTCAAACAGGAGACAATCCTGTGTCCAACTTCTCTTCTGTTTTGTGCTCTCAATAGAAGTACAGGCAAGGTCAGAACTGGACCCAGTCTTACTTTATCTTCCTATTAGTTCTGGCATAATCTTACCTGGGATTCTATGTGTTCATTTTCCCTTTAGATATTGTAGTGACCTCAGTAGGTAAGCTTAGTACTAACAGGTCATTTTCCAGCCCTGAAACTTGGCTGTGTCTCCTTGTCTGTCTCATGCTCTTTGTCCTCATATTCCATATCCTAGCATGTATTTAACCAAAGGCCACTAAGAGACCATCTTGTTTCCACAAGTAACCATCAGTGTGTGCACGCACGTACACACACACCCTTATTAAAACATGAGCAGACATGGCTAACTAGGACCTGCCTTGTATTTACAGTCTAAACTAGAGTCCCATGAGTACAGAGATGCCCAGGAATTTGGTGCTGATGTCCGATTGATGTTCTCCAACTGCTACAAGTACAACCCCCCTGACCATGAAGTGGTAGCCATGGCTCGAAAACTCCAGGTAAGACTCCAAGAAGGGTAGGTCAGAGCTTGTATGGGCTTGTAATGAGTAATTCTGTCTCTTCACTCATTATAATGCTATGGGGCTTGGGAGGTTTGTTTTTGTTTTTGGTTTTTTTTTGGTGTGTGTTTTTGAGACAGGCTCTCACATAAGCCTGGCTGTACTGGAACTGTTGATATAGACCAAGCTGGCATTGAACTAGCAGAGATTTCTCCCTACCCAGCTCTTCCGAACAGCATATGTAACTCACTCTAATGCATACATACATGTTAAGTTGGGCTTGTTAAAATAGAGCGGCTGGTTTTGTATCCCACCGAAAGCCTCTCTCTCTTCAACTATATTCTGTTGCTTTGCCTGAAAAAGCATGTGTTTGTTGTGCCTGGTCCCAGTCTCTTCAAAATGTACCTGTCTTAAGTAGGCAGAGGGCACTCCACCAGGTTTAGACATCTTGACACAGTTGTATCCACTTGTAAGCCAGAATATTTTCACCAACCTTGGAGGCCTTTATTTGACTTTTAGCTGCAAAGCGGCCGTTTATATGTGGGTCGTGTAACTATGGTCCCTAGTGGATGTAGTTCCCAGTATCTGTCTTGAAGATGGTGAGCGTCCTAGAGAATACTCAAGTTGGGGCTGGGTACAGCGTGATTGTGTGACCTGCTTCATTTATTTACAGACAGGGTCTCATACTGTAGCTCAGGTAGGCCTCAGATTATTAGTAGTCCTCTTGAATGAGCCTCCTCAGTGCTAGGAGTGCAGCTTTGAGCTACCACAGTCATCCCCGGTCCACTTCCCTCCCCACCCCATGTCCTCAGCAACGGGGAGGAGGCTTTTCTTATTTTAAAGAAAACACACATACATGAATTTACAGTGTTCAGCCTTTTTAAAGTGGGTCAATATGGTTAAAATTGGAAAATAAAGGTAATACCTTTATTTCCTGCCTATACTTGTTCTTTTCAATTTTATTTTTACTTAATGTGTCGCTGTGTGTGTATGCCATGTGTATGGATTCCCATGGAGGCCAAAAGAAAACATTAGATGCCCTAGATTTGGAGTTAAAGGGAGTTGTGAGCTGCCTGACATGGGTGCTGGGAACTAAACTTGAGACATGTAAGGTGCTGTCTCTCTAGCCCCTAGACTTGCCTTTTAAAGGAAACATAACATCACGATTCCCAGCCATTTCTTCTTTAGTCCATAGGTTGTTAATGCTCTCAGGTCATTGATCTTGGGCTGAGCAGCCTGCTATTACGAAGCAGAGGTATGTTAATTGTGGTCCTCAAGGCTTCTTTGGATCTGCTTACATCACAATCTCTGGGTGCTTCTAGGGTAGAGAATTGCAAAGCTTTTGGTGACCCTTTCATTGGTCTTTGTCATCCTGATCTCACTTGAACCTCAGTGGTTCCCTGCCTCCATACTATTCTGTTAGTTTCACTAATGTGTCACCACACACTAGCGTTTCCTTTCACCAGAGTTAAGACATGTCTGTTACTTGGTTTTTGATGATGGATTGCCTTCAATTCAGAGAATTTGTCAGATTCAGGGGGTAGCTTGATAGGATTGAGTATTCTCTTAATTGTTGGTGTTGACTTGGCTCTTAAAATTCAAATGCATGCTCAGAATATGTTTGGTGGGGAGTTGGTTTGTTTTACATGTATTTGTATGTGTGTTGAGATATCGGTGCCTGGTGGTTATGGAGGCCAGGAGAGGAGAACGAAACTGGAGTTGTAAGCTGTCAGGGCCTTGTAGGTGCTGAGGACCAAACCCCAATCTCTGCGGAAACATCAGTGCTCTTTACCACTACACTGTCTCTCTCCAGCACCTGGGGGGAAAATCTCCCCCTCCCCCTTAATTTTGTTTTCTCTAGCTGGGGGTGTAGTGTTCCCTTTCCAGTTTGGTGTTGTCTGTTCATCTTCGTAAAGAAGGCAGCCGCTTTACTATTTATGTTTGCCTTTACCAGTCCTTATATGGAATTTAGGCTTTTAAATTGTATGACAATTTTAAAGATATTTATTAACTTATTTGAGATACAGTCTCATTGTGTATCTCTGGTTAGCTCTACCTCTGCATTCTGAATGCTTTAAAGTTAGACTCCGTCATACCCAGCCGACTGCAGTTCTTAAATAGGCCCACCAAGTGGCAGTGTGCCTTCAGACTTGGATCTTAGGACTCCTTTTTCTCTTCATTACAGTTTCTTGAGAAGCCAGGGTAGTTTTTGCCCATGGTGTTCAGATTTGATATTTGTACCATTTTTGCTTCTACTATGAAAACTACAAAGTTCAAATCAGTTACCTGCCAGCAGGGATAAATGCTATTTTGAACTACTTTATTAAAGAAGGGAAAGAAAAACCCATTGTATCTATGCATCTACTCTTTCCTATCCTCCTGGTATCTCTTTACAGTCTCTACTTCTCTGAAGGTTTTTGTTTTGTTATGTTTTACATTTTGATGTCTTGTTTAAAGGTCTCTCTTGGGGCTGGAGAGATGGCTCAGAGGTTAAAAACACTGGCTGTTCTCCCAAAGGTCCTGAGTTCAATTCCCAGCAACCACATGGTGGCTCACAGCCATCTACAGAGAGATATGGTCCCTCTTCTGGTGTGCAGACAGAACATTGTATAAATAATAAATAAATAAATCTTTAAAAAAATAATAATGGTCTCTCTTTTGTGTACCTTTCTCCTCCTAGTGGGTGAATCTGTTCAAGTACGCTAATTTTATTGTTAAGATAACCAAACTGTCTGGTACATTGCAATCTCTAGAGAGTTTTTCCTGGGCATTGACTTGATGACAAGCTTGACTTAATGAGACACCTATTCTCAAGGAGGGTCTATTTGAGGTGCAGGGATAGGAAGTTCTTTGCCGGTTTTTCTGAAAGTAGTAGTATCTTTTGCTAGGGGAGTTTTGCTCTGGAAAGCAGTTGTGTTTGTAGCATATTTGGGTTTGTATTCTTTTTCTACAAATGCCCCCGTATCAGAATGCTACAGGTTTGAAAGGAGGACACAAAGCTTCTACCCTTGCTTACTTCTTTAAGAGGTATTGAGGGGTCAGGCATGGTGGCATACACCTGTGATCCCAGCACTCAGGGAGGCAGAGACAGGTAGATCTCTGTGAGTTCGAGGCCAGCCTGGACTACAGAGTGAGTTTCAGGACAGCCAAGGCTACACAGAGAAACCCAGTCTCAAAAAAACAAAAACTAAACAGACAAAAAGAGTCATTGAGAGGGGCTAAAGAAATGAAAAAGTAGCTAAGGGTGCTTTCAGTGCACCGTGAGGACCAGAGTTTGGATCTCAGAAAAACCCGTTTGAGGGGAATGGAGGAAGTAGGATGACTAACCCTTGCTAGCTTCTTACCTAGCCAAGAAAACAGGAGCCCCGGGTTCCTGGAAGAGGCCTTTTCTCAAAGAGATAGCTGAATGATAAAGGAGGACACTTGATGCTGTCTTCTGGTCTCCAAGTGTGCAAAAGCTCACCCGGGCACTTGCATAAAAACAAATTTTTAAAAAAGGTGTAGAGACCAACTTAGGTTTCTTAATTAGGCTATGCTGCAGAACTAGAATTTACTTGGAAAAGTTACATAGAAAAGGACCCTCTTCGTATTTTCCTCCTTAATTTTGGGCAGTTTGGAAACCTGTGTCCCTTAGCCTGGCAGACGAAGTCACGGTGATATCAAGTGACTCTAGTCTTGGAGTGTTTCTGGGGCTGCTAGGTATCCTACCCATTATTTTCTGCTCTGTTCAAAGTCGTTTAGAAAATTTTTAGTGACTGCAGGTCATGTGCCTGCTGGGTTTTAATTTGTTGAGGGGTGGTTACAAATTCAGGGTGTTTATAATTGTTTTCATAGGGAGAAAGAAACTGGAAAGTAATTTGGATGCTTTGTGTCTCAGAGACAGGCAGGCTTTATTATGTGTGCGTGCCTGTTCAAGGTTCATCCCAAGCATATGGCACCACCTACAGAACTTTGAATTGTGTACCCTGAATCTTTTATGGGTTTCTACCCCTGATCCTGGCTTCTGAACTGGTGCATCTGAGACAATTTGGACACTGTGGCTTCCTAGTATCTGAATTTGTACTGAAAGGGCTTTTATATTTTCTTTATGTATCACATGCAGCCTGGGCTTAGTTAGTGCACGCGCGCGCACGCACACACACACACACACACACACACACACACACACACTCTTGTTCTAGGCCCTCTGCACAAATGTTACAGTTGGGTAGATTGGTCTTCTTGTGGGCCTACCAACGGTGTGAGCAGAGCCTGTCTTTGACTCTGCCTGCTTTTGGGACCCTTCTGGCATATTGGGTTATCTCATCCAGCCTTAATAGGAAGGGAGATGCCTAGTCTCTGTGTGTGTGTGTGTGTGTGTTTAAGGTTTATTTATTATGTATACAATGTTCTTTTGGCTTATACACCTGCATGCCAGAAGAGGGCACCAGGTCTCATTATAGATGGTTGTGAGCTACCATGTGGTCGCTGGGAATTGAACTTAAGACCTCTGAAAGAATAGCCAGTGCTCCTAACCTGAGCCATCTCTCCAGCCCATGAGATGCCTAATCTTACACAATGTGATTGTCCATGTTTGGTTGATATTCATGGAAGGCCTGCCTGTTTCTGAAGAGAAATGAAGGAAGAATAAATTGGAATGGGCAGAGGGGAGGAAGGGGAGAGGAGGGAAAACTGGTTGGGATGTTAAAAATAATAATAATAATACTTGCTTTAAGACCATTGGGCTGTGATGAACAGAGAGGAGAACAGAGTTTTAGGGCAGGTTGTAGCTGAACCTACCTTGACATGCTGTCAGCCCAACAAGCAGGTGGAGAGTTCTATTTGTTCTTGCCCCATAGTGTCCCTGTCTGTGTTCTCTCCTTGACTCGGGTGTCCTGCTGAGGTCCTACACACCTTTTCCTGTTCCTGCCAGTCCTCTCTGCTTCTTTGTTGTTACTCCTAAGGACAGCTTCCCACTGGACTGTCAGTTCCTTTAAGGTAGGAAGCCCTCAGCAATATTGTTTTCCTGATGCCTCTACTTGTGTCAAGGAAGGGTTCTTAGGTATCATAAAAAGAAAAGAATGGGCCATATCTTTTATTCTCATATCCTGGGCACACTTTGGAAGTTGTTGCTCTCTCCTTGCTTGATGATACTCTCATCTCAATCAGTTTCCTGTCTGGTATTCCTTGCTGCTTGTTCTTGTCCTTGGGCAAGTAGGAACTTGTGTCCATACAGCTAGTTTAGAAAAGAATGGGAATTTCCTTACAGTGAAAGGTATTTCGAAGCTGGCCCAGAAAAGGTGGATGATACAGGATCTAAGACAACTTGCCCTGTGTTCTTGGAAGGAGAATTGGTTGGGTCACTTCCTTTGCAAAGTTCGGGCACTTCTCAGGAATACTTTCCTATATTGATCTGTTCTTCTTCACCATAGGTGTGGTCTTACAGAAACCCATGGCTCTGGTTGCTTTCTGAGGGGTCATGGCCTATCCACATCAATGAGTAGTGGATTGAGCGCCTGCCTGCCTGCCACGTACTAAAGTGTTAATGGGATAGGCGTCTTAGATGTTTCAGTAGGGACTTCTGCTTTAGTGTGAAGCCCCTTTCTTTCCTGGCCCTCTCTGTCTTGTCAGGTGCTAGTCTCCTATTGTGAATATTTGTCAGGGTTCTGCTCTAGGATTTATTTCCAAATAAATAGAGAAATTAGTGTAGAGGCGTGGTTTTGCCAGCTGCAAATAGTTTCTCTATTTGTGGTATTTGGGATTCCAAGGACTTTTCAGAGGACCAAATGCTAGAACCTGATAAGTAGGTGCCTGGTTGGCTGGATACTGTTGGTTGTGGTGTGTCAAGAAGTCATGAGTAAAGAAATGAGAAGAAAATAGTTATCCTGAAATAAGAAGAAATTAGATATCCTAATGGCAAAGATCAAACTTGCTGCAAGGAGCTTGACCGAGCTCTGAAACAACCGGGAGTAGTCTAACGATAATGACACCCCCTTTTCTCTCTATCCTTTTTTTCACTTCTATCTAGTGTTAGGTTTAAAGGGAAAAAGTAAAGGGTTAAAGAAGGGTGGAAGATAGAAAGGAACCCACAAGGTAGTGAACACCAGCTCACTACCTCCTCCTATGTATGTCCTCCTCCTAATTATTCTAGATCCACACTCCATTTTATTTCATTCTTAAAGCAGGTCTAAAGAAATCTTCCTGGGAAGCCAGCCTTATTTCTTACATGCCTGCTCTGTGCCAGTTGGGTGGCTGCATTTTACTTGATCCCTAGGGGCACGGGCAGGGGCTGCTGCTCCATGAGATCTGTAACTCCATGTAACTGTCAGCTGGTCTGAGAGTCTTTTGAAGTGGGTTCCTGTGCTCAGAATCCCTGAAGCTTTTGCTTTCGTTGATTATACCTCACAAGGTACTCCTTCCCTAAGCACCCTATACCACTAGCCAGCATTGCTGGAGATGCCTGCCTTGGAGCTTATACCTGCTTGGCTACGTGTTCACATACCACTCTGAATAGGAGCAAGGCAGATGCAGACACATGTTGGGAATACTCAATTGAGAGATGTTGCCAGTATTGTTTCCTCTATGTAGAAGGCCAGCAAACCCTCCTGCTACAGACCTGACAGGAGACTCCCGGTATGTTTTCTGGGGGTTTTCTGCCAGTGTCCTATCGCTTAATGAGCATCCTCAAACTAATGTTCTCAGGAGACTAGTTTTTTGCCTTGGTCACTATTTCCTCCAGGGAAATGATGTCCAGGCATATCAGAACTGGTTGTAGTGTCATGGGGTCAGAGGGTTGGGAAGATGGGGGGCTCAGAGAGAGAGCTCTTACTTCCTGCTGATTTGGTCCCAGGCTCTCCAAAAGACTGAGCACCCTGATAGGCATGGTTTTTTCTCCCCAGGATGTGTTCGAAATGCGCTTTGCCAAGATGCCTGATGAGCCTGAGGAGCCAGTTGTTACAGTGTCCTCCCCTGCGGTGCCGCCCCCTACAAAGGTGGTGGCCCCACCCTCGTCCAGTGACAGCAGCAGTGATAGTTCCTCCGACAGTGACAGCTCCACTGACGACTCCGAGGAAGAGCGAGCCCAGCGGCTGGCTGAGCTCCAGGAGCAGGTAAGGGAACCTGTGGCTCTGTGCCCAGAGGCCTGGGTAGTCTTCTCAGAGGTTTCCGAGCGATGTTCCTGACTCCACCACTCCAAAAATCCCCTTTGTGGTGGTGGTGGTTTTTTTGGTTTTGTTTTTTTGTTTTTTGTTTTTTGTTTTCTTTAATAACATTTTAGTCCCATAGGTGTATATGCTGTATATTTTGAGTAGGTGTGAGGTATGGACGTTTCTGGGCACATAGGCTTCAGATCCTGGAGCTGCCTCCCTTGTAATCTACCTTGAATTAGTCATTAAGCCAGTGTCAGTATATTCTTTATGCAGCCCTTTAGAAACCATCCTTCCCGGAAACATCCTGTTTGCTAAGATAGCCAGGAGATTTAGCATCTGTCAGTCTGTGCAGCTGCTCTGTTGTGGAGGACTATAACAGTCCTTGGAACACTCACCCCAAGATCAGGGAGTGAGAGGGAGTTAGTTTGGCAGCTCTGTTCCCTGCTTCTCCTATACTCATACCCCTGATTTTGAAGCACATGTTGTTCATATGATACAGAACTATCCTCCAGGATTTAGGTGGTGAGAAGAACATTCAGTTCTGGTTGTGGGTAGGTTAGTTTGCTTTTGAGATGTGTTCCCATTGTGTAGCCCTGGCTGGCTTGCAACTCACAGAGATCTACCTACCTACCTACCTCTGCCTCCCAGATGTGGCCTGGTTGTGATTATTTATTTCCTATTTGCTTCACAGCTCAAAGCCGTGCATGAGCAGCTTGCAGCTCTCTCACAGCCCCAGCAGAACAAACCAAAGAAAAAGGAGAAAGACAAAAAGGAAAAGAAAAAGGAAAAGCACAAAAAGAAAGAAGAAGTAGAGGAAAGTAAGAAAAGCAAAACCAAGGAACTTCCTCCCAAAAAGACAAAGAAAAATAACAGCAGCAACAGCAATGTGAGGTCTGTGCTCCCCAATTTTTCTATCTTTGGAAGTGGTGATCCCAAAAACCTTAGTTGGGAGTTAGACTACCCTGTTGCTGCAGCCAGCATTCTAAGTTGGTGCCCTGTCATAAATGCTGAGCTGTTCCTTCTCTCTCTGCTTTTTTTCACTGAGTGAGCTTTAGCGCCTCACTGTGTTTACAAGAGAGGGTACAGGAGGCCATCGTGTAGCTACAGCAGAGCTGCAGCCTGCCAGAATTTATAGCTGGTCATTCTGATTGCAAGTAGTCTTAAATCCCATTTCCTATTGGGTGTGGGAAGTCAGACAATACCCCCCCCCCCACACACACACACATATGCACACACCCCAACCACATACATTCTGAGGGATATGTGCGCAGTTTCCTCATGGGTCCCATTCTTAACTGTCTGCATCATCCCTTCATAGCAAGAAGGAACCAGCACCCATGAAGAGCAAGCCACCTCCCACATATGAATCAGAGGAAGAGGACAAGTGTAAGCCCATGTCCTATGAGGAGAAGCGGCAGCTAAGTCTAGACATCAACAAACTTCCTGGTGAGAAGCTAGGCCGTGTAGTACACATCATCCAGTCGAGGGAGCCATCACTTAAGAACTCCAACCCTGATGAGATTGAGATTGACTTTGAAACCCTGAAACCATCCACACTTCGAGAGCTGGAGCGCTATGTCACCTCCTGTTTGCGGAAGAAAAGGAAACCTCAAGGTATTCTTTAGAACTCTTAGAAAAGGGGTCCTTCTCATGGAAACCCTCAGTTAGCCCTCTTCCAACTTAGCACTCTACACCTGAAAAGTGAAGCCTCATCCACTCACCCTCCCCCATTATGAATTGCATGCCTTTGCCATAGAAACCCCAAGAATTTACACTGCACTGGACTCTGGATTGTCATGCCTTTCTGGACCTCTTTGATGGCTGTCTGAAAACTACCTGAACATGTCTTTTGAGCCTTGCTCTAAACAGCAGTTGTTTTCATCTCTGGTTGCTAGCCATACAATCTTCTCCAAAAGCAACCTCCCACCTCTGTTGAGGTGATGCCAGGAGGCAAGGGTTGTCTGGATGTCCTAGGAATATGTGTACTGATTTTTAGTACCGAGCCCCACTTTTGCTAATACAGTTGATGCCTACCATATCCCTGCCATCAGCCTTCCAGACATCTTTTCTGTCATATATATGTATATTGGCTTATAACTTTTCATCTTAGTACTAGAATGTTTAGCTTAGAATGTCTGTCAGAGTATTTTTTTATATGCTACTTTCTTGGCACATACCGACTTCTAGGTCCTTAGAACTTTCCTCTGAATCTGATGTCCAGTGACATCATTTGGTCTTTACTCTAATGCTGGGAGAACCGTGGTGGTGTTCACTTATTTTGCTGTGCTCTGGACATAATACCTTGTGTGGAGAATACCACTTCACCCAAGGCCAGCAGTATATCATATGAAGAAATTACTGCTCTGCCTGGTCTTCTCAATTCATTAAAAAAAAAAATCTAGAGGCTATTATAAGAGAGTGATGAGGCCTCGAAATTGTAGCACAAAGTTGTATTTCAGTTAGTGTATAGTAGGCTACCAGTGAGAACGATGGAACTGCTCAGGATTTGGGTTGGTAGTAGCTGTCAGGAGCAGTCTTTAAGCTTGTGGGGTACAGGCTTCCCACTGTTCTTTTCTCTGGGCAGTTGGGAGTAAGCTGTGGCTAGCAGTAGCTGCCTGGGTTGGTGTCTTTCCTGATACAGTTCTGTTATTTGGGTTGCAGCTGAAAAAGTTGATGTGATTGCTGGTTCTTCGAAGATGAAGGGCTTCTCATCCTCTGAATCAGAGAGTACCAGCGAATCCAGTTCCTCTGACAGTGAAGACTCTGAAACAGGTTAGCTGGTTCTCGTTTAAGCATCTTACCAACTACCCTGCTCATCTCTGGTACTATCTTAATCCTTTGTCCAGTCTGTTCAAGAGTCCAGTGTTGTGGTCACCGAAACAGCCTGGGTCCCTCTGTCTACCTGTCTACCATGTTAACGTTCTCCCTGCAGGGTGGCAAGACACCCTGTGTAACGGCACTCTATTCTCTCCATGTGAGTGGGACTGCAGGTGGTGGGGGCCCATCAACCTTGCATTGGAATGCCCCACTCCTCTTCCAGTATTCTGGCATTACAGTTGGAAATAATTCTGTCCACATATTTTTTTCAAGATGTATTTATTTTATGTATATGAGTGCTCTATCTGCATTTACATATGCCAGAAGAGAGAATCAATTCACATCATAGATGGTTGTGAGCCACCATGTGGTTGCTGGGATTTGAACTCATGACCTTTGGAAGAGTAGACAGTGCTCTTAACCACTGAGCCATCTCTCCAGCCCTTCTGTCCACGTTTTAGCAGAGAGTAGAGACAAGCCTCCTGCATCTGGCAGCCTGCATGGTCAGTCTGCTTTCAGCTCTGTTATCTGTAGCCTGAGCTCTAAATTCTGGGAACAGCTGTTTTCTTTTTCTTTGCAGTATGTTCACTGCTGTTTTTTGTTGGCTGTTCCCAGGTTTGCTCTAACTATATGTGTACTGGAACATGTATGTCCTGCTCTTCTACTCTTCCCTACTTATGCTCTATGAGACTATATAATAGTGTTCGATTCCTTTGTTCTGAATACCAGTTGCAGAGCTGGAGGTGAAAGCAGGTGGTAATGTTGGGACAGCCTGCTTTCCCAGAGGTGCACTTTCTTTGTTGTTCCCAGAGGAGCAGGTGCTCACATTGGTGAGAAAGACAGGGAAGAAGGCATGCTGTACCTGGGTTGCCTGACATATGGCTTATGTGATTGGCACTACCGTGGCAGGGCAGGTTCCATCATCTGAACAGATAAGTTACAGTCTACCTAGGAGCCAGCCCTGGGGTTTTAAATGAGCTGGAATGTGTGGTCTAGAGTAGGAAGAAAAGGCTCCTGGCAGTATTCCATGGATCTCTCACTTGTAGAATAATGACCCGATCATGTCAAGAAAGGCCAAGGCTCCCTTGCCACAGCTAAGGTGACCTTGGTTGCTTCAACTATACACACAGGCCTACCTATGCCCAGAGAAACTGGGAGTTAAGGGGAGAAGGCATTTTTGTGGGCCATGGAATAGGCTGGAACCTTTCCAGGACATTTTTCTTTACTGTCTTGTTTTTGACGAGCAGCATAATTACAAGGTGAATGTAACCCATTATTGAATTGTGTGCTCTGTGTTTGTTCTGCACGGACTGCACAAATTGCTATGTCCAAATTGGCTGGTTTCACAACCTCCCCTACCATTTTTCCCCCTTTCATTCGAAAACACCCCTGCCTTGCTTTCCCATGAACCAGTAGGTGGAGCTGCATCCTAGGCCTTCTGGGAAGGGCTGGCCTTGAGCCATTCTCACCTTGAACCACAGCCACTGCCTTCAGCAGGGTGAATAGATGTATTCTCGAGGCTCCATTAGCATTCTTGGTGGCTACTGACTTTTCACTTTCATTGTCAGCCAAGCTTCAGACTTGCTTCTACTCTGGGTTTTGTGTGCGTGTGAGTGTGCCTACTGTGTTTTCTAGATGGTTCCTCCTAAGATTTTATAGTCATCTTTTTTAAGAATCCAAGTGATCAAAGACCACGCCCAGAGATTGACCCTAACCTGACACTAAACAACATAGCTTACTTCTGTGCTATCAGGGGACGCAGACCCCCCTCACACTCACATATACTTTGAGCCACTGCTCTACAGCTCTCTTCTCTAGAAGTTCTCCTATGGTCCCACAGGAATGCCCTGCCTCTTTCCCCGATGGCTGCTATGATGACATTTCCAGCAGTTTTTTGCTATTGTTACAGAGAGAAAAATTTTTTCCATCCCGCCTCCTCCCTTAAGTAGAAAGTCTGTGCAACAAGTAATCTGAGAGTCCTGGGAACAGCTGTCCTGGTGGGAAGCATGGTGAGATTTAAAGTCAGGAGCTGCTGACCCACAGACTTCTAGCCCTGACCATGTACTTGGCTGCCTGGGCTGACCCTCCCTCTTCTCAGATGATGCCCTGTGCTGGCTCCCTCATGTTGTCACTCAAGCCATTGGTGTTGCCAGTGAAGCGGTGGGTTTTCATTCTCTACTCAGTACAGAGCGCTGTTGTGAGCTTGTTAACAGTGCTGCTTAGGAAGAACTTGCTGGGATTTTTTTGTATAGATTGATCTCCAAGTAGGATACACAGAAGGGCACAGACATACATTGACACACAGGCACACCAGTGTATGTCACACCAGTAAAAACATGGCTTCTGTTTCCTTGTGCCACACACACTGCACTTTGTGGTATGTGGAGTGCAGGGATGCAGATCCTCTAGCAACTGACCTCCTGGGTCCAGGAAGCCCAGGAGTCCCAACCTCTGTGATGAGTTACTGGTAGTTCTGTCTTGGCAGGAGAGTGGGGTAGAGATGGGGCAGACACTGAAAGTGTTTCACTTTGGTCTTTAGGTCTAGTTTATATTTACTTTGTTCTTCACTTTTCTGTTTGAATTGAAGCTAAAATTTCTCAAAGGACCTATTTTGTCCCTTGTACTGAGGGTCAGTTCTACTGGCATGGCCCCATTGACACATATCACCTAAAGAAACCGAAGGGAAGCACCCAGTAAGGGCTAAAATGGGTACAAGAAACCCTTCTGCATGCATGACAGGGATGCATAGGGTTAGACCATACTGCAGATGAGTACTAGCTGGATTCCAGTCACTGTACCCTCATTTTTGCACCAGTGACCATTCTTGACACTTCTCTCGAGCCCAGTATTTGTTGTTGGTTTGTTTTGTTTTTCATTGAGCTTTGATTATAGCTTTGAGTCTGGAATTGCTCAGGGGTTCAGTGTAAGAACAAGCAGAATAAGGCCCAGGTGCCACTTCCTTCCAACTTCTAGAACATCTTTAGACCTGGGCTAAAGCAAGTTGGAGTAAGACACTGTGGCTCTTTTTTCCCATTACTCTGCTAGCTGTGGCCATGAAATCACCATCATCATAGGATCAGATGAGCTGTCATATGGGGTAAAGGATGTCCTAAGACTTTGATTTCTCTCATCATATTGCTAATATCTGGTTCTCAGCACATGTTTTCTACAGGTCTTTGTGGGCATGTGTGGCTACATAGGTTATGTGCATCCTCTTTGGAGCCACCCCTAGAGTGCACCTCAGCTGCCTGGGCTGGAGTGGGTTTGTAGCAGTACAGTGAGAAGAGAATGCTCTGGGACTGTGGCCTGTTCACGCAAGAGCACAGTTCAGCTATTTTCGTCTTTATTTCCTTTTCCCAGGATTGGAGCATGTGGGTGTTCCTTAATAGCTCCAGGGTAAAGAGGAATGCATGGTGTTTTGGAAAGGCTGGAACTGGGAAGTGCAGACAGAGGCCATGAGACACTCTTGAGGCTCCAATCAGGAAGTCAGCCTCAGTTCCCTGGGCCCAGGACCTTTGAGAAAAGATTCCTTCCAGTCTTATCTCAGGGCTCTGGTGGTCCTGCTACCACAGTATGACAGTTGCTTAAGAAAGGGGTAAGGCCCCTAGAGTAGGAAATGTTCAGAACTAGGTGCCACCTCCAGAAGTCCAAGAGTTTGGAGGGACTGGGACTTCCCTGGGGTGAGGGCCAGCCTTGTGGAATGTGGCCTACAGTAAGAGGCTGTGTGGGCGGGTTTTTCCCAGGATGTTCTTGGACTAGGGGTTTTAACATAGTTCCAGCAGAGGCGCCACTCTGCCACACGTGGGAACCAGACCAGGCTCCTCCTCTGGACCAGAAGCCATATTGGATATTCTGAAAAAGGACGGAAAGGACAAGGCCTTTTCTCTTTGGCCTCTCCCCTCAACAATTGTTATGTCATAAATTCCTCTTTTTATGGTTTCTACTTTTTTATAGTTGGTTTTGGAGATGTGGAGGTAAATAGAGATGACTCTGCTCTTTGCCTTCCTCAATGGGAGGTGCTGCCCCCTTTGTTGGAGTTTTTACCTCCCTAACCACACTGTGAGAAAGGGTTGGTATCTTGCTCTTTTGAAGAACGTTTAGCTGATACCTGGTGACTTTGACACACCTGCCTGGTGAGACAGCTCAAGGACACTTTTGACATCCAAGAGAGACTTTAGGGGTAAAGAGAATACCAGTGCACTCAGGCAGGCACATGAAACTCATTAGCAGAACCAGTTCTGTTAAGAAGTGCAGGCAGGCTTCAAGCAATTTTAGAGACTTCTCTGTAGCCTGTTGCATTTCTGTGGTGTAGATTTATCCATCCCTGCTGAGGCTGGATAGTCAGGGATGGGGCTCTCGGTTTCCAGCATGGTTCTCTTGTGCCCTTTCAATCACCAGGGCACAGAAGCTGGCTCAGTCTGCAGTTCTTCTGTTCTTGTAACTTGAACGGTACATTCCACACCATTCTCTCACACTGGTTTCTTTCTCCCTCTACGTAGGTCCTGCCTAATCATTGGACACGGACTCTTAATAAAACGGTCTTCAGTTCCAGATTTCTTCCCAGCAAGCTATAGCTTAAGTCCATTTTCTTCTGTGAAAGGGACAGGACTCCATCAAGTTATGGAATTGCTCAGAGCCCTGGGCCTGTCCCCCGGGGTGGATTAGTCATGTCCAGCAGCACACCTAGTCTCACCTTCAGGAAGGCTGCCTGCCTGGCCTGCTGCCTGGGCCGCTCTGTACAAAGACTGCCTGGCTGTCCTGCCCGGCCTCCCTGGTCATCTGGGGTCCTCTGGGTGGGTGGCATCTCCTAGAGGGTGGCAATAATCCTCCTCTATACATACATGTGGTGCTGCTCTGTGTGCGAAGCTGATCACAGTGTTTCCTCTCTTCGTCCCTTCCATCTTTTTCTGAGACTCCAGACCTTCCAGTGACTTTAGCCCAGGAAAGATATAATTCACCCAGAGGATGAACATTTTGACCTCCCATGTGGGGCCTTTAGAGGGAGGCCAGCTGTGCTCCCAAAGGCTATGTGGGGCCACCCTGGTTGGCTTGATCTGATGGGGGCTGTGACCAGCCTTAGCTGACTCTTAGCCTTCTGAATTCTCCTTGGGTCTCCATTGACCCCATAGAGTACTAAAAGTTTAAGTGGCCTACTGGGCACTTCTGAAGTTGTTTGGTCTTTTTTCAAGTCACGTAAGAAAAATGCCCTTCAAGGCTGTTGGTGAGGCCCATGCACGCACAATAGGTCCCACTCCCAAACTGGGTCAGAATCTGGGAAATGGGAAAGAAGGATATCATGGCAACTTGTGAGCTGCTTACCGTCCCTCTCCAAGTTTCATTGCTGTCATGACCATTCTCATCTTCAGCTTCCTATAATAACAACTACTGGGGCTAGAGCAGGCAAGAATGGGCCACATCCCAAAGCTTTCCAGAGACAAACTGAAGTAGGCGTGGGTGGGGGTTGGCGGGGGTTGGTTAGTTGGGTGTTTTGTTTGTTTCCTACCTAAAAACAGGTACTGGCCCGTGTCCCCTTTTGATCATAAATCTAGCATCTTACCAGAAATCTGCCTGGCATAAAAAGACCCCTGAGGAATTGCATCTGTATTTTGGTGGGTTCTTTCTGTCATTTAATTTTTTAAAATGCGCTTTTACTATTTCTGAGAGGGCTGTTAACCTGGCATCTTAGAGCTAAAAGCAGTCTGAGGTGCTGTTGTGCCCCTTCCCAGATTCCAGAATCCTTGGGTTGCTTGTTGTCCTCTATCTGATATGGCCTTTGGTCTCAGACTCCCTAGAACATACAGTGACCCCGTAGTGATGCTGTTGAGTTCCTAGGCCGTTCCAAGTCCCTCTTTGTATCTAGCTTTAAGTTAGCTCCTTTTACCAAACAGTATTTTGAGCTGCCCTTTGGCCTGTGCCTGATGTGAACTTGGCTTAGCTGGGGTTAGTGGAAGGGGAGACTTCTTGCCCAGAGATTCCCACCGGACAGTTGGGAAGCTGTTGGCATTATCTTTCTGGGAAGATTTCTTATCTTGGACCAAATGGCAGCCTACATTCCCACAGTATCTTGGCTATGTGTCGCCCCTGTTCCTCCCCACACCCTCTATTCACATGAGTGTGCATACAAGACAACTTGTGCTGTAGAGTGCAGTCCCGAATCCCGTCCCCGACTGTGTGGCCCTTCTGTGTGTGGCAGGAACACTCAGGACCTGTTGAACTTGAAAGATCTTTAGACTTAAACTGTCAGTTGTACCTGGTGCCCTGGGAACACAGCTGGAAAGGACAGTGTTCCACCTGTTCTTCCTTGTTGATAGTTTTCTGTTTCTGGGCAATGAGGGGGGGTACCCTTGGAGAGCCTTAGTGTACCAACCGACTGTGGGGTCCTGTTGGGAGCCAGCCAGGACAGTGGAGGGCTCCTCCTCTGATTGCCCTGCCCTTAAACTTCTGTCTCGTTCGTTCAAGTGGGACTGGGCTAGGGTGGAAGAAATCAGTGTTTTGATCAGATTTTACAAAATCATTTTACTTTGTACAATACCATCCTATGTAAAGATGAAATTTGTGTTGGAGTTTAAGATTGTTATGGAATAAAGATCACACAGTATTTGAGGCCATCTTCATGTAACCCTTTCTAGAGAGTTTTGTGTGGGGGTGTCTGGGCCTGTTGTGTCATCAAGCTGTGCACTTAAACTGTCTTGTCTTATTACTGGTAATCCAACACAAGGATTGGGCCACAGGGACTACATTGGGCTGCCTCAACAATACATTTCAGCTCCACCAGTTTCCCCTGGGCTCGGGGACTGCCTTATACCTCCGATTCCACTCTGAAGATGAATCCCAGAATACTCCTGTGACCTTTGCAGTGCAGCTGTTCACTGCTCTTGCTCTTAAGTCTGGTCTTGTAGGCCTCTGTTCATAACTTGAGGCAGGAGCCATTGACCTTTTATGTAAGTGGGAAAACAATGCTTTGTCCAATGTTGCTGGACCACAGGCAGTGCCCGCCCGCCTCGCCTCCTTCCTAGACCTCTCACCACTCAGTTGAGCATCTCCAAGATTTTTTTTCAGGTTACATTTGACACGGTGGTTCAGCTTCTTCTCCTAGCTTCTGTGTGCTGAGATCTCCTCGACTATACTCAGCATTTGTTTCAAGCAGCTCTCCCCAGGCGTTTGTCTCCCCCACCCTACTGTACTTTCTTACACTGGAAGTGCCAATAGAGGAGCTGTCCACTGGCTGTCCCAGCTTCTCTCTCCCTTCCTTCCCCTCTCCTCCCTCCCACTGCCCAGTACTGAGTTACTAGTTTACTGGCCCTATGTGTCCCCTGTCATACAAGTTCTTCTGGTGTAAGGTCTCCAGCTTGTGCTGCTTCCAAGCTCAAAACTGCCAAATGCTCTGATTCCAAAAACCTTTCCAGCAACCCCCCCCCCAATGTCTTTATAAAAAAGTCTCTTACCAAATTTCTTCTTCTGACCCAAGGACTTGAGAGCTCTGCTTTCTGGTGTCCAAATTTGGGGCTCAGCCTTGGGTTCCCATGTGCGGGTGTCCTCATTTGCTCCCCTTTGCCATTTGTGTGAGGACATGCTTAAGGCTGCTAATGTCTATGTCTGTGTCTTGTCCGTCCTGTGTGGAGTGGTGAGCTCCTGCAAGGTACAAGGTCCCATCTTACGCCTACTGGTAGGATACTCCCTTAGGGGCCTTGCGTTTCAAAGTAGCTTGACGTAGCCAAGAGCGGAGAGAGGTGGCTGTGACACTGGCAGCAAGAACTGACGCTCTGACAAGATGCTTGTGGGGAACCAAAGCAGAGACACAGAGTGATTTGGTGACAGGAATCTGAAAGGCTCTGTACCATAGGCCCAGCCTCCTGGTGATTGACAGTTGTATTGTTTGTCAGCCCTAGAGTACTGTTCAAGGTGTCATTCCTCGCCTGCAGTACCCAGCTGGTAAAAATAAATGTTCCTTATAAGCTTATAAGAGGCATAGCTATGTAACCAAGTTTTCAACCAGCCTCACAGAGACAGACATGTTTGCACACATGAAGCACCAGGCCTTCGGCCTCTTTGAGGAGCCATGGCAAATGGTGTTTTCTTTCTCTAGTACCTTGACTTTTAAGAGAAGGGACATCACTGATAACTGTCTTGCTCAAGGAAGAGAAGTGCCGTCTTTTTGGCAGTGATGAGCACCTGCCCTGTTTGTTCCTACTCATTCTGGGGAGGCCATCCTGCTTCCTTACTCCCAAAAGGAGCCCCTTTCTGTGTTCTCACTCAGCACTTTCTTTGCCCACTCTGTGGCTCTGGTCAAGTTATGTCCTGTGCCAGTATCACTTAATCTTTCTCAGTCCCAGCCTGAGCTGCTCTGAGATAACAACTTCAGTAAACCATTTTACCAGAATTCTAAGTTGCTGACTCAGCTGTCTGGCCCTGAATGGTTGTCCTCAGTTTTTTGAAAGAGCCTTGTTCTCACTTATAATACATGGGGTCATTGCAGACAGCCTGAATTATTCCAGAACATATAGCAGTTTATCACCCAAGGCAAGACAGGAGGCAGGGACATACAAGGTAAGGTGTCCATAGCTTAGATTCTGATATAGCTAAGGCCTTGGCCTTGATTTATGCCTGTGTTCTGAAGCTTGTTGAGGCATTTTTCAGGCACATGTCCCTAGGAAAGCTACAGGCAGGTGGATAGGTGACGTTGTACACATCTTTTTCTCTGTGATGGTCCAATTCAGGTACATTTTCAGTGTTAATTAGCCCTTGTCCTGAATGCCCTATGTCCTTGTCTTCTGCATCCAAGGCCAACTCTTGGTCTCTTCCCCAGAGTCTTACTACCTTTTCTTTTCTCTGCAGAGATGGCTCCCAAGTCAAAAAAGAAGGGGCATCCTGGGAGGGACCAGAAAAAGGTATGTTTGTTGGGGGTGTCTCCTCCTCAGGTGATAGCTGGTCACTCAGCTGAGAGGGTACTATAGGCTGACCCAGGCTGGTTTCTCCTGTCTGACATCAGCCTTGGCTGTCTCTCTGTGTGCCTGTAGCATCACCACCATCACCATCCACAGATGCAGCCAGCCCCAGCTCCTGTGCCACAGCAGCCACCCCAACCTCCACAGCAGCCTCCTCCTCCCCCGCCTCCGCAACAGCAGCAGCAGCAGCAGCCCCCACCCCCGCCACCACCACCCTCCATGCCACAGCAGACTGCCCCAGCGATGAAGTCCTCGCCCCCACCCTTCATCACTGCCCAGGTACCCGTCCTGGAACCACAGCTACCAGGCAGTGTCTTTGACCCAATTGGCCACTTCACCCAGCCCATCTTGCACCTGCCGCAGCCGGAGCTGCCTCCTCACCTGCCCCAGCCACCTGAGCACAGCACTCCGCCTCATCTCAACCAGCATGCCGTGGTCTCTCCTCCAGGTGAGCCATGGCTATCTCTCCCTTTGCCACCTTCGTTCTATGGCATCATGACTTGTTACTCTTGGCAGACTGTTAGCTTCAGTAATCGAGCCAGTAGCTTCTCTGGGACATGACTGGCATGTTGGAAGACTGTATTTTAGTTCTCTTGGGCCAGGCATTATGTTAGATTAGTAAAGATTGGATATGTCTGCAGCTCTCAGTTAAGGGAATTGAAGAGATATAGTCATTCTCATTGTCAGCCTTGTGGATCTTGGACAACGTGGGTGGGGATGGAGAGATACAGAAGCGGAATTGCTCACCCTCTTGGCAAGCTGATGAAAGTCTATGAGTAGGTATCAAGATCTGCAGTAAGACCTGAAGATCTGCAGGGAACATGAGGAAGGGTCAGGGACACAGAATATAGGGCAGGGTGACTGCAAGGAACCTACTCTTGTAGGACTTTGTGAAAGCTGCCTTTATTGCAATACTTGTGGACACTTATGGAGAGTGGAGTCAGAAAGGGCAGTCACTGCAGTCTAGACAAGGTCAGGATAGAGCAGAAAAAGCAGTCCAGAGTTACAGATTCTTAGGTTTTACTTCCATATTTTTTTGTCATTCCAGCTTTGCACAATGCACTGCCCCAGCAACCATCTCGGCCCAGCAACCGAGCTGCTGCTCTGCCTCCAAAGCCTACCCGGCCCCCAGCTGTGTCCCCTGCCCTGGCCCAGCCCCCTCTGCTCCCACAGCCACCCATGGCTCAGCCCCCTCAAGTGCTACTGGAGGATGAAGAGCCACCTGCCCCACCCCTTACCTCCATGCAGATGCAGTTGTACCTACAGCAGCTGCAGAAGGTGCAGCCCCCCACACCGCTACTCCCTTCCGTGAAGGTGCAGTCCCAACCCCCACCTCCTTTGCCCCCCCCACCCCACCCTTCTGTGCAGCAGCAGCAGCTCCAGCAGCCGCCTCCACCACCCCCACCTCCCCAGCCCCAACCCCCACCACCACCACAGCACCAGCCCCCGCCACGGCCAGTTCACCTGCCGTCCATGCCCTTTTCCGCTCAC
>CM053753.1:32781149-32791790 GCA_028658305.1 Pachyuromys duprasi | reverse complement strand
CTTGACCTTAATTCCTGCTAAATGGAAGCCAAGAGCCAGTTACAGCACCAGGTCTACCCATTCAAGGTCAGGGTAGGTTTCCTGGAGGTGACCATGGAGTAAGCAGGAGCTAATTTGGTAAGCAGGTTGGGAATCAGAGAATAGTTTGGGGGATAGACCCTGAAAGACCCAGGTGCCACTGCATGGACCATGTTGGGGAGTATGTCTGCTACTCAGAAGCAGAATCCACTCAGGAACCCTGGTTGTTTCCAGTCTAGTACAGACCTCTCATTCTCCAACAGTGTTGTTGAGGCCTTTCACCTTTCTTTGCCCAATTGGCGTTGAAATGTTGGTAACAGATGCTCTGACTATCCCTGGCTAAAAAAAAAAAAGTCCCAGTCAGAGCTTACAGTAACATTTTAGGGCCAGGGTGAGGTTCCTGGGCTCAGCACTGTCCATACACAATGCAGTCTGCTCTAGGGTTAAACTAAGTGCTGTCTACAAATTGAACACCAAAACAGGGCTGTGTCTGCTCCTAGACTCAACACAAGCTGCCAGGTGGCAAGTAAATTGTTGCGTGCCCTGAGCTGAGAGCAGCTGTTGGGTCTCCAGGAGAAACCAGAGCTGAACATGGCCACCCCTGCAGCTCTGCTGTTCCCACCCTGTGGGAGGAAGGTGGTGAGCAGGTGGCTGGAGCTTTGTGCGTCCTAGCTCTCCGTCCGCTTCGTCTTAGAATCCTCAGGCCCCACCCAAGCTCCTGTAATCTCAGGACATAAGGGGCCATATGGATTAGAACCTAGCTAATGACTCAAGGGCTTAAAGCCAAGTTGTCAGAGACTCAGTTGGGCACTGAGCCAATTTCCCAACACCATTCCTGAACTGCTAAGGCAGCTCTCCAAAGCCACCAGCAATAGTCTTCCGTTGTCTTCTGGTCAGCCTCACCAGGTGCTTTTGACAGCACTGACAGAGCAGACTGACTGTCACAGACATTTACCTGTGAACCACAGAAAAGTAGAACCAAGGTGGTTGCTTCCAAGGGAGTCCTGATAAGCTGGAACGGAAGAAAAGTCAAACTCACCCCACTGAACTTTGGTACTGACTCAACAGTAGAGCCAAGTGTCTGCCAAATTAGAGAGAAGGGTATACTGTTGAGGTATCTGTGTAAGAGTTCTTGTGAGCTGGGTGTGGTGGTGCATGCTATTAATCCTGGCACTCAGAAGGAAGAGGTGGGCAGAACTCTGTGAAAACAGGGGAACCCTGTCGTAAAAAAAAAAAACAAAACAGAACAAAACAAAACAAAAAAGAGTTCCGTGTCAAAATAGTGGCTTAGAAGTGGAACCTGGGGGACTAGTTCGGGCTGTAGCCAGCTGAGCTGTAACAGGGGGCAAGACCCCTTTCTGGCTAGATTAAGAAGAGAATAAGCTATGTGGGAATGGAGAATACTCCTCCAGTTCCCTAGGGCAGAGGCTCTGGCTCATTATACTAGGGACTCAGTTTCCTCATTGGTACAGCTGAGTGTCAGAGCTGAATGCTCTGGTTTGTTTGCTTGCTAGCTTACAAGCATATAACTTCCTGGAACTTATGCTTGCTGCTTAGGTGGCCCCTAGCTTTCTTGTACCTGGTAGTTAGATGCGGGTAGTAGACTGACTCTGAGCTCTGGGACCTGTTGTACTTGCCCAAGTAGAGGTCAGTACCAAGTTTTCAGTAGGATGAGCAGGCTGAGCTAGGAAACAGTGTTGGGGGTAGCCCACCTTCACTCCAGAGCCTGAGCGACCCATTTCCTCTGTAGGCACCAAGACTACAGGGGAACAAAGGGGGTTATCTGGTTGAGCCTTCAGAGTTTATGAATGTCCCTTGAATAACCCAGGTTAACTTCAGAGCCTTCTGGGGGTGCTTTTAAACAGCTCTGTCATCCAGACCCCACGTGAGATCTAACGTGTTTCAGGGTGTGTGTTTAACAATGCATCCTGGGTAATGCTGAGGTGCAGAAGGACTTAGGACTCTGGAACTCAGCACTTCCAGACAGCAGAAGAGCTATTGTGCATCCAGCTCAGGGGCATGACTAAACAGGCTCCGCATGTTGGGGCTAGGAGCTACTCAGTCCCTCAAGTTAGGAAGGTCATGTTCCTTCCAGGTATAGTAGATACTGTGGGTCTCCATTCTTCCAGCTTGTTCAGGCTATGAGATAGTCTATGCACAGCCTGGCCTCCTTTTATTAATGTTAATAATATTATTAACATTATTAACAATATTATTAATCAAGTCCCAGATGGCTCAGGGCTAGTAGCCTATACGCCAGCCCTCTGACAATTCTTGTCTGGTCTCCTAGGTCACCTTCGTGAAGCTCCCTCTCCGCTTATGATACATTCCCCTCAGATGCCACAGTTCCAGAGCCTGACCCATCAGTCTCCACCCCAGCAAAATGTGCAGCCTAAGAAGCAGGTAAAGGGCAGGGCTGAGCCACAGCCCCCAGGGCCAGTCATGGGCCGAGGCCAGGGATGCCCACTTGCTTCACCGGCTGCCGTACCTGTGCTGTCCCAGGAGCTGCGCCCACCCTCAGTTGTCCAGCCTCAGCCCCTGGTGGTGGTCAAGGAGGAGAAGATTCACTCACCAATCATCCGCAGTGAGCCATTCAGCACCTCCCTTCGACCAGAGCCCCCCAAGCATCCAGAGAGCATCAAGGCCCCAGTCCACCTGCCGCAGCGTGAGTGTTCTTCCTGTCTGCACCTGGGACTTGGGCCTCAGGCCCATGCTTGTGTTGACATATACCATGAGCCACACCTTCCAGACGGCTCAGACCCACATGTTGTTTATAAATTCTAGGGCCTGAGATGAAGTCTGTAGATGTAGGGAGGCCTGTGATCCGGCCCCCAGAGCAGAATGCACCCCCACCAGGGGCCCCTGACAAGGACAAACAGAAACAGGAGCCAAAAACACCAGTGGCACCCAAAAAGGTAAGGACAGTAGGTGCCTAAGTGCTGTGAAGTGCTCTGATTACTTTTGTGGGCATAAGCTTCTGCCATATGTTACACAGCAGGCCCTCACCTGGCACTTGACCTTTGCCTCTTTAGGATCTGAAAATCAAGAACATGGGCTCCTGGGCCAGCCTGGTACAGAAGCATCCCACCACCCCATCCTCCACAGCCAAGTCCTCAAGTGATAGCTTCGAGCATTTTCGTCGTGCTGCTCGGGAGAAAGAGGAACGGGAAAAGGCCCTGAAGGCTCAGGCTGAGCATGCAGAGAAGGAGAAGGAGCGGCTGAGGCAGGAGCGCATGAGGTGGGCTGGGGTCCATGTAGGGCACTGGGGCTCCCAGGGCCATACTGGGCTCCAGGCTGACCTGGGGCCCCGCTCTGACCAGGAGCCGAGAGGATGAGGATGCGCTGGAACAGGCACGTCGAGCCCATGAGGAGGCACGGCGGCGCCAGGAGCAGCAGCAGCAGCAGCAGAGGCAGGAGCAGCAGCAGCAGCAGCAGCAGCAGCAGGCGGCTGCTGTGGCCGCTGCCTCTGCCCCCCAGGCTCAGAGCTCCCAGCCCCAGTCTATGCTGGACCAGCAGAGGGAGTTGGCCCGAAAACGAGAACAGGAACGGAGGCGCAGGGAGGCAGTGAGTAGGGGGACCTGGTGGGAACGTTTGGGCAGGAGTCTGCCTTGAAGGTTCTGGGAACAAAGGTCCTCGGACCTAGGGAGGGAAGGGTAGGCAGTGAGCCCAGGCCTGTTGCTCTACACCGGGCTGGGCTGATAAGTGCATTGACACCTGGATTTGAAAGAGTCCAGGGTGGGCGGAAGGGAACAGCAGGTGGTGGGAGCTATGCACAAGCAATAAATAACGGGGACAGGTGGAGCAGAGTACCCCAACTCACTTCTTCCTCCTTCTTCCCTCCAGATGGCAGCTACAATTGACATGAATTTCCAGAGTGATCTTTTGTCAATATTTGAAGAAAATCTCTTTTGAGAGCACCTAGGTGACTTCTGACTTTTTCTGGCAAAAATGTTGACTCTCCATAGTGTTAGGGGCGGCAGTGGAGGCAGTAGCAGTGGCCAAGGATGTCTCTGGGCCTGGCTCTCCTGCATGCTCTGCCCGGGGCAGGCCTGACGGGCAGCTGAGGATCACAGAGCCCATCTGCCTTACAGCCAGCCGGACAGAGGTCCTGCCACACGCCGCCTCTCAGAGGACCTCCGATCAGAGCACGCCTCAATAGGAGTCAAGTGCCGGCTGGACCCAAGGCCTGCGTCCCCGCGTGCGGGGGGGAGGCCCTTCTCTGCGCCAAATGTCTACACAGTATACACAGGACATTGTTGCTGCCGCCGCCGTGACTGGTTTTCTTTCTCTGAGAACATGACGTTAGTGACGTCCTACCTGTTGGGAGTCTTTCACACCACAGCCATTGCTGCCCACTACCAAGAGGCTAGGGCAAGCCTTTGTGGATTGGAGTGGCAAGGCACTGGCCCACCCCTTGCTGGCACTGACTTTGCCTTGAACAGACCCTCTCCCCTCCCCCCACAAGCCTTTAATTGAGAGCTGCTCTCTGTAAGTGTTCGCTTGTGCAAAAGGGAATAGTGCCATGGAAATGTGTGTGTGTCCATGGCAGTTGAGATAGAGGTGACTGTTCCCATGTGTGGACAGGCCTCACCTGGGGAGTATAGGCCACCAACCAAAGTCAGTTCCTTCCCACCTGTGTTTCTCATTTTGTTTTGTTTTTGTTTTGTTTTCCTATATATATATATTTTTTTGTTGTTGTTGTTGAGTTCTATTTTATTTTAACTCTCTCTTCTCCTTCAGACACAGTGGCACTGCTTTTCTCCAGATGGTGTGATCGTCTCCTCAGTGAGCGGCAGCTCCCACTGCGCTGTGGGTAGTGTGTGACCGTGGCTGTACTGTATAGTGAACATAGTTGGCATATCTTTGTTTGAAGTTTGTTGGTGACTCCACCAAACTGGTGTAAAAAAAAAAACACAAAAAAAGACAAAAACAAAAAAATCCACAAAAAATCCTACACACAAAAAATCCTGCTTGTATTCAGTTTCAAATTTTATTAGTCTTATTTTTAATTATAAAACCAGAAAATTATAATTTCTTTTTCCACTCCCCCCTATTTGTTGGCTTCTTTGTTTTTTAATGTCAGATCTGTTTTTACCGAGAAAGGGAGAGCCCGGGGATGAGGTGGGCTCTAGCCACTGCAGGCAGCAGACTGAGGTAGAGGCTTCCACCCAGCACCTGGTCAGACCAGCGGGCTGTGCCCTCCTTCCTTCCTGTTATTATTACTGTTTCGTTTTGTTTTTAAATTGGAGCCCCTGATGAGGTTACACGTGCCATGAGAACCCGCTCTACGCCACAGTGCTGGTGCCTCGGTGTTGGCCAAACTCTGGAGTCACTGACTGGTTTGACTTTCATATGGTGAATATGCATTTGGTCTGTACTGATCATGGAATAAACACATCTCTCTTTTTTAATGCTGGTGTCTCCCTGACATTTCTTTGAACCAACTAGGTATTCTAGTTTGCTTAGGCTAGGCCCAGGTCCTCAGGCACCTCTGCATTAAGATTTACCAACAATGGCCATATAGCCATCTCTTGCCTTTCTTGGGCAGGAGCTGTTTGGGCTTAGCATTTCCCCACACCCCCCCCCCCAAAGCTGTAACAGGGAACCAGGCACCCTGTTCATATTTGCACTGGATAGTGATAGGGCCCAGTGAGACCTTGGCCAATATCCAGACCAGATTCTTACTGATGGCTCTCCTCCATCCTAGTTCCTTCTTCACATAAGGCTCGGGGCCACTGTTCTCACCACGCTTGCCTCTACCTAACTCCTAATTTGATTTAAGCTCAGGGTTAACCAGATACTCTTAGGTAAGTGTACATTCTCTCCAAATGGGGCCTCTGTGTGCCTACACATGAGCACATTTCCACCAAAAAGCCCCTAGATGGCTCTCCTGTCTTGTGCCCACCTGTTCACATGCCCCAGCCAGAAGGCATGGGTGGCACCCAAGAACAGTCTCGCTGATGTAAAATAAACAACATATATGCAGAGACAATTGACTGAAATGTTTCTAGCACCGTTAACCAGTATCTCCCACTACTCAGCCAGAAAGGCCAAACCTCACAGTGTAGGCATAGTTAGGGTACCCAGCCAATGCTCACCTCCCTGTCCTCCTGTCCGCAAGGTCCTGTCCCGCCCCAGCCAGTTCATACACTACTATGCGGGAACAAATGACACTGTGCAGTTGAGGCGTGCTCTCCTGTTTTTCTCTTGTTCAGGTGTTTCCCCATTCTGAGCTGGGGAGATGGTTTCATCTGTTACTCAAGTTTTGAATGGCCTCCACACTTCCCTGATGGGTGTTCCTCTAACTGGGTTGTAATTAGAACTGGGATCTATTTAATTTCTCTGATTTTTCAAGTCCTTCCTGCAGTACTAGACATCTTAGTCCTATACAAGAATTAAGAGGTGTGTACAAGCCCCCACTGTACTGTATGCATGGGTCGCTTGGCCAATAATTATGTCAGTGAATCTGAGACTTGTATTAAAATACTTTAGACATTTGTAGAAGGGAATTCGTAGACTTTTCACTTATATACTAAAGAGGTTTTTTTTTTTTTGTGCAGTTCTCATTGCAAAAATAAACATTTGTACTGAATATAAAGTTACCCTCCTGTGATTACTGATGTCTTTTTGAGTGTAGAATTGGAAAATGGAGGTGAGTTGGGGGTTAGAGACAAGATTATTTAGTGGAGTTCAGAGAAGGGAAGTTATTAGATCCCTGTTAGCCAAAGAGCCAAGTTGGAGGCTCAGGAGAGAGCCCGGGAATGACATATTGTCAGATAATTGATTTTATGGAATGTTAAAGAAACCAAAGTTAGCTGGGTGTACTGATGGCTTACACTTAAAATCCCAACATTCAGGAGGGGTGGGGCCAGGATCATTGTGAGTAGATGGCCAGCCTTGACCCCCAATCCTCCCCAAAGCAAGACTTATTAATCATGCATGAATGGAGGTGCTTAGGTTTAAGAGGAACAAGAAAGGCAGTGTAATTCTGCTCAAAGTCATTGTTTACTGAAATGTGAATAGCCATTCACCATAGGTTTAATTATAGCTCTTGAACAGAATAAATATACTGTTTAGTATCCTGTTTGATAAAACAAAGACATAACAGGAAGGTGGAGCAGGAGATGGTAAGAGATGAGCAATGTTTATAGTTAGAGACAACCAATAGAGAGCTGAGGAAACCAGCTCCAGTAAGTGGTGATATGAGTGACTTGACAGATAATGCTTCAAGATGTTAAGTTTATAAGTAGTCACTTAGGAAGGGATGTGGCCCAGCTGGTAGATTACTTGCCCAGCATGCATGAGGTTCTGGGTTCAATAGCAGCATCACACAAGCCAGACATGATGATGCATCCCTATAATTCTAACCCTTGGGAAATGAAAGCAGGCCCAGAAGTTTCTGGTAATCCGCTATAGAGGGGGTTTGGGACCAGACAGCCCTAGGGTACATGGGATCGTGATGTAAAGAACTAGCCACTCAGCCAGGCATGGTGGCCTCTCAGGAGGCTGAAGCACAAGAGAATCCTGAGCAGCTTTAGCAAGCAAGATCTTATCTTAAAATTTTTAGATACAGTTGGCCCATGTCTTAATCCCATCAAACCAGAAAGGGGGATGAGTTTCAGGGCATCCTGAGCTGTATAGTTGAGTCAGTCTCAAGACTTTTTTTTTTTTTGCCTTTTATTGAAAATAGATTCTTATCTCATACAATATATCCTGATTATAGTTTCCCCTCCCCTCTCAGTTGATCCCCTCCAGAGCCATTCCCTTTCTGTCTCATTAGAAAAGAGCAGGCTTCTAAAAGATAATGAACATGACAAAATTAAATAGGTAAAAACCATCACATTGGAGTTAGAAAAAGCAACCCAACAGAATTAAAAATCCCAGGAGCAGGCACAAGAATCAGAGACCCACTTGTTCACACACTCAGGAGTCCCATAAAAATACTAAGCTGAAAGCCAGGCATGGTGGCCCATGTCTTTAGTCCCAGCAGTTGGGAGGCAGAGGCAGGTGGATCTCTGAGTTCAAGGCCAGCCTGGTCTACAAAGCTCCAGGACAACCAGGGTTACACAGAGAAAATTTGTCTCACAGAAACAAAACTAAGCTGAAACATATAAGCAGAGTATCTGGTGCAGACTCATAGGCACTGAGCCTGCTGCTTCAGTCTGAGTTCATGAGATCTTTGCTTAGTTGATTCAGAGGACCTTGTTCTCTTGGTGTCTTCCTTTCCTTCAGGCTCATTACACTTTTTCCACCCCCTCTTCTTCCAGGTTCCCTGAGCTCTGGGAGGAAGGATTTGATGGACATGCTCTATTTAGGGCTGAGTGTTCCAGGTGTTACTCTCTCCATGTAGTTGGTCTCTGCAGCTATTCCCATCTGCTGGAGGAGAAAGCTGCTCAGATGACTGAATAAGGCATTCATGAGTAGAGCCGAGTATCATTAAGAGTCATGTTACTGGCAATTTTTTTTTAAAGACCAATCGTGTTTGGTTTTACCCTAGGTCTCTGGGCTACCTAGTCTCTGGTTGTTGGTGATCCAAGCAGTGTTGCTTACGTATTCTCTCTTGTGGAGTGGACCTTACGTCATATCGGACATTGGTTGGCCACTCCCACAAGTTCTATGCCACCGTTGCACAAGCGTGTCTTGCAGGCAGGATAGGTTGTAGGTCAAAAGTTTTTGTGGCTGGGTCGGTGTCACTGTTTCTCTTTTGGTAGCCTGCAGAGTACTTCCATGCACCAAAGACACTAGAACATAGGCAGGTGAGCTCCACCTGGGTACCAGCCTGACTTGACGTTCAGGAAGTTGTGTGGTGTTTTCTTCCGCAGTGGGGCATCACTGTCAGTTTGTGAAGAGCAACCCGTTGTCTTAGCAATGGCCTGGGCTGTTTGTGGCTTTTCAGGGGACTCCCTTGAACAACCGACTTCATCCTGGTTCTGGTACTGAAGGCCTCGTTTGGTGACAGATGTCCAGGTAGGACTTTGTATCCTCCGTTATTAGGGGCCCCATTAGGAGGCCCTTCATATATTTTAGGAAGTTTCCACTGCACTAGGTCTCATCATCCCTCAATGCCCCCTTAATCCAGCTCTCTTCACCATTCTCTTCACCCTATTTCTCCTCCTCCTCCTCCCCACTTACAATCCTCCTACCCCCTTCTCCAGCCACCTCCAGTCCACCAGTAAAATCTGTTCTGAAATCCCTTCCAAGGAGATCTGTGTGTCCTTGCTCTTTTTTTTTCTTTCTTTCTTTCTTTCTATTTTTGAGACAGGGTTTCTCTGTGTGTATCCCTGGCTGTCCTGGAACTCACTTTGTAGTCCAGGCTGGCCTTGAACCCAGAGATCCACCTGCCTCTGCCTCACAAGTGCTAGGATTAAAGGCGTGTGCCACCATGTTTGGTATCCCTCTTTCCCTAACCTCTCTGGGTCTACAGATTGTATATTGGTTATCATTTATTTAATTATTTACTATCCACGTATAAGTGAATACACTGTCATTACTGTCATTTATTTAATATCCATATATAAGTGAATACTTACCGTATTTACTTTTCTTGGTCTAGGTTACTTCAGGATTATTTTTTCCTAGTTCCATTCATTTGCCTGCAAATTGCATAATATCATTTTTTTCTTTTTACTGAGTAAAACTCAATAATTTTTTAAAGGTTAAGAGTGCAGCCGGCCAGCCTGGTCTACAAAGTGAGTCCAAGACAGCCAGGGCTACACAGAGAAACCCTGTGTCAAAAAGACAATCAAACAAACAAACAAGCTGAGTTTGAAGCTCCCCGTTGACGTGCTTATCCTGCATGTCCAAAACTCGGGGCTCAGACACTAGGACTGAAAAAATAGAAGCAGCTACAGAAGTGTATCTAAATACCTAACATTTCTCTAGATCCGTAAATAACCACCAGGAGAAATATGAAAGCTTGTCAGTGGCCTCAGAGTTGCTGCTTCTGTGTTGCCCTGGATTGCTGTTAAGCCAGATGTATGACTTCAGGCAAAATGACCTCATCCCCGAATTTCAGGTTCATAATCTGTAATATGAGGATATGATCATGCTAACCTACACCTACCAGGCTTGCTATAAGGGTTAAATAATGGCTGTCCCTAAAATAGTCAAGGATCTTGGGAAAGGTTGCAAAAGAAGCTGGCTTCTTGCTGAGACACGACTCGTGACGCGATGCCACGTCATACATGCTTCCTCTTTCAAGCAGAGCCCCAGTGAAGCAGTTTGCCCAGGCTAGCTCCAGTTTCCAAGTCGGGCCAGTTCTTCACGAGGCAGGGTCTGCCCTGGGTGTGTTGCCACCCATAGAGGCTGGACCTCAGCACTGGCGATTTAGCACGCAGGTCCCACCTGTGGCCTAGAAATTAGTGGCCGTGCTGTCCAGTCACAGGCTTTGGCTCACGGACCTTCTAAGCCAACCAGAGAGGACACAACGGGGTTGGAACCAGACCGGGTAAAAAATCATGAACCACATTCTGGACAGGAGATGGTCGAGGCCACAGGGAAGGTCTCGCTCTCTAGTTTGGGAAGCACACTACTGCCTACTTCTCCCAGCCGTATAACGTTTCCTGTCCTCCCACTTCCGGGTTTGTTCCACTCTCATTTTACTTTCCGGCCCCTCTCCAGCTC
>CM053753.1:32758216-32781049 GCA_028658305.1 Pachyuromys duprasi | reverse complement strand
CCTTCAACTCTTCCTGAGAGCCTTGCCGATCGCTACTTCTCAGCTTTTGTAGGTAGGCCTGGCTGGGCTAGAACTCTCTCTATAAATCAGCTGGCCTCGAACTCAGACATCCATCTGCACTGTTTCCTGAGTGCCAAGATGAAAGCGCCGAGGGGTGTGAGCAGAGGACCACTCTCCTTCCACTGTGTGGATCCCTGGAATCAGACTTTAGGTGGCCAGGCGTGATGCCCACTGCCCTTCCCTGCTGAGCTGTCTCTCGGCCCCGAAACACCACCGCCTGCTACAGCGACCATTCTCATTCCCTGTCCCTGTCTTAAACTCGCCCTACGGTTCCTCCCCCCACCCCAGAAACCAAGTCCTCCTAGGCTCCACCCCCCTCATCCTCGGTGTCTTATTCCGCCCAGGTAGTGTACCTGGCACTTTAGAGTGAGTCATGAGCGGCGGTTGTCTCTGCCCGAGCCGCTCACCTGTTTCCTCAGCGGGTCCCGCGGACCCCGACAGCACGGTGGTATCCCAAAGCAAAGGCGGCGGGCAGCCGGCGCCAGCACCCCCGGCTCAGTCCTCGGACCGCGGCTCCGCCGTCGTCCCGGAGCAGGAGGAGATGCCCGAGTTCGTGGTGACGGCGCTGCTCGCGCCCTCGCGCCTCTCGCTGAAGCTGCTGCGCGCCCTGGTGCTGAGCCTGGCGTACTTGGCCGCCTGCGCCGCGGCGCTCGTCTACGGCTGCATCGCGCTCAGCAGCGTGCTCTGCCGCCCCCGCCGGGGCTGCCGCGGCCGCCCGCGCCTGGCGGCTCCGGCGTGCCTGCGGGACCCCACGCTGGGCGAGCACTGCTTTCTGACCCTCAGGGTGAGTGTCCCTCCGGAGGCAGCTTTCATGGGGTGGATGCGGATTGAGGAAAGGAGATGGAAATGTCGAAGCCAAAGCCGTCCTTGGGGGCTCAAGTCTAGGGAGGAAGCTCCCTCTCCCCTCACCGCTCAGCTCTTTTCTTAGACTGAGTCTTCCCGCAGAGTTCCGGCCTGCGCCTGCACTACGTCTCCGCTGGCCGTGGCAACGGGCCCCTTATGCTATTTCTGCATGGCTTCCCAGAGAACTGGTATGTCTGGGTCCCTGGGTCCTGGAGCTCCCTGGACTACGGAAAGGTAGAGTTCTGACTATGAGGTACTTTGGAAACAGGAACCGACAGGGTTCAGTAGTCCTGGGGGTACAGAGCATAGAAAGCCCAGATGGTGTGCAAAGGGCAGAGATACTGACCCCAAGAGCTGGTTATTCCCTGTGAAGAGGTGGGGGTTATTGAAGACGAGGTGGCCTTCGGCCTCTCTGCCTGGGGCTCCTTTCTAAGAAGTCTAAGGCAGAAAAGTGGGGTAGCCCAAAGAGATGCACCCTGCAGATGCTGACTCAACTCCCAACTCCCTTGCCCGACAGGTTCTCCTGGCGCTACCAGCTGCGGGAGTTCCAGAGCCATTTCCATGTAGTGGCCGTAGACATGCGTGGTTATGGCCCCTCTGACGCTCCAAAGGACGTGGACTGTTACACCGTTGGCCTGCTGTTGGCTGATATCAAGGATATCATCCAAGGCCTAGGTATGAGCCCCTGCCCAACCCAGGAGAGGGCTCTCCCAGCCTGTGTATACTCACGCCAACTTTGTTCCTTTCGGGACCCACTCCTACACTTCCGCCTCATACCTATTACATCTTAAACCGCTGTGTCTGTCCCTGCCCTCCACCTAGGGTACTCCAAGTGCATCCTCGTGAGCCACGACTGGGGGGCTGCCCTTGCCTGGGATTTCTCCATCTACTTCCCATCCTTAGTAGAGCGGATGGTTGTGGTCAGCGGACCTCCCATGTCAGTGTTCCAAGGTGTGTTGGGATTTGCCTAAATGCCATCGGATTCATCTGTGACTGTTCGGCGTGGCAGGGACAGAGATAAATGATAGCACACTTAGAATAACCTGCCTTTTTTTAGAGCACTTTCAGGCCGGAGGTGAGCATAACACAATGCTCCAGACGAGGGCTGGGGCAGAGCTAGTGGTTGGACATTTGTTTAGTAGAGGGTCTGGGTGCGGCCTTGAGCGCTGAAAGAGGGACAAGCGGAGAGGGACTGAGAGAGAGAGAGGAAGAAGGGGAAGGCCCAGGCCAGGAGCATTTCTGATTTGTATTTTCTTTTATTTTGGACTGTTTACACACATAATCGGATAGATATCTTGTTGCTAAAGCCTGCCTCTAAGCATAGAATTAATTTATGTTTCCTATATGCTTTCTACATATAGACTGAGAAAAATTAATGCAATAATTTGAGTGATTTTGTGTATGAAGAAGAGTTTGTGGAGTTGGCTATAACAACATACAGCTATTGATGTCAGCCCTTGAGGGGCAGGGACAGTGGAGATGGCCCAGCAGTAGAGATCACTTGCTAGTCAGACAACCCAAGCTCAACTCCTAGCGCCCACATGGTAGCTCTCATTTGCCTGGAACTCCAGTCCCAAAGGACCTAAGTGTCCTCATCTGGCCTCTGTGGATACTGGCACAAACATGGCATAAACACATACATGTAGACAGTAATACATGTTAATAAAAAGAATTAAGTCTAAAAAGAAGCCAGGCAGTGTGGCATATTCCTTTAATCTCAGCACGCAGGAGGCAGAGACAGGGGGGTCTCTGTGAGTTTGAGGCTAGCCTAATCTACAGAGTGAGACCCTGTCTAAAAACAAAACAAAATAAACTGACCGAAACTAAAACATAAATAAGTCTAAAAAAAAAATCAGTTATTGGGAAGCTGAGGCAAGAGGATCACAACTTAGAGGCCAGCTAATATCACAAGATCCTGTCTGAAACAAACATCTCTCTCCCACACACACACCCACGTACAATGAACCATCAGAAGTAAACTGCAATTTTCCACTTGTAGCACTGTAATAACACTCAAAAGTTTCATCAAGGCATGATGACACATGCTTTTTTTTTTTTAGCACATAATGTTAATCCCAGCATTTGGGAGGCAGAGGTAGGCAGATTTCTCTGAGGTTGAGGCTAGCCTGGTCTACAGAGTGAGTTCTAAGTTAGCCAGGGCAACATAGTGAGACCCTGTCTCAAAAAAATTAAAAAATTAAAGCCATTCAGATTTTGGAGCATTTAAAATTTTTGGACGGAGCATTTAAAATTTTTGGACAGGGTAGTCAACCTCTGCCTTCCAGTTTCCTATCATAAGCTTGCATACCAGCCACTGTACAGGGCTCTCGGGCTTGTGAAACTGCTGTTAGCTTCATGTTCCAGCTGAGGGAAACTGAAGCAAAGGAAATGATGTCTGCCTTTTCTTTTCCGCTCTCTCTTCCTCTCCCTCCCTCCCTCTCTGTCTCTCTCCCCCTCTCTCTCTTTGGTGACAACAATCTTACCATGTAGCCTTAACTGGCCTGGAGCTTGCTATATCTACCAGGCTAGCCTCAGACTCATAAAGATACATCTGCCTCTGCCTCCTAAATGCTGGAATCAAAGGCGTACATGCCTCTACATCCAGCATTGACAGCAAAGATACAAACGACGACTAAGGCACACTACAATAGAATCAGAGGCCCTTCCTGCCACCTAATATCTTTGTCACTTGCCCTTTACTTATTGGTTCATTTGTATGGGGATGGAGGGTGAGATAATAAAATCTAGAGCCTCAAGATTGCTAATCACATTCTCTACCACTGAACTACACCTCATACCTTACCTACATAGCATTGTAATCTTTACTGCATTTATTATCTGCCTCCTGTGCCTTTTTGCAAGGGCCTGGTACACAGTAGGTCATCAGTAAATGTTTATTAGCTGAAGCATGGGGAATGTGTTCAGGCCCAAGCAGGAAGCCTGCTGGTGTTTCTGGGGGAACCCAGGAGCTGCAGAGGGAGGTGCCCCTATTTGTTTTTGTTCTGATTTTTTTTGAGACAGAGTTTGTCTGTGTAGCCTCAGCTGTCTTGGAACATGTTCTATAGACCAGGCTGGCCTCAAACTCAGAGATCCCCCTGCCTCTACCTTCTGAATGCTGGGATTAAAGGCGAGTAAGAGTTATTTTTTGTTCTCTAATTATATGTATGTATCTGTGGTGTGTGAGCTCGTGTGCATACATGCATACACACACGTGCCATGGAAGCCACAAGAGAACACTACATCCCATGGAGCTAGAGTTACCAGCCATTATGTGCCACAGAACATAGATGCTGGGAAGCAACCTTAGGGTTTCTGGAAAAGCAGCAAGCACTTTAAACACTGAGCCATCTCTTCAGCTTTGCCTGTTCTGTAGATCCAAAGACAACATGGCAGGGCAGCACCAGCAAGAGAAGGGTCATTGTCTTCACAGACAGGCAGGCGGGAGTGGTGTTCTAGATGCCTTCATGCCTGAGCTGGGTGTGTAGGGATGTAGGACTACAGGGCCACCCCAAGCCCAGACCTCACATCCTTTACCCTCTTCCCAGAATACTCAATCCGTCACATTGGCCAGCTATTCCAATCAAACTACATGTTCCTGTTCCAGCTTCCCCGGCTGCCAGAGACGCTACTGTCTCTGTCCGACTTCCAGGTGCAGTGAGGGGTAAGGTCTAGAAATACGGGTAAGAGACTGGGGATGGGTAGGCTGGACGCTAAACCAGCACGCTATTGTGTACACCAGATGCTAAAAACCACGTACACCCACCGCAAGAACGGCATCCCGCACCTGACTCCTTGTGAACTTGAAGCTTTCCTCTATCACTTCTCACAACCCGGAGGACTCACTGGACCCATCAACTACTACAGGAACCTGTTCAGGTAAGGCTATCCCCAGGAGAGAGGCTCAGAAGAGTGCCAGGCAACGGACAGGACACGAGAGTAGCCATTCTTCTGTCTCCTTGTCTGTCTTGGCCACAGGAACTTCCCCCTGGAGCCCCAGGAACTGTCCACACCCACACTGCTGTTGTGGGGGGAGAAAGACTCCACCTTCCAGAAGGGGCTGGTGGAAGCCATTGGCAGGCGCTTTGTGCCGGGCCGGCTGGAGAGCCACATCCTGCCGGGCAGTGGGCACTGGATCCCACAGAGCCATCCTCAGGAGATGCACCAGTACATGTGGGCCTTCTTGCAAGACCTGCTGGGCTAGTAGCCCGTTTGCCAGCTCAACAGGTTCATGACATGCACATACCTGTCCTTGTGTACCGGGAGTCCATTCAGTGTGCGCATACAGGGTGGACTCCCAGCTCACCGGCAGCAAGTGACTCCCGAGTGGCACACAGAAGCATCTGTGGGTATCTCACCTCACACATAGCACAAGCATTTCCATGTATGAGTAATCACTTTGACTCTGGCAGCCAGGTGTATGTCTCCTTCGTGGAGATAGATGCTGGGACTAGCTTAGCCTCCCTGCCCCAGTGGCTGCACAGAACCATCAATTCTAACCTCTCTGGCTTGTTTTTCACCCTCAGTCTGCAGTTTAAGACTCCCACACTATTGCATCCAAAATATTTCTAACCTATGACAATGCTTCAATTGAAATGTTAACTAGCTAAACTAACCACTATGAAAATTACAGTGTCCCTGGAGTGGGGAGGATGGCTTAGTGGGTAAGGCTACTTGTTGCTCTTATAGAAGATATAAATTTAATTCCACATGGAGTTTCTGAGCCATCTATAAATCCATGTCCAGGGGATCTGACACCCTCTTTGGGGAGACAGGCATGCACACTGTGTACACACATACATGCAAACAAAGCCCTCCTACAAATAAAAAATTCTGTTTCATTTTTTGAGACAGGGTCTCTCTGTGTAGCCCTGGCTATCCTGGGACTCACTTAGACCAGGTTGGTCTTGAACTCACAGAGATCCTCCTGCGTCTGCCTCCCAAGTGCTAGGATTGAAGGCATGCACCACCGCCATCCAGCAAAAATATTTATTTCTTACTGGTCTGGTGGCAAACTCCTTTAATCTTAGCACTTGGGAAGCAGAGGCAAGCGGATCTCTGTAAGTTTGAGGTCAGCCTGGTCTACAGAGTGGGTTCCAGGTGGCCAAAGCTATACAGAGAGACCCTGTCTTGATAAAAACAAAATGAAACAAAACAAAAATCAAGAAATAAATATTTTTTAAAAAAAATATAGTGCCTTGGTTGCAATAGCTGTGTATTAACTGCTAAATCACATACGTGCAGGAAGGCGTACCAGACTGTCAATGAGGATATTCTGGTTTAAGAAAGCTGGCTCAGCAGGTGAAGGCATTTGCCACCAAGCCTGACAGTCTGTGTGCAAGTGTATGTGCATGTGCCCACACAAATACTAAATAAGTAAACCAAGCTTTTTAAAAGGAAGGGGGACTTGCTGGACATGATGGACGGTGTGCCTCTGTAATCTCAACACTTGAAAAGCTGAGGTGAGAATATTCTTGAGTTCAAGGCCACCCTAGGGCACACAGCAGTACCATGTCTTAATAAATAAATAACAGCAGCATTTCCTGTGTCTCCACGGAGTTGTGAGGAGGTGGAGGGTCAGGCGCATTCAAGATTCGGCCTCGCCCGAAATCCACTGCCACGGCCACGGAAGTCATTGCTGCAGGAAGTGTTGTGGGCGTCAATACTGCTTTACAAGAGTGCTGAAGATCAACCTCATCCATGATGGCCTAGTGCTTGGCACACTCGAAGCTGCTAAGGCCTCTGACAAGCACCAAGGCCATCTCTGTGTGCTTTCATCCAATCGTGATGATCCTGTGTCTGTCAAGGTGGTAGAGGTGCTTTGTGTGGAAGTGCCAAATCAACCCGAGATTGATGAAAACAAGAAACTAGGGGAATGGGAAGGCCTCGAAGTCGAGGGAGAGGGGAAGCCAGGTAAAGTGGTTAATTCCAGTTGTGTAATGGCTAAGGACTATGGAAAAGAATCTGAGGCCAAGGATGTTGTTAAAGAAAGAGTCCAAAAAATAATAAGTCAATTTGGGCTCATTTTCTTAAAAACAAACAAATAAATAAAAAGAGTAAGGTGCTTCCTTGCTGGCTCCTAATCGCCTCACAAAGTAAGGACCCTCCTGGGGAAGCAGGTGAATGAGTCCCCTCCTCTGAAGCCAAACTCAAGGCAGCTTCCAATGATCCTACTCTCCATCATGACCAAATTCAAGTCAGGTTAAATTCTCTCTTCTCAACCTGCCTCAGATCCCCAGGAAAATAACCTTGGATTCTGTTAGAAAGCCAGGCATGCTAGACTCAGCCCAAGAAAGGCTGAGTGGACATCTGGGAGCAGGCAAGACATCTCAGCCTGTGACCACTAAGCCTGATGGCCTCGATCCCTGAGTGTGTATGACAGAAGGAAGGTCAGAACTGACTCCCACAACTTGTTATCTGACCTCCACCTGTGCATCATGACCCTCATGCATGCACACAAGCACGGAAACACACATTGTACACACACACACACTTACACAAATACACAGACTCATGAATAAATGGGCACCATCTGGGATCTGAGGCCTCTAGCGTCCAGCTTTTAGGATGTTCTGATCCAAATTAGCCCCCCCCCTTTTTTTTCTTAGCAGCCCAGGCTGGTGTTGAACTGGAAATCCTCTTGCCAACACCTCCTGAGTGCCGGAGTTAGAGGTGTGCGCTACCATATCTGGTTTAGCCAAACATCTGCTGAATGTCTAAGGGCCTGATGACCCAGCTTCCAAATGATGGGGTTAAAAATGAAGAGCAAAAGCTGGGCATGGTAGGCGGTGCACACTTGTAAGCCCAGCACAGTGGAGACTATGGCAAAATGGTCACAGGTTCAAGGCCAGCTTCCAGCTATGCAGTGAGCATGAAACCAGCTTAGGCTAGAGAGCAAGACCCAGTCTTAGGAAGATAGAATGACAATTGCAAAACAAGTGTGAGTTGGACCAGCAGCTCCAGACCGATCATAGTAATCACGCTAATATTATTGCCTAGTCTTTTATAATTAACTAATTAACTGACACATTCATTTATTTTGAGAACAGGATCTTACTATATAGCCTGAAATTGCTATGTAGACCAGGCTGGCCTGGAGCTCACAAAGCTTCAGTTGCCTCTGGCTCACTAGTACCAGAGGTTAAAAGCACACACTAGGTACTGGAGTGATGGCTCAGCGCTTAAGAGCACTGGCAGCTCTTCCAGAGGACCTGGGTTCAATTCCCAGCAGCTCACAACTGTCTGCAACTCCAGTTTGAGGAAACCTGACACCCTCACATAGACATACATGCAGGCAAAACACCGACGCACATGAAATGAATACAATATTTTTTTTTAAGATTTATTTATTTATTATGTATACAATGTCCTGTCTACATGTAGAGCAGCATGCCAGCAGAGGGCACCAGATCTCATCATAGGTGGTTTTGAGCCACCATGTGGTTGCTGGGAATTGAACTCATGACCTGTAGAAGAGTAGCCAGTGCTCTTAACCTCTGAGCCATCTCTCCAGCCCGAATACAATATTTTTTAAAGGTGTATACTGTGCCTGGCTGTTTAGTATTGTTTTTAATTTTTTGTTTTATTTTGTTTTGTTTTTTGTTTTTTGAGACAGGGTTTCTCTGTGTAGCCCTGGCTGTCCTGCAACCCACTCTGTAGACCAGGCTAGCCTTGAAGTCACAGAGATCGGCCTGTCTCTGCCGATCTCTGCTGGGACTAAAGGTGTGCACCAGCACCGCCTGGCTACTTCTTGTTGTTTTAAAGATTTTAGTTATTTATTATTTATACATTATTCTGCCTGCCTGTGTGCCTGCACTCAGAGGGCACAAGATCTCATTACAGATGGTTGTGAGCCACCACGTGGTTCCTGGGATTGAACTCAGGACCTTTGGAAGAACAGCCAGTGCTCTTAACCTCTGAGCCATCTTTCCATCCCCTTGTTTTTAATTTTTATTTATTTATTTTGAGATAAGATCTCACTGTACGTGACCCTGGCTGGCTTCAAACTCACAGAGATCCACCGGTCACTGCCTCTCAGTGCTGGGATTAAAGAAATGGGCCACCATGCCCAACTATTATTTTTAATATGCATGAGTATTTGCCTGTGTGCATGCATACCTGGTGCCCATGGAGCCCAGAGGAGGACATCAGGTTGCTGGGACATTAGGTCTTCTGCTGGAGCAACAAGCGGCTCCTACGTGCTATGTTCACAGGCACACACCACCATCAAACTGGCGTTCTTTCCTGTTTTTTTGTTTGTTTGTTTGGTTGGTTTGGTTTGGTTTGGTTCGGTTTTTCAAGACAGGGTTTCTCTGTGTAACCTTGGCTGTCCTGGACCCCCTTTGTAGACTAGGCTGCCCTTGAACTCACAGAGATCCTCCTGCCTCTGCCTCCCTGAGTGCTGGGATTACAAACGTGCACCACCTCACCCAGCTGTTGTATATATATGGAGAAAGAGAGAGAGACAGATAGACAGACAGACAGACATAGACAGATAGATATTGATATAGTTTTTTGAGACAGGGTTTCTCTAGGCAACCCTGGCTGTCCTGGAACTCACTCACTGTAGACCAGACTGGCCTCGAACTCAGAGATCTTCCTGCCCCTGCCTCTCAGGTGTGCTGGGACTAAAGGCTCATGCCACCACTGCCCAACTTATTTTACATTTTTTTATTCACTCTGTGGTTTCTGGGGATTGAACTCACTCTACTGATTTTGGCACCAAGCACCTTTACCTCCTGAGCCCCCTGACTGCTCCTCTCTCCTTTGTAAAATTACATTTTATTTATTTAGTTCGTGTACCTTTGTGTGTGTGTGGAGGGGGTGGATTTTACAGATGGATGTCACAGGACAGCTTGCAGGAGTTGGTTCTTTCTCTACCATTGTGGTTCTAGGACCAGAACTCAGGCTTGGTGACGAGCACCTCACTACCCACTGAGCAGTCTCCCCTGCCCCCTTTTCTAAGAAATTACATTTATTATTGACTGATTGGTTGTGTGTGTGCACTGTAGTACTACAGTGCTTGCTGTGGAAGTCCGAGCCAGCTTGTGGAAGTTCATTCTCCCCTTCCACCATTCGGGGCCCGTGATCAAAGTTAGGAAGGCTGCCAGCACTTCGCCAGATGAGTCGCTCTGCTATCCCCCATCCTTTGACTCTTGCTCCTTCCCTGTGAACAACAGAATCACCTGCAGCATGAGGGCTTGGAAGACCTGAAAAAATGCCTTCTGTTTTGGAAATGAGCCTGCCAGAGCCCTCTGTGCTGGCCATCACTCTCTGTCCTCTCTTGTTCCTAAAGAGACATGCTTTTTCCTCAGCTGTCAGCCGTTGTTGTAGGTTCTGGGGATAGAATGTGAGTCAGGGGGCCATCTTGGGATTCTGGAATAGAAGGCTCTGCCAGTGAGTGACAGAACTCAGATAAGGCTTCCCAGAGGACACAGTCCTCCCTGGGGAAGGCAGGCCTGCACTTTTCCCAGGATTGGGAAACAGCCACTGGGAAGGTCGGAGAAGGGAATAAGCTCCAGGCACTGGCGTGCTGGGGAGGTCAGTCACTGCTCCCAAACCATCAGGGGCTGCAAGCCGACTGTCAAAGGGAGCCGGAGAGATGTTTTTTAACAGAGGAGGGACATGGCTTGCATTTTGAAGAGCTGCCTGTGGCTGCTGGACAGTTTATGCAAGAATGTGCGCGGGGAGACAGGAAAGGACTTTCTCAGACTGTAGGGGGGCGGGGAACAGGGACTGGGGACCCCTAGGGGCTGGCCTACACACACTAAAGGGCAGGACCAAGGCCATCCTCCCCGTGGGTCAGAAGGAGGGGCTCTCAGATCCTAGAGTGGAGGGCTGGGCAAGACAATCTGTAGGCCAGATGAGGGCCGAGACCAGGGTGGTGGGTCCACCGATGGTTGCTAGGGTGACGGGAAAAGGGTTGATGGTTGACCAGAACGAGATAGCGGTTGTCTGGGTGACTAAAGAGGCCCAGGCAAAGGCTGACCGCAGGCCTTGGACAGTTGCTGGGACGGTTGCCAGGGTAACCAGCTCTGCCTTCAGTCTGCACCCCCCTCCCTCCTGCCCCCACAGCGCGAGGTGGGTGGAACAAGGGAGAGGGAGGAGGCGGAGGAAGGTGTCTCCTGAAGGAGGGATCAGATTCCTTGCGGAGTCCTCTGGCCAAGGCCGGCCTTCCCTAGCGCGAGCCAATCGATTTCGGAGTGAATTTCTTCTGACCGGGGAACCTAGAGTACGCATCACTTTGGGCGGGGAGTGGAGGCCTGGGCTCCTCCAGGTTCGTTCGTTCGTTCGTCCGTCCGTTTGTTCATCACTTCTTGCCACAATAGTCAAACACCCTGAGCCCTGCTCCGGAGGAAGGGTGGAAGAGACACAAAGTTGAACAGGGACAGAGACAAGCAAGAATGTGGGCAGGCCCCAGTCGAAATAAGTAGCTGGCCAGGGCAGTGACCTGGTAGGAGGGAGAGAAGGAAGGCTGCCTGGAAGAGGCAGTCACAGAATTGACCCCTGGGGGGAAATGTGTTCCACCCTAGGAAGCTTGTCACCCACGCCGATTTATCATTTCCTTGAGACTGATTGGAGGACAGTGTGGGGTTGTAAAGGGCTTCAAAAGACCAGCAAGGGAGTAAGGAGGGGTCAAATGGGGTAGAGGCAGAGTTTGAGAGAGGGTGAGGTAGGCTGAACTGAGGTAGACTGGTTAAGTCTAGGAAAGGAGGACACATGTGCAGGGAAGGCCCCGATGAAACTAAGAGGTCTGGACGTGGAAACACCTTACAGGTTAAAGGAGAGAGACAGCCTTAACATGTGCTGGGAGATGGGTGAGGGGGTGGAACACGGAACCTGGGACATCCCTCCATCTCCATAGCAGAGGGCCCAGTATCTAGGAAGAGAAAAGGAAGCCAGTTGGGCTGTGTGCACATTTCTCCTCCCCAGCAATGAAAATGGGGCATGATGTCAAAAGAAGCCTGGTCCGGCCTGTGGTTTCAAAAGATGAGCAACAGAGGGTGAGGACCAAGGTCGCAGACTCCTGCAGGTCTCAGAGAGCTAAACTTCCCTCAACACGGAGGAGGAGGAAAACTGGAAGGCTGGGCAGAGCTGGATACCCTGAGGGAGGGTAAGCAGGGTGAGGCCAGAGGTCTGGGACCTTTCTGAAGCTAGTGGATGGACAGAGGACGGAGGGAAACCTCAGAAGCCTCTGACTGGACCTGGGCAAGAAGGGATGTCAGCAGAGACAGGGTCACGTACGCAGGCTCTTTGGTAGGTTAGGGCAGCTGAAGAAAGGCCGCAGGGAACGACCTAAAAGCTAGTGTCTTTCTCTCTTCCAAAGCCATTTTCTGTTCTCTGTCAGTGATTCCATTTGTCCAACCCTTTGGAAAGCGTAGGAGACAAGGGAAGAGCGGAGACAGGATAGAAGGAGATAGGGCAGAGTGGGCGGGGGGAGATGAGCGTTGGCTGTGTAAACGGAGACTGAGCCTGTGGCTAAGGAAGAGGGAACAATTTATCCTAATGCCCTTTTCTGTTTGTTTTCTTTTCATTATGTGTGTGTGTGTGTGCACATTTGTGTGTGTGATGAGTGTACATGCATGTGCCATGGCGTGAAATGAAGGTCAGAGGATCGCTTTGTGAAATGGATTCTCTTCCACCTTATCGTGAACTCTGGGCATCGAACCTGTGCAGTCAGGCTGAGCCATCCTCAGGCCGGTCCCTCACTTCTTTTTCATTTTTTGTTTATTTTGTTTATCAAGACAAGGGCTCTCTATGTAGCTAGCTTAGACCTTTCTTGAATTTTCTATGTAGCTTAACCTGGCCTTAAACACACAGCCTCCGCTTCCCAAACTCAGGGATCGCAAGCATATATACCATGCCCAGATCCTGGAGGCTTTTTAAAGAATACATATTTAATTTATTTATATGTATGCCTGAGTTTATATGGAGCTGCACACTTTGTATGTGCAATTTTTAAAGACTTGAATCTTTTAGAAGTTAGAGAGATAGCTCAGTGGTTAAGAGCGCGCATTGCTCTTTCAGAGGACCTAAGTTTGATTCCCAGCACCCATATTAGGGACCTCACAAACTGCCTCTAACTCCAGAGAATCTGAAATCCTCTTCAGGCTCTTTGAACACTTGCAGACACGTGTACACAAAACCACACACACACACACACTTAAACATTTTAAATATATTTTTTAAACATTTTACAGTGATAGGAATTGAGAGTTGCACAGCTCTGCCTCTGATTACAGGGAAGCAACTCCTCTCTCTGAAGCAGGCAGAAAGGGTGGAAGGGCACAGTGCTTAGAAGTAGGGTGACACTCCCTTTTTCCCTTGCCAAAGCTGGGAAGGGCAGCAGTGTATCTCAACTGAGTCTCCTCCTGTCCACTTCCCTTTCTACCCCATCTCCTCCCTCCAAAAGCACTTTAATGGGGACCAGGGTATCTGAACCCAGACAAAGGGCTCTGAGGGACTGGGCTGGTCCTGGTGTCGTATACATTTCAAGTCCCAGCTTCTGACTCATTGACAGTTGCTAGGCGTGGGAAGGCAGGGGAGTGGCCCAGTGACAAACACTTGCTGGGCATATGTGCAGCCTTAGGTTCTAGCTCCAGCACCCCACTAAATTAGCCAATCATTTTACCTCTTGTGCATCAGACTGTTTGGTAGTCAGTAGAGGTCTGTGGGCAGGGAGCCCACAGAGCCCATGGTCTGATGGGAACCCGTGCAGGATCACATGGAAGGCCATGGCTTTCCATGTGAAGGGGATGGGTGTCCCCTAAGAGACAAGATGATGGGACTTTTCGGAATGTTCCGTTTACAAGGTCACCAGATCATGGTCTCACACCAAAGTTTTCCAGTGGTCTCCACTGAACTCCGTGTCGAAAGGCCTCTTGGAACTCAGCCTCCCAGCTCACTTGAACTCTTCTGCGCCAGAAGCCAGGCGCAGTAATCCCAGCACTCAGGGAGGCAGAGGCAGGTGGATCTCTGTGAGTTCGAGGCCAGCCTGGTCTACAAAGTGAGTCCAGGAAAGTCAGGGCTACACAGAGAAACCCTGTCACAAAACAAAACAACAACAACCCAAAAAATCTCTCCCCCCGAGCCCCTGTCTCCCCCTTCCCTCAGGTGTGCCTACCGTTCCTCCCTGAGGCTGCCGGCCTCCCCAGCTCACCTGCGCTTTCATTTTTTTCTTCTGTGCTTCTCCCTCCTCAGAAAGTCCTTTTCGGAGTCCTCTCCACACATCTCTCCTACTGCCACATTTACCCGTGATATCTCAATAGGTTTTTACTCTCTTCTGTTGTTTTCTTTTCTCCTCTAGGCACTAAGGATTGAACCTACGGCCTCACCACGCGTCAGGTAAACCTGCTCCTACTGAGCTATCTACCCAGACCTTTTAAGTTTTGAAACAGGGTCTTATTAAGTTGTTATGCAGGTGAGCTTCCTCGATGAGTGTGTTTCAGGTTTGCATCACCATGTCTAGCTGCAAGAGTTTTTAAAGTCTTATTTTATTCATTTTAATTTTATGTGCATTGCTGTTTTGTATGTATGTATGTATGTATGTATGTGTGAGGGTATTGGATCCCCTGGAACTGGAGTTGCTGTGAGCTGCCATGTGAGTGCTGGGAATTGAACCCAGGTCTTTTGAGCCACTTCCAGCCCCCTATTCACTTATTTTCACGTGTGTGTTCTGCCTGCTAGTCTGTCTGCGCACCACGTGTGTGGGTGCCCTTGGACGACAGCTCCACGACCTGGAGTTGCAGGCAGTTGTGAGTCACCATGTAGGTGCCAGGAACTGATCTCAAGTCCTCTGCAAGAGGGGCCTGTGAGACTAACTGCTGAGCGATCTCTCTCAGGCCCCCTCTGTCTTTTGTTTCATGTTGTTGTTGTTGTATTGTTTTGTTTTTGGCGATAGTGTCTCACTGTGTTGCTCTGGCCATCCTGGAACTCTCTGAAGACCAGGTTGGCCTTGAACTCACAGAGTTCTGCCTGCTTTTCCTCCTGAATGCGGGGACTAAAGGTGTACGCCAGCATGTGAGGCTCCTTTCTGCTCTTTTAACTACATTTATATTTTTGTTTATGTTTCTATTTTGGGGACCAAACACAAGACCACACTTATAAGCTGTTTGTTTATTTGCTAGGTTGTGTGTGGCTCTAGGTTTTGTTTCTTTTTGTTTTTGTTTGTTCGTTTGTTTCTTTTGTCAACTTAACACAAGCTAGGGTTATCTTGGAAGAGGGAATCTTAATTGAGAAAATGTCTCCATCAGATTGACCTATAGGCAAGTCTGCAAGGCATTTTCTTGATTACTGATTGAAGCGGGATGGGAGGGCTTGGCCCACTGAGGCAGGTGCCACTCCTAGGTATGCGGTCTTGAGTTGTATAAAAAAGCAAAACGATCTATAAAAAGCAGCAAACAGCATTCCTCCACAGTCGCTGTTTCAGTTCCTGCCCCCAGGTTCCTATGTTGGGTTCCTGCCTGGCTTCCTTGATGTTCACTGCACTGTGAGATGAAATAAACCCATTCATTTCCAAGTTGCTTTTGGTTTTGGTATTTTATCACACCAATAGAAAGAAAACTAAAGGGCTGGGGAGATGGCTCAGTAGTTGAGTGTGGTTCTCCTCCTCCCTGGGGGGCTGTTGGTCACCAGCCCATTGAGGCAGGAGGAACACAAGGTGAGGGACAGGGCTCAGAAGGCTGGAAACAGAATGGAAATGACCTTCACCACTGCAGGGAGCTAGTTCAACTTTAATTTGGGAGAACAAAGGCTATGTATCTCTTGGGGAGTGGGTGGCCGGCTCCAAGGATAGGTGCACATAATTGGTTGGAACTAGGCACTTGAAGGATGGTTGGTTTGCATTAACCAGCATGCTCCTATCATATGAACGGGAACACAGTACTTATTTATCCTGTAGGCGCAGGGAAGGAAGAGCTAGCGGGGAGCTGTGTCAAAGGTCATATATCAGACTTGGTTAGGGGCATCTATGCCTGAAAACACTCTCCAGATGAGGTCAAGCAGAGAGCAGGAGGCCCTGCTGGGGAGAGGGAGTCCGCCATTTAACGATGAGCTCAAAACGGCTATCAAGACTGGGAGGACTGCAACCTCAAACAGCAGGATCCTTCCAACAGTTAGCACAGGCTGCTCTTCCAGAGGGACCCGGTTCAGTTTCCAGCACCCACATGGCAGCTCACAACTGTCTGTAATTCCAGTTTAGAGGACCAGATGCCCTCACACAGGTGTACAAACAGCCAAAACATTAATGCTCATACAAACAGTTAAATTAAAAAAAAAAAAAGCAAACTAAGATAGGGCTTTTGTTTTGTTTTGTTTTTGAAATAGGGCACCGCTCCATAGCCCAGGCTGCTCTTGAGTTCACAGCCCTCCTACTTCACCAGAGTGCTGTGGCTGCAGGCATCTTTTCTCTTGTCTATCACTCTTCAGCAGAACCGGCTCTGACTTGGACTACCTCCAGCTACAACAGGGCCTGGTACTGAGGAGGTGTTCAGTAAGCCTTTGAAAGGCTCGGTGTGTTACTTAGAATCCTAGTAAATGGAAGGCAGAGGGTAGAAGAATCTAGAGTTCAAGTCCAGCTTGGGTTATATATCAAAACCTTGTCTCAAAAGACAAACAGGGCTGGGGTTTGGCTCAGTTGGTACAGCGTTTGCTCAGCATAAATAAAACCTTGGGTTTTATCCCCAACACTGCATAAGCTGAGCGTGCAGCTACATCCCTGTAATCCCAGCACTTCGAGGGTAGAGGCAGGAGGAACAGGAAATCAGGGTCATCTCTGGCGATACAGTGAGTTAGTGAGTGACCTCAAGGCCAGCCTAGAATACCTGAGAACCTGCCTCAAAAATAAATAAGTAAACAAACAAACAAATAAATAAATAAATAGGGCTGATAAGATGGTGCAGCAAGTACCTGCCACTAGGCTGAGGGCCTGCGCCAATCCCAAGAATCTACATGATGGGAGAGAACCAACTCCTGCAAGTTGTCCTCTGACCTTCACCAACAATAGGGCACATGTGCCCTGCAGGCACACACACGTATGCACAAACACATAAATAATGAATAATGTTTTGAGATGTAATTAAGAAGGCCGAAAAGATGGCTCTGTGGTTAATACCACTGGCTGCTCTTCTGGAGGGCCTAGGTTCCATCCCCAGCACTCACGTGGCAGCTCACAACTCCAGTTCCAGTGGATCTCATGCCCTTTTATGGCTTCTGGAGGCACCTGGCGCTCAAGCAAGGCACAGACTTACACGTAGACAAAACACCTGTAATAAACATAAGAAAATAAAAACAAAGAATTTAAGTGTAATTTAAAGAAAACCGTAGACGAGTAAGTAAACAAATGGTTTTGTGAATGGATGAAGAAGAGGTAGTGTTGGGACAGCTTGTGACGTGCTCAGAAGGTCGAGGGGCAGGGAGGTGGAGTTGTTAATGAGAGTGACCATGCCACTCCGGACAGTTTGGCAGTTCAGGCATCAGAGGATCTCAAGGAGGCTGTGTCATCTGGCCTGGCTGGGTCCCAGCCCACATGTCCTGGAGTTCCGCCTCATCCCGCACGCACGTGGCCTCCCAACATCGCACTGGGCTCTCACGGTACCCTTTCCGGGTGTGAGGACTGAGCCGCAGATTCTCCACAGAGGGCGGTTCTGGGAGGAAAAGCTGAGGGCACGTTCTCAGGTTTCTAGCCCACATGCCTACAGCTGTGTCTTGGCCTGGTCCCAGGTCCCAATCCCCAGGGACTGAGCTCATGGAGGAGAAATGTACTCCCTAGCCAAGGCAGCCAGCAGGGTCGGGGGGAGGAGACTCTTGCCTGTCCATACCATACAGGTCTGAGCAGCTAAAGGCTGCAAAGCTGTGGGAAAGATCACAGAGCCAGTCCTGTGCCCTTGAGACCCCAGAACCTTCCACCATAGCTACAGAAGGGCAGCAGGGATTTGAAGCTGATCAAGTCCTGTTCTATAGCTGTGTCTTCCCTTAGTCTCCACGCAGGAAATATCCGGGGGAACAGGAACTAAGGGATAACAGATTCCTTGGGTGCTTTTTGTGCCAGGGTATCTCAGCACCCGCCAGAGCATCCATTCCGAGACAAGGTTTCCCCTCAGATGGAGAGGACACGGCCCACCCGAGGGCTCTAGCTTTTCTCTCCCTGGCTGAAGACCCTTCTCTGGATCCCATGAGCACCTGAACAGATATGAACAGGGTCTTTTGGAACCTCTGTGACAGCTTTTACTGGAATCCTAACCCCTCTGGTCACTTCCTGGATTACCAAACCCTGCTCAACAGCCCTCATTCCCTGTTGGAGGTTCTTTGGGGCACACATCTTTCATCTGATCCTCAAAAAAAAACCCCAAGTTTCCTGTGGGAAGGCTGTGGCCACAGAGGGAGATAGAGACATCCCCAGTCCCTTGTGAACAAGGCTGAATCATAGCAAGAGCCCAGGGTGGGGAGAAGACAGCCTGAGGGGAGGAAGGGCTTCCTGGAGAGGACTTCTTTTCTTTTTAAATGTCCTCTTCCTCCTCTTCTTCCTCCTCTTCCTCTTTCTCCTTCCCTCTCCTCCTCTTCCTCCTCCTCCTAATCTTTAAAACGTGTATTTACATTATAAGGAAAGGGGCATGATCGCCGAGGTCAGAGAATCACGTTCTGGGGTTGGTTCTTTGCCGACACATGGGCACCAGGGATTGAATTCACGTTTTCAGGCTTGGTGGCAAGCTTCTTTACCATCTCTCCAGGCCTTTCTTTATTTTGCTTTTGAAACATGGTCTTACCGTGTAGCCCTGGGCTGGCCAAGAATTTCATAGATGCACTAGGCTGCCCTCAGGCTTGCAGAGGCATACCTACTTCTACCTCCCAAGTGCTGGGATTAGGTGAGTGCCACCATGCCCAACTTTCAATTAAGTGTACTTTTTTATTTTTGCATACATGCATGTGGCATTTCGTGCATGTAGAAGTCAGTCTGGTTCCTGTGTTAGAACTCGGTTGTCAAATTTGGTGGCAAGCGATTTTATCCACTGAGCTATCTCTCTCACCCCGTTTCAGTTGGAGGTGGGTAGGGTTGAAACAAGTTTCACGCATTCTCAAGCTGGCCTTGAACTTGCTATACAGCTGAGGCGACCTTGAACTTCCTGGTTGTCCTGCTCCGCTTTCTGAGCACTGAGATTACCGGCAATGCCACCACGCCTACTTTATGAAGTAGGGATTCAACCCAGGGCTCTGTGCACCAACCAGCTTCCATTCCCAGTCCTGCAGTGAGATTTTGTTTATAAGTATTACTTCATTTTATGTATATGGTCGTGTTTTGCCTGCACACATGTCTGTGCACTGTGTGCCTGGCTGATGCCTTCGGAGGCCAAAAGATGCTGTCAGACCCCCTGGAACGGGAGTTACCAGATAGTCTGGAGCTGCCATGTGGGTGCTGCGAATTGAACCCCGGTCCTCTGGAAGAGCGGGCCAGAGCTCTTATCCGCTGAGAAGAGTGAACAAGAGGACACCAGGCCCAGGAATAAGAAAGGGAAAGGGATGTCAGAGATGTCAACATAGGCGTAGGGTGGCATGTGTGAGAAATAACAGACCATTCCTGACAGTTATGAAGGTGTTACATACATACATATATACACATACGTGTGTGTGTGTGTGTGTGTGTGAACTTGAACTCAGAGAGATCGGCCTGTCTCTGCCTCCCAAATCCTGGGCTTAAAGGCATGCACCACCACTTCCTGGCCTCTTTCTTTTTATACCTTGAACTTTTGACCCTCCTTCCTCCACCTCCTGAGTGCTAGGATTACAGGTGTCCCCACCATACTTCATTTTCTTTCTCCTTTTTAAATTAATGTTTTTGAGATTTTGCTTTTTTTTTTTTTTTTATCTTGCTTATACGGACATTCTGCCTGCCTGTACGTCTGTGCACCGTGTGTGTGAGACCTACCGAGCTCAGGAGAGGGCGTTTCGGATCTTCTCGAACTTGAACTCCAGGTGGTTGTGAGCTACTGTGTGTGTGCTGGGCCTCAAATCTGTGTCCTCTGGACCAGCAGTCATTGCTCTGAACCACGGAGCTATCTCTTCAGCTTCACACGGTACACGTGGCTTTCTATGCATCACCCCAGGGCTTCATATACATGATAATCATTCTATGAGCTGAGTTACACCCCAGCCTCCTGTTTTTATTTGCTGAAACAGGCTGGTTTAAAACTTATGATCCTCCCGTTTCAACCTCTTGAGCATTGGAATTACAGGAGTGTGTCACCAGGCTTGGCTTCAAAAGTGCATTTTAAAAACATTTGTTGTTGGGGCTGGAGAGATGGCTCAGTGGTTAAGAGCATTGTCTGCCTGCAATTCCAGAGGTCCTGAGTTCAATTCCCTGCACCCACATGGTGGCTCACAACCATCTATAATGTGATCTGATGCCCTCTTCTGTCACACAGACATGCATTCATTTGTATAAATAAATAAATCTAAAAAAAAAAAAAGCCCCCCCACACATTTGTTGTCGGTTCCTGCCTGGAGAGGAAGCCAAAGGGGCCTCCCATCCCAGACGGAGAGAAGAGTCTGGGTCGGGGCCATGAAAGTACAGGCCTGCTGATTAAAGATAGCTTTTAAGAGATATGGCTTAGTGCCAGACCTAGCGATCTGAGTTTTATCCCCAGAGCCTGCAGAGCAGAAGAGAGAACTGACATTCAGGTTTTCCTCTGACCTCTGGACACGTGTGGCTGGTGCACCTGCATTACACCTCATACCCACAGAGTGAATAAAATGCAGTTTATGTTTATTGTCATCAATGTTGATTGCGTGTGTGTCTGTGTCTAGAGTTGGAGTTACTGGCAGGTAGGAGCAGCCAACGTGGGTGCTGGGAATCCATCTCAGGCCCTCTTCAAAACAGTAGTGTTCTCAACCCCTGAGCCATCTCTTCGGTGCTAATAAGATGTAATAAAGTTCGTTTCATTTGGTTTTTGGAGACAGGGTTTCTCTGTGTAGCTTTGGCTGTCCTGGAACTCACTGCACACTAGGCCTTCAGCTCACAAGTGCTGGCCTTGAAGGCGTGCACCATCACACTGCTGGGCATAAAAAAAATTTTTTTAATGGGGGCTGAAAGGATGAACTTCAGGATGGAGAGGTGGGGCTTGGATTTCCCCCCTACCCCCGGGCTCATAGCAGAGGAGGAGCCTGAGCTCACCTGCCCAGGCTGAGTTAGATGACAGACAGTTGATTCAGCACTCTCCAGTGAATCAGCCTACCCTCCTTCTTTCGCAACATTTTTTTCTTTGTTTATCTAACCTTTACTCCTTCTTTATCCCTCCCTTGCAACCCACACAGCCTGGAGTCCCTTAGACCCCAGTTCAAATCTAGCATGAACTAGGGGCATATCTAACTGGTGTAGCTGGTTGCCTGGCCTGCATCAGGTCTTGGGTTCTATCTTCAGAACTGCAAAACACAAACTGATGACATGGCAGATATAGTGGCGTCACACACCTTTAATCCCAGCACCCAGGAGGCAGAGGCAGGCAGATCTCTGTGGGTTCAAGGCCAGCCTGGTCTACAGACTGAGGTTCAGGACAGCCAGGGCTGCACAGAGAAACCCTGTCTCAAACAAACAAAAAAACTGATGACAGCGAAAGGGCTGGTGACATGGCTCAGCGGGGAAAGACACTTACCAGGCAAGTCAGGTGACCTGATTTCAATCCACAGAACCCACACGATGGAAGAGGAGACCCTATGTCACTAAGCTACCTTCTTATACACACACACACACACACACACACATGCACACATTCTCTTTTTTTTTTAAATACTATTGTATTTTTTAAAGATTTCTTTATTATGTATATAGAGTTCTGTCTGCATGTACACCAAAACAACAGAAGGGGACACCAGATCTCATTCTAGATGGTTGTGAGCCACCATATGGTTGCTGGGAATTGAACTCAGGACCTTTGGAAGAGCAGTCAGTGCTCTTAACCTCTGAGCCATCTCTCCAGCCCACATTCTCTATTAAAACCACAACAAACTCAGCTCTTTTACAGAGCACACATGAAATCATGTGTTTTGTCAAAGTTCTTCAGCTTCACCCATACGCTAGGCAGGTAGCTGTACTCCACACACAGGGTAATCGTGAGAGGGGAGCGGCATCGTCCTGGAGGTCAGCTGACACCAGTTGGCCATTCAGCTTTCCCCCTTTCAGGCTTCCTTTCTCATTAACGCCCCCTCTCAGTTTCCAACCCTGCCTCCTCCCATTGCCAGCATTAAAAGTCACCTAAGGGGGGGTTGAAAGAGCCTCTATAGTTACACTCCTACCTAGCTCATGCCTCAGTGCTTACCCAGCTCATAGGAAATCTTGAGTTCAATCTCTAGCAAACAAACAAAATATTATCCGAAGGAATGTGGGCTGTGGGCTCACGGGAAGTTAAAGCAGGATGATCATTTAATCCTTTAAAAATGTTGTAAATGTTTGTTTGATGTGTGTGCGCACGCGTGCATGCGTGTGCGGTGTGTTGTGTATGTGTGTGTGAATTCTTGCCTCCTACCATGTGGGTTGGAATCAAACTCAGGTCATTATGTTTGGCTATGAGCCAACTCTCTTGTCCCTCAGTAACCTACATAAACAGAATCCTGAGCTTTGTGGCCGCCTTCTCTTTTTCTGAGGGCGTGCCTTGAGACAAGGTCTCAGCACATACCCTTGAAGGGCCTGGAACTCCCTCTGTAGGCCAGGCTGGCCTGGAGCTCAGAGAGTGCTGCCTATGGCTGTGTAATTTGGTGCAGTTGCCCCGGTCCAGGGGACAATTTAGGGGACTCAGTCTCTCCTTCCACCTTGTAGCTCCCAGGGACCAGGCTTCTTCACCCAATGATCTTACTAGCCTACTGTTTTGTTTTTTGAGATAGCCACTCAGGTTCTAAGCTGTCCTGGAATTCCCTACGTTGGTGCAGATGGCCCTAGTGTCTGCTTCT
>CM053753.1:32696140-32757716 GCA_028658305.1 Pachyuromys duprasi | reverse complement strand
GGTGGCTGCTGATAAGAACAAGATCCCTTTCCCAGGACAATGGAATGTCTTAGAGCTAGAGAGGCCATAATTACTCAAAACTGGAAATATATTAAGCAGCATTGAACTGTAAACATCAAAATAGCAAACAGGTAAATTTATGTAATGTAAATTAAAAGAATTCCAGAATCAGGTGTGGTGATTTTATTCCCAGCGCTTAGGATGCCAAGGTGAGTTTGAGGCCAGCCTGATCTACACAGCCAGTTTCAGGCCAGCCAGGACTATAAAGTGAGATTGTATGGTGCTGGAGAGACGGCTCAGAGGTTAAGAACACTGGCTGCTCTTCCAGAGGTCCTGAGTTCAATTCCCAGCAACCACATGGTGGCTCACAACCATCTATTATAAGATTTGGTGCCCTCTTCTGGCATGCAGGCATACATGCAGGCAGAACATTGTATACCTGATAAATGAATAAATCTTTAAAAAGTGTGATAGTATATATATTTAAAAAAAACACAAAGCAAAACTACTAAAATAAAACACCAACATAATTAAAACAAACAACTTCCCAAAACAAGCAAGCAAGCAAGCAAGCAAACAAAGGATTCACTGAAAAGAAATCACCAGTAAATGCAAAAATCCAGTGGGCAAAAGTTTAATAAGCACCAGGATATTTATAGTCCCAGAGTATCTCCTTATAAAGTAATTATTTGTTATTGTGTAAGATGCCATGTGTTTTATTGCTGTGGAGAGACACCATTACCATGGCAACATTTTTAAAAAAGAGTTATTTATTTTATGTAGATGAGTACTCTGTCTGTATGTACACCTGCATGCCAGAAGAGAGGGCATCAGATCACATTATAGACGGTTGTGAGCCACCATGTGGTTGCTGGGAATTGAACTCAGGACTTCTGGAAGAGCAGTCAGTGCTCTTAACCTCTGAGCCATCTCTGCAGCTCCTTCCATGGCAATTCTTATAAAGGAAGACATTTAATTGGGGCTGGTCTACAGTTTTAGAGGTTTATTCCACTAGCATCATGGTGGGAAGCATGGCGGCGTACAGGCAGACAGAGAGCTGGAGAAGTTGCTGAGAGTTCTACATCGTGATCCACAGGCAGCAGAAGGAGACTGTGTGCCACACTGGACAAAGCTTAAGCATAGGAAACCTCAAAGCCCACCTCCACAGTGACACACTTCCTCCAATAAGGCCATACCTCCTCCAATAATATCTCTTAATAGTGCTGTGTACTAAGCATTCAACCACAAGGAGGCCATTCCTATTCAAACCACCACATCATGCTTGGTGGCACATGCCTACAATCTCAGTACTAGGTAGTTGCAGTCAGATTCAAGAGTTCAAGGCCATCCTGGGCTCCACTGTGAGTTCAAGGGTAGTGTGAGCTACATACAAAGACCCTGTCTCAAAACCCCAAGGGCTGGGGGATGTAACTCAGTGGTAGAACTTTTGGTCAACATGTTCAAGGCCCTAGGCAGCATCTCAGCACTGTAAAAGGAATAAGTAAACAAAATATTGAGGAAGAAATAATTAAGAGGAAGAAAAGTTGGCCAACTCTGCCCAAGATATCAGAGTTTAATGCCACCAATATTGGGGAAATATGTCAGCTGAAAAGTTCTGGATTCTGACACAGGTGCATGAAGTTAGCCTTGTTGAACTTGCAGGCCATTCGTCTGAGATGCATCTTTTCAAACAACCAACATCAACTTTATAAAAACATCAGCCACGAAACACTAAGTCAGAGCAAATACTTTAGGTGAAGATCTGGGATCCAGTCCTGAATCAACAAAGACGCTATAAGAGATGTTTCTGGGAACCAACAGAAAACTTTGGGTATAAACTCTGGGTGAGGGCTGGGGGTGTGGTTAGGTGGTAGGGTGCCTGTCAGTCTAGCACAGGGGAAGCTCTGGTCTCCGCCCCCAGTATCATGTCACCCAGGCATAGATGCACAGAGCGGCACTGAGGAGGCAGAGGCCGAATGACCTCCAGGCCATTTTTGCTGTGCGGTAAGTTCAAGGCCAGTTGTGGCTGCATGAAAAGGAGAAGCAGCAGAAGCAGGACAACCACACACTGAGCCTGGAAGATGGTGGCTGCACCATCATAGGATCAGATTTCAGATCCCAGTTATTTCATGTAATGAGCTGGCTATTCCACAAACGCCTGAAACTCCAGCGTGGAGGGACCCTGTGCTCTTTCCTGGCCTCTTCATATGCATGTACACACAGGTGTGCACACACACACATACACACAACACACTAAATAAAATAAAAAAAAATTCTCCCTGGCTGTCCTGGCACTGGTTATGTAGACAAGGCTGGCTTTGAGTTGACAGAGATCTATCTGCCTCTGCTTCAGGAGAAGGTGTGGCTATGACACCCTGCCCCACAGTAAATAAAAACCCCTGTATTCATCATGTATTCATTTTGGGAAGGGGCATGTGTCCCACTTGTAGAGGTCAAAGGACAACTTGTGGGAGTTGGCTCTCTCCTTCCACCGCATGGGCGTCTGCGTATGCCCTTCCAGGATTCTGCAGGTCCTCTGTCCCAGCCCTGTGGCCTCCCAGCGCTGGGGACAAGCAAGACCAGCTCTTCCCCTGACTCTTGAGATGGCCCCTGGGTGGAGCTTTGGACCCTCTGGAGTTTCCGTTCTCACCCTAGATAGAGGGGGCGATGAAAAGTCTTTGCAGGTCGGCTGCTGGTAAAACTCAATTAGTTAATGGAAATGAAAAGATAGGCCTCGTGGTAAGACCATGTAGGGTTTATGGTGTGCCAGGAGCTGGTGTGGACCTTTAAGACGTGTTAGATCTCATTTATTTCTTGTGTGTGCGCACAGTGTGTAAGCGGTGCATGCGGCACAGGGTGCAAGTCGCGACAATTCGTGTGTGTTGGTTCTTTCATTTTACCATGGGTGTCAGGTCTTCATGATTTGCAGCAAGCACCTTTCCCGCTTTGGTAGTCCTCTGTGATCAGCACGCTGTAGGAGAAAGGAGGCTGCGTCCTGGGAGGGCCGCACACAGGCACATGGAACTCACTTGCATGCGACTCCTGGCTGGATTGTAAATGATGCCTCGGGGTTTGTGGTCCGGTAGGGCCGGAGTTTTGAGCTGATTGATGTTTAGTGTCCCCAGGAAACTTCTTCACGGGTTTGCACGTGTACGGAGGCTGCTATGCGTTCTTTAGCCTCTCTAAGACCTAGGTTAGGAGGATTTGGAGTCAGGTGTGTTTGCGTTTGTGTACTGGCTGTGCATGTGTGCCCTGGCTTCGGTTGTGTGCTGGAGGATGTGGATGAGTGTGCTCTTGAGTCGGATGCCTGTCATGTCACGCAGATTAAAGTACCAAGGTCCGCAGGTCCCAGGCTTGAAGGAAGGGTAGAGGGTAGAAGCCCAGGAGGCAGGGCAGGGGGCGGGGGCGCACAGGGCCGGCCCCGGGGCGGGGCGAGCCGCCCAGGGCTGGGGGCGGGGCGGCCCGGCAGCTTCACTTTGGCGAAGTTGGCGGCGCGGAGGCTGGCCCGGGACGCGCCCGGAGCCCTGGGAAAGAGGGAGGAGGGAGGAGGGAGGGTCGCGGCCGGCCGCCATGGGGCTGGGGGCCCGGGGCCGCCTCCGCCGTCTTCGCCTGATGGCCCTGCCACCGCCACCACCGCCCATGCGGGCGCTGCCCCTGCTGCTGCTGCTAGCGGGGCCGGGGGCTGCAGGTGAGGGATCAGGGACTCGGAGGGTGGGACCGGGGTTGCAGGGGCGGGGAAGCACAAACCCCCCTAAGATTGGGACTTGGAGGACCTGTAAGCCCAGAACTAGAGCCGGGACAGAGGTGCAGGAGCTGGGGGCTGTGTGCCAGTCCTGGGGCGCGCAGAGATTCGTGATGGGAAGGCAGGGTCCTAGAGGCCCGAGCAATAGAGACCCTTGAATGAACCGGGAATCCGAGATTAGAAACTCGAGATGTAGGAATCTGGAGCTGAAATTCAGAGGCGAGGTGTACCAACAGTTCCAGACTCACCCCATCCTATTTTGCCTCGAGTCTTGGGAAGGCTAAGATAGGGGCCTTGGACCCCCAAGGCCTTGGACCCCTTGCACAAAAGCGCCTCCCCTATCCCGGGCAGGCCGGGAGTTGGGTGGGTGGGGGTTGGCGAGGAGGGGGCGCGAAGCTCTCGGAGTTCTGAACTCAGAGAAAACTTCTCAGGCAGGGGAGCTGCAAGACCCGGCACTGGAGCGCGAGGAGCGGAGCCGGCGCCCCTGCGGCGCCCGCGCCCCCTCCCCCGCGTGCCGCCCGCTCCCTCTTCTGGCCGCTGGGATCCCGGAACCTCGGGATCCCACCTCCGTGCGGGGAGGAGAAGGGGCGAGGCCCACGTGCTCCTCTCCGGCTTCTGGACCCCCCTCTCTGTGACCGGAGCCCCTCCCCAGCCGGTCTGGGGGCCCCCGCCCCTCCTCCTCCACTTTTTGCTCCCCTCCCCCGCTTGGGACAATGGCTGCGCCGTCTAGACACCCCCTCCCCCCAGCCGGCCTCGCGCTTTCTTTGCCAGACAAAGCGGGACCCACGGAGGGCCAGAGCGGGGACTGAGGGGGCGCCCCCACCCCTGCCCCGGGAGGCCTGACCAGCGGGGGAGGGGCACAGGCCTTCGGCCGGGGCCAGGGGCTCTCGGGCACCCACGGTGGGACTCCGTTCTGGACCAGCCTTTAGGCTCAGCTAGGCAGGACGGGGTGGGGGTGGGGGCCTCAGGGCAGTGCAGTCCCATGGCCTGTCACACAGAGAAAGGCAAATGTGCAGGTTTAGAACATCCATGGATGCACACATAAGACACACATGTTCGCTGCTCACAATTGCAGATACAGTCAAATATGATAACACATGCATAGGTCACTCAAGGCTTGGTACGCATTCGGATTCAAGGTCACACTCATAGGTGCCAATTCATGACCCACACAGACACACCCGCGGCCGCATAGCGGTGTGCTTGAACAATGCTGTTCATCTAGGTGGAAGCGCGGTGCGTGCAGCTTGTGTGCGTGTGTGTGCGCACGGAGTACATGGCCATGCTCTTTGCAGATAACAAGCACCATAACACATGCACTTCCACTATTAGCCGCACAGTGGCCTGATACTCTCAAGTCTTCACACAGACTGACACACGGACTCACAAGTACACAACACACACACACACACACACACACACACACACTGCTTCCATCGCACACCTTCCAGTGTGATGTCACAAAATGAATAGGTGCTTCATTCTTAGCTCATCCTCTCACGGTCTCTCTGTGTCTCTCTCCAGTTTTCTTCTGTCCCTGTTTCCTGATTCAGCCCACCCCCCTTTTCTCCTCTCTCTGAGGATCCTTCACCAGGGGCCTACACCTGCCTGAGCACATACTTCTCTACCAGCTCAGACCCGACCACACCTCTCACCCATCTGACAAGACTGCCCCACCCAAGAGGGATACGGCCCCGAGGGATGGGGACCCTGGACGTGCCTTGCACCAATTGCCTCTCCCTTGCCCTACACACCCTGTCCATCTAATGCCCAAAGCCAGCTCTGGATTGCTCTCCTCAGTTACTCCTGGGTGCATGCTCTGCCTGCACTTTAAAAGAGCCGGCAGGGACTGCAGACCCAGAGGCCAGGCACTCCCTGCCTCCTCCGTGTTCCAACACATGGGCTGGAAGCCGCAGATCCTCTTCACAGGCAGCACCCCTCACTTCCTACTCTTTTCTATTATGCACCCCTTTTCTATTATGCACATCCTAGTCGGGCAACTTCCTGAGCCCCCACATCTGGCACAAGTCAACTCCTCCTCCTCCCCAACCCTGCCTTGCGGTTCCCAGGGCTTGAGCTGGCAGGGACAGCTGCAGCCCCAACAGCTGGGGCTGGGCTGGGGGGACCGTGGGAACTGTAGATAGGGGCCTCTCAGTACCCAGAGATACCCTCCCAGCCCAGTGCAGCTGTTGCCTGGCAGACAGGAGAGGAGGGTCTGTCCTTATGGGTTGGGGTTCTGGGTGCCTGTCTGATCTCCCCACCTTCTTTTGCCCCCATGCAGCCCCTCCTTGTCTGGATGGAAGCCCATGTGCAAACGGAGGTCGGTGCACTCAGCAGCCCTCCCGGGAGGCTGCCTGCCTGTGAGTGTCTGGCTCAGCGCCATGAGTGGGCCCTGCACGGGGAGGGAATCTGTCCTCTTCCCCCCCCCCCCCGCCTCTGAATCTCGTGGGGCATGCTGGTATCACTTCCTCCGTGTGTGTGGCTTGGGTAACCTCTTGTGTTTCCCTATTGGGAATCAGACAGTTAAGAGTGGAGGCTCTTGAGTCTCTCTGGCCTGGGTTCAAATCTCACATCATGTTGCTAAGTGGCTGAGACTTAAGCCATTAAGTCACAGTATTCTGGAATGGAAAATTGATTTCCAAGGCCAATGACAGTTGCTTGACAGTAATGAGGACATCCATGTCTCCCACATCTCAGAATGTAGGAGGCACACAAGAGGCCTATATTAGAGTCCTGTTTTATTGTGTTCTGGTTTGTGTGACCTTAGGTTAGTCACTGCGTCTGTGAAATAGAGTCTGACATGTGACTGCGAAGGAACCCAGTCATTACTTGTTCAATAATACAAGGAAATTCAGAGTTAGAGAAGATGAGCAGGATCCAGGAAAGACCTAGCCAGCGGTAGGCAGAACTCTGGATTCTGGGACATCTAGAGCAAGCGCTGCAGACCTTCTGAGCCCCTTTTGCATTTGTAATGGCTTTTCTTTCATGAGGTTGGCTGCGAAGATTTGAAAAGAGCCTTTAACTGGGTGGTTTACACTTGTATTTTCCAGCAGAAGCAGGAGGATTGCCTTTAGTTGGAGGCCAGCTTGCACTACATATTGAGTTCTAGGCCAGCCTGTGCCGCAGACTGAGACTGTCTCAAAAATGCTTTTGTTTCTAAAGGCAGGGGGCCCAGACAGATAGCTCAGTAGGTAAAAGCACTTGCTGCCAATCTTGGCAACCTGAGTTAAATCCCGGGGACCCAAAAGGTGGAAGGCGAGAACCGACCTCCACAGGAATACATACACAAACACATAAACGTAATAAAAATTAAAAGCAGATTGAAAAATGAGAGAGACGTTTGGAACTCTTTGAAGACTGGAGATGTTCAGTGCTGAGTGTTTGCCCAGAACTTTCAAGGCTGGAGAGGCCGATCTCAAGGCTTGTGGGCTTACTGGGCTTGTTTTCTTTGTAATAATAATAGCAGTCCAGCCAGTAGCTATTAATCAGCTATTTATCAATGTGCTCATTTACTCATACCGTACGGGCTAGCTGGTGGGGGCAGTTTCAAGCTAGGAGGGGCCAGAATGATTTTCAGTAATAGAAAAGCCCCCTTTGAAATTGCACTGGCAGATAAATTCAAGTGGCCGGAACCCCATTTAGCTTCATTTAGGGATTACCGGCCTAGGGGCATCCTGAGGCTGGGGGCTTAGGGTAGTAGAGCTCGGAGGGCAGAGTGTGTCCTTACTTGGAAGCAGTCGCTTGTAGAAAGGCTCCTGAGCTGGGAGCCTGCGCAGTGGAACTAAACCCCTGGACCACTGCCGACAGGTGAATACGCCCGAGGCTGCCCCGCCCCTCGACAGGTGAATCACCGGCTCCCCCGGCCTCCGGGAGCCCGGATCCCGCGGAGCGGAGCCCTGTCTGGGGAACCTCACCCTACGTCCCTCTCATTTCCCAATCCTCTCCTTCAGCTCCTCAAATCCTCCTGTCTTTTTAAGGAGTGACTCCCCAGATGTCACTTTCTCCCCTACCGCGCTCCCCCGCACCCCCACACCCCCTTAGTCTCCTTCCCGAAGAAGGCTCGAAACCTGGTCCCTGTCTGTCTCGCTGGTCATTCCCTCCTTGGAGGCCGCTCCCCCACAACCCCGCTACGTAGCCCCCCACCCCCCCGCCAAGCTTAGGCCGCGGGGCGGGGCGCGGGGCCCCCGGCTGGAACCGGCCCGACCGGTCGGCGGGGGCGCGGGGCGCAGAGCGTGGGAACCCGCCCGAGGCGCAGGGAGGGGGCCGCGCCCAGCCTGGCGTTGACACCCGGAGTTCCCAGCGCCCTGCACGCAGCGCCCCCTCCTGGCGCGCGATCATCGCCGCCCTGCAGGTCTTTGGGTAGGGGGCCTTGGGAGCACCACCTCCCGGTTTCCAACGGCGCCCACAGCCCTCCCGGGCTGAGCCTCGACTTGTTTAGCTGGGATCGGAATTCTGGAGATATTGTAGGGTGACGCTAAGAACTGAGTCACTTGCTTTGAGTTGTGCCCTTGGCGTTTGGGACAAGACCGAGCTAGGGGATCCGAGCTGGGAGCCGGAAGGGTAGGGTAGAGGAGAGGAGGGTTGAGGGAGGGGTGACGTAGGTTGTGTCTTTGCAGAGCCAGGACCTTTTGACTTCTCTAACCCCCTCCTTAGCCCTCCTCACCTCTGTCCCTGGGAAGATTGCAAGTTTCAGGTTGTTTTCCAATTCTTACTTTCTTACAGTCAGGACTACTGTGGTTGGTTTGGGGAAGGGGCTGCAGGCTGTCGGCCCGCCCTCTAGCACCAGGGCGGAGGTGCCCATGCCAAGCGCCACCCAATCCATGCAAGGAGGGTTTCATGCAGTTGGGAGAAAGGAGTTTAGAGTTTGTGGCTATCTTCCCGCCTGTCCATGTGAGTGAGAGTTTCCCATATTCGCGTGGGAGGCTGTGGCTTGGTGTGTGTGTTTGCCAGGCCGGTATGCCCAGTTGCATGTGTCTGGTTTCTGGGTCTTTCTGGGTGTGTCTGCCTCCTGGAGTCTGAGGCTTTTCGCTTGTTGTTCCCACTACCTGGAATGCTCTTCCTCACATCGCTCTTTGGCTCACCTTTTTTTTTTTTTTTAACCTTCTTTAGTGTGTGAAAATGTAACACTCACTCATTCCATCACGCATAGGCTGTTAGAGCGTTTCCTGTGGTTGTCTGTGGTTGCCTGTGGTTGTCGTAGCAAACGACCACGAACTGGGTGGCTTAAAACAACAGAAACTTATACGGGAAAATTCTGGAAGTCTGAAATTAAGGCGTTGCCGGAACTGGCTTTCTTTCTGGACAGTCCGGGGAGAATCTCTGACCGTTTCTTCCAGCTTCTCAGGCAGTCCTTGGCACATGGCTGCCACAACCTTCTCTCTGCCTCTGCCGGCACGGGACCTTTCTTCTCCCTTTTCCAAATCAGTCAGCCGTCTCTCTTAGTCTCTCTCCCTCCTTTTTGCTGCCCTGACTCCCCTCTCTTGGGTCAGCGGCCTGCACACACTATGCAGGGGCACATCCCTAGCCTTTTTCTTGGAAAGATGCTGTCTGAGGGGCTGGGGAACCGACACGCTGGCTTAGAGCACAGCGCATTTGCAGAGACCCCAGGTTTGACTTGGCTACCTACGTGTAACTCCAGCTCCAGGGATTCTGAGGCCCCTTCCGGCCTCTGCCACACTGTACTCAGGTGCACACATACCCCCACACAACCACAGGTAATTAAATAAGCAGAAGCTGGACAATGGCTCCCCAGTTAAGATTACTTATGGCTCTTTCAGAGGATCTGGGTTTGGGGGTTTGGGTCCTGGAACCCACATGGCAGCTCACAACTATCCTTAGTGTCCACAGGCCTGCACGTCATGCACATACATACACTCAGAAAAAAAAAAAAACACTCTTCTATATAAAAGTAAAATAAATCTTAAAAAAAAAAACAGCTGCCGTTTGAGATGGCTTGGGTAATACAAGAATTTGTCTTGACATTCTTTACAAACACATTGGCAAAAATTCATTTTCCTTTCCCTCCCTAAAAGAAAAGATTTATTTACTTATTTTAAGTTTATGAGTGCTCTGTCTGCCAGAATAGGGCATCAGACAGATCTCATTGTAGATGGTCATGAGCCACCATGTGGTTGCTGGGAATCAAACTCAGGACCTCTGGAGGAGCAACCAGTGTTCTTAACCTCTGAACCACCTCTCCAGTCCTTCTTTTTCCTTGTACTGGAATCGAACCTAGGGCTTTGTGCATCCTAGGCAAGTGCAATACCACTGAGCTTTCTTCCAAAGTCCTCTCGTTGTTTGTTTAACACACACACATCCTCCTCATCCTCCTGCTTGTTCCTCCCAAGCGCCAGGTTTGTGTGAGTCACCTTGCCTGGCCCATCTCCTTTTTTAAAAAAATGAGGTGATGTCATAGCTTCTGGGCCACCAGCATGTTCTTCAGGGTACCACATCCTTCACAAGCCTGTGGCTTCTACAAGCTGTTGCTGGCATGTTTTGTATTAATTTGCTACTTGTCTATGTTTTCTTTGCCTGACCCTGCTCTGAGGACCAAGAGGGTAAGAATCACTTTTATTTTGTTTTCTGCTCTGTTTTAGTATGGGGCAGGTGTTAATAATATTTGTTGTCAGAATAAATGGGTGTGGCTGGGAATGGTGGCAGAGGCAGAGGCAGGTAAATTTCTGTGAGTTCCAAGCGAGCCGGGGGTGTGCAGTGAAACCCTATTTAGAAAAGACAGAAGGAGGAAGCGGGTGTGTTTGGCATGTGTGCTATTTGATAAGTGTGTCCTGTGCTATCTGTGAGGCACCGCCGTGTCTGACGCTGTCCCACTACATATCTCTCCCACAGGTGCCTGCCAGGCTGGGTGGGTGAGCGGTGCCAGCTGGAAGACCCTTGCCACTCAGGCCCCTGTGCTGGTCGAAGAGTCTGCCAGAGTTCAGTGGTGGCGGGCATTGCCCGGTTCTCCTGTCGTTGCCCCCGTGGCTTCCGAGGTAAAGGGGTGGGCCTGGATGGGAACCCAACGTAGGCAAGGATGTGGTCAGTCCCAAGCTCACCCTCTCCTGGTCCTTCCAGGCCCAGACTGCTCCCTGCCAGACCCCTGCCTCAGCAGCCCTTGTGCTCATGGTGGTCGCTGCTCAGTGGGGTCGGATGGCGGATTCGTCTGTTCCTGCCCACCTGGCTACCAGGGTCACAGCTGCCGAAGTGACATAGATGAGTGCCGAGGTGGTGGGTCTTGTCGTCATGGTGGTACCTGCCTCAACACACCTGGGTCCTTCCGCTGCCAGTGTCCGCTCGGCTACACAGGGCTGCTGTGCGAGAGCCCCACAGTGCCCTGTGCCCCTTCCCCATGTCGTAACGGTGGCACCTGTAGGCAGAGTGGAGATGCCACCTATGACTGTGCTTGCCTTCCTGGTGAGTAAGCGGTGCCCAGGGGAGGCGGCTGGGGACGGTCAGATAGCCCCCAGTGGTTGCTCTACCTTTTCCTCCCCTGCTAGGCTTTGAGGGCCAGAACTGTGAAGTCAATGTGGACGATTGTCCTGGACACCGGTGTCTCAACGGGGGGACGTGTGTGGATGGTGTCAACACTTACAACTGCCAGTGCCCTCCTGAGTGGACAGGTGGGCATCAGGGATGCAGAGGGCTGGGGGGCTGGCCTCGAGGGTGCACACGGGTGAACCTAAGCTGGTCCATCCTTGTGCCCTAGGCCAGTTCTGCACAGAGGATGTGGATGAGTGCCAGCTGCAGCCCAATGCTTGCCACAATGGGGGCACCTGCTTCAACCTACTGGGTGGCCACAGCTGCGTGTGTGTCAACGGCTGGACCGGTGAGAGCTGCAATCAGAACATTGACGACTGCGCGACAGCCGTGTGCTTTCATGGGGCCACCTGCCATGACCGGGTGGCGTCTTTCTACTGCGCCTGCCCTATGGGCAAGACAGGTGAGTGGCTTTTTTATTCTTCTATTTCTTGTAGGCAACCGAATGCCATTTGGTGGTTTCATTTGGTGGTTTCAGAATGAAAGGTGAAGACAGACTCCGATTTGAGTATTAGCAATACTGTTGGGGCTGAGGATGTTTCTTCTTGGTAGAGTGTGTGGTTAATGCATACGGGCCCTGGGTGGAATCCATAGCGTGGGGGAAGAAAGGGAAGATGTGGGAGGAAGGGAGGGAGGAGGGAGGGCGTGCTGGAGACTTATGAGGAGGCTGGTACCTAGTCCAAGGCAGAGGCTATTGGGATGGGAGGAACACTAAGAGGTCTGGCCAGGAAAGAGGCAGGGCCTAGGGAAGTCACAAACGTCAGGTAACGTGTCTAAGATGGGGACTTGAACACATTCGGGCTGCAGTTGGGCATCATGACACGTGCTTTTAATCCCAGTACTTGGGAGGCAGAGACAGGTGGAATTCAAAGCCAGCATGTTCTATGAAGTGAGTTCCAAGACAGCCAAGGCTACACAGAGAAACCCTATCTTATCTTTATTATTATTATTTACAATTTTTTAATTTTGTATCCTGGTTGTATAGTCCCTTCCCTCATCTCCTCCCAGTACCACCCTCCCTCCCTCTTCCTCCCCCATCCCTCTTCCCTAGTCCACTGATAGGGGATACCCTTCTCTTCTACTGTCTGACGCTAGCCTGTCAGGTCCCATCAGGACTGCCTGGATCCTCTTCCTCTGTAGGCTGGCTAGATCACCCCACCAGGGAAAAGTGATCAAGGAGCAGGCAACAGAATTGATGTCAGGGAATGTCTCTTCTCCCCTTACTAGGGAGCCCACATGGAGACTGAGCTGTCTCTGGGCTACACCTGAGCAGGGGGTCTAGGTCCTCTCTATTACAAGATCTTTGGTCGATGCATCAGTCTTTGCACTTCCCCTTGGGCCCAGCTTTTTGGGCTTTGCTGGTCTCTTTGTGGGGCTCCTGCCCCTTCCAGGTCCTTCTATCTCCTCCTTCTTCCATAAGACTCCCTGCACTCGGTCCAAAGCTTGGCTGTGAGACTCTGCATCTGCTTCAATCTCCTGCTGGGTGGAGTCTTTTAGAGGGCATTTGTGGTAGGCCCCATCCTATTCCTTCTCTTCTGCTGTTTCTGGTGTCTATCCTGTTTCCCTTATGAATGAGAATTAAGCATCTTCACGAGGGTCCTCCTTGTTGTTTAGCTTCTTTAGGTCTGTGGATTTTACTATGTTTATCCTATATTATTAGGCTAATATTCACTTATGAGTGAGTATATACTATGCATGTCTTTATGCTTCCGGCTTACCTCACTCAGGATGATCTTTTCTAGTTCCATCCATTGCCTACAGATTTCATAATTTCCTTGTTTTTAATAGCTGAGTAGTATTCCATTGTGTAAATGTTACCACAATTTCTGTATCCATTCCTCCATTGAGGGACATCTGGGTTGTTTCCATATTCTGGCTATTACGAATAAAGCTGCTACGAATATGGTTTAGCAAATATCCTTGTTGTATACTTGAGCATATTTTTGATATATGCCTAGGAGTGGTATAGCTGGGTCTTGGGGTAGCACTATTCCTAATTGTCTGAGAAAGCACCAGATTGATTTCCAGAGTGGTTGCACAAGTTTACATTCCCACCAGCAGTGGAGAAGGGTTCCTCTTTCTCCACATCCTCTCCAGCATGTGTTGTCACTTGAGTTTTTATTTTATTCTGATGGGTGTAAGATTGAATCTCAGAGTTGTTTTTATTTGCATTTCCCTGATGACTAAGGACGTTGGCATTTCTCTGCCATTCAGTGTTCCTCTGTTGAGAATTCTCTGTTTAGATCTGTTCCCCATTTTTTAATTGTATTATTGGTTTGTTGGTGTTTAATTTCTTGAGTTCTTTATATATACTGGATATTAGCCCTCTGTCAGATTTAGGGTTGGTGAAGATTCTTTCCCAGTTTGTAGGCTGTCGTTTGGGTCTGTCGACAGTGTCTTTTGCTTTACAGAAGGTTGTCAGTTTCATGAGGTCCCATTTATTGATTGTTGATCTTAGAGCCTGAGCTCTTGGTGTTCTGATCAGGAAGTAGTCTCCTGTGCCGATATGTTGAAGGCTCTTCCCCACTTTTTCTTCTAACAGATTTACTGTGTCTGGTTTTATGTTGAGATCTTTGATCCACTTGGACTTCAGTTTTGTGCAGGGTGATAAGTATGGATCTATTTGCATTTTTCTACATGTAGACATCCAGTTAGACCAGCACTATTTGTTGAAGATGCTATCTTTTTTTCATTGTATGGTTTTGGCTTCTTTGTCAAAAATCAGGTGTCCATAGGTGTGTGGATTTATTTCTTTGATTCTATTCCATTGATCCACCAGTCTATTTCTATGTCAGTACCATGCAGTTTTTATTACTGTTGCTCTGTAGTACAGCTTGAGATCAGGGATGGAAATACCTCCAGAAGTTCTTTTATTATACAGGATGGTTTTAGTTATTCTGATTTTTTGTTTGTTTGTTTGTTTTGTTTTTCCATATGAAGTTGAGAATTGTTCTTTCAAGTCTGTAAAGAACTGTGTTGGTATTTCGGCGGGAAGTGCATTGAATCTGTAGATTGCTTTTGGCAGAATGGCCATTTTCACCATGTTAAGCCTACCGATCCTTGAGCACAGGAGATCTATCTTCTGATATCTTCTTCAATTTCTTTCTTCAGAGACTTGAAGTTTTTTTCATATAGGTCTTTCACTTGCTTGGTTAGAGTCACCCCAAGGTACTTTGTGTTATTAGTGGCTATTGTGAAGGGTGTAGTTCCCTAATTTCTTTCTCAGCCCTTTATCTTTTGAATACAGGAGGGCTACTGATTTATTTTAGTTAATTTTGTATCCTGCCACTTTGCTGAAGGTGTTTATCAGTGTAGGATCCTCTGGCCTACAGAGGGAGTTCCAAGACAGCCAAGGCTACACAGAGAAACCCTGTTTTGACACCCCCCCCGCCAAAAAAAAGGTGTGTGTGTATGTGTGTGAAAACTGAGGGAGGAGGGTATGCCCAGTAGAGGGCACATCTGAAGAAGGCTTAAGGTTAGGGGAGACTTTTACAAGTCAGAAGAGTCAGATGAATATTTGAACATTTATTTATTGAGTATGGGTGTGCACAGCCATACTGTGTGGAAGTCAGAAGACAACTTGCAGAAGTCTGTTTGTTCCCTACCTCATGGGATTTTTGGGTGTGTGTGAGAGCAGACTCAGGTTGTGTTTTCTTAGACAGGGTCTCGCTATGTACATCAGGCTAGCCTCAAGCTCACAGAAATCCTCTTGCTTCTGTATCCTGACTGTTGGGTTTAGGCGCTTGTGTTACCATGCCTGACTAGAGCCTTGATTTATCATCTTTTAAAAATATTACAAAAAAATTATGTATGTGTGTGTTTTGGCTGCATGTTTGTCTGTGTACTACATGTATGACTGGTATGCTTACAGGACAGAAAAACTCATCAGATTCCCTGCGCGGGGAGTTACTGATCATTATGGGCTGCCGTGTGGGTGGTGGGAATCAAACTGAGGTCTTCTGGAAGGGTAGCCAATGCTCTTAGCTGCTGAGCCATCGATGGTTCCAGCCCTTAGTGCCTTGTGTGTAAAACAACATTTCCAAGTTGTTTTCAATGTTTTAGAAGAAACAGACTGACAGATAAATAATAGTGAATCAAATACTCCCCCATGTGTAAAACGTATTCTGTATGTTTCAATTTTTTAAATAATAAATGGTATGCAAAATAAAGACAGATACTAAATCCAATGCTGGTTAATATAAGCGAGAAACAGGAAAGAAGGGGTGGCCCAGCAAGGTGCTCAATGTAAGGGTGCTCGCTGGCTAAGCCTGTCAATGGGCCCACATGGTAGGTAGGAGGAGAGACTCAACTGAGTTATTCTCTGATGGCTCCAGGTGCACACTGATGGCTCTGACATCGCACACTCCCCAGAGAAGTAAATTAATTGAAAACAAAAGCAGAAAGTAAGGAGCAGGAAGTGTAGCTGAGTGGCGCCCTTCACACTCTGTATGCCCAGGGTCCCGGGGGTCCATTCCCAGTACCTTCTTCGTCAAGCATGAGGTACGTGGGAACTTCGGGCAGACCTGAGGACCCACTCTTGATCTCTGCTTTCCTTTTCTCAGGACTCTTGTGTCATCTGGATGATGCGTGTGTCAGCAATCCTTGCCATGAGGATGCTATCTGTGACACAAATCCCGTGAGCGGCCGGGCCATTTGCACCTGTCCACCCGGCTTCACTGGAGGGGCGTGTGACCAGGATGTGGATGAGTGCTCTATTGGTGAGAGGCACACCTTCCGGAGAACCTGTGAACGGGGAGGAGTCGGGCCGAGGTTGGCCACGCCCATACTGGATGTGCCTCCATTCTGCAGGTGCCAACCCCTGCGAACACCTGGGTCGATGTGTGAACACACAGGGCTCCTTCTTGTGCCAATGTGGCCGAGGCTACACTGGACCTCGATGCGAGACCGACGTCAACGAGTGTCTGTCCGGGCCCTGCCGAAACCAGGCCACATGTCTTGACCGAATCGGCCAATTCACGTGCATCTGCATGGCAGGTAGGTGGTGGTTGTGGCTCGGACGTGTCCTGAAGGCTGGGGCCTGGGTGAGAAAAGCCAGCGGGTGGAGTCCGCTTTATTTTTAGTTACTTAAAAAGAAAGAAATGCTGGGGATGGAGGCACAGGCTGAAATCTCATCACTTGTGAGGCAGAGGCAGGCTCATGTCTGTGAGTCTGAGGCCAGGCTGGTCTACATGGTGAGTTCTAGGATGGCTGGGATTAGAAAGTGAGGGCCTGTCTCAAATCAAGTCAACTCAAATCAAATCAAAGTGACTAGGGAGACAGCTTAGCGGCCAAGAGTACTTCCTGCTTTTCTAGAAGATGGGAGTTTAGTTCAACACCCACATGGGATGGGTCACAACTGCCTGTAGCTCTAGCTCCAGGGGATCCAACACCCTCCTCTGGCTTTTGAACATACCCATGTGTGTGTGTGTGTGCATGTGCGCATGCGTAGATGCGTGCATGGTGTGGGTTTGGAGACTAGAGGACAGGCATCCTTATCTGTGGAGCCATCTTGGTGGCCCAAGACTGGATTTAAAGCAAAGCTTCCTGGCTAGAGAGAGAGAGTTCTGTGTGTCTAGGGGGAAACCCTGCAACCTTGGATAAGGTAGGCACAGGGCCAGAGCAGATTTCTGTCAGGTAGTAGTGAAGGGAGGCTGCATAAACCCCATCTCAACAAAACAACAACAAAATCAAAGCCCCGAAGCTAAAGTGAAACGGTCCCCAAGGGGAACTTCCAGTGCCCCGTCCCACCCCTTCCAGGCTTCACAGGGACCTTCTGTGAGGTGGACATCGATGAATGTCAAAGCAGCCCTTGTGTCAATGGTGGTGTCTGCAAGGATCGAGTCAATGGCTTCAGCTGCACCTGCCCATCAGGTGAGGACCCTGGGACAGGGAGCCTGCCATCTCAGACTGTGACCGCATTGAACAAGAACATAGTTAATTAAATATATACTTTTTGTGTGTATGTGGGTTCTCTCCTACTCTGTACATCCTGGGAACTGAGCTCAGGTGGTCAGGCTTGGCTGGTTAGCACCTTTATCTTCTGAGCCGTCTCCCTGGCCTCGTCTGCACTGACGTTAACTTAAAACGAAGCAAAGAGGATTTCCCACTCAAATAAGGCAGGGTGCCTGCGTTAGCTGTCTGGGTCACATCTTTGCACTGTTCACCTCCAGGATTCAGTGGGTCCACGTGTCAGCTGGATGTGGATGAATGTGCGAGCACTCCCTGCCGGAATGGTGCCAAGTGTGTGGACCAGCCCGATGGCTACGAGTGTCACTGTGCAGAGGGTGAGGGTGGCTCGAGAGACTGTGGCCAGAACCAGAAGGTGGGAAGGCGGGCTGATGGGTGTCAAGGACCAATAACAGGTTTGGGGATAGCCTTAGAGCAGTGTTTTAGTGAGGCCAGGTTAGGGCCAGTGATAGCTGGGGTGTGAAGCTCATGATGGAGGTAAGCAGAGGTCTTGGGAAGACGCAGGGTGTGGCTGGCAGTGGGATTTAAAGGGGGGGAGTTCTGGGGCAGGGGCGGAGCTTGGAGCTGGGTGCAAGGGAAGGGAGTAGGAAGAGCACCTGGGAGCCGAGCTAGAATGGGGCTGAGACTAGAGCGGGCAGACTCTGACCTCCTGTTCTTGCAGGCTTCGAGGGCACTCTGTGTGAGCGAAATGTGGATGACTGCTCTCCGGACCCCTGCCACCACGGGCGCTGTGTCGATGGCATTGCTAGCTTCTCGTGCGCTTGTGCCCCAGGCTACACAGGCACACGCTGTGAGAGCCAGGTGGATGAGTGCCGCAGCCAGCCCTGCCGCTACGGGGGCAAATGTCTGGACTTGGTGGACAAGTACCTCTGCCGCTGTCCTCCCGGAACTACAGGTGGGGTTGGGCTCTAACAGGAACAGCACATGCGTGCGTGTGTGTGTGTGTGTGTGTGTGTGTGTGTGTGGGTGCGCGCGCGCGTCCGTGAGGAGTGTGCGAGTGATGCTGGACACTATTTATCCCTCCCTGCAGGTGTGAACTGTGAGGTCAACATCGATGATTGTGCTAGCAATCCTTGCACGTTTGGAGTCTGTCGTGACGGCATCAACCGCTATGATTGTGTCTGCCAACCTGGATTTACAGGTGGGCAGGTGGCTGCCGTGGAGTGGGAGGGCCTTGTAAGATGGGGATTCAGCCAAACGTCTCTTTCGGGTGGGTTTTCTCACCATTTGTTTATTTTGTGTAAGTGTGTAGGTCAGAGGGCAACTTGGTGGAGTCAGGCCTTTCCCTCTGCCATATCCCGGGACCCAAACTCAGGTTGTCAGCCTTGGTGGCAAGCATCCCCCCCCACCCCCAGTGAACCATTTATTTCCCCTTCTTCTGTTTATTTTTGCACACAAGATTCTGTAAGACCGGACATGGAGATTTATGCCTGTGACCCCAATACTCAGGAGGCAAAGGCAGGAGGATCGGTGCATGTTTGAGGCTCGTGAGCATGATAGTGAGCACTAGGCCAGTAAGGGCTACACAGCAAAATCATGTTTCAAAGTGAAACAACATACAGAGAGGGGCTGGGGAGGCAGCTAGCCAGTCGGGAGCCCCGGCTGCTCTTGCAGAAGGCCCAGGTTCAGTTCCCAGCACCCACATGACAGCTCACAACTGCTTGGCTTTGTTTTTGTTTTTTTTAAGTAATAAAATAAAAAGCAATAAAATAAAATACAGCAAAGTAAGATAAAACAAAAAACAACACCAGAATTGGACAAAACAAAACAAGGGGGAGAAGAGCCCAAGAGAAGACACAAGAATCAGAGACTCACTCATCCACACACTCAGGAATCCCACCGAAACACCAAACTGGAAACCATAGCATACCGGCAGAGGGCCTGGTGCAGCCTGGGGCGGGCCCTCCGTACGCTGCCCCAGTCTTGGTGAGTTCAGATGAACTTTGCTCATGCGGACCTAGAGGGCCTTATTTCCTTGGTGTCCTCCATCCCCTCTGGATCCCACTCCTCTGCCTCCGGTTCTGCAGGGTTCTCTGGGCCCTGTGGAGAGGGCTTTGAAGGAGACACCCCATCCTAGGGCTTAGTGTTCGGAGGCCTCTCACTCTCTGCATAAAGTTTGGCTGTGGGTCTCTGTAATTGTTCCCATCTGCTGCAGGAGGAAGCTTTTCCAATGCTGGCTGAAGAAGGCACTGATTTATGAGTATAGCAGAATGTTATTAGGAGCCATTTACCACTAAATATTTTTTCTTCTTAAGACTAATAGTATTTGGTTTTACCCTAGTTCCCTGGGCTATCTAACCCAGGTTCTTGGTCACCGAAGGCCTTAAGTCAAATCAGATATTGGCTGGTCACTCCCACAGCTTTGTGTCACCATTGCCCTAGTGTATCTCGGAGGCTGGAAACCACTGTAGATCAAAGCGTTCGTGGCTGGGTTGTATTCACGTTTCTTGTTTGGTAGCATGCAGAGTACCCCCCTGTTCCAAAGACCCTAGTACGTAAAAGACCCTTTGTGGTCACGAGTTAGACTTCTCCATGTTCAGTGTGGCTCACAACTCTAGTTTCAGGAATCTGACATCCTCTGCTGGTTTTCATGGGCACCAGGCACACACCATGATGTACTAACATGCATGCAAGCACTCATAAAATAAATAAATAATAAATCTTATAAAAAGCAGAGAGAGAAAGGAGAGATGGAGGGAGGAAGGGAGACAGGCAGAGAGAGAGAGAGAGAAAGAGAGAGGAAGGAAGGGAGAGAGGGAGTGAGGAAAGAGGAGAGATGGGAAGGAAGGAGGGAAAAAGGCAGGGAGAGAGGGAGGAAGGCAGGAAGGGAGAGAGAGGGGAAGGGAGAGAGATACTGCTTCTCAACTTGGATAGGAGGGCTGTCCTTGGAAAGGCAGCTCTTTTTTTGTGGTGTTCTGAGCTGTTCACTTGGTCAGTGGTACGGAGTTGTCACACTGTCAGCAGAACGAGGTCTTCACACAGAGACACAGCTGTGTGATGTAGAGCAACGGGTGTCTTCTTCTTCAGTGGGCACCACTGTTTTTGCTCTGGAATAAAGCTGCCTGTATACTTCCCAGGGCCCCTCTGCAATGTGGAGATCAATGAGTGCGCGTCCAGCCCGTGTGGAGAGGGTGGCTCGTGTGTGGATGGGGAAAATGGCTTCCGCTGCCTCTGTCCACCCGGCTCCCTGCCTCCGCTCTGCCTGCCTGTGAACCATCCCTGTGCCCACAAGCCCTGCAGCCATGGAGTCTGCCATGATGCACCTGGCGGGTGAGGCCCCTCCCCTGACTCCTCTTCTGCCGTCCCTCCCACCATCTGCCACAGCTGACTGCCTCCCCCACCAGGTTCCGCTGTGTGTGTGAGCCCAATTGGAGTGGCCCCCGCTGCAGCCAGAGCCTGGCTCCAGATGCCTGTGAGTCCCAGCCCTGCCAGGCTGGCAGCACCTGCACCAGTGATGGAACAGGCTTCCGCTGCACCTGTCCCCCTGGATTCCAGGGTGTGTGTCCCCACCTTCCTCCCCCGGGCTTCTGATACCCTTCTTTCTCATGTTTCCTTTCCACTCTTTAAAGCTTTGCTTAATTCTTTTTTTGTTCTGTGTGTCTCTGTGTGCATATGCCTGTGCGTGTAGGCCAGAATCAAGAGGCCGCAGGTGCCATCCTTTGTCACCCTCTACCTATTCTTTGAGGCAGGGTCTCTCCCTTAACCTGGGGTTTGTGCTTTCTTGGATGGGCTGGAAGACAGTGGGCCCCTGCGATCTTCCTGTTTCCTTCCAACTTGCAGCTGGGGTTACAGTTTGTTATATAGGTGCTGGGGTCCGAGGTCTGGTCCTCAGGATTGGGCAAGAGGTGCTTTTAACTACTGAACCACCTCTCCAGCCCTTTCTGCATTCTCCTTCTCCTTTCTTCTTCTCCTCCTCCTGCTCCTCCTCCTCTCTCTCTCTGTCTTTTCTAGATATCAGGGTGGGGACTTCGGATATGGGGGAGATGAGAGCAGTGAGTCTTTGAGACTAAACGCTGCCTGTTCCCTACAGGCCGTCAGTGTGAGGTGATGTCCCCCTGCACTCCAAGCCTCTGTGAACATGGAGGCCACTGTGAGTCTGCCCCTGGCCAGCTGGCTGTCTGCTCCTGTCCCCCGGGCTGGCAAGGTACGCCAGTGTCCTCCCCTCTCCTTTTCCTTCTTTCCCTCCTCTCCTCTTCCTCTTCCTTTTCCCTCTCTTTCCTCTTCTGCACCTTACTTCATATTGGGTGATGGTAGGGAGCCCCAGAGGGAACCCACCCCTGCTCTACCTTCAAAGGTCCTTCATTCTGAGAAAAGACAGCCGGATCCAGACATTCGTAGCCTGTGTGAGTCAGCTTAGGGAGGCATAAGGGGCTGAGGATGCTGGGATACCTGAAGTTTGATGACAAGTTTTTGAAGTAGTGACTTAGAGTGTGTATTCGCCAGCTAAAGAGACAGGCAGGGCATAGTTTAGGAGTGGCATGTGCCAAGTTCCTGTCTTTGCCCTTCCTTGCCTCAGAGCTGCAGGCACCCTCAGACTCCTCTTTAGCCTGTGACCTTAATTGCTTCCCCTCTCACCACTAGGCCCCCGATGCCAGCAGGATGTGGATGAGTGTGCTGACGCCTTACCCTGTGGCCCCCATGGTGCCTGTGCTAACCTGCCAGGGAGCTTCAGGTGCATCTGCCACGGGGGATACACTGGCCCCTTCTGTGATAAGGACATTGACGACTGTGACCCCAGTAAGTACAGGGAGCTTTGGGCGGTGCTGCCACAGGGAACCCACCCAGTAGGTCATACTGTGTACCTGACGCTGCGGTGCCGTCACTCTCCTCGTGTGTGAGGGCTCTAATTCTACCTTCCCCCCCCCCCCAGCACCGCTGACCAAACAAGCAGTGGGCTGGTGGGAAAGGTGCTTGCCTGTAAGCCAGAGTTCAATGTGACGAAGCTGTCTTCTGATCTACACACACACACACACACACACACACACACACACAGAAAAGAAATAATAATAACACAAAAAATGTTATAAAAATTAAATATGTTTCATTTAAGGCAATCTAGAAAATATTTCATTTCTACTTATAAGCCTTCTAAACTCTAGTTTTGCTAACTGTGTTTTACATTTGCAGCTTATCTTATCTGGACTGGCAGCTATATCAAGGGCCCTTTAACCTCACGTGGCCAGTAGTAGCTACACTGGTCACCACAGGCCTGTGCCGTGCTCATGAACCGGTAGCACACATATTCCTTGGTGCTTTGGGCCCCAGAGCCTCCGAGGATTCCAGAGTCTATGGGTGCTTAAGTTCCTCATCGTCAGGTGGCTTAATGTGTGCAAATTACCTCTGCGTATCCTCCCGAGGATTCACATCATCTCTAGATAACTTTTTATTGAAAACCTTGTCCATATTATTATTGTTACTATTACTATTATTATTATTTCTGAGACAGGGTTTCTCTGTATAACCACCTTGGCTGTCCTGGAACTCTCTCTGTAGACCAGGCTGGTCTCTTACTCACAGAGATCCTCCTGCCTCTGCCTCCGAGTGCCAGGATCAAAGGTGTGCACCACCACGCCTGGTAACATTTACTTATTACTGTGTGCAAGTGTGTGGGTGTGTATGTGGAACGTGTGGAGGTCCCAGGACAGTTTTTGGGATTCTGTCCTTTACCCTGTTGGGACCAGGGGCTCCAGCTCAGGATGTCAGGCTTGCCGGCATGTGCCTTTACCCATGCTGGGTCATCTCACCAACCTAGACTTCCATTTTTAATTTGAAGCATTGTATTATTTTAATTAATCAAGATTTAATGAAATTAATTAACACTTAATTGAATGCGTTAATATTTAATTATATGGTATTAATTTATTATTGAAGTATTTAATTTGAAGTAGTGTATGTATGGTCTGTGTGTGTGTGTGCGCATGCTGCATGGGATGCCAAAGGAGAACTTGTAGGTTTGGCTATCCCTTCCACCTTGTGGGTCCTGGGGACTGAACTCAGGCGAGCACCATTACCAGTGCGCCATCCTGCTGGACCCTCCAGATGGCTTGAAGTACTGAGTATGAGGTGCACACCGTGTGTGTGTTTCTACTCTTCTGTTTAGGGAGTACCAAGGAAAAAGTGTGCGTGTTCAAGTCCTTAGGCAATCTCTGATTTCCACTATTTTTCATCTGTTGGCTGAACCCACAGATTCTGAACTTCAGAATAGATAGGCCCAGCTCTGTAGCTCAAAGGGGCTTTCTATAAAAATAATTTTTTACACTGATTTATTTATGTATGTTACACATGTGTGCCGGCCGTGGCATTCATGTGGAGGTTGGAGAACAACTTGTAGGGGAGGCTTGACCACCAAAAAGGACAAACTTTGATCTCTGACCAAGAGCGTCTTTTGCAGGCTGGGTGTGGTGGTGCGAACCTTCAGTGTCGGCACTCAGAAGGCAGAATATAGGCAGAATATAGACTAGGTCCAGCCTAGTCTACCTATTGAACTCTAGGCCAGTCGTGGCTACATAAGTTCAAAAACAAGCAGGCAAACTAAAAGGGCTGCGCCCTCTGGCTTCTTCCTGAGTCTTTCCCTGTGTGAAGCACTAGGTCAGGCCAGGCTGATGTGGGCATAGGGAATGACCAGACTTCCTTTGTGCTCACTGCAGACCCATGCCTCAACGGTGGCTCCTGCCAGGACGGCGTGGGCTCCTTTTCCTGCTCTTGCCTCACCGGCTTTGCTGGTCCCCGCTGTGATCGAGATGTGGATGAGTGTCTGAGCAGCCCCTGTGGCCCTGGCACCTGCACTGATCACGTGGCCTCCTTCACCTGTACCTGTCCGCCCGGCTACGGGGGCTTCCACTGTGAGAATGACCTGCCAGACTGCAGCCCCAGGTGGGTGGGGTCTGGGCTGGAAACAAAGAGGCCTCGGATGGAATGGGGGCCAGGGAGGGCTTCTTGGGCTTGGCATCTATCTGAGGGCTCTGAGGATGATTGCACAGCATCCTCAGAGGAAAGGGCAAGGCTAACTGGAAGTCACAGATTCTGGTCCACGTGAGGCCCAGGCGAAGGCGGGGTCCAGAGGTGAAGAAAGCAGGTGAGATTTTCGCAGGGCTGTATGTAGCTTGCTGAGGACATCGAGGGTCAGGAATTGGGAAGCACTTAATTCTGGGAGGGTCAGACGGTCTTCCGGGTCAGGAAGCTTGACCTTCTCGTCCTGCCCTCCAGTTCCTGCTTCAATGGAGGGGCCTGTGTGGATGCTGTGAACTCCTTCAGCTGTCTGTGTCGTCCTGGTTACACAGGCGCCCACTGCCAGTATGAGGCTGACCCCTGCCTCTCTCGGCCCTGTCTGCACGGGGGCACCTGCAACCCCACCCACCCAGGCTTTCAGTGCACCTGCCGAGAGGGCTTCACTGGGAGTCAGTGTCAGGTGGGTGACGTCTTCGGTCCTGGGGGAAGAGTCAGGGGCGAGGTGGGGCCTGCCGGGCATCCCGAAGCAAGGGGCCCACCTCGTTTCCAGGGTCTCTCCCAGAGCTGACCTTGAGGGCTTCTCTTGCAGAACCCAGTGGACTGGTGCAGCCAGGCACCCTGTCAGAATGGGGGTCGCTGTGTCCAGGCTGGGGCCTACTGCGTTTGTCTCCCTGGATGGAGTGGTCGCCTCTGTGACAGACAAAGCCTGCCCTGCAGGGAGGCTGCAGCCCAGATGGGTGAGGAGGGCATGTGGTGCCTGGGGCGGAGGGTGATATGCACCTCTTGCTGGGATAAGCCCGATGAAGGTGCCACATAACATACGGGTCCGGCGGGCTGCGTGGCTCGGTATGCGTGCGATGGTAGAACGGCTGGCCGGGAGGGGGATCATATCGGTCACGGTTAGACAGCTGGATGGCGTGTGTGTGACTGAGCTGGTAGAGGCGGCAGCGTTGTGTGTGGTGGAGAGGCCAGGCCAGCTGACCAGTGACCTGAGAGCCCTTCGGAGTGTGGGTGAGACACTGGCGGTTGATGACAGCAGTGCTGCTGGATGTACGTGTGTTGTAGGCCGGGAGCGGGAAGGGTGCACGGCCCCCTCGGTGCCTGACGTCACTCTCTGCTTCTCAGGGGTACGGGTGGAGCAGCTGTGTCACGCAGGCGGGCAGTGCGTGGACGAAGACCACTCCCACTACTGTGTGTGTCCAGAGGGCCGCACGGGCAGTCACTGTGAGCAGGAGGTGGACCCCTGCACGGCCCAGCCCTGCCAGCATGGGGGCACCTGCCGTGGTTACATGGGGGGCTATGTGTGCGAGGTAAGTGGACCTCTCTCTCTGTCTCTGTCTCTCTCGCTCTCCCCTGCCCCTCCGAGGTGAGGGAACAGGGATGCTTCATGTGTGGTAGGCAAGTCCTCTGCCGCTGAGCTTTACCCCTAGTCTGCATGTCCGGTTTTTATGATTCTGATTAGTTTTTTTTTTTTTTTTTTTTGAGATATGGTCTCTTTGTGTAGCCCTGGCTGTCCTGGAATTCACAGAGATCTGCCTGCCTCTGGCTCTTAAGTGCTGGTGTTAAAGGTGTGCACCGCCATATCTGTTTGCATCTCTTTTTACCTCTTTCCTCTTCTTTTTTTCTTTCTTTCTTTTTTTTTTTTTTGCCTTCAACTTTTAGAGATCTGCCTGCTTCTGCAGATCCTGGGGTAAAGGGGTGTACAACCAGCCCTCACAGCCTTTTCTTTTCCTCTTGTGGCTATATGTCTGTGTGTGTGCACTGGGCGCACACAGGAGGAAGACAGCAGGTGTCCTCTGTCACTCTACTTGGCTGGGCTGGCAGCTGGTGAGCCCCAGTGACCCTCTTGTTGTGTGTGTTGTACCCTCACCCCCAGCAAGCGTCTGGGTACAGACACAGAAGACCGCACCTAGCTTTGTAAGTGGGTTCTGGGGATTTGAACTCAGATCCTCATGTTTGTGCAGCAAGCACTCTTACCCACCGAAGCACTTCCTCAGCTCCTCAGCCTCATGCCTTTATGGATGGATTTGGGCATGTGTGTGTGAGCTTCTGCCTTCAGTGCGGTGCCTCTGTGGGTTTGAGTGACTTGTCGATGTCTGTGTCTGGGTGTGTGCTTTGGGGTGGTAGGTGTCCGCCTGTACTGAGTGTGCTGCATCCTTCCCAGTCTCCCTCTGACCAAAAGCAATTTGAAGGAGGAAAGGGTTTACCTCAATTTCCAGGTTTCAGTCCATCGGTGAGGGAGGCCCCGGAAGGCCCCAAGGTAGGGAACTGCAGGCCGGAACTGAAGCAGAGGCCACGGAGGAATGCTGCTTACTGGCTGGCTTCCTTTGCTCAGCTACCTTTCTTACACAGCTCAGGCCCACCAGCCCAGGGGCTGGGGCCTCCCACACCAGTCAGCAGTCAAGAAAATAGCCCACAGACATGCTACAGGCCGATCTGAAGGAGGCGGTCTCTCAAACGAGGTTCCCTTTTCCCAGAGATGTCTAGGTTTGGTTCAAGTTGACAAAAAAGTAACAAGCACAGTGTGTTTCTTGCACTGGGTAAGTCTGTCCCCTCTACTGGCTGGGGTTTGAATGTCTAGGTATGTCCTTTTGTGCTGGGATTCTGTGTGCTCACAGGTTTGCCCAGGCATGGCAGTCCCCCGGGGCTGAGTGAGTTCTTCTCTTGCCTCAATGCAGTGTCCAGCTGGCTACTCTGGTGACAGTTGTGAGCACGATGTGGATGAGTGTGCCTCCCAGCCCTGCCAGCACGGAGGCTCCTGTATAGACCTTGTGGCCCACTATCTGTGTTCCTGTCCCCCTGGCACACTCGGTACGTCAAGGCCGGGGTTGGAGGACAGGACAAGAGGCCGAGTCTCTTGCCTCTACTGACCACTCCCCCACCCCCTAGGAGTTCTCTGTGAGATCAACGAGGATGACTGTGGCCCAGGCCCATCCGTGGGCTCGGGTGTCCGGTGCCTGCACAACGGTACCTGCGTGGACCTGGTGGGCGGCTTCCGTTGCAACTGCCCCCCCGGATACACAGGTCTGCACTGTGAGGCAGACATCAATGAGTGCCGCCCAGGCGCCTGCCACGAGGCTCATACCCGGGACTGCCTGCAAGACCCGGGGGGCCACTTTCACTGCGTCTGCCATCCCGGCTTCACAGGTAGGTACGGCAGACACTCTGGCCAGGAACCCCTCCTCGGCTCTGCCACTGTGGTTGAGCATCCTGCATCTGCCTGTTCAGGGCCTCGCTGTCAGACTGCTCTGTCCCCCTGTGAGTCCCAGCCGTGTCAGCATGGAGGCCAGTGCCGCCCCAGTCCAGGCCGTGGAGGTGGGCTGACCTTCACCTGTCACTGTGTCCAGGTAGGTGGAAGAATTGGCGGCCCTCGGGGAAGGAGAAGAGGTATGGCTTCAGGGAAGGGTCTGTCTATAAGGGGAAAGTGGAAGGCCAGGGGCTCTGAGAGATGCTGAGTGTAGCTTTAATGAAATTGTGGCTGGCCCATTTGGCCTCCTGGGGAGGGGAGGTTGCTCGAACTGGAGAGGTCGGGAGAGGCAGGGTCATCGTTCCTCAAGTCTTGACCTCTGCTTTCCTCTCTCTTTCCCACCCTCCTGTTTCTTCTCGTTACCGCTTTTTGTCTTTCGGTTCCTTCACCCCATCCATCACTAGCCGTTCTGGGGTCTGCGCTGCGAGCGGGTAGCACACACCTGCCGAGAGCTGCAGTGCCCAGTGGGTATCCCCTGCCAGCAGACGGCCCGCGGGCCGCGCTGTGCCTGTCCTCCCGGGCTGTCCGGGCCCTCCTGCCGGGTCTCTAGGGCGTCGCCCTCGGGAGCTACTAATGCTAGCTGTGCAGCCGCCCCTTGTCTGCACGGGGGCTCGTGCCTCTCCGCACAGAGTGCCCCTTTCTTCCGCTGTGTATGCGCTCCGGGCTGGGCTGGCCTGCGTTGCGAGACCCCTTCCACAGCCCCCGAGGTCCCGGAGGAGCCACGGTGCCCGAGAGCCACTTGTCAGGCCAAGCGAGGGGACCAGAACTGCGACCGAGAATGCAACAGCCCGGGCTGTGGCTGGGACGGCGGCGACTGCTCTCTGAACGTAGACGACCCCTGGCGGCAGTGTGAGGCATTGCAGTGCTGGCGTCTCTTCAACAACAGCCGGTGCGACCCGGCCTGCAGCACTCCAGCCTGCCTCTATGACAACTTCGACTGCTACTCTGGTGGCCGGGAACGCACTTGCAAGTGAGTCTGTCCGTCTGTATGTCACACTGTCGGTCAGTGACTCACATCTGGCCCATTCTGCCTGTCAGTCCATCTTTGGACCATCTGATGGTCTGTCCCTTCATTTTTCACACCTGCTACCACCAGGACACCTGTGGTTTCATCCACCCGTTCCCACCTGTGTACCTCATCGTTACCCATTTATATTTTTTCATCTACGTAACTTGCTCATTTGCTTCTGTCTGCCTGCAGTTTCATATTCCATCTGTCCGCGCTTACGACTTGTTAATAGGTCTTTCTTAAAATTTAAAAATTAAGCTGGCTGTAATTGCCCACCCATTTAATCCCAGCAATTGGGAGACAGAGACAGGCAGATCCCTATGTGAACCCACGGGCACCCTGCTCTACGTTGTGGGTTCCAGGCCAGCCAAGGCTATGCAGCGAGACCCCGTCTCAAAACTGAAACCAGCAAGCAGAACATTACATTTACTTATTTGTGTGTGTGCGGGGGGGGGGGGGGAGCAGAGAACCGCCCTGTAGGAGTCTGCCCTCACCTCCCACCGTATGCCCAGCTCCCTGTGCTTTTTCTTGCCCATTCATCTGTCTGATCGCTAGTCTGTGGTGTGCGCCATCTGTCTGGCCATCCTCTGTGCCCCACTTCCTCATCCACATGCCTCTTCTGGTCGCCCTTCTGTCCCATGGGTTCTCTGTCTCCCTCTGTGTGCGGTCCAACTCCTTGCTCCCCTGGCGTCTTATCTCCTTGCTTGTCCCTCTCTGTCCCATACACTCTATATCTCTCTGCGTCCTTTTGTGTGCTCTCTGTTTGTCTGGAACCCTCTCCTACCTTTGTCTCCTTATTTAACTTATTTTGCGTATATGAGGGTTCTGTCTGCATGAATGCCTGCAGGCCAGAAGAGCAGCCAGTGCTCTTAACCACTGAGCCATCTCCCCGGCCTCCTTTGGCTCCTTATTAGTTTCCATTTCAACCTTCCCCTTCCTTACAACACCCCAGTCACCCTGACCTCAGACGCTCCACATCTGCTCTTACCTGGGAAGGCTGTGCTTCCTCCTACTGGCTGAACTGTTTTCTTCCCGAGAAGTTTCTCCCACTTCCTCAGGAGGTGCCTACATGGTGTTATCTACATTGAGAACGACTCCCGGGTGACCCAGCACTGTCCTTGCTTCCTAATGTTTAATTCCAAATATTACCATGTGTATGTTTATGCTTACCGGTTATTGTCACCTAATTGGAATGTTGAATATTCTCCTCATCTCCTACCACATCTCTTTCTACCCACCAGGATGCCAGTTCTGGGGCAAGGATTTGTGGGTGGCATCTTGGTGCCTGTGGAAGCGCAGAGCAGGGTTCAGTGAATGGCTGATATATTGATAGTGGCTGAGCACCCCTAATCTCAGACCTGAAACCCTGAATTGTGTGGAGCGTGGGCAGGGTGCCGCAGTGGGAAATCCCATCGTTTACCTCATTGCCAAACTGCAGTCAGAATTCAGGCACAGGTTGGAGAGCAGCTTGGTGGCAAAGTAACCTCGATAGCAGGAGGCTCTCGGGTCAGTCCCCAGCAGGGAGATAAAACCACCCCCAAACTCAGGCACCCTAAAAACAGGCGGTTACTTTTGGGTATGTATATTTTTGTGTTTAGATTTAGGCCTCATCCCCGAGGGCCCTGATGTAATTTGTGGGCAGAGGGCTGGGGATGCAGCTCAGTTGGTGGAGTCTCACTTGCTAACATGCGCAAAGCCCTGGCTGTGGTCTCGAACACACACCTAAGCTGTGGGAGGCGGTGCACGCTTGTGATCCGAGCTCTCAGCAGGCAGAGGCAGGAGGATGGGCTCAAGATCACCTGGGCTACAAAGCTTTATTCACTTATTTAAAAAAAAAAAAAAAGGTTTCACTATGTAGCCCTGGCTGACCTGGAATTGGCAATGTAGATCAGGCTGGCCCTAAACTCACAACGACATCCTTGCCTCTGCTTCTGGAGAGCTGGGTTTAGACGTGTGTGCTAGCATGTCTGGCTGACATAGGGAGTTTGAGGCCAGCCTGAGGTACATGAGACCTCATCTTGATCTTAAAATATTTATAAAAAGATATTGCAGGGGCTGGAGAGATGGCTCAGCGGTTCAGGGCACCGGCTGCTCATTTTCCAGCAGCCACATGGTGGCTCACGACCAGCTATAATGGGATCTGATGCCTTTTTCTGGTGTGCAGGTGTACATGCAGATAGAGCACTCATACACAAAATAAATAAGTCTTTGTGTCAGGTGGTGGTGTTTCACGCCTTTAATTCTAGTACTTGGGAGGCAGAGGCAGGCGAACCTTTGTAGTTCGAGGCCAGTCTGGTCTACAGAGCGAGTTCCATGACAGCCTGGGATGAGCAGAGAAACCCCATCCTGAAAAAAAACTTTAAAAACAAAAACCCTAAAAAAAGATATTGCATTTACTTGCATATATAATATGTAAGCGTATATTCAAATATTCTAAAACCCAAATGAATTTGAATTCTGAAATAGTTTTGGTCCCAAGTATTTCAAATTAGTAGCCCAGAACCTGTGGTGCAGAGAGCTTGACATGAGCAAGGGCATTCTACCCACCCTGTGCAAACACTGACCGGCACTGCTCCTTGCTGTGTGTACATTTAGGTGGCCCGGGGGGAATCTCTGATCTTGTGCTCTGTACCCCCAGCCCGGTGTATGAGAAGTACTGCGCCGACCACTTTGCAGATGGCCGCTGTGACCAGGGCTGCAACACTGAGGAGTGTGGCTGGGACGGGCTGGACTGTGCCAGCGAGGTCCCCGCCCTTCTGGCTCGAGGGGTTCTGGTCCTCACCGTTCTCCTGCCGCCCGAGGAGCTGCTGCGGTCCAGTGCCGACTTCCTGCAGCGACTCAGCGCTATTCTGCGCACGTCGCTGCGCTTCCGCCTCGATGCGCGTGGCCAGGCCATGGTCTTTCCCTACCACCGGCCTAGCCCTGGCTCCGAATCCCGGGTCCGGCGCGAGCTGGGTCCCGAGGTGATCGGGTGAGTGAGTGACTGTGGCCCAGGGCTGGGTGCAGTGGGCAGGGCACCCATGATCCAGACCTTGTGCTTCACGCTTCTTAGCCTAGAGCAGCTCCTTGGCAAAGCTTCTTCCGCAGCCTTTTCTGTGGCCGTCAGGTTGGCTCCCTTGTTGTGGGTGTCGCTCATTCCGTGTACACTACAAGGAGCCTGGCTGCAGCGCTAAAGCTCTACCCTTCAAACGCAGGCGACAGCACCTCCTAGTGGTGACAGTGAGCAATACCTCCAGATAGGAAAGCTTGCCCCCTTGGGAGAGAATAGGGAGGCTACAGGATGGGGTGAGGGGTGGCGTTGCAAAATTGCACATCGGGTCTAGTGCTACTATCTCCCCCAGAAGAGGCAGATTGTTTTCAGAGCAGTCAAAGACACGTATGGGCTTTTAAAGAATAACTTTAATTAAAAAGTATTTGTTATCGCCAGGCGGTGCTGACCAACGCCCTTAATCCCAGTGCTTGGGAGGCAGAGGCGGGTGGATCTGAGTTTGAGGCCAGTCTGGCCTACAGAGCAAGTTCCAGGACAGCCAAGGCTACAAAGGGAAACCCCGTCTTGAAGTCCCCCCACTCAAGTGTTTATTCTCATGTGTGTGATGCATATGCCCAAGTGCCATGCCGCTCATGCCCCTGCATGTATGTAGAGGTTAGAGGACAGCTTTGTAGAGCCCAGTCTATCACCTTTATGTAATTGCCAGCACTTCAAATCAGGCTGTCAGGCTTGCCCGGTTAGCGCTTTGCCCACTGAGCCATTTTGCTAGCTTTTTTTTCTTTTTCTTTTTCTTCTTGCAGTGTGTTTTGTCTGTGTTTAACAGGCGCTGGCCTGAAATTTGCTGCGGAGCCCACGTTGGCTTTGGCCTGCCTCAGCCCTCCCAACTACTAGAATTTCAGGCATACACTATCACCCTTGACCTCACTGTTTCTCTGTCTCCCTCATCTCTTCCCTCTCCCCAACTCATGAGAGCTATGGCACTCCTTGGTGACCTGGTAGGGAGAATCTGAAGTGAGAGAGGCATTTGTTGAGGGTGACCCAGGGCCTGAGGAGTGGGCCGGGACAGGGAAAGAAGGGCTGGACTTTAGCGGTATCGTGGTTTGCAGGCTCTGGTTGGATGCAGCCAGAGGTGGAGGAGACAGTTGCGGTGGTGCGTGAGCCCTTTGTTGGCTGAGGCGGCTTAGCGATGAGGACACAGGGTGACTAGCAGGGGCCACGTTGGAGCTTGCTGTCCTAAAGGGTCTTGAAGCAGGGGGAGGAGATGAGGGCTGAAGACAGACGCAAGACAACTGGGTGCTGGGGGTCACTGGAAGGAAAGAAGGGAGACTCAAGGAAGCAGGAGGGAAGGAAATAAAGACGGACTGGGCGTACTGAGGCCCGGGGGCTGAGGGACAGCAGAGTGTGTGGGCCAGTGGTGGAGTGCCCCTTGCGCATTCAAGGCCCTGAGTTCATCTCCAACACCACACACACACACAAAGATAGGGGAGAAAGAGCAAGCTCTAGAGAAGCCGGGACATGGGTCCACTGTCCCAGCCAAGGGCTACACCAACAGTCCCCACTAGGGCGAATGCAGACCTTATTGAATTCACGGCTTTGGGACACTGGTGACCAACGGGACAGTGGTCTCCAGCTGGGAGTTGGGTGGGTGTTAGACACATGGAGAGCGGAGGGGAAAGTGGCTCTCTGAGGTTGGGGGGGGCTAGAGTGCTGTAGACACCCGCCGAGCCTTGGGGTCCCTCCCCTCTGTTCCCACAGCTCTGTAGTGATGCTGGAGATTGACAACCGGCTCTGTCTGCAGTCACCCGAGAATGACCACTGCTTCCCTGACGCCCAGAGCGCTGCTGACTATCTGGGAGCCTTGTCAGCAGTGGAGCGGCTTGATTTCCCGTACCCACTCCGGGATGTGCGAGGTAAGAAGAGAGGGACACGGAGCGTGTGGCCCCAGACAGTGCTTGAAGCCCTGTGAGTAGAGCCCCGTCTGCTGGCTACAGCCCAGCCTGCTGACTAGAGCCCTGCCCCGTAGCTAAGCCAACCCGCAGAGAAGAGCCACTTGGAACGGACACGTTCCCTCACGCCCTGCTCCTCGGCTTCCGCGAAATCCCACCCCGCCCTGCTGCGTGGCTGAAGGCTCACCTGCTGCTTCCTTCCCACAGGAGAGCCGCTGGAACCTCCAGAGCAGAGCGTGCCGTTGCTGCCGCTGCTGGTGGCAGGATCCGTCTTTCTTTTGGTCATCTTCATCTTGGGCGTCATGGTGGCCAGGCGCAAGCGTGAACACAGTACCCTCTGGTTCCCTGAGGGGTTTGCGTTGCACAAGGACATAGCAGCTGGTCACAAGGGCCGGAGGGAGCCTGTGGGACAAGACGCATTGGGCATGAAGTGAGAACCTTGTCTGCTCTGCATGCCCAGCTATGGGGTCCTTGCAAGCTCTGGGTCATACCCACCTTGGTCGTAGTCTAACCTCTGACCCCAACCCGACTTTAACTGCAGACTCCATCTGGGACTTCAGTGACCTATGACTCCACGATCTCTGGGGGTCACCCCTGGTCCCTGACCCTTGATCTTATTTCCTGTTTCTGTCCATTTCCTGACTCATAGCTTTCCCCGGGCCCTCACAGAATCCAACTTGATTCATTCTTATATGACTGCTGACCTCAAGACTTTTGTCTTTACCTCAACCTGTCCCTGACCAAGACGACTGTGTCCTTGATGATCCTGGAATTACCTCTCGCTTCAACCCACCTGTACCTTTGACCTCACCTCAGACCCCTGCTTTAACCCAGACCAGTGTTAATTCCCCTGTGATCCTCAATCCCAAGCCTCCAACTTGACTTATCCCTCAGTACCTATAACCATATTCTGATCGTAACCCTTCCCTAGGTTTCCATGACCCCTGACTCCTCATCATGACATTTACAGTCCTGGCTATCCATCCCATTTGTCATGCTAGTAGCCCCTCTTCTGTGACCTTTGACACTACCCTCTGTGCCCTGCAGTTTGCCTCGTGTACCCTCATCTAGCCAGGTTCCGCCTTGGGTGCCACTCCTGACTTTGAGTTCACCTTACGATTCTGGTTGCCCCGGGGCTTGAGGGATGGCTCAGTACTTTAAGTGATTGCCGAGCAGGTGTCAAGACAGGAGTTTGGGTCCCTAGAGCCTGTCTAAATCTCATAAATTCCCTCACTGCTCAGTGGACATGGCAGCCTGCCTTGAAAGGTAGAGTCCTGATCCCTAGAGCAAGCTGGCTGGTAAGGCTAGCCACGTTAATGAGCTCTTGGTTCGACTGAGAGACCCTGCCTCAATGATCAAGAGAGACTGAAGGCGATTCCTAGTTATCACCCTCAGCCCTGCACACCTATATGTGCACCCCAAACATACATGTGCATGCACAAATGGAAAAAGAAAGCATTTTGATTGACACCTGCCATGATTCCTGCAATTTCATCTCTATCCTTCTATCCCTCATTGGAATGTTTGTCAACAACCCAAGACCCTCCTCAGTTCCTGAGCCCTGACCTGCCTCTGACTTGCCTCTGACCTGCCTCTGACCTGCTTGAATCGAATCCCAAATTATCCCCCCAGACCAGATGTCTCTGGTGTACTTTCTCATGTCTTTTTCTTCCTGTTTTCCTCAAGGAACATGGCCAAGGGTGAGAATCTGATGGGGGAGGTGGCCGCAGATTGGATGGACTCAGAGTGCCCAGAGGCCAAGAGGCTGAAGGTATTGCCTGCTTCTCTTACTCTTTCCCTCAGGGTTCCGGGTTTGCACGTCCTGGTTAACTGGAGAGTCCAGGGAAATCTTCATTCTCTCTCTATTGCCACAGCTCCAGACAATTGCCATAACTGTCCTCCGCTTCCTCTTCTTCATCTTTGTCTTCTTCTCCACACTCTCCTTCTTCTCCTCCACATTCTCCTCCACCTTCTCCTTTTCCTCCTCCATCTTCTTCTCCACCGTCTCCACCGTTTCCACCCTTCTCCTTTTCCTCCTCCACCTCTCCTCCTTCTCCTCCTCCTCCACCTTCTCCACCTCCTTCACCTTCTCCCTCTTTTCCTCCACCTTCTCCTCCTTCTCCATCTTCTTCTCCTCTACCTACTGTTTCTCCTCCTCCTCCTCCTCTTCCCTCTCCTTCCTCTTTTTGGTTTTTGGAGGTAGAGTTCTCTGTGTAGCCCCAACTCAGAGATCCACCTGCCTCTGCCTCCTGAGTGCTGGGGTTAAAGGCGTGCACCACCACCACCTGGCTCATCTTCTTCCTAATGTGGCCCTGTTGCTTTGTTAGGAGGAACAGAGATTTGCCTTGAGTTCCCTGGGTGGATAGGGTTCCCCTTCTCCATCTGGTTCTTCTTCATACAAGTTCCTGCTCTCAGGCCTGCCTAGGGTCACTCTAGAGCAGTAGCCCTTAACCTGTGAGTTGTGAGCCCTTTGTGTGTGTGTGTGGGGGGGGGGTGTCAAACGACCCTTTCACAGGGATTACCTAAGACCATCAGAAAACATCCTTTTTTTTTTTTTAAAAAAACTAATCATAACAGTAGCAAAAGTACAGTTGTAAAGTAGCAATAAAAATAATTTTATAGTTGAGGGACACCACAACATGAGGAATTAGAGGGAACACCCTGTTCTTTGTCCAGCATGCCCAACCTGAAGGCGTCCCCTGCTGGTAGTGGGTTTTGTTCATCTCTAGGGGCCACACCCATTGACTGTGCGCCATTTTCAGCATGCTCAGTTGGTAAAGTGCTAAGGTCCTAAGCTTGATCCCCAGACCCCACAAACCAGCAAAACCCAGCTGGTTAGCTCGCTTAGCCTTGTATAAAAAGATGGACAGTGCTGGGCACTGCTGGCCCACGCCTTTAATCCCAGTACTTGGGAGGCAGAGGCAGGTGGATCTCTGTGAGTTCAAGGCCAGTCTGGTCTGCAGAGTTCCAGGACAGCCAAGGCTACACAGAGAAACCCTGTCTCAGATTTAAAAAATAAAAATAAAACAACAACAACAACAAAAAGATGGACAATGCCTGAGTAATGATATGTGAGGTGATTCTTTGGCTTTAATACACATGGACACACACACACACACTCTCTCTACCTGAGGGTTGGTAAAGTAGAAAGAGAGTCTTCCTGCCTAACCTTCTCCAGCAGCTGGGGTTACACGCTTGTGTCTCGGCCTCCAGCCTCCATATAGCATGCTCGTGGCACAAAGACGTACACGCACAACACCCACACACACAATTTAAAGCACATTAAAACATTTTATATATGTCCGTATGTACTGGAACATGTACCACAGTGCTTGTGTGGAGACCACGGTACAACTTGGAAGTTTTCTTCTGACTCGATGTAGGTCCCCTGTGTTCAGATTGGGTCATCAGGACTGACTATATGCACTAGACTGGCCTTGAATTCAGAGAGCTGCCCCTGCCTCTGCCTCCCAAGGACTAGAGGGATTACAGCCATGTGCTACCATGACCAGTATTGTTGCTTTCCTTCCTTCCTTCCTTCCTTCCTTCCTTCCTTCCTTCCTTCCTTCCTTCCTTCCTTCCTTCCTTCCTTCCTTCCTTCCTTCTTCCTTTTTCCCTCCCTCCCTCCCTCCTTCCCTTCCTTCTTTGCTTCCTTCCTTCCTTTCTTTTTCTTTTCTTTCTTTCCTTTTTCTTTTTCTTTTCTTTTTTTTTTTGAGAGTCTTAATATGTAGGCTAGACTGGCTTCGAACTATTTATCCTTCTACCTCAGCTTCAGGAGTGCTAGACTACAGGAGTGTGCCGCCATGACAGCTTGATTATGCTAATTTAAAAAATTTACATTTAGCCTGGCTAAGTGGCACACACCTATAATCCCAGCATCCAGGGAGGCAGAGGCAGGCAGATCTCGGTGAGTTCGAGGCCAGCCTGGTCTACAGAAAGAGCCCAGGACAGCCAAGGCTACACAGAGAAACCCTGTCTCGAAAAACAAAAAAAAACAAACAGTATTTATTTTTGTGTGTGGGAGGCATGTGTGCCACATTCTGTGTGTGGAGGTCAGAGGGCAACTTGTAGGAGTTATTCCCTTTCCACTGTGTGGATTCCAGGGGTCAAACACAGGGCGTGGGGCTTAAGGGGCTTAGTTGTCTCTTGTTTTGATCATTTAATTCAAAATAGCTGTTATTTTTCTTTTTAAAATATTTTTTTTTCTGAGACAAGGTTTCTCTGTGTAGCCTTGGCTGTCCTGGAACTCACTCTGTAGACCAGGCTGGCCTCGAACTCAGAGATCCACCTGCCTCTGCCTCCCGAGTGCTGAGACTAAGGGCTTGTGCTACCACTGCCCAGATAAATATTTATTTTTTGTGTATGTTTGTGTACATGTTTGCGTGTGTAGGCACATGTGTGCCATGGCAATGTATGGAGAGTCACATCTAATCTGCAAGTACGTTGACCTGCTGAGCTGTTTTCCCTAGTCCATTTTTTTTTTTTTTTTGGGACAGCAGGTTGTCAGCCGTCTCCTACTCCTGTGGATTGTCATCAACAATGCCTGTGGGACTGCCCGCCCCCTTTCTGGTACTGTCTCTCCCACACAAATGGGAGATCAGAGCCTGCATCTGTGTCCCTCCAGGTAGAGGAGCCGGGCGTGGCAGCTGAGGAACCTGTGGACTGTCGCCAGTGGACCCAACACCACCTGGTTGCTGCTGATATCCGCGTGGCACCAGCCATGGCCCTGACTCCACCTCAGGGGGATGCAGATGCTGATAGCATGGATGTCAATGTCCGTGGCCCTGGTGAGTATCCCTCCCCGAAGACTGGTCCTTCCTGTGATAGCTCACATATGGGTGAGAGCTCACATATGGGGCTGTATTCTAGGAGTGTCTGGGCTTCTGCGCCTTGTGTGTGTGTTAAGCCAGACTTTAGGTTATAAGTAATAAGATCCCAATGCAAAGTAAAGCAGAATATATCTGGCATGTAAATGAAAACCTTGAGGAAATTTGGGTCTTGAATATTTTTTTTTAATGAGATTGAGATTTTCTTCTTTCATTTCATTTCTTTGTTCCTGTTCTTTTCATTTTTGAGACAGGGTTTCTCTGTGTAGCCGTGGCTATCCTGGAACTCATTCTGTGGACCAGGCTGACCTCACACTCAGAGACCTGCCTGTTTCTGACTCTTGAGTGCTGGGTTAAAGGTGTGAGCCACCACCTCCCAGCTCATTCATTTTTCTTTCCCCCTCCCTCCCTCCTTCCTTCCTCCTTCCCTTTCTCTCTTCCTCCCTCCTTCCCTTTCCTCCCTCCCTCCCTGCCTTCATTCTTTGCCCCTCCCCCTCTCTTCTTTTTTTGAAACAGCTTTTCACTTTACAGCCCTGATCAGGTTGTGAGCTCAAAGAAATCCGCCTGCCTCTGTCCCCATCCCCGCCCTGTGCTAGAATTAAATGTGTGCGCCACCCTCCCCTCCCCCAGCTGGGGTCTATTTAAATGTTACACCCATTCGTGTGTACTAGTGCACTGAGAAGTCAGAGGACAGTTGGAGCTGGTTACCCTATCACAGCTTGGGGCCTGGGGACTGGAGTCAGGTGGTCCTGTTTGATGGCAGGCACCTTTCCTGCCAAGCTTCTGGATTCTGGATGTTTGGGTTTTTTTTTTTTTTTTTGTTTTTTCTTCTTCCCACTTACCTTCAGCTGAGCAGCTTGTCAGGAAAGTCTCAGAATAGTTCTGACTGGGTGGACTAGAACCACATCCTTATCCTTGGGACAATCAATGTAGCTAGGGGGCATAACATGCAAAGAAACCAGGCCCCAGCTGGTCTAGGGCTTGCTGCTGGGGAAAGTGTGAAAAGGAAAACCAGGGAAAAGGTGGTACCCTTCCCCTTTATTCTTCACGTTCTGCTTTGGAGACCCTTCTTGTGATAAATCACATACCCTTGGTGGGGTAGCTTTGTGGTCGGGAGGATTTATCTCTGTCCTGAGGGGCTGGGTGTCCTAGTTGCACAGTATAGTCCCTCTGACCTTGCAGATGGCTTCACCCCGCTTATGTTGGCCTCCTTCTGTGGGGGAGCCCTGGAGCCAGTGCCGGCAGAGGAGGATGAGGCAGACGACACATCAGCCAGCATCATATCAGATCTGATCTGCCAAGGGGCCCAGCTTGGGGCACGAACTGACCGCACTGGCGAAACTGCTCTGCATTTGGCTGCCCGCTACGCCCGTGCAGATGCAGCCAAGCGGCTCCTGGATGCTGGAGCAGACACCAACGCCCAGGACCATTCGGGCCGCACCCCTCTGCACACCGCAGTGACAGCAGATGCTCAGGGTGTCTTCCAGGTGAGCCAGGCCTGTCTCTGCAGGGCTGCTGGGTAGGCATCAGATGCCCCTGGATTTGAGCCCTGCTCTGTCTGGCAAAGCTTGTTCTGTCATCTGGAAATAGAAATATTTGGGACACATTGCTTGCCAAGAGTAGGGAGTGCCTGACCTAGGTTTTTTTTTTTTTTAAACAGTGTTTCTCTGTGTAGCCCTGGCTGTCCTGGAAACTCACTCTGTAGACCAGGCTGGCCTTGAACTCAGAGAGATCTGCCTGCCTCTGCCTCCTTAGTGCTGGGATTAAAGGCATGCACCGCCACCGCGGCCACCACTACCAGCTACATTTTTTTAAAAAAAGTATCTTTAAAATTACATTTATTTAGTGTACGTGCGTGTGCCACAGTACAAGTGGAGATCAGGGGATACCTTTTAAGAATTGGTACTTTTCTTCCATCATGTAGATCCTGAGGCTCAAACTCAAGTCTACAAGCTTGGCAGCAAGCCTTTACCTGCTGAGCCGTCTCTCCTGCCCTCTGACTTAGACTTAGAGCATCAGTTGTTCTGCCTTTTCACTTTCAGTCTGTGAAATGTTCGGTGGTCAGGGCTATTTTGTTTGTTTGTTTGTTTTTGTGTTTTGGAGACAGTCTCGTCGTGTACAGCCCAGGGTAGTATGGGGCACATAATCCTCATGACTCAGCACCCCGAAATGCTGGCATTGCATACCACCATCCTTGCTTAGAAACCCTGCCCTTCCTCTCACTGGGACTGGAACCGTGGCCTGCTCATGCCAGGCAAGTGCCACACTCTGAGCCACGTCCTCAGTTCTATCCAGTTGAGCTGCTTTTGCTCAACTGTAGACTGACAACCGTCTTCTTAACACTTTGAAAATGGGCTCTGCACTCTGCTAGTTAGCAGGTTAGGGTTGCTAAGCCCATTGGTTTTTGCCTGGTACACACCTTTAATCCCAGCACTCTGTGAATTGGAGGCCAGCCTACATGGCGAGTTTCGGGCCAACCAGAGCTACATAGTGGGACCCTGTCTTAGAGACAAAAGCAAAAGGTTCCATTGTTTTTTAATTTAGCATATAGAGCGCTGTGTTTTATTATGGCGTTCCTTTAATTTCATTTTGGTGTTTTAGGTGCTGGTATATGTGTGAGTGTGTGTTTCGCTGTGTGTGGCTTGTGTGTGCTTGTGTGGCATGCTCACGCCTGTTGTCCAGCTTGCAGAAGCCAGAGGAGGCTGCTGGGTGACCCGCTCTATCACTCTCCATCTTTCTCTTTCGAGACTGAGTCCTTCACGGAACCTGGAGTCATGCCGGTGGCCGGCAAGCTCCCTAGACCTCCTGTCCTCTCCGGCGCAGCCCTGGGGTCACAGGCACACAAGTCTTTCTTTTGGCATGGGCTCTGGGATCTGACGTCAGGAGCTCGTCCACTGAGCCATCTCCCTAGCCTCCTCCATGCTATTGTCTAAGTCCATTTTGAATGAGGATATCTTTGACTTACAGCGTGCTTAGCAGGCATCACCCCACTTTAAGTCAGGAAGTCTCTGCAGCTCCCGGGTTCCGGCTGTGGGGTCGGGGCCCTCAGGGCCCTGCACATTCCTCGGCTCTCACATGATGTCCTGCCACGGCCTTTGTTGTTGTCCTCAGATTCTCATCAGGAACCGCTCCACTGACTTGGATGCCCGAATGGCAGACGGCTCTACTGCCCTGATCCTGGCGGCCCGCCTGGCAGTGGAGGGGATGGTGGAAGAGCTCATTGCCAGCCATGCTGATGTCAATGCCGTAGATGAGCTGGGTAAGTGCTGATACGTGGGTGGGTCCTCCGGTGCTACTGCCCTCGTGATACGAACCCACGCCTGTGTTGCTCAGGTCTGCAGACCAGGACTCCCGCCTGGACAGAACAGGACCCATTGGGCACCTCTCGTTCCGAAATAGTGTAGGTTCCCCAGCAAATGCTCCTTACTTTCCCCTCCTCTCCTCCCCCTTCTCCACCTTCCTCTTCCTGATCTTCTCCCTCCTTTTGACCCCGTGTTCTCCTCCCGTGTGGTCTACCTCTCCTTTCACATTGGGATCCTACTTTCCCCCCACTCCTCCTATTCTTTATATAGAGTCCGAATAGTTGCTCAAACCTCAAGTATCTGCCTTTGAGTCTAGCTTATTTCACTTACTGTGGTGCTCTCCAGTCCCACTGATTTCTTGAGAATTGTGTCATCTGACTTCCTGCCTTTCTGAGACAAGGTCTCCTACAACCTAGGCTTGCCTCCGCCTCACTGTGTTGCCAAAGATCTTGAAATCTTGGATCCTCCTGCCTCTGTTTCCCAAGTTAGACATTTACCACCACACCCAGCTCAATTTCCTTCTTTGTTTTGGCTGAGTAACACTCCACTGCTCACCGTATTGATGGGCACCTGAGTAATATTGTACACATATTGGTGAGCACATGGGCTGACGCCACGGTGTGGCTGCTCTGAGCAGCACTGTGGACACCACGGTTGGCATGGGTGTGCAGGGGTCTCTATTGTATGCTGACTCAGATTCCTGGGTACCGACCCAGGAGCCCAGGAGCGTCAGAACTGGACCACCGGTAGTTCTACATTTAGGTTTTTGAGGATCTCTGTAGCATTCTCTATATTGCATCCCATCAATAGTATGTGAGGGTCCTTTCTCTAGTATTTGTTTTCTTTCCTTCCTTCCTCCTTCCTTCTTTCCTTCCTTTCTCCATTTCTTGACTGTTTTCATTTTCTTTTTGGTTTTTCGAGACAGGGTTTCACTATGTAGCCCCGACTGTACTGGCACTCACTCTATAGACCAGGCTGGCCTTGAACTCACGGTGATCTGCCTGCCTCTGCCTCCCAAGCGTTGGGATTTAAAGGCATCACCACCACTGCCTGGCTTTGGCTGTTTTCTTGATGAAAGCCATTACAGTAGCATCTTAGTATAGTTTTTTTTGTTTGTGTTTTTATTTGAGACAGGGTTTCTCTGCGTAGCACTGGCTGTCCTGGAATTCACTTGTAGACCAGGCTGGCCCCAAACTCACAGAATTGCCTGCCTCTGCCTCTCGAGTACTAGGATAAGGATGTGTGCAACCCACCGCCTGGCCATTTCAGTATAGTTTTGATTTGTATTTTCTTTTTCTTTATGGCTGAAAATAGGTGGTGATTTTTGTTGTTGTTGTTGTTGCTGTGTTTTGTTTAAGACAAGGTTACACTATGTAGCCCTGGCTGGCCTGGAACTTGATATATAGACCAGGCTGGCCTGAAACTCACAGAGTTCAACCTTCCTCTGACTCCAGAGTGCTGGAACTCAAGGCATGTGCCAACATGTCTGGACTTTGAACATTTTTAATGTATTTATTGGCTATGGTACTTCTTTTGAGAATTATCTGGCTAATTGGCTTATTTATTGACTGTGTTATTTATTCTTTAGGTGTTTAATTTTTTAAGTTCTTTATCTATAATGATCCTTTGCTAGAAGAATAGCTTGCAAAGATTTTCTCCCCATCCTGTAAGGAGGACATTTCATCATCAGCTGTTTGTTTTTGTCACACTGGGGATGGAAGCTGATGCCTTGCTCACACTAAGCAAGTGCTCTAACCATTTGTGATGCACCCTGAGCCCATCTAGGTGCTCTGTTGGAAAAAGGGACTCTCCAGCCACCTGCTGGACAAGCGTGATAAGCTGGCAAATGTGGTAATCTGTCCCTGAGGGCAGCTGCCTGGCAGTGGCCTGCTTGTCTTGAGCAGAACCATGGCAAGCTGTCCCTGTATCTGATGGCCTCACATAGCTGTCGACACACTCAGACACTTCACAGAAATTCGTTTGGCGTGCCCTTTGGTTCTCACCTTCCTCAGTGTAGAGCTCTTTGTTTGGGTGCCCTTGGTCTGTGTGTTGGATGAAGGCCTGTGCTGTGCCCTCTGGCACACGGGGCGGCACGCGGTGGGGCAGCATCCCACCAGTAGCGTCTCATTTCTCCTGTTACTGTGTGGCTTGGGCTTCTTTCCCAGGTCTTTCGTTTCATCACTGAAAGGATTTAGAAATGGACTCAGAAAGAAGCTCAAACACAGTCTTATTAGAGTTTGGTAGAAAGGCAGCAGATTGGGGGAGCTGTCAGTCTCCCTGGAACAGGGAGATGGAGAAGAGGAAGAGAAATCCATGTCTTTTGAAATGGGGTTGGAAACAGGCAGCCTGGTGGGAGCTGTGGGAGGGATAGGCCTCGGAGGACAAGGGAGAGAGCTCAGGGAATCAGGGGGTTGTGTCCAGGCTTTGGTCAGTAGCCAAAAGTAAAGGAGGAGAAGGGGGTTAAAGCTCTTGATATGCATGGCTGAGGATCTCAGGTCGGGCCTTCCGGAGCCTGTGTAAATGCTAAGCAGTGTGACAGCCTCCTGTAGTTCCAGAGATGGGATCTTTATAGCAAGCTGGCTAACAAGATTGGCCGTATCAGTGGGCTCTGGATTGGATTAAGAGACCCGACCTCAGTGAATAGGGTGGAAGATCCAGCCTCCACACACACACACACATACCCACCCACTTACAAAGCCATGCATACACAGAAAGAGGAAAATGTGCAGAAAAGGCTGGCAGGCTGCATGGTGGAGGCTGCAAAGTGCTGCCGGGTGAAAATTCAGCTGTTTCTAGGGGCTCCTAGGGAGGAAGAGTGCATTGTGTCATTAAGGGGATAATTAGTTCTCCCCTGTCCTTAGCATGTCTTCAGGTGACTCGCTTTCCTGGAGGGGCAAAAGCAGACTCCTGGGCAGGAGTCTATTGGGCTACCTTTAAAAAACTAGTTTATTTATTTTTATTTTATGTGTAGGGGTGTTTTGCCTGCATGTATTATCTGTGCACCACGTGTATGTAGTGCCCACACAGGCCAGGAGAGGGCGTCGGATCCTCTGAAACTGGAGTTAGGGACAGTCGTAAGCTATCCTGTGGGTGCAGGGAACTGAACTTGCATCTTCAGCAAGAGCAGCCGCTCTTCACCAATGAACTATCTCCCCGGCTCCCCACATTAATTATTTTTTGTTTGTTTGGTTGGTTGGTTTTGTTTTTCAAGACAGGGTTTTTCTGTGTAGCCTGGGCTGTCCTGGACTCTTTGTAGACAAGGCTGGTCTCAAACTCACAAAGATCTGAGCCCCAAATGCTGGGCCTAAAGGCGCGCCCCACTGTGCCCAGCCTGAATTGATTCTTAAAAGAAGTCAGTTGTATGTAACATGTTGGGTTTCCATCAAGGACCAGAAGCAGAACTCAGATTCTATTCAGGAAGCAGCCTTGCTTTAGTGAGCTGCAAGAAACTCAGACACTTTTGCTTTTTGTACGGTAATTTAAACTTTACTGAACGGCAAGCTGAGGTGTCCCTTTCTGTTGTTACCAGAGCAATGGGAGGAGGCTTCAAAGCTTCACTGTCCCCTAAGACTTCTGTAACAGACAAATGACCCTGGCAGTGGGGGAATCACTCATGGCTGATGTTAGACAGGTTTTTAAAAAGCAGCTATACACAGACTGAAGCTGAAAAAGAGGCTTGCTCTGACCTAAGGAGAGACTATGTTTCTCCACAGAGGCGATGGGCACCTTGTCACCCACGTGTGTGGATGGCCAAGACGTCTACAGTGGAGGATGAGACGGAGACACTTACAGGGGTGGGGAGGATTTCGGTAGTCCACAAAAGAAGCTGGGAAATGTCCTTCAGCAGGAAACTCATTCCTAACCTGGAGAGGAGAAGGAAGGAAGGAAGGAAGGAAGGAAAAGAAAACTGCAGGACAGGGTGTTCTAGTTGTCTTCTTCTGAGGAAGGTCTTTGTAGGAGGGGTTAGTTCTGAGGAGGGGTCCAGTGAGGAGGGGAGAGTCTTAACCTGATGAGCTCTGATGGATCAGGTGGTTGTCATCCTGCATTACTGAAGACAGCTGGAAAATAATTCTTAGACGGCAGATGATTTGGTTGTAGAGTAGAACTGAGAGATTTTCTCAACCTGGGAAGTTGGGGGAAGAGCAGGAGCAGAGGCAGGAGAGACAGAATGGGTCAGTGAGAGAAAGTGGACACAGAGCCGATTCAGGGTGACAGCGACTGGTCCTATTGCCAGGACGGTTGCACTGAAAGGAGCTAGCAGAAGTAGCAGGAAGCTACAGAGCATCAAAGGAAGGGAAGAGGAGACCATAAAGGACTAATGTGAAGAACTGCATCTGGCCAGGGATGAAAGATAACCATCCCTCTTCTCCACAGCGTCTGCACGGTCTTTTTGCAGATGTGTCAGGAACAAATGTTGCTGCTGTAGGGTGGGAGTCACCGGGAGAGCTTGCGTGAAACATTTTGTTTGGGTATAGGCGGACATTCAGGAAGGAAAACGCTTAAGAGACTGGGTGAAACCGAAGTATGAGGAAAATGAGGGGGGGAGGTGTGATCCGGAGGAGCCAGAGTGGGAGAAAACCAGAAGGAACTTTTCTCTGGTCTCTGTGTGTTTCGGCCCCATTTCAGAGCAGTCAGGATTTGTTGGCGTGGAAGCAGCAGTGTTTGGGGAGGGCACACACCGCATCCCTCGCAGCAGCCAGAGCTAGTCCTTTTGCGTTGTGGAGTACTGAGGCAGACACGGAGTTGATCTGGTCCTAAAGGGCGGTTAAGCCGATCCGAGCTGGTGAGGCAGAGAGATTAATTGATGCAAAGAAGGCTTCAGTCCAGCTGTTTCTGTTCTGAAAACAGTGTCCAGAGGGGCAAGAAGAGGGATGACTTGAATGGGTCAAGGCCCGTTAGTCCCCTTTTCGAGGTCACCTGAGCTGCTTTTAGGGGCTTGGGGGCATTGATCTCTCAGTAACTGCGTTAAGGCTGACGAGGGAGCAGCAGTTAGAGCGCCTCAGAAGAGCGTCCGTCTGCGGGGCCGTGAGGAAACTTGACCCTCGGCAAAGACCCAAAGCGGAAGTCAGGAGTTAGTAACTGAACAGCTTTGTGGAGAACGTGAAGAGACAAAGTGACCGGAGGAAAACTTCCACATCAGGATGAACAGAGGTTGAATGCAGCTGGCCAGCTGCCTCGCCAGAGCCCCATGGGCTACCTGGCTGTGTGTTCACACTAGAGTCCCGCCCGCTGAGAATGACTACTCAGGGCTGGCCACTAGAACTCTAAAGAAGACTGGTGGCCCAGTCCTGTTTGTCTGCCAGTAGCCACTGGGGGCTGCTGGAGATTTGAAAACCGGCTTGGACAAACAAGGAGCTAAGTTTTCTTTTAGTTCATCTAATGTCTAAAATACTGGGCTATGGATATGGCTCAGCTGGTGGGGCTCTCTGCCTGATGTGCACAAAGTTCCAGGTTCAATCCCTACCACAACATAAAATTAATTAGGATTATGGCACGGTAATCCTTGGCATGCCTGTAACCCCAATGCTCAGGACCTATCTGGACTCAGGAGGATCAGAAGTTTGAGGTCATCTTCAGCTTCATAGTGAGTTATAGGCTAGCTTGGGATACAGGCTAGCCTAGGATACTTGAGACCTTGTCTTACACAACAGTGGAAAGTGGGGATGGCTCAGTAGTTAAAAGCATATACTCTCCTTGCACAGGACCTGACATAAGTTCTCACCACCTAAGTTGGGCAACTCATAACCACCTGCAACTCTCGGTCCAGGGGATCTGACGCCCTCTTCTGGACTCTGCAGGCACCTGCACACACGTGCACTGTCTCTGGGCAAACACGCATGTACACATAATTTAAAAAATTAAAATAAATAAAATTTAAAGAAAAAGGTCACCTCCAATAGGCAATATAGATAGAATATAAAGAGAGAAACCATATCAACAATCACCTAAGGCTCCATATGTGAGGGGACTGACCAATGATGGATAAGTAAGGTGATGGAAATATTGTAAAAGTTGATTAATTGATTATAAATCATGACTCAACAAAAATATGTATTTTCTTGTATATATACAAGAAAAGATATTAAGAACAACGTTTCTGAGACATGGTCCTAGTTAGTGTGAACTGTCAACTTGACGGATTCTAGAGTCACTGAGAAGTGAGTGTCAGCTCAGAGCAGTGTGAGGCTCTTGGTTGTTAACTGATGCAGGAGGGCTGAGGCTTGGGTGGGCAGCACTGGTTCCTGGGCACGTGCTCCTGAGCTGTATAGGAAAGTCAGCTAAGAATGCGCCGGCCTGTGAGCTGGCTAGCACGCACCGTCCTGCGTGGTTTCTGCTGTCTGTTGGCTGTGACGTGGGCTCCTTAGTTGGAGGTAACGCAGGGTAGACAGAACAGCAGGCAGGCCTACTCAAGGTTGCTGCTTTACTTCACTCAGCGAAGATGGTAAGGCAAACAGACCCCAATTGCTGGGGTTTCAAGTGTGTACCATGGTGACTGGCTTACACGGTGCTAGGGGTCGAACCCACAGATTTATGCGTGTCAGGCAAAGGCTCTATTGACTGAGATACTAGTCCCAGCACATGTTCTGAATATTATATATTTTAAAAGAAGTTATTATATAAAAACTTTCAAATAAATAAAAATACCATATACCTAAATTAACCAGACCGAAAGTCTATACAACTTAATGAACACACAACACACACACACACATATATATGTACACACACACACTGTTAGAATTGGCCTTCCAACACAAGCTCTGAAGCTCCACATTAAATTTTAGCTTTCAGTGTTGAACATATTGCAGGCACTTATCCACCACCGAACCCAAATGCCTGTGACAGAATCAGAACTAGAACACTTAGCTTTGAATCCTCATTCACTGCTGTCTGTTGCATTCAGTCCTTCTTTATCCCCTGCATTTAGCCTTTCCTGTTCTGTGTGTTATGCTGTAGCCTGAACGTTTGTGCATCTGAACGTTTGTGGCTTTAGTTTGCATTTTACAGGTTGGGACATGAGCATGAGTGGCTTTTCACCTGTTTATGGGTCATGGGTATATCTGTTTTGAAAGTGAATTTATTTGGAATTGATTTTGGTGGCGCTGGAGACAGAATGCAGGTTCTGATGGACGCTACATAGTGTTCTACTGCTCAGCCGCACACTTGACCCCCCGAGTTTATCATTTTATTACTGTTATAAGAGTCCTTTAGTGCACATCAGATATATCAGTTACATATTTATATATATTTCCCATTTTACTTGTGGACTTTGTATTACAAAAAAAGAAAATGGCCTTGATGAGCCATCTTTCTATTGATTATTTACTTCTGAGTGTGTCTGTGTGCATGTGTGCCTGGCCAAAGAGACTTGAGAAGGGTGCTGAATGCCTTTCTTTGTCACTCTCTGCCTCTTTTTGTTTGTTTGTTTTGTATTTTGAGACAGTCTCACTGTGGCTGTGGCTGTCCTGGAACTCACTGTGTAGACCAGGCTGACCTCAAACTCACAGAGATCCATCTACTTCTGCCTCCCGGGTCCTTGAATTAAAAGTATGTGCCCCCACGCCCAGCTTCTCTGCCTATGCTTCGAGGCAAGGTGTCTCCCCGAACCCAGAGATTGTATTTCTCTGCTGGGCTGGAAGCTGCTTAGTCCCGGTCACCTCCTGTTTCTACTCCCCAACCTGAGCTGGGGTTGCAGGTACACACAGGACACTCAGCTTGTTCCTTGATCTCAGGTCATGATGATTGTGCAATAAGTGCAGTTGTTTGTGAGTCACGTGATCCAAAATCTCTATTTTAAAATAAATTTATTTATTTTTATTTTATGATTGCTGTTTGATTGCATGTATGCTTGTGTGAGGGTGTTGGGTCCTCTGGACAGGAATTATAGACAGTTGTAGGCTGCCTTGTGGGTGCTGGGGATTGAACCCGGGTCCTCTAGGAAGAGCAGCCAGTGCTCCTAACTGCCAAGCCATCTCTGCAGCCCTGGTGATCCAAATTTTTGTGGACTAGAGTAATAGTTCAGTGGTTAAGAACACTGAGTGCCCTTCCACAGGACCTGGGTTCGATTCCCAGCACCCACAGGATGTTTCACAACCATGTGCAACCCCAGGGCCAGGGGATCTGATGCTCTTTCTGGCCTTTATGGGTACGAGGCACACACATGGTGCACACATCCATGTAAGCAAAACACCCCTACACATAAGATTTTTTTAAAAAAAGGTTTTCATGATAGGATAGACATGACTTTAGCCACCTTCCAGCCTTTGGTCTTTATTCCCTTGATGGTATCCTCAGTTTTGGTGATGACTTGTTTATTTTGTTGTTATTACTGAAATTCCCTCTTAGGAGGGTTTTGGGGCTAAAATTCAGGTCTTCAAGTGTGTTCAGTAAGCACCCTTGCCCACGGAGCTATCTTGCTGGTCATTGCTTGTTTTTTTTTTTTTAATGTAATTTATTTATTTTTATATCAATCACAGGTTAGGTACTTTGCATCCCAGGCGTAGCCCCCTCCCTCATTCCCTCCCACTCTCCCCATCCCTCCCTCCTTGCTTGGTTTTAATCAGGTTCACATGCACACTCATGCAGAGGCCACTCCTTGGTCAGAGGAGTTCTGTAGGTCTTCAGGGGTGCCTGGAGCTGTCCTTCCCGCTGCCAGGACATTGGCTAGGCACTTCTGCCGTCCTGTAGTGAGGACCAGACATGAGCCTGACTCTACTGTTTCTCTCTGCGTAGGGAAGTCGGCCTTACACTGGGCTGCCGCTGTGAACAACGTGGAGGCTACCTTGGCTCTGCTGAAAAATGGAGCCAACAAGGACATGCAAGACAGCAAGGTGAGCCCTTGAGGGTCGGTCCGGCCACAGCCTGTGTGTGTGACACCGCAGGGTCAGGGAGAGGCCTTTTGGGGGCATCCATCTTGCCTGCAGTTAGCTCTGAGGAGTGGCATTCTGGCTAAAGGCTCTGAAAGCAGAAGGGAGGAGAAAATATGTGGTAGTCGCTGTGTGACACTGAGCAAGTCGCTAATGTTTCTGACGTCAGTGTCTCCATTGTGACTGGGGAAGCTGCAGCAGCCTCTGTACTTGCCTCAGCAAGCTTTGTTCCGCGCTTAGCAGATTCTCAGGGAAAGGGAAATGTTAGGGTGACTGTCAAAAAACTTTGCCAAAGGACTGATCTGTAATCTTTTATTTTATTTGATGTATTTATTTATCATGTGTGTTTGTGTGTGATTGCCGCAGCAAGAGTGCGGAGGTCAGAAGGCAACTTGTGGGAGTCAGGTTGCTCTTTCCGCTGTTTAGGTGTTTGAACTTAGGTCATCAAGTACCTGCGGACCCATCTCACTGACTCTTACTTTTTAAAACAGTATGTGTGTGTGTATGGACACATATACATATGTATATGTATGTATTTCTCTTCTCTTTTTCTTTCTTCTTCTCCTCTCCTCTCCTGTCTGTCCTGTCCTGTCCTGTCCTGTCCTTTCCATTTTCTTTTTCTGAAGACAAGGACTCACTATGTAGACCAGGCTAGCCTGGAACCAGAACCCACAGAGACCTACTTGCCTTGTTTCCTGGATGCTGGGATTAAGGTGTGCCTCACCATCACACCCCCAACACCTGGCTTTTTACATTTTTTCAAACCATTTCATCAGCATGTGATTTGTTCTGATGACTGAAGGTTTTGATGACCCTTTAAATGTGCCAAAGGTAAGTCCTGGTCAGATGCGCTTGCTACGGGGACACGGTTGAGAGGAGAGCTTGTTTCTTTCACAGAGCTGGGATCCCAACCCAGGTCCATCCATCTTCAGGGTTTCAACTCAGTTCTCAGGCTGCCCTGGGGATAAGAAACCTAGGTGTTGGCCAGAGTGAGTGACCTTTGTGGGTTCTGTCCCTCCCTCCCCTTAGGAGGAGACTCCACTCTTCTTGGCTGCGCGTGAGGGCAGCTTTGAGGCTGCAAAGTTGCTGCTGGACCATTTTGCCAACCGGGAGATCACAGATCACTTGGACAGGCTGCCCCGGGATGTGGCCCAGGAGCGGCTGCACCAGGACATAGTGCGGTTGCTGGACCAGCCCAGTGGTCCCCGCAGTCCTCCGGGTCCCCATGGCTTGGGACCATTGCTCTGTCCACCAGGGGCCTTCCTTCCCAGCCTCAAGGCGGTGCAGTCTGGGACCAAGAAGAGCAGAAGGCCACCTGGCAAGACGGGGCTGGGGCCACAGGGAAGCCGGGGTCGGGGCAAGAAGCTGACACTGGCCTGCCCAGGCCCCCTGGCAGACAGCTCTGTCACACTGTCACCCGTGGACTCGCTGGATTCCCCAAGGCCTTTCGGTGGGCCCCCTGCTTCCCCTGGAGGCTTCCCCCTGGAGGGTCCCTATGCTGCCACAGCCACCGCGGTGTCCTTGGCACAGCTTGGTGCAAGTAGGGCGGGGCCTCTGGGGCGCCAGCCTCCTGGGGGCTGTGTGCTCAGCCTGGGTCTACTCAACCCTGTGGCTGTACCCCTCGACTGGGCCCGGCTGCCTCCACCAGCCCCTCCAGGGTCCTCATTCCTGCTGCCCTTGGCTCCAGGACCCCAGCTGCTCAACCCGGGAACCCCAGTTTCTCCCCAGGAGCGGCCGCCACCCTATCTAGCAGCCCCAGGACATGGAGAGGAATACCCTGCAGCAGGGACCCACAGCAGCCCTACCAAGGCCCGCTTCCTGCGGGTTCCCAGCGAGCATCCTTATCTGACCCCGTCTCCCGAGTCCCCGGAGCACTGGGCCAGCCCGTCCCCTCCCTCCCTCTCAGACTGGTCCGACTCAACACCTAGTCCAGCAACTGCCACGGGCGCCACAGCTGCCGGAGCCCCGCCTCCTCAGCCACACCCCATGTCCGTTCCCTCCCTCCCTCAGTCCCAGACACAGCTGGGGTCCCAGCCAGAAGTCACCCCCAAGAGGCAAGTGATGGCCTAAGTTCTTGGGTCTCGGAGGGCTGTTGAAGCGACTCCCTGGCTTCTGTCTCCTTTAAATCGAATTCCCATCCCCTTCTCTCCGCCCGCACCTCGCTGGGCACCAGCCCAGACCCCCAGTCTTCCTTTATTTATAACGGGGAGGGCTGACCTCCCACCACCTCGGCCCTCCAAGGGGTCTGGGACCTCCTCTTCATCCCTCGCCCTTCCTCCACTTCCCTCCTCGAGGTTTTTGTTTCTTGGCTCTTTTTGCTTCTCATTTTCTCACACTCTGACATGAACGAGTTATTATTTTTTTTCGTTTTTTTTTACATTTTGTATAGAGACAAATTCATTTAAACAAACTTATTATTATTATTATTGTTATTTTTTACAAAATATATATATGGAGTTGCTCCCTTCCCCCGCTGTAAATCCCTCCAGCGCCCCCATGGGGCTGAGTCTGTGGGCACATTTGGCCGACCCGGACTCTGTGTACCGAGTACACAGACATGACTAGGGTCCCGTCTGCGTACTGAGTATGCGGCCCTGGTATGTACCAAGTAGCCAGCCTTGGGCACACCCTCCCCTGGGGTCAGGGGACACTTGGGAGCCTCCTTCCCCACCCCTCCTCCTTCCTCACTTCACTGCATTCCAGATAAGATCGTAGACTCCCTGGGAAAGGGGTCTTTCCCGACCCTCTCCCGGAGCCTAGCTCATGATATAGGGCCTAGGGGGGCTTTCGGGGAGATGAGTCTCCTATGCATTCCACTTCTAATTGTAAATACGGGGCTGAAGGTGGGAATGTCACTCTCTGTTATTCCTTTGGCTCGGCCTCACTGCCTAATAGAAATGTCTTTAGGCTGTTTTTTTTATAATATGGCACCTGGTCACAGTCCACTGTAGCTGCGTTTCCAGGTCCTGCATTGTACAGCGCTCACCTCCCCAATCCCCTTACCACCTAATAAATGAATAGTTAACACTCAGTGTCCTTGGTTTCTGTGTGTGGTTCAAAGTGGGTGTTTCTGGGCCTCTGCCTCCACTGGGCCAACTTGAACTCCCATCTTGGGGCAAAACCATGTGGGTTGCCAATCCACCTTTGATTTTATTTTATTTTATTTATAAGATTTATTTTATTTTATTTATAAGATTTCAGGTCCATCATTGTGAGGAAGTCAAGGCAAGAACTTAAAACCGCTCAAAAGCAGAGAGAAGGAAATGAATGCATTCGTACTTGGTGGTTTGTGATCAGCTGGGTTCCTACACTCTTACACAGTTCAGAAACCCTTGCTTAGGGAATCATGCCATCCACTGTAGGCTGGGGCTTCCCACATCAGCTGACTTAATTAAGACAGTCCCCTAAAACATGCTCTCAGGTCAACCTGATGTAGATAGCTTTCCTTCGAAGGGAATTGGTAGATTGTATCAATTTGTCAAAATGAACTATCACACCAGGTGATTCCAATTTTTGGCTCTTGGGTGGATACCTACCTTTAGACAAATCAATAGAGTGACTTGCTTGAGAAATTTCTTTTAGAAAACTTATCATCATCATTGTTTTTTTAATTTATTTTTTATTTATATTAATCACAGGTCATTCACTTGTATCCCAGTTGTAGTTCCCTCCCTCATTCCCTCCCAATCCCACCTCCCTCTTCTCGTCCCATGCCCCTCCCCAAGCCCACTGATAGGGGAGGTCCTCCTTCCCTTCCATCTGACCCTAGCTTATCAGGTATCCTCAGGACTGGCTGCAATGTCCTTATCTGTGGCCTAGCAGGGCTGCTCCTCCCTTGGGGGAGGGGGAGAGGGGAAGCTCAATGAGCGTTGATGTTGTTTTGAAACAGGGTCTCTCTGTGTATCCCTGGCTGTCCTGGAACTCCATCTGTTGACCAGGCTGGCCTTGAACTCAGAGATCCATCTGCTTCTGCCTTCTGAGTGCTGGGATTAAGGACATGGGCCACCACACCTGGCTTAAAAATGTATTTACTATTTGTGTGTGTGTGTGTGACTGTGGGCAGAAGTGTGACATGTAGTGGAGGTGGAGGTGGAGGGCAACATTTAGGAGCTGGTTCTCTCCTTCCATGAGGGCCTGGGGAGCAAACTAAGATTATCAGGCTTTCTGGGCAAGCGCTTTCACCAGCTCTATCCCAGTCACCTGAGGAAAAACTTGTAAAAGCATGTGTTTTGTTATCAACTTATTTACTCATTCTTTTATTTACGTACGTGAGTGTGAGAGGACACACTTGGGGGTCAGATGAAGGTGAGAGGACACATTTTGGGAGTCAGCTTTTTCCTTGCGCCGTGTGAGTTCTGGAGATGAACTCTGGCCCTCAGGCTTGGTGAGTGCCTTTTCCACCAGGGCCATCTCACCAGCTGCAGAGAAGTAGCTTTTTCTTTTCCTTTTTGTTTTGTTTCTTTCTTTCTTTTTTTTTTTTTTCTAGACAGGGTTTCTTTGTGTCGTTTTGGCTGGCCTGGACTCACTCTGTAGACCAGACCTTCCTAGAAACAGAGAAATTTCTTAACTGGTGTTCTCTGTTGGATGTGGGGGTCTCACTTATATAACCCAGGCTAGACTCTAACTCATCATTCTGCCTTAACCTTCCTGGTGCTGGGATTATAAGCATAATCTACCATGCCCTTTTGTAATCTTGGTATCTTTTAAGATCCTGGTGAAGATGAGGTGTGGCTCAGTGATAGAGCAGTTGCCTGGCATGCTCCATGTACTGGATTCCTGGGAAAATTGTTAGCCAATAGTGGGCACATTTTTTTTCCTTTTGTGGGTTTTTGGTTTTGAGGATTTTACACCACAGCTCAAGATGGCATGGAATTTACCGTGCAGCCTAAGTTGTCCTTGAATGCTGTTCTTTCTGTATTAGCCATTGTGCTGTTGGCTTTTGTCAGTATGACACAAATCTAGACCTGTCTGGGAAGAGAAACTGCCTTTATTGGCTTGTGGGGGCATTTCCTTGATTAGCGATCCATGTGGGAAGGCTGAGCTTACTGTGGGCCACCCTGATGCAGGTTGCCCTGGATTGTATAAGTAAGCAATCAGGCTAGAGGAGGCAGGAGAAGCAAGTCAGAGAGCAGTGTTCCTCCATGATCTCTGTTTCAGAGATGGAGGATAAACTATAAGGTGAGATAAATCTTGCCGCCTCAGGTTGCTTGCAGTCATGTGTTTATTGCTGCAGTAGAAAGCAAACTAAGGCTGCCCGCCAAGCGCTAGGGTTACAGGTGAGAGCCGCCGTGGCTGTCTTCCTTGCGGGTTTTTTAAAGAAATGCTTTTCCTCTGTAGGGATGGAGCTCAGGGTCTCCAGGGTGCACGCATGCTAGGTAACTCTCCCTCTGAATTAAACCCCAGCACTGGGGTGTGGGTTCCGAGCACCAGAATGAAGCAGACATGGAATCAGGAAGGGCACATGCTGGGACCATCGGAACCAAGTGCATTGTTAGGTTCTGCAGGCTGGAGTGTCAATTCTGGGAGCAGTGTGGATTCTAGTTAACTAGAGCACTCAGTCCAGCGCTGTCAACATGACGATGTCGTTACAATCCAAGTGCCTGATGCTGGCTCTGCATAAAGCTTGTCCTGGAGGCAATCGTACATGCACATAATAAATAGACACACACACACACACACATATATATATATACACATATATATGTGTGTGTATATATATGTATGTATATATATATATAATTTACGTATACATCTTTGGTGAGCTTCAATATCTTTTAAAAATTGTTTGTTTTCATTTTATGCGCATTGGCATTTTGCCTGCATGTGTGTCCCTGTGATGGTGTCAGATCCCCCAGAGCTGGAGTTACAGGCAGTTTTGAGCTTCCATGTGGGTGCTGGGAAGTGAACCTGGGATGGATCAGCTTTTAACTGCTGAGCCATTGCTCCAGCCCTGAGTTCCTGTGTCTTTTTTTTTTTTAACATTTATTATTTACTTATTTTGTGAGGTGGGGGAGCCCCACAGGCACGTAGAGGTCAAAGGACAACTTGCTTGAGGCATTTCTCTTGAGGCTGAAACGTTGTGACTGGGTTCAGATGGCCAGGCTTGGAAACAGTGCCTTTCCCCACCAAGTTGGCTCACTACCCCTTTTCTCTCTTTCCACCATGTTGGACTTGGTGAAAACTCAGGCCAACAGGCATGGTGGCAAGTGGCTTTAGCCCCTAGAACCATCTTGCCAGCCCTGGGTTTCTATATCTTGCGAATGAAAAGATGACGTCGGGGCCTCTAAGGAACGGAGGTAGTTTAGTTGTGTGTGTTGGTGGTGGTAAGGGGTTGCCAAGGGTTGAATAAAAGGTACGCTAGGCAAGCGCGCTATAGCTGAGCTTTACTCTCAGAACTACAGTCTGAACCTTACCTTTAAAACCTCTCTTTCACTCTCCCCTCCCATTCTCTCTTCCTCTTTCTCTGTGCTGATGTGCACATTTGTGCGTTGGAGCGGGGCCGAGCATGTAACACACGTGTCACACTGCGTGTGTGCAGGCCAGCAGGGAGCTTTATGTGTCAGTCCTTACATTCTACCTCGTTTGAGACTGAGTTTTGTGCACCAGTTCATAAACCGGACTAGCTTCTGGGTGTTTGCACATCTCTGGCTTCCGACTCCCTGTGAGAGTGCTGGGCTTACCGGCATGCTAAGGCTTTACAAGGGTTCTGGGGGTTTAGAGTCAGGTCCACTGATATCTGCCACTGCCCGTTGCTGGTGGTAAGACTCAGGAAAGCTTGATTAGCTTACATGACTAACCAGAAGACTTGGCCGAGGGGCTCAACTGAACAAAGGGCTCAACTTTCCTCCGTCTCTAGAGCTTTTTGCTTTCCTTCCCACTCTCTCCGGCGCCTTCTCTGTGTTAGCAAAGTAAGTGGAAGAGATAAGTTGCACTCTGTAAGGCAGAGAGAAACTTCTAGTCTCAGAGTTGACATTCTACTGATTTCAACTGGGTCAGGTGTCCCAGCTGCTGCATTTGGGGGTCACAACATTCTCTGCTGTGGGATGTTGGCTTGGGCGCTGTAGGAGTTTAACACGTGTCTGGTTTGCTGAATACCAGGAGCAGCCCCTTCTCAGGGTGGTCACCAAAAATATCCCCGGACCGTGACAGGGACGCAACAGGTGGCAGGATCCTAGGATCATCTGCTCTAACCAGTGTCTGTGACAGTGGGACACGGCATATGAAAATTAGGAGTGGGACCCGGCTGGCTTTGAACTCACAGAGATTCGCTTGCCTCTGCCTCCCGAGTGCTGGGATTAAAGGTGTGCACCACCACTGCCCAGCAGGAGTGGAATAAATTTAAGGGGGGGGGTAGGTTTGTAGAAGAATGAGGTTTTTTTTTTTTTTTTTTCATTTCATGTGCTCTAGTATACGTGCCTGTCTGAGCATGTACAGGAGGCGTGTACATCTGTGTATGCATGGATCTGCAAGGGCAAGTGCCCTGTGTGTGTGTGTGTGTGTGTGTGTGTGCGTGCGTGTGAGCCAGGGGTTCATGTCATGTGCCTTCCCCTCTATTCTCCCCAGGTAGTCTCCTACTGAAACTGGGGCTTGAGACTTTCCACTCACCCAGGTGGGCAGGGAGCCCCAGGATCTGCCTGTTTCCGCCCTGCAGATCTGGAGTCACACATGCCTACACCCAGCTCCTAAATGGGAGCTGGGGCTCAGAACACAGGCGTTCATCCCCAAAGCAAGTGCTTCATTGGCTGAGCCATCTTCCCAGCTGTTTTCCTTCCTTCTTTCTTTAAAACTGTCATTTCATTAATTGTTTAGGTCAAAGTACAAAGTAATGGGCCAGCCAGTTACAGGTGGAACCAACCCCGGCTGGTAGTCCTGGGTTCTATTAGAGAGCAGGTGAGCAAGCTGTGAGCAGCAAGCACTCCTCCACCGCCCTGGCATCGGCTCCTGCCTTCTTGAGCTCTGTCCTGACTTTCTCCAATGGCAAACAGCAATGTCAAGGTGTAAACCAAGTAAGCCCTTTCCTCCTAAGTTGCTTTGACTCTGGTGTTTCATCACAGCACTAGAAACCCTAACTAAGGTACTCATACCCTCACAGACACACACACACACACACACACACACACACACACACACACACACACACACACACACACACACATACACACGGTTGTTGCACATCTGCATCTGCACCTAGCACTCAAGGTGCAGGCAGGAGTATCATGGGTTTGAGGCCAGCTTGGCGTAAAAAGTTCAAGGCTAACTCGGACTACATAAAAAGACAATGTCTCAAAAACAAAACAAACAGAAGCCACCGAGAACAGACAACTCCAAGGAAGATGAGAGCTATTAAAATGAGACCCCCTCCCGCAACCTCATTAACCCATCAGCAGGTCATTCCGTGAGTCAGAGCCCTCATGATCCCATCATTTCCCAAGGGCCCTGCCTTTGCTGCACAGGGGACCAAGCCTTCACCAAGACAGCCTTTACGGGGTGTTTAAGATAAAAGAGATGAGTTGTGGGCACAGCCTTCAACAAACCAGAGCATGGCAAACCTCCTTCCCTTCCCAAAGGGTAATTCTGAGGTTGATCAGATTGAATTTCTATTGTCCATGGAGGCAACCTATTCTTCTTTTGGAGCTTTTTGCAATTCGTTCATTCTTCAATCTTTTGTTCTCTCTCTCTTTTTCTCTCTCTTCGAAGAGTTTCATGCAGCACAGGCTAGACTCAAATTCAATATGTAGCCAAGGCTGGCCTTGAACTCCTAATTGAAATGATTTCCCTATGTAGAATTCCTTGTATTTGAACGCTTAGCCCAACGAAACCCACTTTAAGCCACGTGCATGGGTAAACTACAGGGAGTAAATGCTGAAATATGCAAGACCCTCAATGGAGGACACAGCATTTTTTCATGAGGGCCATGCAGATGAAGAGAAAGTCATTGTTTCTGCTGTGCTGCCTGCTGCACATCTGGAAATGAAAGCATCCCACCGAGGGAACCCACTCTTGTACCTAGTACAGCTGGCTTCTTTGCAAGCACCTGTGAGACTCAACTAATTTTTGACGGCGGTTGGGGGACAGGTCTTATTCGGGGACTAGGAAGCTGTGATATTTGGTGTTGGGAGACAGGGCCTCTGTGTATGCCCGAGGAGGGCTGCACTGATTGCGTTAATTAATGTGTGAAGACTCATCCCATCTGTGGTTAGTGACTTTCCTTGGCTAGACTGCACAAGACCACAAGATTTCAACCATGGCTGGGGAAATGAGAGCTGGTGGCATTCAAAGATGCACGTGTGCATAACTTCATGGTACCCTATCTTAGGTGTTTTATCTCGGCTGACTTCACTCCCCCCCTCCCCCCCTTCCCATATAACCGTTCACCCACAATCATGCAAACAACCCTAACTAAACTCGTTGTCAGCAACAATGGCAAAGAGACATGGAAATAGAAAGGGAGACAATACTAGGGGAGAGGGAGATGATCAGCAAGAATGGAAGGGGGATGAGGGGGTCATGTGGGAGGGTGAGTAGGATCAAAACGCTTTAATATACATGGTTGAAAAGAATCATGCCCGAGCCACCAGTATATAAAATTAATACATGCTGATGAAGATGAAATGGTGAGAACTTCTATTTGGTAATAGGTTTTACACCTATAATGCCAGCACTCAGGAGGCCGAGGCAGGATGATGATCCTCACTCAAGGCCAGTGCAGGCTACACAGCAAGCTCTGCTAATGGAAACCTAGTCTATTCTAGTATGTTTCTTTAGCCTCACCCTCCCCTTATTTATCACTTAATTCTAAAGCCTCTTTGGCATTTTCATCTTACCTCCTGGTACCAAGTTCTGCCTTAGCTTACCCTGAGCTGCTCCCCACCCCCAAAGGAGATCATATGCCAGGTAATATATTAAGGATGGGAATTTATTTCTTATGGTTCTGGCAGCTAGAAAGTCCAGGACGGAGGGCCCACATCAGGTGAGCTCTTGGTAGTCATAATCCCATGGCAGGGACTGGAAGGTTAAATCAGCAGTAGAGACAGGAAGTTGCATTAACCCAGCAAAAAGGTTAGACTCCTGGGCTGGGGAGACGGTTCTGTGGTTAAGAAAATGATTCTTAGCACCAACACCAGACAGCTCACAGCTGCTGGTATCCAACTCCAAGGAGTCCAACGCCTTCTTTAAATGCCCGTGCCTGCTCACTTATATGCACATATAGCGTAAATAAAAGTAAAATAAGTCTCTTAAAGACTAACACGGAAGTTAGACTCCTCCATGATTCCCCACATGGCCTTCGATGTATTGTCCCCCTTGTCTCTAAAGGACAGAACCTTGATGTCTTCCATCCACAGTAGAAAGTTCTACCTGTCTACGTGGGGGGTTAGGAAGCTAACTCAGGCCCAGTGCCATCCATCCATCTATCTATCTATCTATCTATCTATCTATCTATCTATCTATCTATCTATCTATCTATCTATCTATCTCAAGACCAGGTTTCTCTGTGCAGTCCTGGCTGTCCTGGAACTCTCTTTGTAGTCATTGCTGGGCTAGAACTCAGTGATTTGCTTACTTCTGCCTCCCACATGCTGGGATTTCAAGGTGAGCGCCCACAACAGCCAACCAGTGTTGGTTGGCGCTTGCCTTTAATCCCAGCATTCAAGAGGCAGAGGCAGACAGCTCTCTGTGAGTTCAAATCAAGTACCATCTACATAGTGAGTTCCAGGTTAACATAGTGAGACTCTGTCTCAAATGAAACAAACCTGCAAACAAGGGCTGGAGAAAGGGCTCTGTGGGGCTTGCTTTTCCATTTCAGAGGAGCAGCCTCCCCAGTGCTCGTATCAGGAGGTTCTCGGTTATCTATAACACCAATTCTAACAGGTTAGTGGCCTTTTCTGGCCTCAGTGGGGACATACACTCATGTGGCATACACAGACACATACATATACATCTAAATATAACAAAACAATGGATCCACAGATGGACCTGGTTTTCCAGGTGGGGATGCCCAGTCTAGGAAGGGAACATACTAATGCAAGCAGAGTCCGCAGCCCCTCCCCAGGCTCTTCTTCAGGGCCACCCTCACCTCCTTGTTCCTCAGGGTGTACACCACAGGGTTCAGCAGAGGCGTCACCACTGTGTAGAACACCGCCACCAGGCGGTCCTGGGAGGGGTTTGCCCCAGAGTCTGGCCGCAGGTAGATGATAGAGGC
>CM053753.1:32667765-32695640 GCA_028658305.1 Pachyuromys duprasi | reverse complement strand
GCCTCTATCATCTACCTGCGGCCAGACTCTGGGGCAAACCCCTCCCAGGACCGCCTGGTGGCGGTGTTCTACACAGTGGTGACGCCTCTGCTGAACCCTGTGGTGTACACCCTGAGGAACAAGGAGGTGAGGGTGGCCCTGAAGAAGAGCCTGGGGAGGGGCTGCGGAGTATTTAAGTAAGAACTCGTAAGCAGGCACATTAACAAACAAAACTAAAACAAGACCTTGCTTTGCACTGTTCACAACACCCTATGCTTCCGTGAACAAGTCCATCCTGGAACTGTATCTCCCTACTGGGAGAACAGGAGGCAATCCTATGCTGATGAAGTAACCTCTGTTGTGGGACTAACCACAAGAAAGATGGCGTCTCTTGGTCCTGGTTTCTTACACTTGCTGTGGTGCTGTCTGGCCTGCAGTGCCCAGAGCTCGCCAGTGGAGGGCCCCACGGATTTAACTCATGGATGGAGAGGGGCAGAGGGCAGTTTTTTTCTTCATTAATTTATTATTATTATTAAAATTTTAATTTCTTAATTTTTTTCGTGCAATATATTTTGAGTATATTCTTTCTCCTCCCAGATGCTCCTCACCTCCTTAGCAATTCAACTTCATGTCCCCTCCTGAGCAATTCCACCTCCCCACCCTGACAGAGAACAGTTTTTAAAGAAAAACTGAGGTTTTCACGAATGAGAGCTGCACCTACATCCCTTCAGACCCCCACCACACTCTATCTAGTGGGGTGTTAGCCAGGAGTGGGGGTGAAGACCACAGGCCAGGGATCTGTGGCTCAGGGGGAATGCCCGTGGAAGGCCCTGGGTGGTTTGGTTTTTGATCCCCAGCTGCTCAGAATCACACGTTTAAGTGCAGTTTTTTTTTTTAAGTACCTTTTGTTTTGTTTGTTTGCATTCCAACAGAGGGTTTCTCTGTGTAGCCTTGGCTGTGCTGGAACTCGCTCTGTAAACCAAACTCTTTGAACTCAGAGTGATCCGCCTGCCTCTGCCTCCTGAGCGCCGGGATTAGAAGAGTGCGCCACCTCTGCCTGGCTTAAAAAAGTTCCGTTTACATTAAAAATTTAAGTCAGCATACAAAATAATAGATTAAGATTTATTCTTCTCTCCTATGCTGCACTTTGGCCACAGTTCCCCTTTCTTCTCTCCCTGAGTCTCCCCTCTCCTCTGGTCCCCTCCTCCTACAATGGATTTCTTAGTAGCATTTTCATACATATGTGTTGCTAAACTCTGGTCGACTTTCCTCCTTCTCCACCACCTCCAGCCCATCCCCCTGGTCCCCTTTCTCCTCCACAGAGCGTGTCTTCTGCTTTTATGTCAGATAGGCTTCATTTCTCTGTTCACAACCCCCAAAATGTGTATTCACTTGAATTCACATACATTCACTTGAACTGGCCCCAGTTCTAGTTTTGTGATGACACAGCCCCCTCTATATGTGCATATTTATCAGCTTAAGTCTGGGGCCCACACACGAAAGAATGCACCTCGTCAGCCCCAGAGTCGCCGTTCTGAGTCCGGCTTATTCCACTTAATGTAACGATCTCTAGTTCCTTGCATTTTCCTGTAAATGCAATGATTTCAGTTTTCTTTATGGATGAATAAAATTCCACATGTATGTGTACCAGTTTTCTTTATACACTTATCAGTTGGTGGGCATTTAGTTTGGCTTCATTTCTTTACTATTGTGAATAAAGCAGTAATTACCATGGATGTGTGCAGGGCACACCTTTAATCCCAGCACTCAGTGGAATCTCTGTGAGTTCGAGGCCAGCCTGGTCTACAAAGCAAGTCCAGAACAGCCAGGGCTACGCAGAGAAACCCTGTCTAGAAAAACAAAAACACAAACAAACAAGCAATGCCCCCCCCACACCAAAAAGAACCCAAAAACCAACAAACCAATCAAACAAACAAAAAACGTGGATTGCAAGTATGTTTGTGCTGTGTCGGTCTGGAGTCCGCTAGGAGTCTGTCCAATGGTGGGACAGCTGTGAAAGCTGTGTATGGTTTTTGTGGTGACCACACAAGGCTCAGTTCCCACCGCTAGTGCTGAAACTTCTTTCTCCACATCTTTACCAATATTTGTGTCAGTGGTTGTCTTGATGCCAGTCCTTCTGACTAGGGTAGGAAGCAGTATTACCTCACATTTTCCAGATGGTTAGGAATGCTGAACACTTCGTCAAACATGGATTGAAAATTTCAGTTTCTCTGTTTGAAAACTGTCAGTTCCGTTCACTATCTCATTTGTTGATTATATTACTTTTGGTGTTTAAGTTTTGCAACTTCTTCAAAAAATTAAAATGAAGCAAATCTATTTATTTATTTGCGTGTGTTTGTGTGTGTGTTGCACACGTGCCGCAGTGCATGTGTGGAGGCCGGAGAACAACTTTTGGTTTTCTTTCATCGTATGAGTCCCAGGCATCAAACTCAGGCTGCCCAGCTTGGAAGCACATGCTTTTGCCCACTGGGCCATTCTGCCTGCCTGGTTCTTGCAGTTCTTTGTATTTTCCGGCTATAAACCCACCATTTGATGCACAGTTGGTGAGACTGTCTCTCTGTTCTGGAGGCAGTTGTCTTTGCTGTGCAGAATTTTTTATATTTTGTGTAATCTCAGTTGTCAGTTCTTAGGATTACGTCTTGTGTTAACTGGCATCCTTTTCAGAATGTCTTCGCTTATGCCTCTATCTGAAAGTATTTTCCCCCAGAAGTTTTTAAGTTTCACACTTAGAGGTTCAGGTCTTACTTTGAGATCTTTGATACATTTTTAATTTTGTAAGGTAGGAAATATGGATCTAGTTTCATCCTTTGACCTAGGGATATCCAGTCTTATCACCATTTATTTCATTTGTATTTATTTATTTTTGTTTTGAGACAGGGTCTCACTATGTAGCTTTGGCTATCCTGATCTACTTGCTATGTAGATCACGCCTCCCCCACCTCCCCTCTCCTGCTGATCCTCTGCCTCTACATTTCCCTTCAGAAAAAAGCAGGCCTCCCAGGAATATCAAACATGATATAACAAGATGGAGTAAGACTGTGTACAAACCCTCACATCAAGGCTGGGCATAGCAACACAGCAGGAGGAAAAGGGTCCCAAGAGCAGGCAAAAGAATCAAAGATACGCCTCCTCCTCCTGCCAGCTAAACAACTGCAGCATGTCTGCAGAGGACCTAGAGCAGAGCCATGCAGGCTCCCTGATTGCCGCTGCAGGCTCTGTGAGCCCTTGTGAGCTTTGTTTAGTTGATTGTGTGGCTGTATTCTCATGGTGCCCTTCACCCCCATTTCCTACAGTCCTTTTTCCTCTATCCAATGTTTGGGTGTGCATCTTTGCATCTGCATCTGCTCCCATCAGTTGTTGGATGAAGCCTCTCTGATGAAAATTGGGCTAGGCACCAATCCATGAGTATAGCAGAATATCGTTTGGAATAATTTCATTGATTTTCTTTTTTTTTTTTTCCTTTCATTTCAGTCTATCATGTTTGGTTCTACCCCAGGTCTCTAGGCTATTCAGCTTCTGGTTCCTGGCCATCCAGGCAGTGTCAAGCATGGGCTCCCTCTCATGGCTTAGGCCTTAAGTTAGATCAGTCATTGGTTGGCTGTTGGAGGCACCCTGCTGTTTGGATTGACATTCTCCTTGTCCAGACAGCCATTCTGAGCTTGGTGTTTAAGTGCAGGACTCCCTCTTTCCAGCAGAGCCTCTTGCTCTCTGCCTGACTTCATCTGGAGAGTGTCTTTCGACACAGATGTCCTTAGCCACATTTGACATACGGCCTTTGTCACAGCTCCCCCTTCCTGTGCCTACAGGATAATTAGGTAAGGTGCTCCCATTCATATGATAGGAGCATGCTGTATATTGCAAACCGAGCATCCTTGAAGTGCCTAGTTCCGACTAATTATGTACACCGATCCTTAGAGCCCCCACCCATTTCCCAAGGGGTATATAGCATTTGTTCTCCAGAATTAAAGTTGAATTAGCTCTCTGCTGGATCCTGGGGTGTGTGACCCCTCTGTGTGCTTACCCCAGCCATTCTAGGCACACTTCTTGTCTCCTGTCCCTCTTGACTTCATGGGCTGCAGGGAGACAGCCCCCAGGCAGGAGGAGACTCCCGCAAGCTCTGAGCCACCATCCTCCAGCACATCTTGGAAGCAGGAGAGTGTGGGTAGAAGGTTCTGCGGCTGGGTTGGTGTCCCAGTCCCACCACAGGGTGCCTTGCCTTGCTGAAGATGGCTCTGTGTCCTCCATTACTAGGAGTCCTTGCTAGGGTCACCCTCACAGCTTTGCCTGAAAATTTCGTGAGGTCATTCTTTCTAACAGCTGACTAACATTCCACTGTGTAAATGTAGCACATTTTCTTTATCCATTCTTCTGTTTGAAGGATATCCAAGTTGTTTCCAGATTCTGGCAACAATGGACATGGCTGAGCAAGTGTCCTTGCTGTAGGATGACATGTCCTTTGGATATGACCAAGAGTGATATAGCTAGATTTTGAGGTGTATTGATTCCCGTCTCTCTGAGGAACTGCCACACTGATTTCTATAGTGTACAACTTTCACTTCCACCAGCAGCCCTTGCCAGCCTGAGCTGTCACTTATACTGTTGATCTTAGCCATCCTGACGGGTGTAAGATAAAAATCTCAGATTTTTATTTCCCTAATGTCTAAGGGTGTTAAACATTTTTAAAAAAGTATTTCTTAGACATCTGCATATCCTCTTTTGAGAATTTATTGTTTAGATCTGTACCCCATTTTAAAATTGTGTGATCTTGATATCTTGTTGGTATAATGTTCTTGTGGAATGTATACAATTTACTCCTGTCCATTCAAATGTTGATTTCTCTCCCCCACTATCTGGTTTCAATCCCAACATTGCATTGTGATGTTTATTTTAAGCACCATCTGTTTCAAGCTTGTGTAAACATGCCACCATTTGTTCTCTGTATTGCCAATAAAAACAACCAGCCAATGCTGAGCAATGGAGAGAATAGGGTGGGACATCCTGGTCCAGAGGGGAGAGAAAGAAAGGAGTGGGAGGGTTTGGAGGGGAGAGAGCAGCAGGACAGGACTTGGAACCACGAGGAGAGATGAACCGGACCTAAGATATGACTAAAAGCAAGTATAATGTGGGAAATCTGAATGGGAGGAAACTATGCGGGTTTGGAGGTTTAGGATGGAGTAACCATTGCCCAGCACTGGGCTCTAGGTTAATTAAATAAATCCCTGTCTCTGTGTGGTGATTTGGGTATTACAGGTGGTTTAGGAATAACCACTGTTTAATTAAAAGATAAATCAATAATATTAATTATCAAGAACAATATCTAGTTTCTTTTGTTATATATATGCATATATATTCGATATTAGTCCTCTAACAGATATGTAGTTGGTAAAAATAATTTTCTCTTCTTTGTCCAAATGATGGTGTCCTTTGTCCTACAGAAGATTTCTCTCCATTTAATTTGATGTTGGCTATTTCCAGGATTTTTAACATGAACGAGTATTGGATTTTGTCAAAGATCTTTTCTCCAACTCATTTATTGATTTTTGTATACTCATCACTGCATCTTGGGGATGAGGCTTACTTGATCATGGTGGATGATCTTTTTGATGTGCCCTTGGATGTGCTTTGCAAGTATTTTATTTAGTATTTTTGCATCAGTGTTCATAAGGAAAGTTGGTCTGTGACTTTCTTTGTTGGGTCTTTATGTGGTTTGAGTATCAGAGTAGCTGTGGCCTCATAAGATGAAATGGGCAGTGTCTCTTTTCTTTTTATTTTATGAAATAATTTGAGGAGTATTGCCGTTAACTCTTCTTTGAAGTCTGGTAGAATTCTGTTCTAAAACTCTCTGGCCCTGAACTTTTTTTTGCTTGGAAGACTTTCGATAACTGCTTCTATTTCACTAGAGAGTATAGTTTTGTTTACATTGATGTAACTTTGGTAAGTGGTATGTATCGAGAAACTTATCCATTTCCTATAGATTTTCCTGTTTGGTAATGGACAGGATTTTAAAGTATGTTCTTAGGATTTTCTGAATTTCCTCAGTGTCTATAATTATGCTGCCCTTTCCCTTTTAAATTTTAATTTGGATATTCTCGCTCTATCTTTTTTTCCTTTTACTGATGGATCTGTTTTTCTTAACCTATCCTCTATGCCATCACTGAGGAGGAACTTCATCCAACTTGAACATTTTCCAAGTTTTCATATTAATTTAGTACATTAAGAAGAAAATTTATCTTATTGCTTAAAGAATTCAGTACTGACCACATCCATTTGGGGCCTGGTAGGTAAATCTGAAACATTCCAAAGCTAGAGGAAGAATGTGTGAAAATTACACGTGGCAATGGCATCACATTTATTTGAGTATGCATGGACATAGCTAGACTTTACACATTTAACATAAGGGATTGTATTTTGATGCACATATAGAACTACATCTACTTTAGACTGGTTTAAAAGGTCATACAATATATAAGAGGATGGGATGGACTAGCAATGAAGGAAATCAAGCCAAATAGAAGGAACAGAGTAGAATGCTCTGTGTGTGTGTGTTTGGGTTTGTGTGTATGTGTGTGTGTGTGTATGTATAAACGCACACTTTATTGTGGACTCAACGCAATGTCTCATGCATTCTAGTCTTGTGGTTTCTCAAACTGAACTGCTCCCTAAGCCTGTGGTAAGTTTTGTTTTTATGACTGTTCAGACAATGACTTCATTTAAGGTTGTTGTCTTAGTTTAGGGTTACCACTGCTGTGATGAAACAGCATGGTCAAAGCAACTTGGGGAGGAAAGGGTTTATTTGGCTTACACTTCCACGTCTGGACAGGAACTCAAACATGGCAGAAACCTGGAGGCAGGAGGTGATGCGGAAGCCATGGAGGGGTGCTGCTGACTGGTTTTCTCGCTATGGCTTGCTCAGCCTGCTTTCTTATAGAACCCAGTATTCACAGCCCAGGGGATAGTACCACCCACAATGGGCTGGGCTCTCCCCATAAACCGCTAATTTAAAAAATGCTCTACAGGCTTACCTAGAGCCCCATTATATAGAAGCGTTTTCTTAATTGGGGTTCCCTTGCTCTCAGATGACTTTAGCTGGGTAAATTTGACATAAGACTACCCAGAACAGTGGTATTTGAGCAGAGACAACAGGAAAGCACAGTGAGAGCCAGATCACCTGTTGAAATTTCATCTGGGAGGTGTTTATTGCAACTCAAGGCTTTCACCTGAGGCACTGAGAAATTAGTTACCAAGGCCGACCACGACCAAAGAGGTTTCAGACAATGCTGAAGAATGAGGCCCCCTATCCTCCTCACTGGTGCTGAAACTGCCAAACTTAGAGACACCCTTCCTCCTTAGTTATCTCTGCATGTGGCAAATCAGTCTTGTGCATTGAAATCAATATTATATTGCTACCTTTGATGGTTAAGTTCTCTCCATACCTCATGAGGTTTACTTTTGACTTACCTATGTGGTAAGGACTGTAAACCCATACACACACGCACACATGTTTCCACCACAGCCACCACAGTCTTATGACCCGGGTACTCATGTATGCGAGGAAAGCTGGACTGCTGTCTTTTTCCTAGTGTAGGAATAGTAAGAGAATATCCATACTGTCAAACTGCCCCAGACAAACAAATCCTAAATGGTTCAACAAATGCAGGGAAAATAGAAAGGGGGAACGAAAAACAAAGAGACAAACGAGGCTCTGAGCTCAGTGATCTGTGAGAACCTGAAGCAAAGACAAATCCCTCTCCCTGTCAGTGGAATTCCAGGCAATTATATATCTTCTGTGTGGGCTGTGGACAGAAGGAAAGAGCAAGAGTGATGGCCATTAGGTCTGAACACATGTAGCAAAAGCAAACAAGATAAACATGCAAGACAAATGGTGATAGGAAAAACAGGTGTCGACCTGCATAGGATGAAACTAAATCCCTCTCAATTCCCCTGTAAAAAGTCAATTTGTAATGGATTAAGGGTTTCCATGTAAGAATGGGAAGTCTGAAATAGCTAAAGGGGAAAATGCGTTAGGTCAGCACAGATGGGGGTTTTCTTAGAGAAGCCAGTCGATCAGGAACCAAGAGGAACTGACGAGAGCACAGGAGATTAAGAAGCTTTGACCCATCAAGGCAAAATGTCAATGGGTAACAGACAGACTACAGATGGGAGACATATCGACTGCACACCGGGAAAGAGGGTGTATAATGAGTTAAAAAATATGAAGCACTGGAAAACCAAATCACTCAATTATTCAGCTAATAAAAAGGTCTCAAAAGAACAATTGCCAGCATTGGTGAATAGTTGAAAAAGTGTAGAACATCCTTGGCTTTCAAGGAAATGCAGATTAAATCTTTTCGGAGTCTATCTCAGTCCAGTCAGGGTAGCCAGGTAAACGGAAGAGGGGCTAGAAACGCCAGGGGATGGAGAGGAGCACAAGCAAACGCTGTTTTCTGAATATGACATGGTCACTGCAGTCATGAACACACAGCAGCCGTGACAAACACGTGAATGGAGGAGGGAGACTGCCTGGGACGAAGAGGGTGGCAGGAAGTAGTTGGTGGCATGTGGGGAGCAGAATACAAAATCTACCTACAAAAATTCACTTCTTTTAATATGCATAAACATTGAACTTGCTAAGAAAGCAATTAGTAGAAAAAAAAAACCTCATTACTACAGGTTCTAATAAAAACAACAGAATACCTAGGATCAAAACTGTTTACAAGAAAAAAATTAATACACTGGAAAAAGAAATTGAGGACCTATGTGCTGTTGGATTGGCAGAATTAATCCTGCAAACACTGGCTGCACCTCACAAAGCAATCTACAGTATTACTGAAATCTTCAAAATTCTGATGACATATTCCACAGAGCTAGGGAAAAAAAAAACAATCCTAAAATTTGTATGGAAACGAACAAGCAAACAAAAATGAAACAACAACAAAATCTAAAACGACTAACAGCTCGTGTAATCTTACGCAGAAAGAAAGAACACAGCTGGAGTCATCTCACCCCCTGACTTACAAACATGCCACCTGCCACCTGCAAGAGAAAGAGGTAACAATGGAGAGGAGGTTTAAGTGAGGAGGGGAGTTGGGGAATAGCAAAGGAGGGTGTTGAGAAAGGATAACTAACTGTAATGTTTGAAAAAGCCACGTAGAAAGCTGACCAGAAATTGCACTCACCCCAGGAACCATAAGCTGCTAGATTGAAAAAGCCCAGCGCCACGTTGGGCTACCTCTGATCCAGCTGTTGGCCAGAGGTGTCTCAGAGACTGCCGTTGGCAACAAACAGTTGAGGCTATTGCCATTCCCCCTGTTGCTTACCAGAGAGTGGAGGTGACCCTACTGTGGAACATACCACAGAAAATACTCGCAGGCCATGGAGACTTTCCGTGCATGCTTCCTTCCTACTGGGTTGCTCTAAAATACCCCGATGCTCTCCAGTTATTGGGGAAGAGTCACTAGTAGTCTTACTGTGAGTCACGCGAACCGCTCTCATGACAAGTGTGGTGAGTCATGCTTATCGACGCCATAGTGGCACAATCATGAGTGTAATCAGCCAGCTCTGCTTGTATTTATGGCCCACTCCACAGGAGAGAACACATGCCTGGTAATGCGAATATGTCCAAGAACCAGGCATTCTTGGCCTCACAGGCTCCATGGATGAACCTTTCTGCTATTATTTGGCTAAGAGGACATAGTATTGACCTGCCCTCTAAATTCATATTTCCATAGCCCTACCCTCACTTAGTGTAGCTTTCAGAGCTCAACAGAGAAGTTGCTCTTTGCAACCTATAGTGGTTGATGTAGAAACTAACAACTGGTCAAAGGACAGAGACTAAATCAGTGACTGTGGAGTGTTCAGCCACAGATGGGACATCTGTATCCCACTCTCCTCCAAGGCTCTGGGATCATCAAGGAAGAAGTGGCAGAAAGTCTTTATGACTCATAAGTAGGGAAGAACTGGAGTGAAACTCTGTTTTGGAGTAATGGGACCAATGAACTCATGAATGACAGTATCTCTGGCTGCTTGCACAAGGTCAAGTTAGTCAATATTGTAAGCATGGAGTAGGAGGGATTTATGAACTCCCACCCTTAATGAGGAGATAAGGCCAGGCGATAGCTTCTGAAGAAGGCACACTCTGTTTCTTTAAGGGTTTGGATCCTGGTAGACTGACCATAATCCAGTCTCCATATCTACAAATGTATAGACATCACAAATCATAGAAAATTAAAAATCTTTTTAAAAGGACATGAAGTTGGGGATAGAAAGTGAGGGGTACATCTGTAAGGAATTGACAGCAAACATTAATGAAATGCATTGCACAATATTTTCAAATAATTAATAAAATTATTTACATTAAAAAATACAGGGCAAATACTTGGCACGTGTTTTAAATCCCAGCACTCAGGAGGCAGATGCAGGTGAATCTCCATGAGTTCGAGGCCAGCCTGGTCTATAGAGCAAGTTCCAGGACAGCCAGAGCAGCACAGAGAAACCATGTCTCGAAAAACCAAAACAAAACCCAGGACCAGATGGTTCTAGCACAGAATTCTATCAGACTTTCAAAGAAGAGCTAATATCAATACTCCAAACTATCCCACAAAATAGAAACTGAAGGAACATTACCAAACTCATTCTACGAAGCCACAGTCACCGTGATACCTAAACCACAAAAAGATTCAACAGAAAAATTTCAGAGCAATTTTCCTTATGAACATTGATGCAAAAATACTCAACAAGATATTTGCAAATTGAATTCAAGAACACATCAAACACATCATCCACCATGATCAAGTAGGCTTCATCCCAGGGATGCAGGGATGGTTTAACATATGAAAATCCACCAAGTAATCCACCATATAAACAAACTGAAAGAAAAGAAATCACACGATCATCTCATTAGATCCAGAAAAAGCCTTTGACAAAATCCAACACCTCTTCATAATAAAAATCTTGGAAAGATGAGGGATACAAGGCCCATACCTAATCATAATAAAGACAATATACAGCAAGCTGATAGCCAACATCAAACTAAATGGAGAGAAACTCAAATCAATCCCACTAAAACCAGGGACAAGACAAGGCTACCCACTCTCTCTATCTCTCTTCAATATAATTCTAGATGTTTTAGCTAGAGCAATAAAACAACTACAGGAGACCAAAGGGATACAAATCAGAAAGGAAGAGATTAAAGTATTGCTGTTTGCAGGTGATGACAGTGTACATAAGCGACTCCAAAAATTTCACCAAATAACTCCTGCAGCTCATAAACTCCTTCAGCAAAGTGGCTGGATACAAGATTAATTCAGAAAAACTAGTAGCCCTCTTGTATACAAATGAAAAATGAGCTAAAAAATAACTTGTGAAAACCACACCTTCAGAATAGCCACAAATAATATAAAGTATCTTGGTATAACTCTAACCAAGCAAGTCAAAGACCTGTATGATAAGAACTTCAAGAACTGAAGAAAGAAATTGAAGAAGATACCAGAAGATGGAAAGATCTCCAATGCTCATGGATTAGTAGGATTAAAATGGTGAAAATGGCCATTTTACCAATTCAATGCAATTCCCATCAAAATACCAACACAAAAAATTTCACAGGTCAATTCTAAACTTCACACGGAAAAACAAAAACCCAGAATACCGAAAAAATCCTGTACAATAATAAAACTTCTGGCAGTATTTCCATTCCTGACCTCAAACTATACTACAGAGCAATAGTAATAAAAACTGCATGGTACTGACATAAAAATAGGCTGGTTGATCAGTGGAATTGAATTGAAGATCCAGAAATAAACCCACACACCTATGGACACCTGATTTTTTTTTTTTTTTTTACAAAGGAGCCAAAACCATACAATGGAAAAAAGATAGGATCTTCAAGGTGCTGGTCGAACTGGATGTCCACATGTAGAAAACTGCAAACAGAGCCATATTTATTGCCCTGCACAAAACTCAAGTCCAAGTGGATCAAAGACCTCAACATAAAACCAGACACACTAAATCTGCTAGAGAAGAAAGTGGGTAAGAGCCTAGAACTCATTGGCACAGGAGAGAATTTCCTGAACAGAACACTAACAGCTCAGGCTCTAAGATCAACACTCAGTAAATGGGACCTCTTGAAACTGGAAAGCTTCTGTAAAGCAAAGAACATTATCAATAGAAAGAAAAGGCAGTCTACAGATTGGGAAAAGATCTTCACTAATCCTCCATCTGACAAAGGGCTAATATCCAGAATATACAAAGAACTCAAGAAATTAAACACCAACAAACCAAATATCCCAATTAAAAATGGGATACAGAGCTAAACAGAGAATTCTCAATAGAGAAATATTGAATGGCGGAGAATCACTTAAAGAAACGCTCAGTGTCCTTAGTCATCAGGGAAATGCAAATCAAAACGACTCTCAGATTTCATCTTACACCTGTCAGTATGGCTAACATCGAAAATTCAAGAGACAACACATGCTGGTGAGGATGTGGAGAAAGGGGAACCCTCCTCCACTGCTGGTGGGAGTGCAAACTTATACAATCACTTTGGAAATCAATCTGGCGCTTTCTTAGGAAACAGGAAACAGCCATACCTCAAGACACAACCATATACTCCTGGGCATACACCCAAAAGATGCTCCACCATATAACAAGGACATTTGTTCAACCATGTTCATAGCAGCTTTATCCCTAATAACCAGAAACTGGAAACAACCCAGATACCCCTCGACTGAAGAATGGATAAAGAAACGAGGTACATTTACACAATGGAATACTAAGCAGCCATTAAAAACAAGGACATCATGAAGTTTTGAAACAAATGGATGGAACTAGAAGAGATCATCCTGAGTGAGGTAACCCAGAAATAAAGACACACATTATATATTCACTTATAAGCAGATTTTAGTCATATAGTTCAGGATATGCATACTATAATGCACAGATCCCAAGAAGATAAGTCTGATGGCCATGTCAGGCTTCATGTCCACCCACTAGTTAGGGGGCTGGGGGACATCGCTGACACAGACTGTGTTGCCTGCTTTCTGATCACTTCCCCCTGATGGGACTTCCCTACTAGGCCACAGGGGAGGAAAAAGAACTCAGTCATCTGAATAGAGGAGCCGGTGTGTCTTGGTAGGGGGACTCCCCTATTCTGAGAAACAGGGGAGAGGGATGCAGGAGGGAGGGTGGGACTGTGACGGGAGGAGGGAGGGGCCTATGACTGAGATGTAAATTGAATTAATTATTAATAAAACTCCAGCCAGTCTTCCTCTTTTGAGGCAGCGCTTAGATTTGCAAAGGTGGCTGCTGTCACAATGCAGCTACGTTGCTGTGGGGACGAAAGTCCGTTTTATGACACTGTTCTTCCCTTTTCCTGGTTTGATTCCCACCCCACCCCCCAGCTTACTTTTTGTGCCATTTGGTACCATTCTGTGTGACCATGGCCAGTTTCCTTCTCTGTACCGGATGGCCCCCAAGGACACATCTCTTTCATGTGGCATTGCCTCTTTGATGCTTCATCTCCACTGGACGTAGGTGGGAACGCTCAGAGCAGATGACCCACAAGGGTGCTCAGATTCTAGAAGACTTAGAGCAAGATGGACAGGATGGTGTCAGCGACACACTTGTCACAATGATCCCAGAGAGTATGGGCTCATCTTTTAATTTAACGAATCCTGGAAAAATCCAGGGGACATGCTGGAATCATCAGCTAACACGGTTGTCGCTTATGAGGACTGATTCACTATTAAATTCAATGCTAAATATAAGACAAACATCACTCACACTGAAAGTCTGGTCATGAACTCACAATAACTGCAAGGAAGAGGAATATTTTATGATAGACTCATTGCATGGTACACTCACTTTTTCACACCATCGTGGGGAAATTTTGAATTCTATACATTTCATACAGACAGCCAACCCTGCCAAATATCCAGAAGACATTTATCTTCAAGGATTATGGGAGACCTTCCCTTATTTGAGGGAATTGCTTATATTTGAGAAAGGATTGTATAATTTTAGGTAATTTCCTGCTCAATGCCTCCTTGATGTTGTTGCCCGAGGACATACTTGACATGGCCATGAAGAGAGTTACAGTGTGTCCAATGAGATGACTGTCAATCAAGCGCGAGTTCAGCCTTGCAGAAATGGGAAAGAGGTGTTCTTCCGCTGGCAGCTAACATAATTTCCGCTGTACTGTGGTCAGCCATGTGGAATTTGGAGGGATTTTTTAAAGGCCCTCCAACTAACAAGCATCACAGAGTTTAAGTGTTTTCTTTAGCCTTTAGGCACAAGAGTCTGCACTCGGTTCACTTCTTAGTGATCAACACAAAACCAGGTGTCAGCATCTCTGATGGATGAAATATTACAGCAAGGAGGAAACCTGTTGTAACTCACTGTAGATTTTGTGTTCCAAGCAGCCTTACAATCTTATCACGGTAACACGTTCAATACAAAAATCCATCATTTCCCTATACACCCATCACACCAGAAATAGGGGTGAGAGATGATTGGTTTTCAAAATACTTCTGAGTACAACAACAATTGACATGTTAGTGATCACTTATAAGTGTTCTATAAACATGTTTCTCCAATGCAGCCCCTGTGAGTATGGCTTAGGGAAAATTATGTAAGAAGGGGTGGCAAGATTGTGAGCACCAGAGGCCCAGGAAGTCTGCATCTAGAGAGTTTCTTCTAGTCATACCAGGAAAAATGCACCTGTGAAATCCCAACCACATTGTGCCTGAACATGACAAGTTGCCAGTCACGGATATTTGTAAGTATGAAGCTCACCACATGAACTAAAAAGGTTGGATACGTGTACACACACACACACACACACAATCACATATATCAGTCATGTGTAAAGAATGGTCAATAAGGAGTATGCTCACAGGGTGAATCCAGGTGGAGGGGAAAATGAGAATGATGTAGATGCAGCGATCAGACACGAAGCTCTCTACAAATTATAATGCTTAAGAAAAAGGAAAAAAGGAAAGTACCCACAAAACCAGAACAGAACAAAAAGCTCTTGTACAAAATAAGTTTTGAATATTTTCAGGAATTCATTGGACATGTCTGGCTTTTCAAGAAAGCTGGGGTTTGTCTTAGTGCGCATTCGTTATTTAGGAGTGCTTGGTTCTAAGTTTCCTATCGACTCTGACATTTTAGAGAAATGATTTTGTGTCTGTTCTCCCAGGCTCTCATTTGCTCCGTGTTATCGATGGCTATGTTAAGGTTGCATTTAACGCCACAGATTACCGTCACCGAGGGACACTCCCATGTTGTGCCTCTCTGGGCCTATTTCTCATAGAATCGCGCATCTTCACCAGCGCCACTCTTCTTTTGAAGAACATTCAATTTATTAATCGCGCTGGGGACCACGTGGTTCTGAATTGGAGAAGGAAATCACGTACAGAGTATGAGGTTCTCGACTTCTGGAATTTTCCAAATAGTCTTAGGTTAAATGTGAAAGTAGGAACATTTTCTCCCCGTCTCTGAGATGCAACAGTTGTCTTTATTCAAGCACATGATACAGTGGGCGATGGGATTTACACAGGAAAGTTGTTTTTCTCTCAATGCTTTGTCCCATAAGTAACAAAACTGTGTTTCTGTCTGTAATAACCATTAGCTGCTCCCTCAAAGCCCATTCAAATAATGACTACCCACACAAGAATTTTCTTATGAACTGATTCTAATAGAAGTCTTTATTTTACAATTTTATTTCTAGGTATTCATTATTTCACATCATAAATACAGTAGCTTTTAATTTGCTTTCCATCATTGCTACAAATCATCTGACAAAAGACTTACATTTTCTCCAAGGTTAGAAAGTTTCAGTCCTTGGTCAGTTGGCTTCTTGCTTTTAGGCTTCTGATGAGCATATCATAAGTTGGATGAGAAGGCATGATTTAGAAGATTGATGCCAATGATCTCACCAAATCCACAGTCTACATGCAAAGTGCTGAATACAGTTGCTCACTACTTTAATCCCTTTTATTCTGTCTCTGGCAACAGCCAAAGAAATAATGCTGTTCTATTTACAGATGGTTTCCCACCTCAGGTAACCTAATCAAGAAAACCCTTCACACTGATGTCCAGTGATTTTTTTCCCATGGTGTCTAGATCCTGTCAAGTTAATAACATTAATCATTACTATAGAAGGAAAAGCAGTTGATCATAGCAGCTAAGAAGGCTAGAGACAAAAGTCTAAACAAGACTTTCTTGACCATGATACCAAGGATTCACATTTCCCTGTCTTTCCTCATCTCGTCAACTTCTCATGACTCTCCAACAGTCATTTCCATGTAAACATGCTTTTGACACATGGGCACTGTCTGACACAACCTATTTAATCCAGCAACACAAAAGTGACAATCTTCACTTAGAGATGCTAAAATGTGCAAATTAATAGGAGTCCAAAACACTCCTATTTTGGGTGGGATTCCACAAAAACATGAACATTGCTGCCATTCATTTCATTTTTCCTCAGGTTTCTCAGTCTATATGCTGTTAGAGCTGTGGTCCTGGGTCCAGGAAATCCCCCAAGGAGGGCTGTCTGTTGCTATGACTGTACTCATTGCTGGAGAATCAAATTTCCAATGAGACAGGTGGATGTCGGTCACAGGGAATATTCTCACCCGTTCGTATCTGCAGTATCTAAGCAAATGGAAAACAAGCGTATAAGAAGCAGAGACAAGTTTCTCTCTTCCAGCTGTTAGTGAAGCACAAGTCACAGTTCATTTTATTCCAGAAATGACAGTCTCGACACTGAAATTCATACTTGCTTTATGTTCTTTGCTACCCACCAAAAATCACTTTTCCCACACCACAGTAGAAAGCTTCATCTCATCAAGGCCCTGAACACATGTTATTTTTAAGCACAACTTTTCGTGGTTTTAAAAAAAATATTTCAATCACATTTAGGACTCAACTATTGCTTTCACCTTTCACTACTCTACATTTGTGATTGACTGTGATGGCTGTTGTAACACAGCAGATCAGGAAGTTGTTTATTTCATAAGTACATACTGCAGCCCAAGGAATTTCACCATTCTGTTACTAAATAGCCTGTCACTTTATTTGTCCCCACAAATAATGTAGATTTGTTCTATACAGTGTCACAAACAATACATCAAGATTGCATGGTCAGAAACAGTCCAGATGCCCAGATGCTCAAAGTAGTCCATGGACTTGAGTATCCGCATTTAGAGTAGTAACCTGTCATAAACTTAGGAGAATCTTCCATTAAGAAAAAAAGAGTTAAATGAAGTTGAATCTGTAGTTGTATCATTTCTGAAAAATTTTGTGATAAATATAATGTGCATTGGTGTAGCTTTTCAGTCCTCAAAGAATGTGATATAATCCTTAAAATCAATATCCAGAGGTTAATAATTTAGAGACATTAATACAAGCATTGCCATCTATAGAATGCATCAATTGAAGGATGATGTGTTGTGAGAGACTGAGATTCAGGGAGGGCTCTTGGGGAAGGTGCATGGAATCCCCTGGGAAGGGGAAATAGAGTAGATTCTGTTGAGTGGACTGGGGCAGGTAGGGGTGGGGAAGACTGGGTGAGGGGAGAGGGATGGAGGGACAGAATTTGGGGAGAGACAGAACTGGAAGGTTAGGGCATGGAGACCTAGGGCGGTGGTCCCTCCCCGGACTCTGTGAGGTGACATTAGTGAGGAAACCTAGTAATGGAAGACGCAGAGCCTGAACTGGACATCTTCTGTAACCAGGAAAGGTTTCCAGTGGTGGGGCTGGTATACCAACTCCACCACAAAACCTTTGATCTACAAACTGTCCTGCCTACAAGATGTACTGGGGCAATGGAGGCTCAGAACTTGGGAGAGGTCTAACTTGAGGCTCAGGCCACAAGAGGGAGCCCATGCCTGACGCTGCCTGGATGGTCCGGAAGAAGAGCGGCTGGGTAGCTCAGAGACCTAGGGTGGAACCAAGGACCACCAGTCCACCACATACACAAAAACGCAACAGAATGGTTCCTAATGATAGTCTGTTATACTCATAGATTGGTGCCTAGACCAGCTGTTATCAGAACGGCTTCCTCTGGCAGCTGATCGGAGCAGACGCAGAGCCCCACAGCCAAAGATTAGGTAGAGCTCAGGGAACCCTGCAGAAGAAGGGGAGGAAGGATTGTAGGGGCCAAGAACACCATGAGAACACAGCCCACAGAATCAACTAATTAGGGTTCACAGAAGTTGAAAAGGCGATCACAGAGCCTTCATGGGTCTGCATTAGACCCTCTGCATATGTGTGTATGCATATATATAAATGGTTGTTCTTGTGGGACTCCTAGTACTGGGAGTATGGGTGTCTCTGACTATTTTGCCTGCTCTTGGGACCCTTTTCCACCTACAGGGTTGCCTCTTCCAGTCTTGACGTGAGGGTTTGTTCCTAGTCTTACTACATCTTGTTATACCATGTTTACTGGCTGTCCCTGGGAGGCTGGCTCTTTACTGAAGGGAAATAGAGAAGGGGTGGATGTGGAGTAGAAGAGAGGTAGTGAGGACACAACTGGGAGGAGGGGAGGGAGGGAAACTGTAGCCGGAAGGTATTGTATGAGAGAAGACTGAATAAGTAGCTTTTACAACAATACGTAGGCAAAAACAAAACAGAAAGCCTGACGTATAAATGTTGTACATAGAGGCTTACACCCTTCTGCGACACCAGTTCCAGTGACTCAACACTCTTCTCTGTCAGGTAGAAAGTACACAGACCTGCATGTGGCCAAAACATCCGACACACGAAATACAAACAAATAAATATTATAACAAAGAACGGCTATATATTAACTAAGGAGGCAGTATCAACGATAAACTATGTTCGTGCTATGAAGTTCAGTACCCTGATGACTTTAAACCCGGTCACAACTGGCACTAAATGGAGAGAAATTATTTAAGTAATGGCGTAGAAAAAATTTGGACTGTTTAATTTACATCACCGTAAAATTAAATGAGCTTATTCATGACAGCTTCCAGTGCAAGAGCTTTATCTTAGGGTAAAATAGATAAATATAGAAAATCTGTACACAGACGATCAACTTCTTTTCCAGCATGTGTAGGTCAGTGCATGAAGTGTCCAGAAAGCCACTACACAAACCCAGAGAAGAGCCACTGCCTACAAAAGACTGTCCTCTTTCCGGCCTATAATGATCCTTTGGGGAAAGCACTTTCTTCCATGTCCTTGGGCTTCTCTGCACCCTTTGGGGTCCTTGTGAAGCACAGAGACATTTCCATTGTCAAAGCCAGTAACTGTTCACTCAAAAATCCAGTTCATCACTCTTACTTTCTTCTGTCCCTTGACCTTCATTGGCCATGCAAATACATTTACCTGTATCCTGCAGCAGAACTCATGTACTTCTGTTCACTGTGGCCTTTCTACTGTCACTGCTCCAGTGAGAAGAACAGGGTGGCTGCTGATTCCACAGGCTCCTAATCCCCTTTGCATCCTTATCCAACATGCTGTATCCAGAATATGGCTTGGAACCGCTCTTCCGTTCATTGTCACAGATGCTCAGTCTCGACATAGACACATCATCACTAAGCACAATAAAGACCCAGCTATTGCCTTCCACTGTGTCCTAGGATAATCTGGGAACGCTGGTCCTTGGGAACTACACTGTGGCTTTCGTGTTCAGGAACCTGCCTGACACATTCAATGAAGCCAAGTTCCTGGCTTTCAGAATGTTGGTGTTCTGCAGTGTCTGGGTCACCCTCTGCCCTGTCTACCACAGCGTCAAAGGGAAGGTCCTGGTTGCTGTGGAAGTCTTCTCTGTCTTGGCTTCCGGTGCAGCGATCCTGGTCCTTATCTTTGCCTCCAAATACTACATTATTTTGTTAAGACCATATCAGAACCCACTTTATCATATCAGAGGTAAAACACATTCTAGAAGGAAAAGCTTTCATAAAACTTAGCTTACATATTTCTTAAATTAAGGATTAGACATGAAGGTGGTTCTGCATAGTTCGAACAGTCACACATTAGATTCTGATTTGTCATTTGACGGTGTCACAGGCTATTGTTTCACCATCCAATTGGGTTCTTTGTTTTGCAACCATCAGCTTTTCATGTTGGAATATATGTTAGTTATATTTTGTGTCTAACGTTTGTATGTACTATTATTTTTCTAAGATTGATTTAATTTGCTTGTAAAATCTAAATTTGTGCCTTCTCGTACTTGCATTATTCATATCTAATTTTGAAGCTGAATCCTTTCCTTTATCAATCATTGGTGACAAAAGACTCAAGAGTCATGTATGTAGAATTTAAGGTTTTTTAAACATTTTATGAATTTGCCTTTTGATACTATCAATATGTACCAATATTTCAGTGTGCTTCTGAAGACATTTCACTAAATTTTCACACTTTCATTTGTGTTGTGATTTTATCCTGATGACATTCACATTCTTTAAATTCAACATCTTTTTATCAAAACTATACTATGCCAGGCTATTGAATGAGAATTATAGGAAATTAATAACCTTTGACCTCATTTTATAAACCAACGTCAAATGCCAATCAGAACAACCAATTTGTAATTAATTATGTGTAGACAATGCTTTAACTATGGTGACATGTTCTAATGTCCAGATGTGAACACATCAGCTGACTCTATGCTTGCTTTCTGTGTGACTCTTAACATCTAAACAGCCTTTAACTAGAAACTTTTTCATAATGCATTCCTTTTGGTTAAATCGGTGTATATTCCTTCAATTTACACCACTTGGGGACAAAACAAAAATATAAAAATTATTATTATCCTGTTCTTCATAATTTAAAAAAGTATGTCATAAACAAATAGAAAATTAAGTCTAGTAATTTATCTCCATTTTCATTTTATCTATTTATCTATCTAAATTCTTCTATCATAATTACATCCTGACCACTCTCTCCCCGCCCACCTACCCTCTATCCCAGATCTATCCTGTCTCCTCCCCTCAGAAAAGAGCACGCCTCCCAGGCACATCAACCAAAAATGGCATAACAAGCCACAATGAGACCAGGCACACACCATCACATCACGGCTGGACAAGGCAACCCAGTAGAAGGAACGCGTTCCACAAGTAGACACAAAAGTCAGGGACAGGCCCTGCTCTTACCGTTAGGATTCCTATAAGAACAACATGCGACTCAGCCATGGCATTTATGGAGAGGACCTAGGTCAGACACCTACAGGCTTCCTGATCTTTGTGAGGTCCTATGAGCCTGGTCAGTTGATTCTGTGTTCTTTTGATGTCCCTGACCCTCTGGTTCCTCAGATCCTCCTCCGCAGGACTTCCTCATTTTCACTTTTGAACTCTACATATGTATAAAGGTTAAAGATTGTTATGGGTATATTGTTTTGTCATGGTACTTTGTTGTTCATATTTTCATTTTATTGTATAATGTTTTTTCTTAACTTTGTATTTGAAAATATTCTCTATAATATATTTTGATCATATATGGGTGGTGGTCCTAAATTATGTAAGAATACAAACTGACCAAGCGGTGGAGGGCAAGCCAGTAAACAACACACCCCACGGCCTCTACTTCTGTTCCCGCCTCCAGGTTCCTCCCCTGACTTCGTTCATGACAGATTATAGTCAGGACATCTTCACTGAAATGAACCCTTTCCTTCCCCAGTTGCTGTGGTTCGTGGCGTTTTACTCTGTAGTTCATGGCAATAGAAACTCTAACTTAGACGGATGTGTGACAGTTGTTCAGGCGTTTGTGTGTTAGGAACAGGTGTATAGATTTCAGTATGTTTATCCTATCTTATAGGTCAGTTATAAGTGAGTATATACCATGTGTGTCTTTCTGCTTCTTGGAAACCTCACTCAGGATGATCTTTTCTAGATCTCACCATTTGCCTGCAAATTTCATGATTTCCTTGTTTTTAATTTCTGAGTAGTATTCCATTGTGTAAAAGTACCACAATTTCTGTATCCATTCCTCGACTGAGGGACATCTGGGTTGTTTCCAGGTTCTGGCTATTACAAATAAAGCTGCTACAAACATGGTTGAGCAAATGTCCTTGTTGTGTACTTGAGCATCTTTTGGATATATGCCTAGGAGTGATACAGCTGGATCTTGAGGAAGCACTATTCCTACTTGTCTGAGAAAATGCCAGACTGATTTCCAAAATGGTTGTACAAATTTAGATTCCCACCAGCAATGGAGGAGGGTTCCCCTTTCTCCATAACCTCTCCAGCATGTGTTATCACTTGAGTTTTTGATCTTAGCCATTCTGATGGGTGTAAGGTGAAATTTCAGGGTCATTTTGATTTGCATCTCTCTGATGGCTTAGGACGTTGAGCATCTCTTTAAGTGTTTCTCTGCCATTCTTTTTTTTTAATTTTTATTTTTTTATATTAATCACAGGTTATTTACTTTGTATCCCAGCCGTAGCCCCCTCCTCTCCCTGTTTCTCTGCCATTCTATATTCCTCTATAGAGAATTCTCTGTTTAGCTCCGTACCCCATTTTTCAATTGGATTGCTTGATTTACTGCTTTTAAACTTCTTTAATTCCTTATATATTCTGGATATCAGCCCTCTGTCAGATATAGGGTTGGTGAAGATCCTTTCCCAGTGAGTTAACTTTGTATCCACTTTGCTGAAAGTTTATCAGCTATAGGAGTTTCCCAGTGGAATTTTAGGTTCACTCATTGATACTATCATATCATATGCAAATAAAGATACTTTGCCCTCTCCCTTTTCAATTTATATCCTTTTGATTTCCTTCAGTTGCCTTATCACTGTAGCTAAGACTTCAATTACTTTATTGAATAGATAGGAAGAGAGTGGACAACCTTGTCTTGTTCCTTATTTTAGTGAAATTGCTTTTTCTCAATTTAAGTTTCTGTTAGCTATGGGCTCACCATAAACTACCTTTATTATGTTGAGGTATGCTTCTTATATCCCTAAGGTCTCCAGGACTTTTATCATGAAGGAGTGTTGAATATTGTCAGAGGCCTTGCCTGCATATAATGAGATGATTATGTAATTTTTTGTCTTTCAGTTTGTTGATATGGTTGATTACATTCATCTATTTTCTTATAGTAAACCACCTCTGCATGTCTGGGATGAAGCCTACTTGAAGCTGGTGGATGACTTTCTTGATGTGTTCTTGGATTTGGTTTACAAGTATTTTATTGAGTATTTTTCCATTTATGTTCATAAGGGAAATTGGTGTGTAATTCTCTTTCTTTGTTGGGTCTTTATATGGTTTGGGTATCAGGGTAACTGTGGCCTCATAAAATGAAATGGGCAATGTTTCTTCTGATTCTATTTTGTGGAATAATTTGAGGACTATTGGCATTAGCTCTTCTTTGAAAGTCTGGCAGAATTCTGTGCTAAAACTATCTGGGGGGCTGGAGAGATGGCTCAGAGGTTAAGAGCACTGGCTGCTCTTCCAGAGGTCCTGAGTTCAATTCCCAGCAACCACATGGTGGCTCACAGCCATCCACAATAAGATCTGGTGCCTTCTTCTGACATGAGGTGTACATGCAGACAGAACATTGTATACATAATAAATAAATAAAATATTAAAAAAAAACTATCTGTCCCTGGATGGAGACTTTTAATGGCTGGTTCTATTTCACTAGGGGTTATAGGTATGTTTAAATTGCTTACCTGTTCTTGATTTAACTTTAGTAAGTGGTGTGCATAAAAAAATATTGTCCACTTCTTTCAGATTTTCCAATTTACTAAAGTTGTTTTTTTTAATTTTTATTTTTTAAAAATGTCCTATGGTTCTCTGGATTTCCTCAGTTTCTATGGTTATGCTCACCTTTTCACTTACAATTTTGTTAATTTGGATCATCTCTCTTCACCTTTTAGTTAATTTGGATAAGGGTTTGCCTCTCTTATTGATTTATTCAAAGAACCAAGTCTTTGTTTCATTATTCTTTGTATTTTCTTTGTTGTTGTTTCTATCTTACTGATTTCATCCATGTGTTTGATTATTTCTTTCCATTTGTTGATTTTGGGTGTGAGTTTTTCTTTTTGTTTTAGAGCTTTCAGCTGTGTGGCTACATTATTAATTTTTTAGCTGAAGGTTTTTTTTTTTAAGTTACATTTTATTAACTCTGTATCCCAGGTGAATCCCTCTCTCATTCCCTCCCAATCCCACCCTCTCTTCCTCCCTCATCTACTCCCTGCCCCTTTCCAAGTCCACTGATAGGGGAGGTCCTCCTCCCCTTCCATCTGACCCTGGTTTATCAGGTATCTTCAGGACTGGCTGCAAAGTCTTCCTCTGTGGCCTAGCAGGGCTGCTCCTCCCTTGCTGGGTGGGGAGGTAAAAATTAATGTTTTTTTTTCCCTGTAGGTACTTAGTGCTTATGGACACAGTGCCTAGCTCAGCTTCCATTTGTCCCCTAAGTTTGGATATGCTGTGTACTCATTTTCATTGAATTTTAGAACGTCTTTAGTTTCCCTCTTTATTTCTGTCTTGATCCACTTTTCATTCCGTAGTGAACTGTTCAGTTTTCCTGAGTTTCTTTCTGTTATTGTTGATACCCAGCTTTAATCCACTGGTGGTTTAGGCTGCAGGGAGCTTTTTCACTTGTGTTTCTGGTATCTGTTGAGACCTGCTTTGTTTCTGAGTGTGGTCAATTTTGGAGAAAGTTTCGTGAGGTGCAGAGAAGAAGCCATAGTCTTTTGCGTTTGGGCAGAATTTCTGTAGCTATGTGCTCGGTTCATTTGGTTTATGAAGCCTGTCGTCTCCAGAATTTCTCTGTTTAGTTTTCCTCTGCATGACCTGTCTGTTAGAGACAGTGGGGGCATTGAAGTCTTCTGCTAGGACTGTGTGAGGGTCAATAAGTGATCTAAACTATTGAAGTGCTTCTTTTACAAACTTGGGTGCTTTTGTTTTCACTGAATGGATGTTTTAAGAACTGCAATGTCCTCTTGGTGGGTTTTTCTAAGTATGTAGTATCTTTTCCTATATCTTTTGATTGGGCTTGGTCTGACATTTATTTTGTCAGATATTAAAATGACTACATCAGCTCGCTTTTTAGATCCATTTGCTTGGAATATCTTTTTCCATCTTTTCACCTAGAATGACATCTTCCCCTTATATTGAGGTGTTTCTTGGGTGCAACAGAAGGTTGGATCCTGCTTTCACATTGACTCTGTTCCTCTGTGTATTTTTATTGGGGAATTGAGATCACAGATGTTGAGAGGTTATCAATGACTGCTGATTCGGGTTATTTGTGTCATTGTTGTTGCTGATTGTTCTTATGTGTCCTTTTTAAATTTGCTAGTCTGAGTTATTTATTTCCTGTGTTTTCTTAGGTGTAGATAACTTCTTTAGGTTAGCGTTTTCTTTCTAATCCCATCTGTATGATGGCTGAACTTGTAGACAAATATCACTTAGATTCAGTTTCATGATAGAATGTCCTGTTTTCTCTATCTATTGTGATTGAAAGTTTTCCTGGGTATAAAAATCTGGGTTAGCATTTGTGGCCTCTTATGATCTGTAGAAGCTCTTTCCAAACCCTTCTGGCTCTCAGAGTCTCTATTGAAAAGGAAGGTTTGCCAGGTCTTTTTCAATTGCAGCTTTTAATATTCTTTCTTTGTTCTAGATGTTTAGTAGTTTGACTTTTATGTGAGGACTTTCTTCTTTAGTCCGTCTATTTGGTGTTCCATATGCTTCTTCTACATTGATAGGTTATCTCTTTCTTTAGGTTAGATTTTTTTCTATGATTTTGTTGAAAATGTTTTGTTTTTTTTTTCCTTTTGGTTTTTTGAGATAGGGTTTCTCTGTATAACCCTGCCTGTCCTGGAATTCACTCTGCAGAGAAGTTTGGCCTTGAATTAATTAATTGAACTCTCTCTGCAGATCAGGCTGGCCAAGATTAATTAGCCTGCCTCTGCCTCCTTGGCCTAGGCTGTTTCCACTTTTTAGCTATTTTTTTTAAACTGAGGTTTTGTTTTTTTTTTAAGTGTATTTAAACATATTTTATTTAATTTTACTCTGTGTATATCGGTTGGTTTGAAGCTGTCAGGTCCCGTGGAACTAAAGTTATAGACAGTTGTGCTCTGCCGTGCGGGTGCTGGGAAATCACACCTGGGTCCTTTGGAAGAGCAGACAGTGCTCTTAACCACTGAGCCATCTCTCCAGCCCCACTTTCTAGCTATTGTAAATAGAGCAGCAATGAACATGGCCAAGCAAACATCTCTGAAACTGGGTATCTTGTTCTGTGGGTGTTATGCCTCAGAGTGATACAGTTTTAATTTCTGAAGAATTCTCCATACTGATTATCATAGTTGCTTTCCCAATTTGCAGTCCCACCAACAGTGAGTGAAAGTTCCCTTTGTTCCTTGTCCCCCAACATCATTTGTTGTCAGTGGTTTTCTTCATCTTATCCATTCTGACTGCCTTAAAGTGAAATCTTAAAGTAGCTTTACTCTGCATTTCCCTAATTGATAAGGCTATTGAACACCTTTTCTAAAAAATGATTTTTTGGGGGGGGTTACTTTATTTGAGTTCTTATATCTCTACCTCCTTTCCAACTCTTATTCACCCTAATCCCTTCCAATACCCCAACACCAGGTAGAAGAGACAGAAGTTAGAGGGGAAAAGGAAGTATGGGTCTCTTAGGCTACCTCCTGCTGATTAGGGTCTCAGGTTTCTTGGGGCAAGTCCAATCTTTGTTGTCAGGATAGCTTCAACTTCTTTTCCTCAAACCACAATAACAGCAACAGGAGCAGCAACTAGGAGCAGGCAGAAAACATCAACTTCCTCCTCTCCTTCCTCCTCATCCTCCCCCTTTCTTTTACTCTTCTTCAGCGTGTTCCCAGCCCCTCTCCAGGCTCTGCATTTCCATTCTGTCAAGAGTTACGAGAATTAAACACTCTGCAGCTGGCACAGATCACACCACTGCTAGCGCACGAGACATCCATCGCTAACAGCTGTGGACAAAATTGAAGCAGCCCCATATCCCACACCTGGGAGTAATACAGAGACAGAGTCACACAGCATAACTGGGTTTCTAAAAGGATCTAAAGTCCTCACATTTCCCCCTTTTAGTCCAAAACGCACTTTTTCTCTAAGAGTAATAAACTGTATACAATAAGAATCATTATAAGAATTATCAAGTAAGAATTACATTCACGACATCCAGTCCATTTGTATTTGGAAACATGGAGAAAGTATCCCCCTAAGTACCGAACACCTTTAAGGATATTTCTTAGCCATTTTTTTAGTTCTTTTGAGAGCTCTGTTCATATTTATAGCACCCTTTTTTTGACTGGGTCATTTGTTTTGTGAGTTATTTCTGTGTTTGAACATTAATCTTCCATCACATGTACAGCTGGCAAGAAGTCTTTTACACTCTGCAGGCTCCCTCTTCAACTAGTTGATTGGTTTTTGTTGTTTGCTGTACAGAAACTCTTCGGTTTTATTTACCAACCGTTGGCCTTAATTCTTGAGTGTTCTCATCTGTTTTCTGTCGCTGTGATAAAACAAACACCAAAGACTGTGGAGGAAAGGCTTATTTTGTTTTACAGTTTATAGTCTACCGCCGACAGAAGCCAAGGCAGAAACTCGAGCCTAAAGCGCAGACTATGAAGGAATGTGCCTTGCTGGTTTGCTCAGCTTGCTTTTTCATAGACCACAGGACCACCCGCCTACAAGTGGCTCCGCCCACAGTGGGATGGGACTTCCCACACCGATTATTTTTTTTTTATTAATTTATTTATTTTTATATCAATCACAGGTTAGGTACTTTGCATCCCAGGCATAGCCTCCTCCCTCATTCCCTCCCACCCTCCCACTCCCTCCCTCATCTCCCTTCTCCCCGCCCCTTCCAAGTCCACCAACAGGGGAGGACCTCCTCCCCTTCCATCCAACCCCAGCTCATCCTGTCTCCTCAGG
>CM053753.1:32623378-32667665 GCA_028658305.1 Pachyuromys duprasi | reverse complement strand
GGTCTTTGTGCAGCTCTTGTTCTCCCCAAGTTTCAACAACCCCACACCGATTATTAATCAGAAGGTTTGCCTACAGGCCAACCGGAGAGAGACATTTTCCTCAGTTGAGGTTGGCTCTTCTCAGGGGACACCAGTTTATGTCAAGTTGACAAAAAAAAAAAAACCTAACAGTGAGCAGATGGCGTCCTTCCTCACACCTGTGTCAGGCAGAGCGCTGCCTGTATTTTCTTCTGGGAGTTTCAGTGTTTCTGGTTTTATGTTGATCCATTTGGAGCTGAATTTAGTTCAGGATGATAGACGTGGGTATAAATTTCTTTTTCTCCGTGTGGAGATCCAGTTTTCCCAGCTCTGTTTGTTGAAGGTACTGTCTTTCCTCTGGTATTCATTTTTGGCATCTTTGTTGAATATCAGATTCACGTTCTTAAATTTGGACCTTCTCTTTTGTTCCATTGGTATAAATGGGGCCAGTATCAATGCTGTTTTTATGACTGAAGCCCTGAAATCTACGATCGTGGTCCCTTCAGCATCATTCTCTGGCGCTGGAGGCTTCTTTGCTTCCGTATGAACCGCTGGATTATTTTTCCTGTTTATGTGAAGAATGCCATTAAGGTTTTATTGGGGTTTCACTGACTGTGTAATTTCCTTTGATCAGATGGCCAGTGGGCACATGGTTTCCATTTAGCAAGTGGAGAAATTCCTGGAGTCAGGTGGTGTTTGGGGCTGCACGGCACAGTAAGGTTACTTAATGCCACTGAGATAGAATCTTAAAATTAGTTAATGGTGGCTAGATGGTGGCCAGACTAGAAAAATTTCATCACCAACCCTACATACGACAGAGGGCTAATATCCAAAATATATAAAGAACTCAAGAAATTAAACACCAACATACCAAATAACCCAATTAAAAAATTGGGTCCAGAGCTAAACAGAATTCTCAGCAGAGGAATATCGTATGGTGGAGAAATAATGAAAGAAATGTCCTTAGTCATCAGGGAAATGCAAATCAAAAACTCCGAGATTCCACCTCACTCCCATCAGAGTGGCTAAAATCAAAATCACAGTGACAGCACGTGCTGACAAGGATGTGGAAAAGGGGGAACCCTCCTCCATTGCTGGTGGGAGTGCAAATTTGAACAACCACTTTGGAAATCAATCTGGTGCTTTCTCAGAGAACTGGGAATAGCTCTACCTCAAGACCCAGCTATACCACTTCTGGGCATATACCCAAAAGATGCTCCACCATACAACAAGGACATTTGTTCAACTCTGTTTATAGAAGCTTTATTCATAAGCTTTATTCATAGCCAGAATCTGGAAACAACCTAGATGTCCCTCAACAGAAGAATGGATACAGAAACTGGTACATTTAAACAATGGAATATTACTCTGCCATTAAAAACAAGGAAATCATGAAATTTGTAGGCAAATGGATGGAACTAGGAAAGATCATCCTGAGTGAGACAACTCAGAACAAGAAAGACACATATGGTATATACTCACTTATAAGCAGATATTAGCCATATAATACAAGATAACCATACTAAAATCCACAGGTGTAAAGAAGCTAAATAAAAAGGAGGACCCTAGGGAGGATGCTTAATCCTCATTCAGAGGGGCAAACAGAACAGACACTGGAAGCAGCTGAAGAGAAGGAAGAGTATGGGAGCCTACCTTAGATGTCTTCTTGGAGACTCCACCTAGCAGGGGATCAAAGCAAATGCTGAGTCTCACAGCCAAACTTTGGGCAGAGTGTAGGGAGTTTTACGGAAGACTGGGAAGGGTGGTGGTGGTAGTGGATAGAGAGACCCAGACCAAACAGGAGTTTCACAAGATCAACAATACCAACAAATCTTGGCCCAGGGGGCCTGTAGAGACTGATGTGCCAACTAAGTCCCATGCCTGGAAAGGACCTAGACCCCCTGCTCAGATGTAACCAATAGGCAGCTCAGCCTCCATGTGGGTCTCCTAGTAAGGGGGTCAGGGGCTGTCTCTGACATGGACTCAATTGCCTGCTCTTTAATCATTTCCCCCTGGTGGAAAGGCCTTCCCAGGCCACAGAAGAAGAAGGTGCAGGCAGTCCTAATGAGACTTGATAGACTGGGGTCAGATGGTAAGGGAGGAGGGCTCCCCCTTTCTGTGTACTAAGGGAAGGGGATGGAGGGAAGAGAGAAGAAAGGAGGAGATGAGGGAGGGGGCTCCAATCAGGATATAAAGTGAATAAATTATTTTTTAAAATAATAAAAAAAAATCTCAAAAAAAAGATGGCGGCTGGAGAGATGGCTCAGACTCTAAGAACACTTACTGCTCTTGCAGAGAATCTGGGCTTCGTAAACTCCTCTAGGCTACACTCAATATATATGGCACAACCAAGCTAAATATGGTGGCTCACTCCTGTAATTTCAGCCCTTTGGAGGCCAAAAGAGTTACCAATGATACTTGCCTCCAAGTGACATCCAACTCGATGATGTGAGTTCAGTCCACACGGCCCATGTGCTAGACAGAAAGAACAGGAGAGCTGGCTCCTGCAAGTTATTATCTGACCTCCACCCTCCTCCCCCAAATGAGGCAGAAAACAAATAAATATATAAGAGAAAAACACCCCCTAAAAATTAAAGTAAAACCATAGCTAGAAAACCCAAACCCCCAATGTTAGGTGTGGGGGTGCACACCTTCAACCCCAGAACTCAGGAGGCAGAGGGATCTCTGTGAGCTGGAAACCAGCCTGCTCTACATAGGGACTTTCAGGACGGGCAGGTTATCCAAAGAAACCCTGTTTTGAAAAACATAAAACAAAGGAAGGAAGGAAGGAAGGAAGAAAGGAAGGAAGGAAATCCAACCACCCAATCAAAAAAATTCTCAACAGTCATAGAAGCCAGGATAATGTAAAAGTCCATAGACCTTACAGCCTTTAAAACTTTAAATGACTTAGCAGTAAGAACACTTCCTGATGTTCTAGGGGACCAGAATTTGGTTCTCAGCACCCACATTGGTAGCTCCAAATCACCTGTAACTTCAGATCCAGGGCATTTGACATCCTCTGTAGCTTTTGCATGTGCATGTGACATACCTTCACAGGAATATACACCTGTACACATAAATAATACAGATTTTTAAAAATTCTTAAAAATAAAAATCGTATTAATGGAGACTGAGACATGTTAGCTTTTGATTGTGATAAAAGTAGCTGAAATAAATAACTTAAAAGAAGGCGAAAGCTCCCAGAATTTGAGGAGGCAGAGGCAGGAGGCTCTCTGTGAGTTTGAGGCCCAGCTGTTTACAAAGTGAGTCCAGGACAGCCAGCGGTACATAGAAAAACCCTGTCTTGGGGAAGGAGGAGGAGAAGGCTAGTCTGGTTCATAGTTTTGGAGGGCACGGCCATGGTAGCTTGGCATCATTGATGTTAAATCCCTAATGAGTTGAAAGCAAAGAGAGGGAAAAGATGGTGCAAAGTTTCAGCATCCCCTTTTATGTTGAACCCTTTACCACCTGTTGTAAGTGGTAATTAATATTTATAAATAATTATCTTTTAGTAAAGCTTGCTGTTAATCCTAAACAGCTGTATAACCAAATCACCACACAGAGACTGGGATTTTAGTTAACCTAGAGCACAATGCTGTCCTCTGGCTCTTCCCAGCTCAACATTGTGTCTAGTTGCTTTATTTTGTCCTGTTTACACAGAGTTGAGACAGAAAGCTTAGAATAAGTATCACAATACAATATCCAGATTGAAACCAGAGAGTAGGGGGTAGAAATCAACATTTGAATGACCAAGGGTAAGGTGTATACATTTCAAAAGATCATTATACCAACAACCACCCAACTTCTTCCCACTAGGCCCCATCTCTTCAATGTTTCACTCATTAGCCCCCTTTCCCCCCGGGTCGGCAAGCAAACTTTGTGGAACATTGTGTGTGTGTGTGTGTGTGTGTGTGCGCGCGCGCGCGCGTGCGTGCGTGCACTCGTGTGTGTACCCTCAGAAGCCAAAAGTGGCTCTCAGTGTGGTAAACCTGGAAAAAGCTGTAGCTTGCTCGTAGAACATTCTGGAGACGAGTGGTTCAAGGCTATGAAAGTAGCATTGTTTTCCTTAAATCATGGCCTGCAGCCAAAGATGCTTCTTCAGTCCCAACTTGGCTCTTCAGGTTTATCAGAAAGAGCAAAGGGTTCAAAGGAACGCATGCTCATTTTAGGGCCACAGTGTAGCCGCCGGTTCAGTGGCCACAGCTGCTGGCCTCTGACCCCTATACTGAGTTTATTCCCCAGGATTTACATAGTGGAGGAGGAGAACCGACGACTCCTACCTCCAAATGAACATTGTGGTATCTGTATCCTCCCTCCTTCCCCTTCCCTTTCTGAAACACACACATCCTGGGCTGGGGTTGTAGCTTAGTGACAGAGGAGACCAGGGCACCTTCCTAGCTCACCCATCTTTGCTTCCACTTCTTGAGCCTAAAGCAACAGCGCCAGAGCCACCCTTCTGAGGCATACATCATGTCCTGTCCCACACTTGCATGAAGCACAAGTTAACAGTGGCTGGTGGACCTTGTATTTCATGCCCTGAAGCAGAGCAATGAAGCCCTACCCCACCTCCACCCCCGAGACCACACAACTGGGAAACTGAAAAACCACAGAAGCATTGCTTTGTGAATGAATGGATTCACCCAAACTTCAAGAAAAATAGAAGCACTCTACAAAAGCATCAATATACTTAATGTGACATTCGCTGTTGTAGCTGAAATAAAAGTCCCTAGAGCCAGGCATCCCGCTCAAGTCTAACAGCCAAAATCTGGTGGGGAAACTATCCCTGATGAAGCATTCCCTGTTATAATGATTCTATGGGCGACTACATGGCAGGGATTTATTAGAGTTGTATGTATTATACCTTACACACGACATTATTTTTATTTATTTTGAAAAGAAAGGTGGGCTGGAAAGAGGTCTCTGTGCTTAAGAGAATTTGGTTGTGCAGAGGACCACATGTAGGCACCAAGTTTGCGAGTGCTGCGCAGCACACATGCAGGCCAAACACTCATATTCATAAAATAAACAAAGCTAAATGAAAACAAACTACATCCCAGACCAGTACTCTTTCTTAGTTTCCTGGTCTGATCCACAGTTGTCTCTCAATGAATTTGTCATGACTGTTAACAGTACAAGCCAGGCACAGTGACTCTGGCCTTTATTCCCGGCACTGCGGAAGGAGACATAGAGGGCTCTTTGTGAGTTCGAGGCAGGGTGATCTACATGGGGCGTTTTAGGCCAGCCAGAGTTACATAATGAGACGTTGTCTAAAAATAAAATAGAAAATTATTTAAGAACACAGATGACTTGGGCCTGGATGCCAGCTGAGCTTCTTAGGAGCAGGGTCACACTGAGGTATGTTTCTCAAACTCTCTGAGCCTCGAGGCTTCTCTTCAATGAAATGGAAATGGTGATCTCGCTTCAGAGGTGAAAAAAGTGAGAGGCTGGCAGATGTTCAACAGAATCCATTTCCCCCTCTTTCTTTAGTGGGAGAATCCTGGGCTGGAGTGCAGCTCTGAGGTAGAACGTTTGTGTAGAGTGAACCTTCCGAAGCAAGAGGTGTCTCTTGGGTTAGTGTCAAGTGCCATTGGCCCCAGGAAGGCTGACACAGAATAGGATAACTCGGTGATTGTCACCCTGTGGGTCACAACCCTTTAGGTGATCCCTAAGACTATCAGAAAACAAGATATTTACTATTTAATTCATAACAGTAGCAAAATTACAGTTATGAAGTAGCAACAAAAATGCTGAGGGTCCCCACAACATGAGGAATTCTAGTAAGGGTCACAGCTTCAGGAAGGCTGAGAACCATTGGGATTATTGGGGCCTCTGAGTCACCCAGCTTGAGAAACGTAAAAAAGCTGCTGTCAAGGGGTTAAAGCAGTACCTTTCCTCATGACGGCTAGAAAAGAAATGAAGTCAGCACCGCTCACCTAAAGAAGCCAACACAAAACTGTTTTGCCTCTGGTAGCCTCCTTGCTTTCAGCAACAAGACTGTTACTTTGTAACCATGGCTGACAACATTGTATCGATAACTAAAACCCCGGGCAATGTCCTTAGGCCCACAAGGGAAACCTGAGCCGGTAAGCCTGTTCTCAGAACTGTTTCAAAGGTGGAAAGACATGACAAACACAAAGATGCCGTCGTTAGCTGTAGAGTGCTTTGTCAAATTCACATTTACAGAGTAAGAAAGTGAACTCAACACCCTCCTGCCCCCAAACCAACCAGCCAATCCTACAAGCTAATAGGCACCTCTTGCTTCTTGTCAGGAGATCTGGGTACCATGTTATTGCTGAACCATTTGAGACATGGGTAGGCAGACGTACCTTTAGGCCTGAACCGAAGCAGAAGCCATGGAAGAACGCTGTCTCAGGCTTTCCTTCCCGCGGCTTGCTCAGCCTGCCTTTTACACAGCTCAGGACCACATGTCTAAGGATGGCACCTCCGACAGAGGGCTGGGCCCCTGCACCAATCAGCAGTCAGGAAAATATCCCCAGGCATGCCCACAGTCTAACCTGATGGTAGCAATTCTCCTGGTATGTCTAGGTTTGTGACAGAAACTAACCAGCACAGAAAGTTTATGAGGAACAAAAAGAAAGGAAAAACAAAACGTGTGTGTGTGTGTGTGTGTGTGTGTGTGTGTGCGCACACACACACGCATGAACAAGTGACATTTGGGAAATGGTATGGTGGCATGAGCTTGTAGCCTCAGATACTCTGGAAACTGAAGTAATAGGATCACTTGAGCCCAGGAGTTTGAGGCTAGCCCTGGAAACATAGAGAGACCTTGACACACCCATCCATACAAGCACTCACTCAGAGAGACAGAAACACATACACACACACACACACACACACACACACGCACAGAGAGAGAGAGAGAGAGAGAGAGAGAGAGAGAGAGAGAGAGAGAGAGAGAGAGAGAGAACTAACCTACCTAGCAACCTAGTGTATTAAGGTCCTGGGTGTGATCACCCACTTGGCTAAAATACTTGTGGTGTGTGTGTGTGTGTGTGTGTGTGTGTGATGGTGGTTGCGCCTAGCACTTGTGCCTGTGTTAAGGCCAACTGGATTAGCTTTCGACCTTGCTCCAGGGAGCCAGAAATGAGTTCTGAAATGAAGTGAGTTTCAGGTAAGTGTGAACTGAAGGCTTGTGACTAGAAGCGCAACGCGAGTGGCCTTGTCTTGGATAAAGAAATTTTGCTGGAGAAATATCAGCCATTGAAAATTCAGCTCTCTGGTTACCAGGCAACCTCTCTGTGCAAGAGAGAGCAGGAAGGGTCAGGAGTTTCCATCCACATGTTCTTTGGCCACATGCTGGCTGCTCCTCGCTGCTGTTTGTGTGGAGGGCAGGGCAGCTTACTCATCTATTTTTAGAACTCTATGAATGTGCCTTTGTATTGAGCTCTGTTTCTTGAATGGAGTCTCCCAGATGTTGACTGAGTAGTAGCTTGTTGGAAATTCTTGTCTTAAACTTTGCCTGGCATGCCACAGAATACCAGAGAAATTTAGGTCCCCACATTGTGCTGCTGGCCTCATTAATAAAACAATTTAGGAAGGAAGATCAAAGACAGTTTTTTAGAATATAGAAGAAAAACAACAAACAGGGCAGGCAAGCTGCCAGGATGGAGGGAGAAGAGGAAGCCTTTTGAATCAGTCTGGGACGTTTGGAAGTGGACTGCAACAAAGAGCCATAAGGCAGATAAACAGCTGCGTGGCACCAGATGAGGGATTTCAAAGAAAAAGCGAAGTCCACAGCGCCAGAGAGAGCATGGCCCAAGTACTGGCCAGTATCTGAAAGAAAGGAAAAGAGAGAAAAAGAAGGAAAAAGGAAACGCAGGTTTTCTCTGAGCAATTTGGAAAATGAGAAAGGCTTAGCAGATCCGCATGGAAACTGAAACATCAGATCAGCATGAGAAGGGCCAGTGTGGTGGCTGGCTTAACAGTGACGGTGTCTGCTGTGAAGCCTTGAAGACCTGACCTCAATTCCCAGGTCTTACATGCCAGAAAGTGAGAACCGAGTTGCCCTCTGACCTCCACATGTGTACCTCACACAAAATAAAAAATTAAATGCCTAACCTATGGAAGAAGTTGGTGTGCAGAAGGGGTGGGCATGTGGGCCGTGGGCAATTCCAGCCTTGGAGGACAGGAACAGGGGACCCAGGGTGAGCTCAGTTAGAAGACCAGCTGTACTGATGAGCTCTGGGTTTGACTGAAGGGACTTATCTCAATGAATAAAGTAGAAAAGCGATGGAAGATGATTCTGGACCTCAACCGAGTACCTCCACATGCGCGTGCATACCACACACACACACACACACACACACACACACACACACGTGTGAAAATGGAAAAGGAAAAAGAGAGAACCTGGAAGCCTTTGCTTACCTGTTGCATGATATTTGATCCCATTGTGAATCCCAAAGACTGTGAACTGTAAAACACTGTTCATTGTTTGGTGTGGTTGAGACCTAACACACACCTTTAATCCAAAAACTTTGTTGTAAACAGGTGGTTATGGTGTGGTTCATACAGCCCCAGCACACACCTTTAATCCAAGAGCTTTCTGTACACAGGATTTTATTACATTAACCCTAGGTCAAGAGGTAGAGCAAGAAACCAGCTGGCATGGATTAAAGGGTAGGAGGGAGTTGAGAGGTATTTAAGACAGCATGGAGAAGAAGGAGCTTTTTGAGCTTTAGCTCTTTGGCTTTAACTCTATAGCTCTCTGGCATTTGGACCTTTGGAGCTTTGAGCTAGCAAGCCTTTAGCCCTGGGTTTTTTGGCCTTTTCCTCCTGGCTGTTAGCTGAGCTGGTGAGCCTTTTGGGTGTTTTCTATCCAGACCTGAGCTGAGAAGGAAGGCCAGCTGGGTGCTTTCTCTGCCTCTCTGAGCTAGCAGGTTTTCACCCCAGCATCTGGCTCCTGAATATTTATTGGTAAAATAGAATGGCTAGGATTTTCTTTTCTTTTCTTTCTCTCTTTCTTTTTTTAAACAGCGGTTACCTGAATTTCTTTTAACAAACAGAGCATTTTGATAAAACCCTATGAAATTCAAACTGGAGAGGCAGGGACTATAAGGGCCATATTTCTTGAGCCTGATGCTTTGAGGGTTTTTTCTTCAGCTCTCTGTCCACACTTCTACTTTTGGTAGTACTTTTCCATTTTAATAATCTGCCTCTATTTTTTTTTTTATTTCTAGTTACAAGTCCCTGCTATAGCTACTTTGCTCCAGGACACGAAAGCCTGGGATTAAATGTTACCTAGCTCAAGTCCATGCCCAGCGCTCCTAAGCATATGTTGCCTGACACTCTAGGCTCCCTTTACCCTCCATGACGAATTTAAAAGACAGAACTTCTGCATCTCCTTGTCAAGATTTTCAGCTTGCCTCTACTTTAATTTTTCTCTCAAAACTCACAATAAAATTGTCTTTGGACTTATTTCCGAGTCAATTTTTAATTGATTTTATCAATGAGAGTAAGAACCCCCAAGAGGAAACTAAGGGACAAGTCTACTTGACAGCACCTAGGTGAGGCTTACACGAACTAAGAGAAGCCATGTGCGTAAGGAATAATAGTCTCTCACTCCCCCGTCCTTCCTCCCTCTCCCCCATCTTTCCTCCCTTCTCTCTCCTCCTTCCCCTCCCCATGCATGTGTGTGTGGCAGGGGGTGGGGGAGGGAAGGAGGTACCCGGACCCCATAAATGAAAAGCAAGGGCTTTGCCACTTGAACCATACCACCACCCCATATACTATCTTTTTATCGGCTCTGGGCATGCAAGGGAACCTAGAAACCCCTTTCAAGATGTCCGCGGTTGATCCTTTTAGTTAAGGGTTCTCCCTGAACAGGACAAGGAAGGAGCAGCGCCTGCCCTGCGCCTAGGAGAGCAGCGTTAAGAGACAGAAGCGAGAAGGGCCAGTTTGGAGATACACGGAACCATCTGAAACAACTCTTATGGAGCAGCAGGGAAGAGCCGACTTTATTCCCTTCAAGAGGGAATTGAAGGCATGCTCGCAGTCAGTAAGCATAAATAACTCATACGGTAATTTGGCTAAAAATAGTTTTGTGGATTTTTGTGGGTGGGGGAGGTAAATTGTACCACGGCTTTGCCTGTGCTAGGCCAATGTTCTATCACTGAACTTAAACAGAGACCATCGTTGCTGATAAGGGATGGCTGAGAGATCGGCTCTCAACAGGGCGTTTGTACCAAGGCCTGCAAAGCTCGGAAACACCGAGCAAGGCAAAGTGGGAACAAAAGGCAGGGAGAGGGGCTGTGAAGTGCTATCTGTAGACAGGACGCGGCCAGCGCAATCGTGATTCTTGGTTGGTCTCTATGCAGTCCTGCCTGTCCCAGAACTCGCTCTGTAGACCAGGCTGGTCACGGACGCAGAGATCCACCTGCCTCTGCCTCCGCAGTGCTGGGATCACACCACTGTCTCTTGTTAAATAGCCATGGACGATTGGAGTAAGGGATTGTGGTGACATCGGGAAGGTGGCTGAATAGGTCTGGCACCAGACACTAACTAGGGATTCCTCTGAACACCTTGTGGTCAGGGAAGAAGCTGGGGGGTGTGCCTGGCTTGCGTGCGTAGAGGCCCGGGATAACGGAGTTCTGGGGCGCTGAGGAGGGGGTGTGTCACAGTCCACGCCCGTGGAACGTGCAGCGGGATGGGCCTCACGGGTGCGGAGGGCGAGGTGCAATGTCAGCCAATTAGAGGCGAGGGGAGAGAAGCGACCAATGATAAACGGCTCCTCACGGGCGGCTCTTTGAGCGAGCCTCCAGCTTGGCGCACGCGCGTCACGCTGGGCTACGGGGCGCCGCTGAGCCAAGTGGCCAAAAGGGGCACCCCCCCCCGCGTCCGAGTCACGTGACCCAGCAGCGGCCCAGTGCCTTTGGAGTAGGGACCTTCCCTGTAGGCAAGGTCATAGGGCCTTGGTTGGAGGGGGCTCAGTGTAGTTGGAGAAGCATCCTCCTGCAATGTGACCTCGGCCGGAGACTAAAGGTCAAGTGTCAGGTTGGGGGGGCGTGTCCTGGGCTGCGCGATCTGATGGGAGCGTGGCCCTACGACGCGGTGATGTAAGCGTGGGGTAGCTCTCCGCTGAGGCCGAGCCCTGCTATGAGGAGGGCGGGATCCCCACGGGTCCATTAACAAATAGGTAATTATGGACCACAACCCTGGATGCCGCGGCGATCACCTTGACCTGCGGTGGCCGACTTTTAGGTTGGAGGCCGTGACGTCAGGGGGCGGAACTCGCCCATTGGGGGCGTGGCTCAGCCCCTCCTAGAGGCGTCTGTGGGCGTGGCCTGGCATGCCGGGGGCGTGGCTCAGGGTCGGGCGGAGGATCCTGCTTCCGGATTAGATTCTAGTGCTCAGATTCTGGCTCTGTGCTTTCTTACTTAGGTTCTGCCTCATGGAAACTCCTGCGGCCGCTGCACCTGCCGGGGGCTTCTTCCCCTCGTTCCTGCTCCTGGCGTTTGGGACACTGGTGGCCGCCGTGCTGGGCGCCGCTCACAGACTGGGGCTCTTCTATCAGCTGATGCACAAGGTGCTTAGGGCAGGAGGAGGGCTAGGGGTAAGGAGGAGGGGACTGAAGGTGCTTCTCCAGCTCATCGAGTCCCAACTAGTCCAGAGTGGCTGGCTGGGAGATTGTTTACAGAGCCCTGTCCCTTTGCCAATCTGTATATGGGCCTGGACTTTGTAACTAGTACGAGATAATGGGGGAAGTGTCCTTGTCTGGACAACACACACTCCATCTACCTCTGTACCCAGGTGACTATGTCATTTTAACAGAGCAGGCTTTTTAAACATAGTGGGGTTGGTGGGCTGAAGGTGGGCAGGGGAGGGAATGGGCTCAGGTGGTAAGCCTCTCCTGGGGAGGAGCTTTCTTAGCACATCCTGTACCCCCTTCAGTAGGTGCTATCATTTTTGTCCTTGTGCCCACAAGAGGAAACTGAGCCACAGAAAAGTTTAGCATTTGCTCTAGATGACAGGTTTGGAAGGAGCTGAGCCCACGGGTCATAGTCTAAACCACTTGTTCCATTCTGAGGAATTCTCACCCTCAGCCAGTCCTTTCTCTTCTGGTCAGGAGCAGTGTCACTGACCTTGAGGTATGTGGGGATTGTGAAGCTGCTGAGGCTTGGATGCTCACGGCAGCCTGTGCCAGGAGTCACTTCCGCACTAGGCATGTGGCTGCTGGCAGCCCGTCAGCTGGACAGGGGCCTCACAGCAGAGGGAGAGGGAGGCAATAGGCTGGATAGAATTATCACACCAGGTGCCAGGCCCTACAGGGGTACCAGAAAGTGGGCACGGGTCCAAGCCAGTGGCCTTCTGCCTCTTGCCAAGCTCCCCTGGGTCCTGTGGATCTGCACTCCATCTCCTTTCTCCCCCATTGGGCCAGTATCTCTGGAACAGTTAGTGTAATCTCCTGAGTCACTTAAGAACATAGGCTCCATCTCATTCTGCTATTTGGTAGACTGAGGAAAGATGATCACAAGTTCAAGCCCTGCCTAGGCTACACAGGGGGTTCAGAGCCGTCCTGGGAAGCCTAGTGAGACCTTTCCCCAAATAAAAGTATAAAGAAGGTGAACGATATAGCCCAGCAGTAGAGTGCTTACCTAATGGTCTGTGCCTAGGGTTCAGTCCCCGGCACTGCTACAGAAAGGTGTGGGTTCTGTTGGACTCTATCACTTGGGCAAGGCTTGGTACCTCTAGCTGCAGGAAAAAGAGAATGACAAGATTTGCCAAGACAGTGTACCCTCCTCTGAATATTGGGTGTAGAGTGGTGTGTCTCTAGCCAACACATAAGTTCCTCTGACCCTACTCCGCCATGTTTTTGCACCTGCTTCTGGGCTGGCCTCAGACTGTCTTGTTCCTCATCTCCTCTGGCCCAGGTGGACAAGACAAGCATCCGGCATGGTGGAGAGAGCGTGGCAGCTGTACTCAGAGCCCATGGCGTACGTTTTGTGTTCACACTGGTTGGTGGGCACATTTCCCCACTGCTAGTGGCCTGTGAGAAGCTGGGCATCCGAGTGGTAGACACGCGCCATGAGGTCACCGCTGTCTTTGCTGCTGATGCCGTGGCCCGCCTGACTGGTAAGGGTGGTGAAGAGAGGGTTGGGGGCCGGCAGGACTCGGAGTAGAGGGCGGGAGGCAGGGGTTCTGAGGAGAGGCTGGCGGCTGGGAGGGTGGCGTGGTCGTCATGGGCTCTGTCTTCTAGGGACGGTGGGCGTGGCAGCAGTGACGGCTGGTCCTGGCCTCACCAACACGGTGACTGCAGTGAAGAATGCACAGGTGGCGCAGTCCCCAGTCCTGCTCCTGGGTGGGGCTGCCAGCACCCTGCTGCAGGTGCCTAGTCCGTAAGGGTGGGCAGGGTCCCCAGGAAGGCCTCTTAAGCTTGCCTGGTAACTGTCCCACCCCTTCTCTGCCAGAAACGGGGCGCACTCCAGGCCATTGACCAGATGTCTCTGTTCAGGCCACTCTGCAAGTTTTGTGCTTCTGTGCGAAGGGTACGGGACATCGTACCTACCCTAAGAGCTGCAATGGCTGCTGCCCAGTCAGGCACGCCAGGTAGGTGGAGGAGAGAACAGCACCGTGGGTAAGGCCCCGGGGCTGCAGCAGGGGGCGTGGGCTGAGTCTCCCTATCCCTGCAGGCCCCGTGTTTGTGGAATTGCCTCTTGACGTGCTGTATCCCTACTTCATGGTTGAGAAGGAGATGGTGCCAGCCAAGTCGCCCAAAGGCCTCATGGGTCGAGCGGTTGTCTGGCAAGTACTGCCATCCCCCAAATGCCTCGTTCACATTCTTCTCCCTGCACACACCCTCCTGCTTCCACTCATTCGCTGAGCACACGTGGACTGGAAGGAGCCAGCTATAGGGAGAGCACCCCATGTAAAAGCAGTGCATGTGCAAAGGTCCTGAGGCAGAGGGAACTTGCTAGGTCTAGCAGAGCAGAGCATGGCCCTGTGGCCGGAAAGAAGAGAGGGACAGGCACAGAGCTTGAGAGGCTTGCCTACCCTTCCTTCCTTTCTCCCCTCCCTCCGCCTCTGCCACTCCCTCATTCCTGGGTTTCTCTGGCTTCTCCCTTTGCTTGTTTTTGCTCCTCCCCTCCCAGATACTTAGTGGGCCAGATGAATGTGCTAGATACTAGGATAGGCGTAGGGTGACATCAGTGGACAGGATATTCAGGTTCCTATGCTCTGGTGTGCAAGAATTGCTCTGAGGGCCAAATCAAGCAAAAGTGATTTTGTTTTGTGGCCTTGCCCCAAAATATTGGTCCAGAACTCTTTGTAGCCTAGGCTGTTCTGGGATCATAGACAGGCAGCCCAGGTCTGTCTGTCTTAAGGCCCCTGACCTTCTGGTCATTCTGTCCCCTTCTCTCCTTGTCCCCTCTCAGTCTCACTTGGAAGGCTGGCTTTTTCCCTGCCTCCCCTTTATACAAATATGTATGTATGTATGCATGTATGTATGTATGTATGTATGTATGTATGTATGTTTGCATGTCCCCACGGCTTCCTGTCTTCTTGGCCTCATCTGTAGCCTTGACTCTTAACAGACAAACTAGGCTTTGGCTCTGAGCTCTGGCCGCTTCCCACTGACACTCATGTGTCTCTTCGTGAAATTAGTGTTTCCTGAGGGCAAGGTCTGGGCAGGATTTCTTTTTGTGTCACAGGGCTTTAGAAACTCACAGCCTGAGGACTATTGAGTGCAGAGACAGAGAGGCACTGCAAGAAGTGAACGGGTAACATTAATAACTCCCATGGACAGAGCATTTGGCAAAGTGTTTCCCTCCTTCCCTTGTCGCGGTGCCGGAGATGGAACCTAAGGTTTCACATGCACTAGGCAAGGGCTTTGCTGCTGAGCCGCAATACACCTTATAACCTAAGAGGGTAGATCTGGAAACTTTGATTTTACAGATGAGGAAGCTCAGGATGGTGAAGGAACTAGCCAAAAGTAGAGCTGGGGTCTAACTCACAGCCCTAGTTTCTGTGCTAGCGTTCTCTGCTCATGTTACATGTTTCTGGGAGCTGTGTCAAATTAGAGTGCCTACCTGAAAGGACAAATAAGCAGCTGGAGACTCGGCCATCTAGTATCCCTGAACGGTGGTTTATCCTCCCGATTCCTCTCCTGGCTCCCTGCTTTCCCAGCCTCCGGAATCCTGTATTAACCGTGGTAACTGGTTTCTCGCTGTTCCCACAGGTACTTACAAAACTGCCTAGCCAACCTCTTTGTTGGGGCCTGGGAGCCTCGTCCTGAGGGACCTCTGCCCTTGGACATTCCCCAGGCATCTCCACAGCAGGTGACTCAACCCTCTTTCCTGGCCTGTGACTGCCACTTGGTGTCCAGGGGCTTTACAGATCTTCTCTTTGGGCCAACACTGAGACCTCAATCTTGTGGGCTGGTTGTGACCCCAAGATCGCTCTTTGAATTAAAAAAAGAAAAACACTGTGTGTGTGTGTGTGTGTGTGTGTGTGTGTACCACTGTGTGCATGTGGAGGGTGAGTACGACTTTGTGGAAATGGCGCTCTCTTTCTGCTTTTACATGGGTTCTGGGGACTCAACTTCCCAGGCAACTGCTCTTACCCGCTAGCCGTCTTGCCAGCCTGTGGATGGCCCTTTGATCTTTCCCTGTCACCACAGGTCCAGCGCTGTGTGGAGATCCTGAGCCGGGCCAAGAGGCCCCTGCTGGTGCTGGGGAGCCAGGCCCTGCTGCCCCCCACCCCTGCCAGCAAGCTTAGGTGAGGAACCCCTACCCTTCAATCTTAAAATCATGGTCTTGGTTCCTGGCGTTCCGCTGGCCTTGGCCATACTGACCTCTGCTCTACCTGGACACCCAGGGCTGCCGTGGAGACCCTAGGGGTCCCCTGCTTCCTGGGGGGGATGTCTCGCGGGCTGCTGGGCCGCAACCACCCCCTCCATATCCGACAGAACCGCAGCGCTGCCCTGAGGAAAGCCGATGTTGTTGTCCTGGCAGGTGGGCTCCGTCTCCTCTCCTGCTCGCTCAGCCCTGGCCTCGCCCGTCCTCCTCTCTGCTGCCCTTCCTTCCTCACCACTCACGCATCCTTCTTTGCACCCACCCCTTCCCTTCTAAAGGCCATTGCACAGGCCTGAATACGTGAGCCAGCAGACCTCACCCCAGACTGCAGTTCTGTGCTGTGACCCGGCTTCCCCGAAAGGGTGCATACCCTGAGGCCACTTGCTGTGTCTTACACACGTTTTTATACAAAGCATTCTGTGTCCCATCAGGCACCAAACAGGTGTGCCCTGTAAGCGTTTGCTCTGTACAGCTGTGTACTGCTTCATGGCAGAATGCATTCTGGGAAATGTCACTAATTGATAATGCTTTCTGGGAACGTGTCCCTAAGTGATTTTCTTGTGTGGATTTTCAGTGTGCATACACAACCCAGTGGGTGTCCACGTCATTCACAAGCCCACCGTCATGTGCATGAACTGTTACTGACTAAAACGTTGACAGGGCTGTAATGGTACCCCATATTCAGTGGTTTATGATAAATTTTTGATTGCTCATGTCTCACTAGCAGGTAGGTAGGAATTCTCAGTTTGGTTGGGCTCGTACATGAACCAAAGGATGGTAAGAGGTGGGGTGTCTGTCTCTGGCTCATCTAGGTATGTCCTGGGTTGGGTAACTGAATCTCCACCTGTGCCCCTCACACCACTCCTCACGGTCCGTGGGTCCCCTGCCCTCCAGCCCCATCCCCGACAGACCAGCCTGGTTAAGTCACATGCTTATTGGCTCTTCCTCTTCCTCCTTCTCTTCTTCCCCTTCTTCCTCCTCTTCCTCCTTCTCCTCTTTTCCTTTTCCTCTTCCTTCTCTTCCTCTTCTTTCTTCTCTTCCTCTTGCTCCTCTTCTTCCTCTTCCTCCTTCTCCTCCTCTTCCTCCTGTTCTTCCTTCTCCTCCTGCTTTCTTCTTCTTCGTTAAGGCTAGTACCTGTGACCCCAGGACCTTGCACATGCTCAACAAGTATTCTGCTACCGAGCTACATATACCCCGACCTTAATGGTCTCTAGAACCCTGTCTCAGTATGGCTTACCATTGCTTTTGCCATGTTTGATCAGAGCTGCTCAAGAAGCCTGTCCAGAATCAAGAGCAGAAAAGTCATCCTGGCTAGATAGCTTAGTGAGTAAAAGTGCTTGTTGCCAAGTCTGATGAGCTGAGTTTGATCCCTGGAACACATATAGTGGGAGGAGAAAACTGACCCCTGCATGCAACCCTCTCCCCCCAATAAATGTAAACAGCTGTAAAGTCCCTGCAAGTAGCACAAAGATAGGGACAGTAAAGAAAGGGGACTGTTGTACATTCTGTGTGCAGCAGTGAATCGGAAATGAGGCGGTGCCCATTGATGCCCCTGCCTGTTACCCCAGGAGCCGTGTGTGATTTCCGCCTGTCTTACGGCCGGGTCCTCAACCGCAAGAGCAAAATCATCATCGTCAATCGAAACCGGGAGGAGATGTTGCTCAACTCAGACATCTTCTGGAAGCCCCAGGAGGCCGTACAGGGTGAGCCTACCCCGCAGTCCCCACTATGTGCGGGCTTTCTCTTCGTCTTGCCCCTGCTGTGGCTGGCTTGAACTCTGCGTCAGGTCTGGACCCTGCAGACGGATAGGTGCCCCTGGAAGAACAGAGGGTGGGTGCTGAGGGAGGTTTGCATGTGATGAACCCGGCTGCTTTCAGCTGGACCACGGTCCTGAGCCTCTTCTTTATTCTGGCTCTCCTGACTTTTGCTCCCTTTTCAAGCCAAACCCTGCCCGCTGTTCTACGGACCCGGACTCTCTTGTAATATAGGCATCAGGGTCCTTTGGATTTCACCAGGGAAATGGAAACACTTTGTGTGCTTGGGAAGGTCTCTCCCAGGAGGTGGTGGGCAGCAGGCTGGAGTGGCCAGGCTGAGGCAGGGAGGGGCTGGATGCCTAGGATTCCAGCTGCTTGGTGGGGAGGGGGGGAACAGGAGCCAGATGCTTATCTATTTGAGGTCTGTTGGTATAACTTACTTAGCAAGAGCTACCTCAAAATAAGAGAAAAAGAACATGTGATGCACATGGTAGTACACACTTGGGTTTTGTTTGTGTCAAAACAAGGTCTCACCATGTAGCTCTGCCTGTCCTGGAACTCACTCTGTAGAGCAGGCAGGCCTTCACCTTGCAGAGCTCCGCCTGCCAAGTGCGGAAGTTAAAGGAGTGTGCTGCATGCCAGGTGATGGCATGCACACGCGTAATCCCAGTGTGGAAGCAGGAGACCTCCTGAGAGCTTGAGCCAGACTGGTTGAACAGTGAGTTTAAGGCTTTCCTGGTCTACAGTGTGATGCCCTGCCTCCAAAAAAAAAAAAAAGCCCGAGGGTGGGCATTTCTGCTAAATTTGGTGGCCCTTTCAACCCTAGCACTGAGGAGGCAGGGGCAGATAGATTTCTGAGTTCAAGGCTAGCTTATGGTACATAGAGAGTTCCAGGCTAGCCAGTGTGCTACATAGTGAGAGCCTGTCTCAAAACACAAAGCAAAACAAAAACAAACAAGGAACTAATAACAAGTAAAAAACAACAACAACAAAAAAACCACCAAAAGAGGGCTGAACCCACATGATGGAAAGACTTCCACACTCTCAGTGTTGCTCACCTAACACACACACAAAGCAAATAAATGTAATACTTTTTTGTAGGTGCTGGAGTGTTTACCAGGGATGTTCCAGACTAGAGTTTGGTCCCTAGTACTACAAATTTAATAGCGGGGGGAGGGGCAGGACGGAAATTACATGACCTAGTGTGAGGACAGATTAGGCAAAAAGCCACATCTCTGAACGTGTGTCTGTTCATGTCTCAAGAGGGATGGCAAGCACTGTGAGTTCCCATGTGCTCGGGCTTGAAAGAGTTCCCTGGTGGGTGACATATTTTGGGGGCAGAATCGACGGGATGTGTTGCCCCTGAGGTGTGAGAAGCAGGGAGGTAATGGGGCTAGCTTGGTCTTCCCTGTGCCTCATTTCCCAGGCCTTGCGTTCCATCTTGCCAGGATCCCCCGCACTGGTTCTCAAAGGCCCTTTGAGGGATTTCGCCTGCTTTTTCCTAAGAACACCTCTGGCCCACTCCTCTGCTTTCTTCTCAGATGCTACTCTTAGCTCTGTTACATTTGGACCTGGGATATTTGGTGCTGGTTCGAAGGACACGGGGAAGCTGCTACCCTGCAGCTGTGCTTTCTTCCTTTCCTAGGAGACGTGGGCTCCTTCATGATCAAGCTGGTGGAAGGCCTTCAGGGGCAGATATGGGCCTCAGATTGGGCTGAGGAGCTTCGGAAAGCCGACCAGCAGAAGGAGCAGACTTACCGGTCAGTCTGAGTGGAGTGGACACGGCGGTGGTGAGGAGGGGACCGACCTCCTGCTGACCATTGTTGTCCTGTTGCAGGGACAAGGCTCGAACGCCTGTATCCCAGCACCTGAACCCTGTGTGGGTATTACAGCAGGTGGAGGACATTCTGCCTGACAACGCGCTTCTGGTGGTGGACGGTGGGGACTTTGTGGCCACTGCTGCCTACTTGGTACAACCCCGAGGGCCTCTGCGCTGGCTCGATCCTGGTAAGGAAGGGCCCACACCTGCAGCAGCTTGCACTACGTGGACCCATCACAGCAACTTGCTCTTATCTTTCTAGGGGCCTTTGGGACTCTGGGAGTTGGCGCAGGTTTTGCACTTGGGGCCAAACTGTGCCAGCCAGATGCCGAGGTGAGGCATGGCATGTGGGGGACTCACAGCTTTGTGGGCCGTGAACTACCCTAACTGCCCCGGGTCATCTCCTCACTTACCCCAGGTCTGGTGTGTGTTTGGGGATGGAGCCTTTGGCTACAGCCTCATCGAGTTTGACACGTTCGTCAGGCACAAGGTGACTGGGCTCTGCCCTGTGGGAAGCTTATGCCCAGAGTTCTGGGACACATCATCCAGGGTGGCCTGGGGTAGAGGGACTTCCTCAGTGGGCCACAGGCCTGTCTTGTGGCTGGTCAGACCTTTGGGCTGAAGGCTGTCGCCTAGCCTTTGTTTTTTTTTTTTTTTTTCCCTACAGGTACCAGTGATGGCCTTGGTAGGGAATGATGCAGGCTGGACCCAGATTTCTAGGGAACAGGTGCCCAGGTTGGGCAGTGGCGTGGCCTGTAGCCTGGCTTACACTGGTGAGTGGTCAGGGTGGTTTTGGCCCAGCTGGGCTCCTGGATGGACCCTCTGCTACTATCTCCTTTTCTTTTAGATTATCACAAGGCAGCCATAGGCCTGGGGGCCCAGGGATTGATGCTCTCACGGGACAATGCAGATCAAGTGGTGAAGGTACTGCGTGCTGGCCAGCAGCTGTGCAGGGAGGGCCACGCAGTCGTCATCAACATCCTGATCGGGAGGACAGATTTCAGAGATGGCTCCATTTCTGTATAGAGCCTATGGGTTAGTGTGCTTGCCTCTTTGTATCTGGACAATGCCTGGTCTTGTCTGCTCTGAGCTTGTCTCACAAAGTCCAACAACTCTTCAACCCTCTGAGTGGGCAATGGAGGGACCAAAGTTCCAAGAGGCACCTTGGTAGCCCTGGGTAGCTCTTTCCATAGGTCCAGCTGGACCCTTTCTCCCTCTTATAAAATGAATAAACCTCTTGGCTACATAAACCCAAGGACTCTTGTCACAGAACTTGTGTATACTGGTTTATTTATTGTCCACAAAGATGGAAGTGGTGGAAAGAAGTGAGAGACAGGAAGGGGCCCTAACTCTCCCACTTGATCACTGGGGATTTTGGGGGTGCCAGGAGATGGCAAATCCTGTCCCACTCTATGGTCCCTGAAAGAGTTCCACATGCCCACTCCAGACAGGCCAGTGCACACGAATCCTCACACAGACACACACATGCATGGAGGCAATAAATATTTTCGTACCAAAGTGCCCCCAGCCTGATACCTCAGGTGGGGTCCCTCCAAAGGGGAGGGGCTAAGTGCTCAGTTTTTCGGGGTGGGGGGGTTGCTGAGGAAAGGAAAGAGCAGACTCTGTCTCCATTTTCTGGGTGGAGATTCATCTTGGGATCCTCCCTAGAAGAGAGGGTTACGGGAAATCAGCTGCTTTTCTGTAAGCCCCAGCTTGCCCTTTCATAGACGGAGGCCAAGTCTAGGGCTGTTTCCCTTACGCAGAATCTCATGATTGTCCTTAGATACTTCAAGGGAGAGAGAGAGAGACTGCGTGTAGTGCTCAATGCTAATACTGGTTTGGTCGGCAGCAGCAAGAGGGTTTGACCAGGGGTGTCGCCACACCCCAGGGTGATGCTCACAGTAATTGGTGTTCCCCTGCAAAGGGGAGGCAAGAGAGGCCAGCCTAGCAAGCAGAACTGTCTCCAGCAGAAAGAGAAGCTCTGGTGGTCAGGAGAGGGGCCATGGCATCAGTGCTTAAAATGCCAAGAGCCTGGTCTTTGCAACTAGGGCCCAAACAACGGCACTAGGAGCTGGGAATGATTCTTAGCATGGGAGGCTGGTCCCTTGGCAACTCCCTAGCAACCAGGAGCTCAGTCTGAGCAACTCTGGTCAGGTCCTTTTAGGCTTTCAGGGCACTGCCTTAGTAACTTGGAACCCAGTAACCAGTAACCAGAACCTGGTCCTTAGCAACCAAGAAGCAGTTCCTTAGTAACCAGGGCTCAGAGGCACACATTGATCTGTTTGGAGAGTTCTCTCTCCAGATCCAGGATGAGGGCATCAAAGTCTTTGAGATTCAGATGTGGGTTGAAGGGTGCATCAAACTCATCTTCGAAGTCAGTAGTTCCCCTTGGCTCTCCGGCGTCATCATCATCTTCCTCACTGTCACTGCCCGTCACATGGTCATAGTCAGGCGCAGAGAGAAAGTCCCGCTCGTGCGGCAGTAAATCTCGTCCACACACACTCCAGTCGCCAGCATAGCGGTTGCTTGGGGGACTTTCGGGGCCTCCGCGGCCTCGGGGCCGAGTCACAACTTCCGGGCCTGCCAGTGGCAAGTGAAGCGGCGGTTGTCGTTTGGGTCGCAAATACGGCACAACTTCCGGGGCCTCTGGGGGGCGGCGGATATCTGTGGGGTCCACAAGGAGGGCTATGAGTTGCCATTCGAGGGAGCAGCACCTAGGTCCCCGACTGACAAGCTGACAAGCTTAACTCCCCCCAAGCTGTGTGGTCCTCCTTAGATCCCAGCCCATGACTGGCCAGGGGGAAAGCATGTTTATTGTAAGGGAGGCTGACAGGGATGGGCTGTGTTCACCTGGCCAAGACTGTAACAGGTAGTGCAGGACTTCAATGTGGCGCTTGAAGTCCACCCCGCTGCTGACGCCTGGGCCGGAGCTCCGGAGCCGGGGCCAGGCGGGTGTCTGCCTTGCCGGCAGCAGCACCGGGCCGAAGCACACTGCCAAGTTCTGTGGGGTCATGCGGTTGTGGGTGTGGAAGGAGGAGACAAGGCGCAGGTGGTCGAGGAGAAGGGTCAGTGTGGCCTGTTGAGAGGGTTGCCAGGGTGAGCGCAGGGCCGGCAACCCTGAGCCCTGGTTACACTTTGGGGACACTCAGGGGCGCCTTATCGCAGAGGAACTTCGGTTCAGGGTCTCGTAGCCATAGGGGAGGTGTTCACATTAGGAATGCGTTTTGCCCAAGTTGAGATTTACGACAACAGCAACCTAGCTTGGTAAGAAAAGGCTTGACCTCCAACACATTCTTGTTAGGCAATAGGAATACGAATTTTTCTTCACGGACAAACAGAAACACAGAGCATCAAGGACATTTCCTAGATGTCACAGCTAGGAATTTTGCTTGTGTTAGGTTGGCAGACCTGTTTGCTCAGTTTTCTACCAGCCCAGCCTGGCTTAGAACTAGCTGTGTGGCTCAGGCTGGCCTCCAATGAAATCCTCTCGCTTTTGACTCTTGGGTGCTAGGAGTTGAGGCATGTGCCTCCACATGTGCCGGAGTAGACTGTGTGTTTTGGACAAATCGTGGCTTTTTGACCTGGGGCAAATCACTAAACTGGGCCTTGATTTCCTAACTGACAGGTGAATACCAAGTGCTTTGTTGGGATGTGATGACCACGTGCGATGATTACATCTTAGCCATGTTTAGTTAAAGCACTCCGCTGCTACCATCTGCTCCACGGCCCCCGTTTCCCAGCACAGCCAACTTACCCTCTCCACATCTGGCAGGCAGCTGAGGAGCCCTCTGGTGCCCTCGGGACCCAGGGAAGTCCTGCTTGGGTGCCCCTGGGCCATGGCCTCCAGTACCACCTGATACAGGGGCTGGGTGATGAGTGGGGTGGGCAGCTCTCGGAGATAATCTTTGAGGATGCCTGTGGACAGAGGGTCGCCTCTGGTTAAGGCATCCTGGTTCCCGAGGCCACAGGGGTCACTGGTGCTGCCAGTGGTGGCGGAAAGAGGGCAGGAATAAAATGAAAACACCATCAGCCAGGACAGGCGAGGCTTCACTGGGGCCTCCCTGCTGGCGCGGAGGGGACCATGAAAGGAGTGAGCAGGCAAGGGAGAGGTACCACGCTGACCTGTGATGACGTTGATATCAGGGTACACATCTTCAGAGAGGCACACGGCTGCACTGTCCTGCTCGAAGGCGTCCCGGAGCTCCTTCTTCACCGCCGCAGAGCCACACAGGCGGTACAGCCCCACTACCTGGGGACAAGGTCAGAGGGAATGTCTCCCTGGGGCCACAGACAGCTGACCCGCCGAGTTGGGGCTGGATGTCTGGACAAGGGTGACTGTGGATAGCATGGCCTGGGAGGGTGGGGCCGTGCACATGCATCTTCCCTGCTGGGGCAACTGTCACAAGTGCTCCGAACACTCCTAGTGGTTCAGCCCTCGGAGGCCAAGGCAGGAAGGTCACCCCGGGTACAGGCTACAGAGCGTGGGTTGAAGGCGAGCCTGGGCACCTTGGTGAAACCCTGTCTCAAACTGAAATGAAGGTGAAGGGTATCCCTCAACAGTAAAAGGACCTGCTGAGCATGTGTGAGGCCCTGGGTTCAATCCCCAGCACCAGGGGAAAAAGCCAAAGCCCAGACACACAGCCTAGCTTTCTGAATCCCTGAGTTTGGGCCACTTGTCCTGAGTCCCTTTCCTCTGACTTTGCAGTTCACATCTTCCAGGAAGCCTTCTCTTACTAACCCATGCAAGTCGGGGCCTGCTTTAAGCTGTCCCAGACCCATCCTCCTCTCCGGTTTTTTTTTTAAAACAGCGGTGTGTGCAACCACACTAGGACACTTCCTTAACTCCCCTCCCAGCTAGTTGGACATTGGTGAACTGTCAATCATCTCACTCCAAAAGACTGCACTCCGTGAGCACTGAAATGGTGTAATAAAACGGACAGATCATCTGTGGGTCCGGGTACTGCAGGGGAGGATTTCTTTTCCCTTAGGTGAGTGTTGGATCCCAGAACAGCTCAGGCTGATGAAGGGTTCTAGGGAAGGAGTTGGGGCAAGGGCTCACCCGCAGCCCTCGGCACTCGATCTGCCCCACACACTTCCGGATGATGAGAGGCACCTGGCCTGGGGACCGCTCGCGTTCTACCAGCAGCTGCAGCGGGAGCCCAAAGACTCGGGGCTCTGCTGGGACAGGGGCTTCTTGCTGTTCTGACAGAGTTAGCTTGGCGTACAGAAGTCCCTGGGGTTCCAGACGAACGGCCAGTTGTTGGGCTTGGCACCCTAAAGACGCAAGGAGGACTGACCAATTCTGTCTCCAAAGTATTCACACCCTGGCTTTCCTCACTGAGGACACCCTACGCTCATGAGACCCAGACCCCACGGAGCTGTGGGAGAAAAGGGTGCCCCAAGCTGGGTCTTGTGTCCTGCTCTTCCTCTAAGTCCCATGTCTTACCTCGAAAGATGGTTGGCAGCAGCACAGTGCCCTGGGCACAGGGCCGGTGCCGCCTCACACCGGGGTCCCACGCAAGTACCAGGGCCCGCAGCAGCCGAGCAGCTTCCAACTCCAGGTGGAAGGTGTGGTCCAGCCTCAGGAAGTCTAGTCCACCCCGCAGGGGCCCTGTGCGGGCCCGAGCTACCCCATCCACTTGCAGAAGGCAGCAGAGATCTCGAGGAGCGGCCCCTGGAGTCGGCCGCAGGCCCCTCAGCCCATACAGGTGCAGGCTGAGACGCCCCCAGAGCGCAGCCGGGGGCGCGCGGGCCGAGGGTCCCACCTCATACGGCCGGAAGGCAGTGGGTGACGGTGGTCCCCCAGGACGCTCCGGCGAATCGCCGTCGCTGAGGTAACCACCCCTCGGGCTCCGAGTGCCTCCGGCCACTGATGCCTGCCCGGTGGTCCCGACGCTGCTGTCCAGGTGGTAGCGGCTGATGACAGAGCCTGCTGGCACACTCCTCTCCCGCTCCCGCTCCCGGCTGGTGCGGGTACCTCGCAGGCTCAGGCGGCGCCGCAGCTCCGGCAGCTTCTTCATCTTCATAGACAGCCGCCTGGCAGGGCCCGGGGACTTGGTACGGGATGTTTTGGTAGGGGTGCTGGCAGGGGCTGCAGCTGTCGGAAGAGCAAACATCAGGAGCCTGGGCCTGGGGTATGAAGCTTGGGCACACCTAGGGTCTGGGGTGTGAGGCTTGCACATGCTCGCAGGTGTGAATGTGACTATAAAGCACTGTGCACCTACCTTGGGTGATTGGGCCTTCTGGCTCAGAGGAGGCTGGCTGTGCCCCCAAGGGCTCAGGTGCTGGTGGTCTGGGGTCTTCTTCAGGGATAGGGTTATACCAAATCTCACCAGCAGGCTCCCCGCTGCTGGGCGTCCCAGGCCCCAAAGAGATCTCCTCAGGGGGCTTGGCCCCGCCTAGCACCCACCGGCGGCTGCTGGGTTCCAGGCTCTGCAGGTAGGCTCCCCGGGCAGGGCTCCGAGGCGCCTGGGGGCTGGGGGGTCCCTCTGCTCCAGCCTGGGACCCTTCAAGGACCTGAGGCTCCGGTTCCGGGGGCTTGGGCTCTGAGGGCTGGGCTGGGCGGCCTGGTGGAAAACGAAGAGAGTTAAGACCCAACTCTCAAGTCCCCGGAAGAGCCTCGGCCCAGGGCAGCAGGTCCAGCTAATTGGCTTCAGCCCGCACTTCACCCACGACTGACAGCAAGGAAGCACTTCACCATCCTGGGCCTAAGTCACTGCCCCTCCCTCGGAACCTGCTCTTTTGTCTGGTCCCAGCAACTAGCCAATGCCTTCTCCGTCCCTTGTTTGGAGGACTCCTGCTCCAGACACTAGCATTTCAAGGGGGACTGTGAGTCAGCCTCAAGAGTCCAGGTCAGCTGTCCTTGGGACCTCATTTGGCTGTCTCCCTCTTCCAGACCTCTCATTAACACTAGTACAGAGTCTTAGTCTTTCCCTTCTCATTGAGTGGTCACTGAGTGGTCTTGAGTAAGTCATTTTCCTGATGCTCCATGTCTCGTTTATGAAGAGAATCTAGATTCTATATCCCCCTGGCAGGAGCTCAGTGTGAAAAGCGGTTGTAAACAACAGGGTTTGCAGCCCTACTCCTGGGCCCCAGTGGATGCTGCTGGACTGAAGGCAGGACAGGAAATGTGACAAGGAGTGCTGGTCTCTTTTTCATTTAGCCCCCGCTGCCACTTTCCAAATTCGGCTCCAAGGTCCTCCTGGACCTTGCTCCCCAGCCCAGGCCAGATTTCTACAGTCAGTACCCCGTACAACCCCGACGTACAACCCCCCCCCCAATCTTGGCTCCAGTTTCTCCCTGACATCATGGTTGATTTCCTGTGTGTGTTTATGTGTGGGCACCCGGGTCCCTTCTCTGGCCCTGGGAAACTTGGGACTCACTGGGAAAGGCCAGGGAGCAACAGCTCATGGTGTGGTGGCCTCCCTCTTTGACCTGGTTCCTTCTCAGGACCCCTACCCATACAGCCCTCATTTCTCTAAGATTCTGTCTTCCTGTCTGTAGAATCCCAAGGCTGAAGCACCTACTTCCACCCCTAGCACCCTGTTTCAGGTCTCTGTCATCACCATAGTTCAAAGGACAGGCCCCGGACAAATCACCCAACCACCGCGTCAGTTTCCCTGTCTGAATGAGGAGGACAGTTTCTTGGGGCTCCCCGCGGCTGCGAGGATAGCCCGGAGGTGGGGAAAGGCTGCAAGAACAGATACAACCCGCACTACCTCTGTTGGCTACAGCAGTGAGTCCCCGTCCCCCTTCTCTCATCCCCCAGGGCTCTGGTGCCCACCGCCTGGACAGGCCGTTTCCGTTCCGCACAGCTGGTCCCCCAACCACTCTCCGGCCTCCCGTCGAGGCCCTATTTCCTGTCCCAGGCGCGGCCCCCCTCCGGCCTCCCCGCCGGGCCTCGAAAGGAGCCCACGGGAATGGCATCTCAGGCCAGCCGTACATAACGGTCCGCGGACCCCGCCTTGCAAAGATCCGGTCCGCATCTCTCTCCCGCATCAGAGCTGGGTCCCGGCTTACCCCCTGGGTCCCGCTGCGCACCCTACGGGGGACCCAGGGACCTCAGGCCGGGCGGCGCTCCCATCAACTCCTCTGCGAGAGTCCCCGCACTCACCGCGATCCTTGGCGTCTGACTTCTTCCGAGGAAGTTTCTCCCGGCCCCGCAGGCGGGAGAAGGTCTTCCTGAGCAGCGGCTCGGCCATGCTGGGGCCGCGGCCCGGCCGAGTGCGCGCCCCGGGGCTACGGCCGCCCGCCCCCCGGCCCGCGCCAGCAGGAAGCGCATTCCGGGAATGCTTGGCCTTAACTTTTTTTTTTTTTCTTTTCCCTTCCCGCGGCCGGAGCAGGCGATGCTGGGAGATGTAGTCGCCTGGGGCCGGGAGGGGCCACGGTCGGGGTCGAGACCGATTAGCCCCTCTTCAACTACGGATCTCCCGGCGTAGGCTGGGCCTTAACCATCCTCCCGTGTGATGGCACGCAGCGCATTCTGTTGGCCCTCCAAAAGACGCATCCAGGGTACACACAATCCCACGCCTTTCCTCCCGTCCCGGCCGTCGAGCCCCCACATTCCCCAGTACCCCACCCACGGCTCTGCCCACCCTTCGCCCCACACCGCTCCGTCCCGGTTCGCTCCCTCCCCAGCTCTAGTCATTACAGCGGATTCTCAGACTTGGTGGTGTCGGACCAGCCGCGACGCCCAGGGCTGCTTTCGGGTCAGGGATATGGACCCGGTAGAGCTGACCCTGTCCGCTGCAGAGCCGACGGCCAGGGAACGGTGTCCCCGAAATGAGACGTGGTGACGGTCATCTGGAGGAGTGTGCAGTCGGAGGCTGTGTTATTATTTTTTAATTAGTAATGAAATGCCGAGGCTGGGCAATTTTATAAAGCAAATTAGAGCTCACAGCTCTGAAGGTCCAATGCGTAGCGCTAGCACAGTCTGGGTTCCATGATGTCCTCAAAGCTGATGACCTCAGAGCGGCGCCTCTTGAGACAGGAAGACAGAAAGAAAATCTAGGTTTGGCTCATCCTCACAACTCAACTTTTAATTTTATTTACCTTTATTTTATGTGCACTGGTGTTTTGTTTGCACGTGTGCCTGTGTGAGGGCGAGTTACAGGGAGCTGCGAGCTGCCGTGTGAGCGCTGGGCCCTTCACTGCGGAGCCAGCGCGGGTGCATGTGCGTGCCTCTGCGCATGTCACATAGTTCTGGGTGCCCACAGAGGCCAGAGGAATCAGATCCCGCTGAGCTGGACTCACAGGCAATTGTGACCCACCTGACATATGGGTGCTGGGAACAGGGCCCGGGTCCTTTGCAGGAGCAACAAGCACTTTAACTCCTTGAGCTCTCTCCAGCCCCACAAAGTAACTTTTGCAAGAGCTAGTTTGGTCTCAAGGGAACTATCTTCCGAAGGCAAAACTCTCAATGACAGACCCCCTTTACCATGCCCAGCCTATTAACAGTGCCACGTGGAACACTAAACTTTGAACACATGAACTCTGGCACCAACCATCTAAGGCACAGCTCAGGGGGTTTAACTGGTGCCAGTCACAGGCCGGATCTCCCCCGGGACAGTGTGTCTTTGGCTTCCTCCCAGTTTGGGAGCTCTGGCATAACTGGATTCCTTAGGCGGTTACGCAGGGCCTGAAAAGTTAACAGGGCGGAGTGTTGGAAGACGTGTCGAGCTGAGCTTGTCCAGGTGGATGGAGGAGGAGACTGTGGTGATGCAATACTATGAAAAGACCTCTGATGTGCTAAGAGACGGGAACATCTGATGGACCTCACAGCCAGAGGTAATAATAAGCCTTGAGGTCACTTAAGACTGCTATCCTGTGTACTCCGCCTGTTTGTTTAACTTGCCGGAAAGAGAACAATGTAGCAATCAACTTCACTTGCCTTGGCTTTCCCATGTAATCAACTTCTTACAACCTGATGTAAAACAGAGCTGCAGTGTTAAATTATGTACTCTTCTGTGCCCCTGAATCAGAATTGCATATGAAAGCAGCAGATACAGAAGTTGAAAGTGACTTCTAAAATCTGCCCAAAAGGTTGAAAGCAACCTTTTTTTTTTTTTTTTTGGATAGTAGTTGATAAACAGCGATGCTGGTTCTCTGGGTTAGTTAAGATCAGGTAGAGCAACCAACTTAATCCCCGTTCATTTCTGCAAAGCAAAACTGTTGATTTCTGTAAAGTATCCCATTCCTTCCCCATGTGATGCTTTCTGTTGTGATGTGCTATTTAATACATACAGAGCAACCTGCCCCCACCCCCACACAGAGCTCATACAACACAGGGACAGAACAGAGAGACACACAGATATAGATGCAGGCACAAATTCAGACTCATGCAACACACGGAGAGCTGAAGACAAAGAGCATTACACAGACACTTCAAATGTGGACCCAGTCTTGGTTAAGCGACTCCTCAGGGAAATGCTTTTGTTTCTTTAATGTGACACAGACGCACCATTGGTAACTTGGGAGTCCATCACTGACGCGTGCAATCTGGCCAGGAGATAGTGTTGTGGCCACCTTAAGAAATAAAACCCGAGACACACCCATGTTCCAGTCTCTACTCAGTACCCAAGGTGGACTTAGAACTCAAATCAGATTAAGGCACAAAGTCTTTTCCCTGCTCACCCAGCCCAACAGGAAGGTCTAGACTGCCACATACCCTACACAAATTCTCTGGTCCCACTGAAGTGGCTGGTGAGACCTTTCTCCGTTCCAACCAAGTTCTTGTCCCACCCACCTCTAAGAGTGCAAGTGGGCGGAGGTACTTCATTGTCCATTTGGGATTACCAACTTTTAACGGGTTCAACTTTAAACATGCAGATTTAGATAAAACTGGTAGCACCAACCAAAGCGCAGTCCTTTTCAGAGATCGTCTGCACGGTACTGACAGGGATTCTCAAAGCTGAGGGCACAGATCTTCAAAGATGCAGGTCTAGCAGTCTCAAGCCAGCACCCTCGGGAATGGTGGGTCTTAGAGGCTGGAAGCAGCTTCAGGGAAGACTTCCCTTTTGCAAGCTGTCTATGTGAAAAGTCTTGATGGCTGAGTCACACTCTGACTCAGAACAGTCTCTCTGCCAGCAGCCACTGGCTGAGTCCTGGAGGTTGGCTTGAGGGAAGAAGCCCCAGGCACAGAGAGTTGCTGACGAGCCTGCCCAGGTGAGTCTAACCTTGAAGTCTTCTGAAGAGGGCCATAGCATCGGGAGATGGGTTTCTAGGCAGAGCCAGGAAAGTGAGTCTTTCTTTTTTTCTTCCTCCATTGGTTTCTGCAGCTGCTCCAGCTTTCCAGTTCCCAAATGCCCAGATTTATACAGATGCCAGCTGTGTGCAAAGGACTGCATGTAACTAAGGTGGAAAAAAATGGGACCAACTAATTTGTCAAACCTGAGGTGGGAAGAGGGAAAGAATCCTGAGCTAGCCAAAAGTTGTCAGAAGTTCATGATCAGGTCTGTAGTCTCTTGTCATATCTGCAAAGGCAGAGAAACCACAACAAAAGTTTCTGCCCAGACCTGGTTAGTACTTTGACCTTTGCAGGCAACCTGCTGCTTTCTTCAGCCAGGTATTTCCTTCTACCAGCTTGGTTTTGTTTGTGTGTATGAGTGTGTGTGTGTTAGAGGGATAGTGTGGTGATGGCTGCTACTGTAGATAGCAGCTCCTCTGCCCTCAAGACTCAAGCCTGCCAGTTGTCAGAAGCTCTGTGGGGGGGGGGGTAGGTGTTCTTCCTGTCCCTAACACTCTCTGGCATGGACTTTACTTACTATAGCTTCAGTTTGAGTCTTCCGGTTGTGTTTCTATTTCTTCCAAATTGAAGTTTTCCTGGAGTCAGGCTAGATAAGACTCAGGCAGTAAACACACTTGGCTCAGGAAGTTCTTGAAACTTACAAGATTCACCAGGCCTCTCCCCCGGGTCATACAATTACTAAAGCAGTAACAATTACTAAAAAGGGGTTTCCTGAGTAAATTTTAATGAGTTTCTCTCTAGGATATAACAGATGTAACTCAGAGTGCTTGCCTAGTATAGATAAGACCCTGGGTTTGATTCTAAGCACTGTGAAAAAATAAACTGTCAAGATTCTGTGGGTCCCTCTATTGTGTCATCAAGCGGGTTCTGTGGGACTTCTAAACACAGGTTCCCATAGATGAAAAGATCTCCCCAACTCAGTGGAGGTCCCAGAAAAATGGACATTTGGCAGTTAGAACTTCCATGGAACACCCTTCCCCCAAGACAAAGCTTTGGTGAACTCTTCTCAGAGTCTGCTGGAAGTGGCTTTCTGGTCACTCTCTTCAACTTGTCTATCATTTTTGGGTCTCTCCCTCCTAGGTGTAGCCCTAAGCTAGCCCAAGGTACAAATGTTGCCCATGTAAGTGGCTACCAACCTCTTTATATAGGGTGTATGTGTGTGGGTTCACATCAGCTTGAATTAGAATCCTCCATGTCTTTGATCTGGCATGAGGCCTTGCGGCCATCACAGTAGCTTTATGAGACTCAGCGCCCAAATCTCCAAGATCTTGAGTCACTCAGTGAAATCCCCCAAGGAATGTCTTATGTAGCGTTTTTCCATTGTATTGAAACATTATATCCTGTAAAGAAGTTCATTAAGATTCAGGAAGAAAAATGCTCATAAACCTCAGGAAATACCTGAAACTTACCAGGTAAGGCTTCTGCCTCCCTTCAAATTATATGAGTAAGGACTGCCAAGGAAAGAAGACTTTTCAGACCTGTTGAGTTACTTGTAAGTCACGCAGAGAGCTCCAGGGTCTGTCTCTTTGAGTCATCACTCATGCTAGGGTAAGCTTTCAGTGATGCCTTGAAATTGTCCATGTTTTACAAAACTGTATTTGTGTCTCTTAGTTTCTCTCTAAACCCAGCTATCACACAAATAATTGATACTTTTATATTTATTTAATAATAAGCCTCACAACACAAGAATTGAGCAGTTATTACTCTATTCTTAACCCTCTAAGCTAATTTGGCTTCCTCGCAGCATGTATCCCAAGAGTACTTGCGCTTTGCACCTCTCTCCTGAGGCCACCTGGACCTCTCCTAGTGCTGAGTCCCCTACTTCCTCCCCTAACTCCTCCTCCGGCAGGAAGTCCATCCTTATTCTCTCTCCTGCTCAGTGATTGGCTGTAAGCTGCTTTATTGGCATACCAGGCGACAATTGGGAGAAGTGTTCAGACAACCCCGAGACTGAAAGTTCTCAGAACAAGGACTGCAAGCAGGTATGGAGGGAGCGGGATACAGAAATCAGCATTTGAATTACACGGCAACCTTATGCCTACAGTGTTCCTATAAGTAACCTCTAAACTACACACCTATAATTGACTACAATAAACTTAATGGTTCATCACATTAGATTTTAGTGGTATTCTTACTCTGTTATTGATTCCCAGTCTGGGGTGAGTCGATATTTGTTCGTGTCTCCCCAGAAATAGTGTCACACAACAGAGAGAAAGAAATGCTAATTTACGGTAATGCTGGATGTGATCCATCGGTTTCTTCAGATCTAGATAAAACTGACTGAAACCCTTTCCTAAATCATTACCAAGGCATTAGAGAAACTCCAGTTTGCTTTTCATAGTCTCCTGCAGGTAAGTGGGGGTGGGGAGTGGGTGAAAGACAGAGAGAGAGAGAGAGAATCAGATAGGAAGCCAGCTTCCCTCATTTGTAACAATTCATTCTCTTGTGGACTAATTTACTCTTGGAGACCAACATTACTTCTAAGAATGATGTCCCTAATAACTTAATTCTGTCCCAATAGGCTATGCCTCTTAAAGTTTCCACTGTGTCCCAGCACAGCCACTCTGGGGACTCAGCTTTGTAACACATAAACAGATGATGCACACAGTCATTCCACACCCAATCCATACCAACTACAGCCATCTTTGTTCCAATGCAGCCTATGTGCCACATCCGAGGCTTGTTATCATTTTGCTTCATTCATGTAGTCAGTCAGTCAGTCAACACACAAACACACACATACACACTCACTCAGAGTCTCACTGTGTAGTCCGAGGTGGCCATGACTCACAGAGATCCGCCTGCTTCTGTTTCCTGAGTACTTGGATTAAAGATGTGAGCCACCATGTCTAGTATTCTACACACATATTCTGAATGAGTTTCTGCTTCACTAAGCATAAGGGAAGAGGCTCAGATCTGACAAGATCATATAGAGGGACATACACCCCGGCCACATTATCCCAGGGAGGCTGGAAGAAAGACACCAAGTGCCCAGGAGCAATGGACGAATGTGTGATGGAGAGGTGGGAAAGGTAGAGTATGTGGTAGAGAGATGGAAGAGAATGCAAAGCCGAGGGGTCCGTATACTGTGGGAAAAAATGGAACTGGAGACTTGACAGCAGTGAGGAGCAGGCGGACTTGAGACCACGGTGAGGCCCTGGCCCGAGTGTCTGGTCCGTGGTCCTGCTGCAGCTGGGTCTGCCTTGCTACCTGGCCCAAGTTACCACCCGAGGCCAAGCAGATGTCCAGGGCCAGCCAGCACTGCCGCCTGAGACAATGGGGACCTTCGGGCCCTTGTTGCTGCTGGAAGCCATGTCTGGGTCCATGGCCCTGTGGTAGCCAGGGTCTGTGTCGATGTCTCAGGCTCCTGTTACCACCAACGTCCATGCAGATGGACTGCCGGACTCGAGGGACTGTGCTGAGCTGGCCCTGCTCCTGGTCTGCTGTAGAGTTGCTTGGGCGACAGAGATGCCGTTTTCTGTTTGGCACAGCCTGTGGCAGGTAGGAGAGCCGGCCTTGCCCCTTACTGGCTGCGGTACTCGGGGAGTGGGCCCTGCATCTCACCTGGGCAGCAAAGTGCAGCTGCCTCTGTTGGCAGGGTTGCTGGCCCTGTCCTGCTCTACCGTGGGGTGGAGTGGGCCGGGAAGAGATGCCCCGCCCCCACTCCTTGCTGTCTGTGATAGGCAGGTGATCTAGCCCTGGTGGCAATGGTGCGGGTGAGCCATCCGTGAGGACAGGAGAGCAGGATGGCTGACCCTGCCCTTTGCCAGCTGCAGCACTGGGTGAGCTAGCCCTGTTCGTGCGAGTGCAGGAGAATTGGCGGGCTGACCAACTCAGGTGCCTCCCAGGTCCAGGTCTAGTTGGCCCACCCCAACATCTACCCCATCTGGAGTGTGTAAAAAGGCCAGTCCTGAAGATCCGAAGCTGCAGGATCTCCATGATACGGGGCAAAACAGGATATCCAGTGTAGATAGTGCAGCAGAAGCCAGAGGCCTGGGAAAGGTCCAATAACTCATTGCAATGAGCATTTGCAGGGAAAGATCAGTAGAGAGAAGGGCAGACTGTGTGTCACACTGAAAAACTACAGCTTCCCCCCACCTTATTTTCTTTTCTTTTGGGTGGGGCGGGGGGGTGGGAGCTGCAAATGTAGAGGATGGATATGAAGGGATGAAGCGATGAACGGGATTAGGGTGCATGATGGGAAATACACACAGAATAACATTTTTAAAAGATAATGATGGGGCCATGCCCTCACCGTCAGCTCACTGTAAAATTAGCGCTGAAGATTTATACCAGTGAATGTGTGTGGTAGTCTTCTGTCACTTTAGCAAACACTAAGCAAAGCGGTTTATACAGAGGCTTGTTTTGGCTCACAGTCTTGGGGGCTCACAGTCCGTGCTTGGCTGGCCCCCTTGCGTTTGGGTCTGTGGTGGTGAAGTACATCACAATGGAGGGGAAAGGAACTGTGAAGCTGTTATTTTCATGGCTGGGCTGTGAAAAGAGGCAGAGAGAGGAAGGGCCCAGGGTCCTATAGTCCCCTTCAAGGACACATCCCCAGTGGCTTAGTGTCCCTTGTCAGGCCTTTGCTCTAGAAAGGTTCTAGCACCTCCCAATAGTCTCGTGGGCTAGTGTGTGACTCTCTTGTGGGATGTGGAAGAGTGTTTACTCATAACAGATCGAACACTGACACCAGATAAAAGAAACAGTCCTACCAAAACTCATCTTTGTGGACCAGGAAGTTTATTGGGGCTTCTTATAGGTGCATAGGCGACTCAGAGGTAAAGCCCATTCCAGCACGTATAATGATCCAAGAAAGCTGCAGCCCTAGAGCTTTCTGCACAGGCTGCAGGCAGTGAGCCAGGTCAGAGAATCTCCTCCCAAGTTCTAGGGACCTCTAAAGGCTTGTAACTTGCTTACCTCTTGAGTGTTAGAAAGCTCTGTCTAGGATGTTTCGCCTAGGAGCACGTTGCTACATAACAATTAGGGAACAATCCGTTGACTTGTCAGCATTGAGAGGACACTTTATCTACAGCAAAGCAATATAAATCCACTGCAATAAAGACAATAAGAGCACAGTGACCAAATCAGACAGACGTAACTGCAGCAGGAGATTCCAGTTGCAAGAATGCTGGGGACGCTCTTTTTATGCACTGAGTGAAGGTAGTCTTTGTGTTATTCAAATGCTGATTTCTGGACCAGCAGAGATCTGATTACAGGCCAGATTTTAGTATTGTTATTCCTTGGCTGCATCATATTAAAACAAAAACAAAAAAACTCCCTCCAACATCTTCTGATTGGCTTAATAAAGAGCTGAAAGGCCAATAGCAAAGGCGGGAAAGGGAAGCAGGATTTCTGGCAGAGATATGAACTCAGGGAAAGAATCAGAGGTGGGAGGAGTCACCAGCTGGGCCCCGAGGAAGATACAGTGCTGGGACTAATATTGAGAGGTAGTGGGCCAGGCCAGTATTAATTGCTGGGTTAGAATAGCTGAGATTCTACCCAGCACTAGTACCGTAAGGTTATAATAAATAATAATAAGTCTCTGTGTCCTTATTCAGGAGCAGGCAGTCCAAAGAAAGTCCCATTGTACAGGAAGTAGTATCTCTGTTGAGATCTTAAATTCAAGAGGGTATTAATTTTGGAAGGCAGTATCAAGTGTAACCAGCATAAATAGATGTCCTGGAATGTCATTTTGCTTCTTCCTGCCTGCTCTTACTGCTGGTCTTTAGTCTATGGTGTTTCCCACATTTGTTCCTTTTTGATTTCTGCTTCTTGTCACTGTTTCTTATGTGGCTATTCCTCTAAATAGAAACATGTATAAAGCTCAGGAAGTAATTGAAACATACAAGGTTCAGGAAGTAAACACAGGACAATGGAAGATTCTGGGAGTTGTAAGATTTAGGACACCATGCTCTCTGGGTTATATAGCAGAAGCGCCTGTTGGGGGTAGAAGGATTCTGATCAGCATTGGCACAGTTTCCTGCACCTGTGCTGGGAGCTCCAGGTGTGCATGTTTTGTGAGTTGTTATCAACTTAGACTTGGTGATGTAACTCCTTTGAGTGACCCATGCTTCTGTGAGTAACCCCAATGAACTTACTAGTTCACTAAGCTAGACTTAGAATTGTTTCTTTGGTCTGTTGTTGGTGCCCTATCTAGGGTAAAGAGATGTTTCTGTCTCTAAAAGAAAGTCTCTACCACATGACTGACAAATGATAGCCTTGCAGATTGTCACAGCCAATATTATGTTGATGGCTGACTTTATGCTTAAAATTATAAGAATTACTGTGCTTGAGAGAACTACAAAGCAAAATTGGACCTCCAAATGTTAAGGGCTGTTTTTGTAACTGTTTGGTCTTATATAACTTTAACAAAGCTGTTGTTTTGTTAGATAATAGGTTTTTTCTAACAATAGGTAATAATAGATGAAGCAAGATAATAGGTCACAAGGTTAACCACTGTTTCCACTTCTGTAAACAAAGGCTTATTTTGCTGGAAATAAGCAGGACACCTGCAAGGCATCTGTATATAGAAGAGAGTGTAACTGTCTGGTGGCAGGATGTGATTTTGCAAGTGAACAGGGTGTAAGGTTATGTTCCTTGTCTATATAAACGCCTGACTAATGCGGTATATATGGGAATACCAAGTCTCAGGTGTAGCCCAGGTGTTAGTGTCTGAATAAAAGCTTCTTCTTTGTTGAAATATATTCATGATCAGTCTGGTGAATTTCTGAATGACCTCAGACCTATAACAAGATAAATCCAGCTCTTGAGCTAGAACAACTTAATTTTAAAAAAAGTTTGGCTAGGTGGTGGAGCACACATCTTTAATCCCAGCGCTCGGGAAGCAGAGGCAGGTGGATCTCTGACTTCGAGGTCAGCCTGGGCCAGAGCGAGTTTCCAGACAGCCAAGGCTATACAGAGAAACCCTGTCTCCAAACAAACAAACAAACAAACCGAAAACAACAACAAAACCCCCAAACAGCAACAAAACAAGCTTTTTTTTTTTTTTTTGAAAACAGAAGATTACATTTTGTTACCACTGTATTGTATCAGCCACTTTTCCTGTTGCCGAGATAAAATGGGTGACAGGAAGCAATTTAAAGAAGGAAGGGTTGAGCCGGGGGTGGTGGCGCACATCTGTAATCCCAGCACTCAGGAAGGCAGAAGCAGGCAGATTTCTGTGAGTTTGAGACTAGGCTGGTCTACAAAGGGAGTCCAGGATTACACAGAGAAACCCTGTCAAAGAAAACAAACAAATAGGAAGGGTTATTTTGGATCACGGTTCAAGGTTACAGTCTGCCACGGTGAGAAGGTCATGCCAGCAGGAGCTGCTACGGGAGGCACCTGATCACATCGCAACCGCAATCCGGAAGCAGAAAGCAGTGAACACGTCAGCTCGCCTTCAGCTTTCTGTTCAGTCCAGAACCCCAGCCCATGGAATGGCGTTACCCACATTTAGGGCGGATGTTCCCACTTCAATGAACCTAATCATTCACAGGCTTTGGCAATAGCTCACCTTATCTAGATAATCCCTCATGGGCATGCTGGGTGATTCTACATCCTTTCAGGATATGAAATTCTGGTTTCAGTGTCAAGTCTCACTAGTCAGTTCGCTGGTGTATGGTTCACGGTTGCCTTGATGGTTCAATTGCGGGGCAGAATCATCTCTGTGTGGTCTGTAGACAATAACGACCACAGGGAACCCAGCCGCCCTGCCATTCAGCTCTCTGTGACTTCTTTTCTGGACACCTTGTGCTTTTTCTCCACAGGCAATGTTGCATGTGTTCCCTCCCCAAAATACCCTGTAGCCAGGAAAGAGGAGATTGGGCAGTGTAACTTCAAATTTGTTTTGTAAATCACAGTATTGCTACCTGGTAGCCACTCTATCCAAGTGCAGCTTCAATCAAACCTAGTCTGATTAAATCAGCCGTTTTCAACCTGTGGGCCAAGATTCCTTGGGGGAAGGAGTTGAATGACTCTTTCATAGGGGTCACATATTAGATATCCTGCAAATCAGATACTTACATTACAATTTGTAACAGTAGCAAAATGACAGTTATGAAGTAGCAATGAAAATAATTTTATAGTTGGGGTCAACACAGCATGAGGCTCACAGGTTGAAATCGCTGTATTAGATAGCTTTGTGGTAAGAGGTGCTTGCTGCGAACCCTGAGGGCCTGTACTTGATTCCTGAGAACCACAAGGTAGAAGGAGAGAAAAGACTCCAACCAGTGGTCTTCTGACCTCCTCCACATCTGCTCGTGCTCCTGTATAGAGTCATGCATGCGAACACACATACGTAACAAAGAAATGTAATTTTGAAGTTTAAAAAAAGTCTTTGAAAAAAAAACCCACCAGAAAATAAACCCTGTTCCTGAGCAGGACATTGTGGTGGCTTTGTAATGCTGTTACTGAGGAGACAGAGATAGGGTTAAAGCTTTGAAGCTCCAGGCTAGCTTGGGCAACATGGTGAGATCCTGCCTGAAAACAAAATAAAATCAGAAAACAAATAGAAAACCAAAAACCAAAAACCAAGGGAGGCTTGGTAGCTCACATTTATAATCCCAGCACTTGGGAGGGTGAGGCCAGAGGGCTTGGAGTTTGAGGTCAGACTGTACTACATAGCTGGGTGTCTCAAGGGGAAAAAAAAATCAAGTAATCAACCACCAACTAATCAACCAGCCATCTAATCCATCCACTCCCAGAATATCTGTTTTCCAGTTTTTACAGGGCACTCGGCAGGCCCAGTGGCATGCAAACTTCAAGGATCATCTGAATCCCTTAAGGGATGCCGAAGTTACAATCTCATGGTATGGGTTGGAGGCTGAGGCTTTCTTCCTGAAAAGCCGCCCTGATGATGCCTTGGTTGATGGACGCTGCGCACTGTTACTTTCTTCTTTCTTTCAGCATTGGGATTGGGCCCAGGGGTTTGTGCATGCTGAGGAGTGCTGGAGAAAGAAGAATCTCAGCGTCAAACAAAGGAACACGTGAACACTTGAAGTGAAAAGTGAAGTGAAGTGAAACATGATTTATTTTTGCAAAAAAAGAGTTCACTGGAACCCAATCTTGGGGGGCAAGCACACTGGCCAGATGGCCCTTTTCTCGTTGGCACGGATGGTGACTGCCTCCCGTTCTACTGTAGGAGCTCAACTTCACAAGCCGATGAAATCGGCTAACTGGTAAAAGGAGAAGGGGAATAGTTAAGAAATATGGGCTCTTGTTGGGCTTACTATCTCTAGGAGGAAAAAAAAAATAAAAAAGAACTTTCGCACAGGAAACTGCGTTATTTCTGAACTGCATCCAAAATCTCTACTTTTTTTTTCATAACTGATAAGACTGTTTTGTGACGCATTTCCTGGGGAGACGCAACACTGCCGCCAACACCAACACACACTCACGCACACAGCAAAGATAGAGAACCTGCAACAGACCAAAGTAACAGTGCACCAACTTGGAGAACTGACGAGTTTGTCCACAGGAATACGGGTGAGGGGTCACCTACCTGAGCAAGGATGACTCAGAGGCAGCTGCACCACTGAAGGGCCCACCACTGAATAAGGCAGCAACCCCCAGGCTTTCTGCATGATTTGCAGGTAGCTGGAGAGGTTCAGCCTTCCTGCAGCAGTGCATCTGGTGTCTCCTCCCCCAGCGGTTGCTTAAATGTCCATAGCTTGGTGCAGGCGCTCTGGTAAATCCTGTAAACTTCAGCTTCCTGGCTGTGTGAGGTTCGTTTCCTTTCCAACTTTCAGGAGACTCTCTTTGAAGGCAGCGCTTCAGCTCCAAGGAGACTGCTGTACAACACAGAATCCTAGGTGATCCCAAATACGGGAGGAGAAAGACTATGGGCCCAAATCAATATGGCCACGTTAATTAAAGGAAGGCCTTTTAAAATTCATGTGCGTGGGCTGCCTCTCCCTCAGGCGGGGTTTGGGAGGTCAGCATTGGACATGAGGAAGACAAGCTTTTGTAGCTCTGAGGTAGGGAGTTTTCAAGTGGGAGATTTGGCGGGCAGAATAGGTAGGGCTTCAGGAGCAGAATAAGCATAACAAGTAAGTCCTAAAGACCTCCTGAAACAATGACACAGTTGTACGGTGGGCATGGCAAGGCAGTCATAACAACAGGTAGTCATAACAAGATCGTCGTAGGTGGTCGCATAATGGAAACAAAGGTGGGGGTGCAAGGTGATTAGAAACAACTTTTTGAAACGAAGGCATGATTGCCACTTGTATTAGTGAGGGTTCTCTGGAGTCACAGAACTCACGGGATGAATCTTTTTCTCTCATATGTATTGGCATAGTCCATATGTATATGGGTGTATATATATATATATATATATATACACATGTGTGTGTGTAATTTATTGGGATGACTTACAGGCTGCAGTCCAACTAATCCAACAATGGTTAGTCATGAATGCAAAGTCTCTACTAGTTGCTCAGTTGTGTGATGCTGGGTATCTCAGCTGGTCTTCTGTGTGAGCTAGAATCCTGAAGTAGTAGGCTCCAAGGCCAGGAGAGAAATAGATGTGCTGGCAAAATGAGAGCAAACAAGAAAAAAAAAGGAATGAACCCCTTTTTCTTTCATTGTTCTTATACAGGCTTTCAGCAGAAGGTATAGTCCAGATTAAAGGCATGTACTGATCACGATCAAAAGCCCAGTGTCTTCCACCATCAAGGTACGGATCAAAGGCCTGTTTTCTTCCTCCCTCAAGATCCAGATCACAGGAGTGGCTTCCACTTCTGAATTGTTCATTCCAGATATAGTCAAGTTGCCAACCATCACAGCTAGGGAAGATTTCAGACTTTGTAAGATCTCGGACACAGCTCCGCTCTGGACGAGAAGCCAGAGACCAGCCTGGTCCACATAGTGAGACACCGACTTTAAAAAACAAAAACAGGAGCTGAAGAGAATTCAGTTTAAGAACATTTAGTGTTCTTGTGAAAGACCTGGGTTCCATGGTCCATGCTGATTCGTTAACTCTATTTTCTGGGGTTTGAGCACCCTCTTGTGGCTTCTTCAGATACTGCATGCAAGGTGTCAAAACATTCGTACAAATAGAAGTAAATCTAAAAACAAAACAAAACAAAACTCATGCATGCATGCCTTTAATGTCACCACCCCGGAGGCAGAGGCAGGTGGATCTCTGTGATTTCAAGTTCCCGGCTGGGCAGGGCCATATAGTAAGTCCCTGTGTCAAAATAAATAAGTAAACAAAAAATATGAAAATTATCTTCATGAGAGAAGAATAAAAAAATAAACAAGCAAACAAACATCCCGCCCCCAAGCCCAGCAATGGACAAACAACACCTTGTTGTTGTTGGTCTTATATTAGTCAGGGGCAGAGCAGATGGATGTCCTTTATTCATCCTATCTTGATACCTGTCTTGGTGTCCAAAGCTGTCGTGGGCCTAGAACTCATAAAAGTAATCAAATCAAAGTAAATCAAATCAAATCCAGACAGCGCAGTGCAGGAGGAGAAAGACAGACGGGGGCTTGCAGACCGCTAAACAGGTCTGGTTCCCAGCGCACCGCACAGGTGGGCCGCTCACTGCCACACCACGCGGCACCAATGGAGGCTGTTACCCAGGGGCCAGCCTGCAGCGGGGCCCCCACAGTGTGTGAGTACTCGCGGTCAGCTGGGAAAGGAAGAGAAGAGGAGCCGCGTGAGCACTGTGAAGAGACACGGAACTGGGGTGGGGAGGAGCAGCCCGTTGTGAATGCGCAGCCCTGCCACCTGCCGTGGTGAGGTTTCAGCCAGAGCGGCTGCTGAGGCCCAGGTCTGAGTACCTGGCTATGCAAATGGCAGGCGTGGGTGTCGATGTCTGTGGCTCCTATTGCCGCCAAAGAACGTGGGGCTGTCCCTGGTTGGGGCGGCCGCCGGGACCTCGTGGGTGTCCAGGGGCTGTGCACAGCTGGCCCCATCTCCCACCACTGGCAGCACAAGGGAGAGTTGGCCCTGCACCTCACCTGGAGAGGACAGCACAGCTGACTCCGGTGGGGCGCAGGTGAGCCATCCCTAATGCTGAGAGCTGGCCCTGGTGGAGGTGCAGGTGAGCCACCCCCGAGGGCAAAGGCAGGGCAGCTACCCTGCCTCCTGCTGATGGCAGCATTGGGGGACCTGGCTGGAGCAAGGCTGGAGGGCTAGCCCTGGTGGTCCAGGTAAGGGAGAGCCTGAGACTTGATCAGCTCAGCTGCCACCCAGGCCCAGATCCAGGGCTCTGAATTAGCCCACTCTGAAATCAATCTACACGATCTGTGAATGGTTGGTGATTGAAATAACAGAACGAGCTAATGGCCAAACAAAGTTATAATATATAAAAACAGGTTCATTGGAAGCAACTTTTGGCCAGAGAGAGAGAGAGAGAGGAAGAGGGAGGAGAGGAGGAGAGGAGGAGAGATTCAGAAAGAGAGAGGGGAACCAAAATATCTGGATTACACAGTGAAGAGCCTGTGGGAGAGGGAAGCCTGACCCCTGGGCTAGGGAATTCAGGACAGAGGGGAGAGTATGCTAGCCATGCCCTGCAGCAGCCAGGGACCTAGGGATGCCTGAAACCAAACACCCCAACCATTTGTTGATATAATGAATAAGGGGCAAAATAATTAATCATCTTTGGCTTCTTCCTGCTGACATTGAGGGCATTGATATTGGGGAAGTGCCAAAGGCTGGAATGTTGGTGGAGTCTGGGAAGAGCAGGCTGTTCTATCTGCTGTACAGGATCTATGTGACCACCTGCAGCTAGGAAACTACAGGCCTAGCTTACAGTTGTTGGGATCCGTAAGCAGGCATCTTGTGGCTAGTCCCCAGGGGACCTGACAAATGGGACACCAGGCATCTGTGAGACCATCTGTGGACCACCTGTGCATGCGCTGGGTCACCTTATGAGAAAACTTGCCCCTCTGTGACCCCCCCTTCCCCTAATAAAATCTCCCTTGTGGAAACAGTCACGCTGCGTGAGTTATGAACCCGCTGTATGACTCCCCTGTACAATCCTAACAGCAGTCTGTGAAGTTTAGGTGGAGCACCTGCGTTCTGGATACAGCTTTTGAGGAAACACCCAAACCTGGCAGGATGCTGGAACATAGGTACATATAAGGGGCAGAATATACATTTGGGACTTTTAGGCCCATGGATTTGGTAGTTGGCAGGGGAGAGACGTCACCTTCAGGAACAGGTAGGCAGGGAAACAGGGTGTTGAGTGACAATACTTATCTAGAGTCCATTTGTCCTGTGAGAAGTGTATTCCCTGGAGCTTTCAAGAATCTAAGTTTAGAAAATGTGGGGGTTAAAGTCACTCATTTCCAGGTAGCCAATCATTTGTGCTCTGTGACCGTAGAATCCTTTTTCTCAGTGGGGTTCTGACTTCTCCTCTGATCTGGGTAATTCCAGGCCTTGTAAAGGGGTCACATGGCCCTCAGGGCAGATTACAGGCCAGACCTTTTCCCTGTTAAAGAAACTGCTCTAGCAAGCATCTAGGAATAGCTAGAAACGCCCCACCCTGCTAAGGATCTTAGTCCAGCAGTGACCTTCAATTGTACTTGGAGATCTGACCCCCCTCCCCCCCCCCCCGCCAATGATAAAGTACTGAATTTCCCTTCTTGTGATAGGACCAGTGTTAGGCCCAGCATGAGCCTAATCTCCTGA
>CM053753.1:32615373-32623278 GCA_028658305.1 Pachyuromys duprasi | reverse complement strand
GCCCTGGGAGACAAAGGCCTTGGGTTTTTAAAGGACAAGGCTCGGGAATTTTCAGGGGTTGCAGTCTTGGCAATCCAGGATTGGATGAGGTGTTTAACTTTTAAAATAACTGGTTGGTTCTGGGCACCCTTAGGTCCGGTCAGCCCTGTCGTAAATATCTAAGGAATATCTGATTTTCAAGTCAGTTTGGAATTCCCTGCCATTTGAGATATAGCTGCAGCTAAAGGTGGGGGAGTGATTAACTCATCCTGTGTCTGTTCTGGGGAGTGGGGGCTGCAGGCTTTTGGTCAAGGGTCAGGGGCCATTCAGAAGAAGGATTGGGGCCATTTGGCCCAGTTTCCAAACAAAGTTTATCTCACAGGCATCGGCCAGTGATTTTCTCCTAGTGGAGACCTCTGCTTGTTCTCTTCCTTATCTCTGCTCTCGAAGATGGCCAATTGTCAGGAGCTTTTACATTCCTCTGTTCTCAGGAGGAGCACTAAGAAGCTTTAATTAACATGGTCCTAAAACTTGAAAATATAAATTATAAGGCAATTAAAGGAAACATAGGTTACAAAGTTAGTCTGATTCTTTCATAAGTACCTCTGACCCAAGTGAATCAAACATATTTGCCCTCGAAATCCCTCCCTCTGCCCAGGGTTTATATTGCCCTTGATTTCACATGATTAATGGTAAAAAGATTCTGCCTCTCATTTCAAGACCGTCCAAGATTCATCATTTATCCTCTGCTGGGTCCTGTCACGCTGGGCCTGGGTCCGGGCCAGCGTCTTACCAGGCTTGTGTCTTGGCTGCAAGCTGACCAGGCATGGGCTCAGCCTGTACCTCTGCTGCGCTCAGCACAGCAGCTTGACTAGGAGCCGTCACACTCTGGTATCACCATAGGCTTTGGACCGCCTGAGTGTCCATTGCCACTGGCTATCTCATGCTAATCGAGCCAAACTGTAACACTGTTACAGCTAAACCTTTTCTATGCCCAGGCTTAGTGCACTTGGGCCTCACCCTAAGGTGCTCTAGCTGCCTCAGAAAGAAACAGAACCCCTGTTCTCTGTCCTGAAGCAAGGACCCCAGCTGATATCCAGGCCCCCGCTGAGTAAAGAAAGCTGAGACAAATTTTAAATATGTTAGCATCACCTCTAGCCTTCATAACTTGTATTTACCAACCTTAAAACACCTTCTTAGACCCTTGAACACTTTCTTAGATCCTCAGACCTTACATAAACTTTACACTTTTCTGAGAGGGCATCGGAAGTCTTGGTTTCTGCTGTTAAACCAATCTTCAGACGCATCAGGGACCTGTGAAGGATAAATTACCGCAGGGAGCATAATCCGAGCAGCCTGTGTATTTGATTAATGTGACAGAGGCTTACCCATTGCCTAGACAGACTTCCCACTGGGCTCCTGTGATGTCGATGGCTTCGCTGTGGGCACAAGTCCTAGGGCAGCATCAGTCTTTGGCTGCCAGGCCCAGCAGATCTGAGAGCCCTTTCTGTGAAGGAGGAGCTTGGAAGAACGACTGATCTTGTTTTGTCTAGACAAAATAGGGCAGTCAACTCTCTGGTGTCTTGTTTGTCCACAGTTCAGGCTGGGCCTTCGCCGGTCCTGGAGCCCAAGTGGAGAGAGCTTTTGCTCCCTTTTCAAAATGTGCCATTTCCGGGGTGTTGTAGAGTTTTGCTCTCTTTGAAGCCCGAGCTGTTGCTGTCTTGATTCACTCGTTGACAGCCCTGGTTAGTGCATGTCAGTGTGACTGGGGGTGAGTGCTTAGACATACACCCAACAGTAGCAAGGGCCAGAGCTGAGCAAGTCGGATGAATGGGCCACTCGATTTTCCACTATGCATTTGGACTAGGGCCAGAGGATGATACCTAATTTTGACCTCTTACCTTCATACTCATGGGTGCACACATAGACATATATACAACACACACACACACACACACACACACACACACACACACAAAACCGGAGTCAGGTATGATGGTCTGCTTGTAACCCTAGCATCTAGGCAGCAGGGAAGGATGTTGGAGGCTAGTCTGTGTCAAGAATAGATGTTGGAGAGATGGCTTAACATTTTGGGGTGCTTGCTGGTCTTGCAGAGGATCTGAGTTCAGTTCCTAGCACTGACCTCATTGGGTGACTCTCGGGCATCTGTACCTCTAGCTCCAGGGGATCCAACGCCCTCTTCTGGACTGCAGGCACCTGCACGTCCTTATACCCTGCCACCATACACAGAATTAAAAAACAAATAGTTGTTTGAGACAGGGTCTCATTATCAAGCTCTGGCTGTCCTGAAAATTACTATGTAGACCACTCTGGCCTTGAACTCACAGAGATCTGAGTGCCTCCACTTTCTGAGTGCTGGATTAAAGGTGTGGACCACTGCAGGGCAAAAAGTAAAATTAATCTTAAAACAAAACAAAACCCCAAAGACAAGCACAAAACAAACTAAACACAGAGAAGTGTAAAAACCACCCCAGCTCGCTAACTATACAAAACCAGGCTGTGGACTAGATTTGACCCTTGGGCTGCAGTTGGTAAACCGTGGTCTGTAACACATTTAGAGCAATATCATACCCTTGTGAAGACTAAGGGGTCCGGGTTCTGACCGCAGTTACCATAGTAGCGGCTTTACCTTCCAAATCCCAGTTTTCCTGGCAGCAGGTGCCACATTACTTATCTTCCAGGGATATTGTTTAACATGTGATAAGTTGCCTGGCGTGGTAGTTCATGCCTTTAATCTTAGCACTTAGCAGGCCTCCCAGGAATATCAGGCAAACACGACATAACAAGATACAGTAAGACTGGGTACAAACCCTCGTATCAGGGCTAGGCGAGGCAACCCAATGAGAAAAAGAGCCCCAAGACCAGGCAAAAGAATTTTTAATCCTTCATGTGATTTCTTCCAGATACAGGATGGATCATGAACCTGACATATTGAGACATGGTCTTTGCCAGTCATTAACTCTTCCCAAATAAACCACAGGGGTTTTCTAGTACTGCCACATAAAAACAAAACAAAACCCATAACCTTCCTATCCAGGTGTTGCACGCTTGTCATCCCAACACTCAGGGGGCTGAGACACTGAACTTGGGTCCTCTGTAAGAGCACCAAGTGCTTTCAACCACAGTCACAGAGCCCGTCTAGTTCTTTGTGACACATTTGCCATATTATCCTGTAAGGTTTTATTAGGTATCTGTATTCCATTCTAGACTTCATACAACTTGAGAACAGGATGGGGGCTCATCTCTGTATCCCAAGAACCTAGAAGCAGTGGTCCCGAAATACAGCGGGCACCCAGTTACTGTTCTGTACTAGGACTGGCGTGAGACTGCTTTGCTGCCAAGCTTCCTCAGGGCTGCCTTCATGTCGCTGTTCCTTAGGCTGTAGATGAAGGGGTTCAGTGTAGGGATGACCACCCCGCACATTAACGCAGCTGTCTTGTCTTTCTGGGATGAGGTGGGGGATGCTGGTTGTAAGTACATGGTAAAGATGGTCCCATAAAACTGACACCACAGTGAGGTGTGAGCCGCAAGTGGAGAAGGCTTTCCACTTGCCCTGAGCAGAAGGGATTCGGAAGACTCCCCTGAAAATGCAGATGTAGGAGACTAGGATGCACAACAGTGGGCTAAGGCCCATGACGATGCCAAAAGCAAAGATGACCAGCTCGTTGGTGTGTGTCTGAGCAGGAGAGTTTCAAGAAGGGCATGAGGTCACAGAAGAAGGGAGGGATTTCTGACCCTGCACAGAAGGTCAGCTGGGCCATGAGACAAGTGTGTACCAGGGACTGGAGATTAGTAATAACCCATGACCCACCCACCAGTAGCCCACAGACACGTGGGTTCATGAGCACTGAGTGGCGCAGTGGGTAGGCAATGGCCACCAGCCAGTCAATGGCCATCACTGCCAGGAGGAAGCTGTTTATAGTCCCGAAGAGGTGGAAGGTATACATTTGGGCAAGGCAGCCTGTGAAAGGGATGGCTTTGCTCTGGCTCTGGATGTTCACCAGCATCTTGGGGACAGTAGTGGAGGAGAAAAAGATGTCCACCAGGGACAGGTTGCACAGGAAGAAGTACATGGGGGTGTGCAGGTGAGAGTCTGAGATGATGGCCAGGATGATGAGCAGGTTCCCAAAGACAGTGATCAGATACATGGACAGGAACAATCCAAAAAGGATGGGCTGCAAGTCTGGGTCCTCTGAAAGTCCCATGAGATGGAATTCCAACACTGTTGTCTGGTTTCCAGGTGCCATAGAGAGCTTATGTCTAAGGAAACAGAAGGGGATGGAAGCAATGTGGAGCTGGACTCAGAGACAAGGCTCTAGTACTGTGGAAACTTTCCAGATTCTGTGAAAATCCATCCTTTGAGCAAAAATTTTAAAGCTACTTCCAGTGGGCTCTGTATTCTCAAAGATATCTAAGTCTGAGGCAATTTTTAGGGTCTCAAATTTCTAACTCACTTGGATGTGGTCCAAGTTGGGTGACCTTTGCCTTTGGTTTAGTTGTGGAAAGTTCCACAAATACCAGTATGGTAAAAGCTCAGATGGCCAGCCTGTGGGAGGTTGTGGAAGGTGGTTTCTGGGACTGAAGAGATGGCTTAGCAGTTGAGAAGACAGTACTGTTCTTGCAGAGGCGCTTGGATTGATTCCTAGCACTCACATTGTGTGGCCATCAGACCACTGAACAGATCTCCATCATGCTCTTCTATTGTGATGTAACAGGGCCAACTGAAACCTTGAGCCAGAATAAACCTTTCCTCCATTTTAAATTGACTATCTCAGGTCTCTTGGGATAATATCTGAAACCTAATATAAATCAAATCTCAACTCCAATCATCTACAGTGAAAGGAACCTGGCATCCCCTTTTATTTCTTTTCCCACACCTTTCTTCCTTCCCTTTTACATTTCTACTAACAAGAAATAATTTGAAGGCTGGAGAAGCGTCTGTTAAAAGCACTTGCTATGGGGCATGGTGGTGCACACCTTTGATCCCAGCACTTGGGAGGCAGAGGCAGGCAGATCTCTGAGTTCATGGCCAGCCTAGTTTACAGAACAAGTTCCAGGGCAGTCAAAGCTACACGGAGAAACCCTGTCTCAAAACACAACCAAAACAAACAAAACACTAGAGGAAAGTGGTGCGGCGGTTTGAGAGGGAATAGAGGCCAGAGGCTCAGATATTTGAATGCTTGGTCTTTCGGGGTTGGTACTAGTTGACAGAGATTAGGAGGTGTGGCCTTGTTGGAGGAAGGGTGTCAGAGGGGGTAGGCTTTGGGGTTTCAGGCCAGGCCCATGTCTTTCTCTTCCTGCTGATCTGGGTGTAGAACTCTCTGCTCCTTCTCCAGCACATGTCTGTCTCCATGCTTCTGTCATGCCGTAATGGACTAAACCTCGGACACTGCAAACACATGCTAATTAAATCCTTTCTAAGAGTTGCCGCGATCATGGTATCTTTTCTTTTCTTTTCTTTTCTTTCTTTCTTTTTAAAGATTTTATTTATTACATAGACAGTGCTTTGCCTGCATGTGCATCTGCACAGCAGAAGAGGGCACCAGATCTCATCACAGATGGTTGTGAGCCATCCTGTGATTCCTGGGAATTGAACTCAGGACCTCTGGGAGAACAGGCAGTGTTCCTAACCTCTTGACCCATCTCTCCAGTCCCTCATGGTATCTTTTCAAAGCAAATGAACATTGACTAAGTTCTGGCTATTCTCGTAGAGAACATGAGTTTGGTTCTTAGCCGCCCACGCTGGGAAGCTGGTGTAATTCTGGCTCCAGAGGATCTGAGCTTTCTTTTTCAGCCTCTGCACTCACAAGTACAAACACACAGGCACACCAAGTTAAAAAAAAAGAAATAAAATCTTTAAAAAGGAACAATTTGAGTGTCAATTTTGTGTTAAGAATAGGTAAATGAATAGTGGTACAATGTGTGTCTCTCATGCAAGAAGCCCTGGGTTTTATCTCCAGCATCAATCACATAAAAATGTATGCATAAAAATTGTGTATATACAAGTACACAGTGAAATGCTATTCAACTGCGAAAAAGGGAAATTTTGTCATTTGCCACAATATCTACAAACCCAGAAAAGGTTATGCTAAATGAAGTAAAGGAAATGTCACATAATCTCATTTATATATGGCAATCTGAAAGAGTTGAATTAGTAGAAGCAGGTGGTACAATGGCAGTTAACAGAGTTTGGCAAGGGTGTGGGCTAGATAGAATTGGCCAAAAGATTTAAAATTTCAGTTAGGCATTAAATTAAAGAGCTCTGTTATATGACAGTTAATGGCACAAATCACATCCTTACAAGTTGCCGGGGTTGGAGAGATGGATCAGCAGTGAAGAGCAACTGCCTCTCTTGCAGAGGACCAGAGTTCAGTTGGCAACAACCGTGTGGGATGGTATTCAACTGCCTGGAATTCTAGTTCCAGGGGATTTGATGCCCTCTTCTGGCCTCTCCTGACACCTGCACCCACATGCATACACGCGCACACACAGAGAAATAAATGTAAATTTTAAAAGAAAAATTGCCTAGAAAGTATTGGTGTTGTACATTTGTTCCTTTGCTTAATTAGCTACTCTAAAATATATGCAGATTATAAAATATCATGTTCCTAAGTTTTGTAAGTTAGTTTTAAATATTGTGTTCAGGGCTAGAGGCAAGCTCAGTGGTAGAGCCCTTGCCTAACCTGAACCGGACCCTGGGTTTGATCCTCACCACTGAAAAGAATTTCTGTTTACTTGCACATAACATTTAATTATGTAATACAATTACAGTTCCAACTACAACCAGCAAAATCTGGTTTAAAATGGCATAATTCAGTTGATGGCAGCAGAACCACGCAGGCAAGTACAGGAGAGAGTTTAGCTTGGGTTTTCCATCTCATTTGGGCTTATGCGCCCCACCAACCATGCGCTCAACAGCCAAATTTCTTCCCCTGTGTGTTCTCTGCACCCGTATCCAGACAGCACCAGGCATCCTCAGTATCTCCATAAGCTTCCACCCACACCAGAACACATGTCCTCTCATCTCTGAACAATGCTCTAAGTTTTCCTGCTCCTACCAACAATCAAGCTTAGACAGTTTCTATTCAACTATATTCTCAACATTTCCGGATTTGAAGAATAGAAGGGCCAATCCAGACGGAACCGATTTTGGTTACAATGCACATTAAAGCAGAACTGTATCCCCAAGTAACATTTCAAGAGACTCTTCTATTCTACCACTGTTATGCCTGTGCATGCTTGGATGCACATATTATTAAAATCAGATGGAAGGGGCATGTGCAATGAAGGAATGACTATATAACCTGATCTGTCAATCAAAATAGAGACCTGCCCAAACTACTCCCCTTTCTAAACAGACTCCTTGAAGCCCATAAAAGGAAACCTTGAACAGTAACTGGGGCTCTTGAGTACCCTCACTAATGTGGCTCGCTGTTAGGTCTTTGCTCTGAGTAGTTTTCTTGATTTTTCTGCAAGTCTGTGTAAATCCTTTTCTTTTAAAAAAGATTTTATTATGCATTCAACGTTCTGTCTGCATGTACACATGCACACCAGAAGAGGGCACCAGATCTCATTATAGATGGTTGTGAGCCACCATGTGGTTGCTGGGAATCGAACTCAGGACCTCTGGAAGAGCAGCCAGTGCTCTTAACCTCTGAGCCGTCTCTCCAGACCTGGACCCTCATTTTCAGTTCTTCAGATAAGAGGCCAAGAAACCTGGAATCATCTGGCTGGGACCCAGACCATCAATAAGTGTCTGAGCTTAGCTGATAGAGCACTTGAGCATGTCTCAAGACCTGCATTCACTCCCGAGGCCTTCAGAAACTGGTCATGCTGGTGCAAGCCTTTAACCACACAACTCAGGAGTGGAGGCAGGAAATTGAGGAGCTCAAGGCCATGCTTGCC
>CM053753.1:32562860-32609873 GCA_028658305.1 Pachyuromys duprasi | reverse complement strand
GAACAAGCCAGTAAGCAATACTCCATGGCCCCTGCATCAGCTCCCACCCGCAGGATCCTGTCCTGACTTCCTTCAGTGATGAACAGTGACATGGACGTGTCAGCCAAATAACCTCTTTTCTCTTTAAGCTGCTTTTGACCGTAGTGTTTCATCATAGCAATAGTAACCCTAACTGAGCCACTCAGCACTTTACCCACTGAATCATATGACACACAGGCCCCTTCTCCTTCCATTAGGTAATTAATATATATTTTCAGATAATTAATGTTATCATTATGGCTTTGTATCCAAATCTTTCTTCATATGTGAGCGCATACTGTCAGTGTTTTTGCAAAGCTTGCTCATTTGTTTGTTTGGATGTGTGTGGGTCATGGTAAACAGATATCTAGCTATCTAATTCATTAATTTTAATACCTGCATAATACTCTGCGAGGTGAATGTGGTCTGATTGTGAAGTTTTTCCACCTTGGAAGACATGCAGGGTATTTCCAGTTTATTTTTGTTGCCTCTGTAATCAGTTCTTCAGTAAACATATTCATATAGGTTGAAGACTCAGATGTGGGATTTCTTTTTCCTTTTTACATTTTTATTTATCCATCTATTTTATATGGGTGTACTTTATATGGTTGTATGGGTGTTTTACCTGCATGTATATCTGCACACTATGTGCATACCTGGTCCCTCTGGAGGCATCAGATCCCATGGGCCTGGAGTTACAGACAGTTATGAGCTGCCATATGTACTGAGAATGAAACCCTGGTCCTCTGGAAGAGCATCTCTTAAGTGCTGTACCATCTCTCTCGCCCAGATATGAAATTTCAAGCATACGTTGTCACCTTAACTTTCCCAGCGTACAATAACAAGCCACGTTCTCAGTAATAATAGAAATACCCTTTTCTGTATGTTTGTAAGTCCTGGGTTTTTCTTTCTGTTACTGTTCTCTTCCTCCTTTTCCTTCTCCCTCCCCTCTCTAGCTCTTGCCTTGCCTTCTCTTCTTCCTCTTTCTTCCTTTCCCTTCCCTTCCCTCCCCTCTCTTTCCCTTCTTCTCTTCCTTCTGCTCTTCTTTCTTCTTTTTACTGAACAACTGTGGGTCTGGTAAATGAAAAAACAGGAAGCCATTGCTACTTCTGTTTTCTCTTCCCTGTCCAATGGGAGGCGGACCCTTTTCCCATCTGTTTGTTTGATGATTTAAGCCCCTCTTCTTTGTGATTGCTCACTTCACACACTGTTTCTGTGTTTAATATGTTTGGGTTGTTTGTGTTTTATTTAGGAGCGCTTTTTGTTTTCATATTTGCTTTTGTGAGATAGGCTTTTACTCTCTAACCTAGGTTGGCTTTGAACCTGTGATTCTCCACTTTCAGCCTCTTGAGTGCTGGTGTGCACTTGGCTGTCTGGCTCCTTCAGCTAAGAGCAATGCTTTCAAGGTCCTCCTGTTGTAGTGCTTATCTGTGCTCCATTCACTTTACGGTCTCTTAATAGTCCATTGCACAGTTTATGATATTTTGTTTATCTTGCTTGTTGTTTCTACTGCTTGGCTATGGTGAATAATATTCCAAGGAAACAGCATGTGCATTTAGAGATCAATGTTTTGATTCTTCTGCATATATGGCTAGGAACAGAACTGCTGAGTCATATGGTAATTCAACTTAATGTTTAAAAATTATGTTTATTAACTTAGTACACTTGTGTGTGCATGCACATCCAGTGGTAAGCATGTTGAGGTCAGTGAACAACTTTTGGGTGTTGGGTCTCTTTTACCACATGAGTCAGGGATCAAACTCAGGTCATTAGGCTTGGCTGCAAGTGACTTTACTGATGAGTCATCTTGCTCAGTAAATTTTGCTAGTTAATTTTGTCCTAATGTTTTAAAAAAGAACCATTTTTAAATCATAGAAGCTGTACTATTTTATATTCCTTTGCTATCAGCAGTTTTCCCTCTTTCTCTTTGTTTGTTTCTTATAATAAGACAGGATCTCATTATACAGCCTTTGCTGGCCCAGAACACGACATGGACCAGACTGAAACTCTAGAAATCTGCTTGTTTTTGCCTCCTAAAGACAGGCTTCATTATGCTGAGCCCTCTGTAGCTTTCAAAGTTCCTCAGATAAGTATTTAATGGCGAGTCAAGATTAAACATTTCTGTCTTAGTAGTGATTTTTTTGTTGTGTGTGTGCATGTGTGGTGGGGATTGCTAGGGATAACTTGACTTTGTACATGGTAAGAAAGAGCTCTTCCGCTGAGCTACACTACCCAGCTGTCTCTTAGGAAAATCTTTAATGATTCCTAAGCACAGCGCTCACACTGGATCAGCTTCCTGATCAATCATTCCTGAGTCAACGCACCATCTTTTCTTTTTCAGATACGTTGACTCGTGGGGCTGGAGATGTGGCTCAGTTGGTAGAGTGCTGACCTAGCGTGCTTCAGAACCTGGGCTGGGTCCCCAGCACCACAGAAACTTGCTGGGGCAGTGCATGCCTGTGATTCCAGCTCTTTGGAAGTGGACACAGCAGGTTCAGGAGTTCAGGGTCATTCTTTGCTACACAGCAAGCTGGAGGTCACACCATGACAGCATCCACGCTGCAGCCACGCTAAGAAATGTCCTTTTCCGGGTGCTAAGGCAAGTCTTAGAGTTGAGATTTGTTTTCTCCCATTTTGAGTGCTGTAGACTTTCCTGCAGGGAGGTCTGACTCCAGTGTGTGGGCCTCTTCTCTATCCCAGCAGGAAAAGGCTCCAGTTTGGAACCCAGAATGACTGGTTGAAGGGGTTCATCTCACGATTTGCTAATGAGCACTCAATTACAATACCCATCTGAGTATCCCGATCCCACTTGCATTTGAACCTGGGCTTCCACCAACTCTCATTTGGCAACACGGAGGACAAAGCCCAAGGTTGGCATCCTGTCCTTGTTACAGCGATAGGAACCATCTTTAAAATGATTGACTCACAATAATTGTGAATATTTATGAGATACGGTGTGATGTTTCGATATAAGAATACATTGTGAAATGATGGGGCAACTAGCAAATTCATCACCTCAAACATTGTCATCTCTTTGTGGTGAGATTATTTAAAATCTCTTCCAGCTATTTGCAACATATGATAAGTGGCTCGTATGTACAGTCACCGTACTGTAGCATTGTGTGCCAGAACACCGTCTTTCTTCCTTTCTCTTCCCGACCTCCCCCAACTCTTGCCAGGTAGCTCAGGCTGGCCTGGAACCTGGGGATTCTCCTGCATCAGGCTGCCGAGTGCTGGGATTGCAGTTGATTAGCATTACACCCGGCTTATTCCTCCCTCTTACAATGTTGTACTTGCTTGTAGTTTGTCCGAATCTATCTCTCTTGGCTCAAGGGACAGCTATGATTCTACTCCCAATTTCCATGACATTGGCTGTTTCAGATTTCACTCAAGTGAGAACAGATAGTGTTTGGCTTTTTGTGCGTCACTATAGGCACATTATGTAAAATAATAACAATGTCAACCAGGCTTGTCTACAGTCATGGGATTACATTTTTTATAGATGAATATAATCTGATTGAGTGTTAAGCCCACTTTTTGGTAAACCCATACTTTATTTTATGGATAATAATACAGTTTACATATTGAATAGCACTACAATAGAATGATTCAATACAGCTTTAAAAAGAACCAAGCATGACAGATGTATTCACTGACTGGTCAGGTCTGGCTCCGATTGCATTGATGGTCAATGGAATTAAAGGCAAACCAAGTTTCACAATCGCTAACGCACGCTGGATTATTTTGGAATGCAGAATTTTTTTTGTTTTGTTTTTGTTACATCAACACACAGAAAGTTGAACTCACATATCCACTATGGGAAACTAGGAAAAAAATACCATCTTTCATGACTCAAGCCTTTTCCCCCGCATGGTCCTTTTTAAATTTTGCATTTAGTTGCGTTTGGGTGCCATAGCACGAATGTCTAGGTCAGGACAACTTGCAGGACTTACTTCTGTCCTCTCCTGCGGATTCTAGGGACTGAACTCAGGTCACGGGGCTTGGCTTAAGTGCCTTTACCCACTTAGCCATCCTGTCAGCCCCCATACCACATTTCCTTTATCCGCTAGTGGAAATGAAGGTTAGTTCCACATCCTGTGCCATCTTGGTTAACCGGATGTCCTTTTGCTTTGGGAACATAGATGTGCTGTTGTGTAGTCTCACAGAAAATTCCTAACACTTTTCATTTGTCACCTAATTCAAAAATCATTACAAAATGAGATTTTGTTGTAATTTATACACATATTTACCGTGGGTGATATTAGGGGTAAAACCTGGGTCCCCCAACATGCCGGGCACACTCTCTTCCAGGGACCTTCACTCCTAATCTCTGCTGGCAGGAATTTAGAGGGAATATCAATGTCTCAATTTATTTGGTCTGGGGCCTCTTCTGGGAGGCTAGAGACAGAGAAGATTTTTTTTTTTTTGTATTTTTTTTGGTAGCGTGTCCTGTGGTACCCTACATGGTCAGATACTTGCTTCTGTCGTTCAGTGACCTGTGACTGACCTTCGGTGTCTTTGGGGACCTTGGTGGATGAGAAAGAAAAATAAAGAAGTAAAACAGATGCTTAAGCAGCAACCGACTATTTGCTATGGCTTAACTATGAAACACCCCCTACAGGCTTTATGGATGAATGCTTGACTCCAGCTTGCTGTGGCCATTTTGGAAAACCGAAGAGATAGAGCAGCTGGTAACCATGTAGAGCACAGGACACAGTACCTGCAGCAGCCATCTCCTCCCACAGGCAGCACAGGCACCCTTCAGAGACACTGAATCCCTAGCTAACAGACTTCCAGGTCCCGGGATCTCAAATGCGGGAGAGTGAATTTACGTCTACGGTGGTATTTGTGGCCACACAGGCTGCCCCTACCGCCTTCTCTGCCTCCTGTCTAGGAATCGGAGAGCCCGGCTACAGGCTTCTGGGGAACCGCTGGGGAACCGCTGCCACCCACAGAAAGGCCTAAGAAGGAATTCCGTTCCTGTAACGTGTTCCCTGATTTTTCTCTTCAGAGTCCCTGGCGTGCTGTCGGTCTCTGGTGCTGGGGCCTGAGTTGTCCTCAGAGCCCCTGCCATGATGTTGTCTGTCTATCTGTCCATGACATTATTAATTCTTTTAATAAACTCTGTGATCCCAGCAATCTGTGTCAGTGTGCCTCTTGAACCCACATCCCAGACCTCTCACGGCCTGGCTGGACAGAAGAGGTCAAGTTTCGGGGTGTGCATGCCTTTGAAGGTTACGGTAGTTAGAGCTTCCTTCTCACTCTTCTTCTTGTCGCCGTGATGTTCTGCTCAAGCAACTCGGGTGCCAGGCAGGCACGGAGGAAGCCCTCTACACGGTGAGCGCAGATGGCTCACTCCTGCCTTAGGTTGTTCTGCCAGTGAAGCTAACTAACAAACTCCCTTCTGGGATTTTGCCATCAGAACTTTATTTGGGAATGAACGAAGAGACTTTTTGTAGTAATTTCATGGTTATTTAGTTATTTATATTCTTATTGGAGGATCCTGAGAAGAGAGAGAGAGAGAGAGAGAGAGAGAGAGAGAGAGAGAGAGAGAGAGAGAGAGAGAGAGAGAGAACCCTAGTATCTTCTCCCTGACTGTAAGTTGACAGTCATTATGCAGATTACACTTTTTGGTATAAAGTGTAACATCATCTGAAAGAGTCCGGGAACAAGAATAGAGACACCAACAATAAAATTCAAGACCTTGTTAAGGAACAGGAGGAGGAGCAAGAGTTAGGGGTAGCAGACATTTACAGGAACACAGTGTTTATGAGACACAAGCAGCAGCTGTGACCGCAGAAACACTTGCCCAAGAGCAAGCCAGCCACAACCCCGGCAGAGAATGGGGAGGGCTCACAAGGCACCATCCCTTCTTGGGAAGCTATCAACAACTGGTGGCTGCTTTGGGGTTGAGAGTCAGTTTTCCTTAGGATACTTCATGTGAAGGACACCCATGCCCCAGGAGATGTTTTTACATACAGGCACATACAGCCATCGTTAAACGTACTCGACAGGATTAAAAAAAACATTGAAGTGGTGGAGGGGCATAGGGAAGGAGCTGGAGGGGAAGGAATGGAGTGGATTTAATCAGAACAGATTATATGCTTGTACAAAATTCTGTAACAATTACGAAAGTTTACAGAAGTAAATTTACAGAAGGTGTCATGCTGTAATCATTTCCTTTCTTTAAAAGCAGCCTTTCTGTGTCTTTCCTGCTTCAGCCGAGAGAGGGCTTTCCCAGTTCTGTTTGCACGCCCAGATGACCCTCCTAACGGTATACAAAGATGCAAGATCGATGAGTTAAGACTTCCAGAAAGACCACGGGTAAACTGGGAGCTTAGGCACTGTGATGGGATCGGTGAAGTGTTTCAGTGGGTGAAGGCTGAGTTCCACATGCAAGATTCACATGGCGGGGGGTGGGGGTGGTGGTGGAGGAGATCGGAGTTCTGCAAGTTGTCCTCTGTGGCGTGTGTGTGCTCACACAGATACTAATAAAAACGTAAAAACAAAACCCACAGCTGTTCAGAGAACTCTGCTTCCGAGATGATGGCCGTGTCCTAAGCTCCATGCTAACCTGAGGGCCGCCTTGCAAGGCTGGTGTGACTAATCCTGATACACATGCAAGCAAGCAAGGGAGTGGGGAAGGGCTGCTGAGATTGCTTAAGAGCTGGTGTTTGGGGAGTGACAGAGTCAAAGCTTTGTGTTTTCTGTTCTCTGTGGATTAGCATCAGTCTCCATTTTCTTGGGAGGGAATGAATAGTGGTGGTGGATTCTAATTATCGGGTACACACTGTGCTTGGGACATTTCACATCGATTATCTCTCAACCCCCAAAACCTGCATATCAGTCATTGTCATTTAGATTTATTAAGGAGGCAAGTAAGGGAGGCTTCAGTCTGGTGCTAGAAGCTTTACTCAGCTTATCAAAGCAAAACGATTAAAAACTCTCAAAAGCAAAACAAAACAAAAAGTCTTTCTGTTCTTGACTGGAGATAGGGCAGCTGTTTGCAGCTCCTGCCTTGTGCCTTTCCAACCATGATGGACTCTAGCTGGTAACTATAAGCTAGGGTAAACTCCTTAAATGTTTTCACCTAGCCCACTTATAAAGTAACATTAGCAGGATTTTCAGTTCTATATACTTGATTCTGAGTTAGAATCAGTCAAAACAGAAAGATAAGGGGACTTGTTTTGGGGTGGGGGTCCTTGGTGATAGAGGGTGTTAAGAGAGTTGAATCTTTTGGTCAAGAGATTTATTCTAGCTGGACCAGGTCAGGTGTTTAGCCAAGGGACCAAACCTAAGAAGGCTGGCTCACTGTAAGCCATGGTAAAGACACAATTAAATAATTAATTCCATGTGGGTTAGAGGCCTCATCCAGAGGCTCACCAAGAACACTCTCACCAAACAATCATGAGTCACTTATCATAACAATAATTTACTGTTATTAGAGACTTCAGAATGTCAGAATATGCTAGCTGAGTTTGATATATATATATATATATATATATATACATATATATATATATATCTCACAAAGAGAGAGTAGTAAGAATTTTTTCTATCATTTGTAAGTTTGCCTGCTATGGGACGATATTCCATACACACTCCCTAATCTTGGGACCTGTCTTTTCCCATCCCCTAGCCATTTCTGAATGCTAATGTAGTTTTCACACTGATTAACCAGTCACATCAGATCACCAACGAGATGAGGCGCAGTCTCTATCCTTGTTAAAAACCAAAGAGAAGGGGGGGCAGTGGTGGTCCACACCTTTAATCCCAGCACTGAGGAGGTAGAGGCAGGCAGATCTCCAAGTTCGAGGCCACCCTGGTCTCCAGAGTGAATTCCAGGACAGCCAGAGCTACAAAGAGAAACCTGTCTCAGAAAACAAAACAAAACAAACAAAAAAGGCATATCTGCCATATGTACCTGGTCTGGGCTCTGGCACACCCTTTTTGAAAAAAAAATTGCCTCGCTGTGTTTCTTTTGCTTTGATCATGTTTTACTCTGTGTGATACTGATTTTCCAGCAAGGGTGATTTGGCGACTGTGACTAGAATGTCTTATGTACATGTATAAAATTGTCAAGGAAGAAATTGAAAATAAATGAATTAACAACAACAACAAAATATTGCTCGATGTGGTGAGATTGAGTTTCCCGTTAACCAATTAGCCAACCAATCTATCTGTCAAACAATAAAAGAATATGGGAATATTAGGATGTCTTTGAGCTTAATAGAGCCTTTCTCAGGAAGCAATCATCCCAGAAAACTTGACAGCTACCAATGCAATCCTGAGATAGTAGTTTTGTGTTCTTGTGTCATAAATTCTAGGAATGAAACTCAGTGTATACAGGAGATGAGTTTTAGAAAGAAGAGTCATAGGTAAGAGTGCACAGGTGTGTGTGTGTGTGGGAAGCAGTTAGTTAGTTGATCTCCTGGACAGCAGAAGTCTCAGGAACTAGGGCACCATTGAAGCACTAGTCTGGGAGCGTTTTAAGGGACCTACAGTGGAAACTTGGGTGAGATATGGGGAAAGGGATGAACTGGTCAGCCCAGATGGCCCAAATATCGGGGGTCCAGGTGCCTGCTCATAGTGTCAATTACATATAGCCTTCAGGCAGTGCTCACTGAGGAGACAGGAATCAGAGGGACATGCTTGCAACCGCTGCTTTGGGGTCTCAGCCAACTCAGACCAGCGTCTGTCTCATGACCTCATCATAAACAACTAATTCCCCCTTTCCCTTTCTTTCAATTCTAAAGCAAGGAATAAATTAGATATGGCTTGGAAGCAATAAAAGCCCACTACCCTGGGGAAAGGATGCTCAGATGACTCCATTTCTGTTTGGACAGTTGGAAGGAGAGGAAGGGGGTGTCCTCAATGTGGGGAAGGGAGGAATCTAGAGGATTGTGGGGGCAGTACAGGAGAATGACACCTTACAGTGTCTTTGTGGGACAGGTCAGGCGTGTGCATTAGGCCTTTGATGCCTGCTGTCTCTAAGTTCCCTGGCGCCTGTCATTCTACTCCAACCTGGACGGCTAGGGAGTTTGCTGTACAAGTTCAGGCTGACTGTTTACATCGCCCTGTAGCATCAGGAACCCAAGAGTCAATTCAGAAGGCAAGGGATGGGGAGCCGGGTGAGAGGTGTGGTAATTCAGGGCTGAGGTGCTCTCGTGAGAGGAAGATGGAGCTGCGTTTCTGGGATTTAGCATTTCTTCCGGTTGGGGAGCGCAGAGAACAGCTACAGACTTACAGACATCAGCCCCTAGTCAACTCTAACAGAACTTAACAGGAATGTTTGAGGCTGAGATTCCACGCTCTGTCACTTCAGGAATGGTGAACAAAGGGAAGGCACAACGATGTCCAGCACTTCAATTTCTGTGATGCCGAAGGTAGATGAACATTCTGACCAGGAGACAGATAAGGAAAGAGAACAAAGATAGACAGCAAAACAGCCTGTTTCCAGCTCCTGCTTCACGTAGAATGAGGCTTGGTGGACTTTCTTCCCCTAGCTGGCAGGGTTTCTATTCTAGCTGCTTTGCCTAGACTGCCCAAGGCTGGTCCTGGACGTGTACCCACTTTGTTTAAGACGACTAATCTTAAATAAAGGGCAGGAGACCTGCCTTATACCACCAAACAGACAAGCAAAAACAAACAAACAAATAAGTACAAAAAGGAAAAAAAAACAACTTAAAAGGTAGAAGCTTTGGGGTTTGGAGTTTAGTTTCCTAATTCCTTCTCTACTTGTGGGTAGTCTGTCTTTATGTGCTTTGCTGGGTGTTGAGACCTTGCTTTTCCTGCCTGTTTATTTTTGAAATTGGCAGAGAAAAACAATCCATTTTTGCAACAAAGATGATCTCATCATGAAGGCATCAGTGTCCTGATAGCTGTCAGGCAAGAGATGTTCCACAGTGAGCTGCCTCCCAGATTTGGAAAGCCAAACTCTTTCCTAACATCTACAGTGTGGTTCTGTACCACCCAGAAGCTGGTCTCAGGTCCCTCCCTTTCCAGCACCAACATCCTGACTCATAGCTCACAGTGGTTTGGATTTGACAGCTCTGTTCCTGACTTGGCTGTGAGTCCTGGCAGATGGATCCCAATGCTCTTTTAAGGAGGAAGCCACATACTGGAAAAACTCCAGACACAGCTGGGCCCACCTGTGCCACTTACCAGCTGTGTCCCTGAGTAGGGATGATAATCTTTTGAAGACTTTAAAATCGTTAATGTGTGTGTGTGTGCGCATGACTGCAGTATAAATAGAGTCCAGAAGAGGGCACTAGATAAATTTGTGCTGGGATTTCCAGGCAATTGTGAGGTGCCTAATATGTATGCTGGAAACTGAACCCAGGTCCTCTGGAACAGCAAGAGCTGTTAACAGCTGAGCTATCTCTCCAGCCCCACCTTTTAATGATGCTGTGTTTGCACTGAGGTCAGGGATGGTGTTATGACATGAATCCAAAATGTCCCTCAGAGGCTCATGTTGGAATGTCTTTAGCAGGTGGAGGTTTGCTTTCAGAAAGAGGTCATTGGGAGTAGGTTTTCTGTTTTAAATAGAATAGAATTTAATAATAAAATCAAATGGACTCTTTTATTTATTTGTTTGTTTTACAATTTCATATATGTAAACAATGTGAAAGGTCTCAAACGGGAGCTCCAGGGACACCAAGATATGTTGCTGGGTATGTGAAGTGTATTAGTGTTATGAAGAGACAGGCAGATAAACAGAGAGACGGCCACTGTCATGGCAGGGGCTCTGAGCAAGTTCAGGTCCTGGCACCAAAGACAAACACCATACGGGGGTTCTGAAAAAGAACAAAAGTCCATGTAGCAGAGTTGGCATCCATTCTTGTACCCTTCACAGCACAAGCCTGCAGTCTGATTCCCAGGCAGAAGTCAGGCACTGGGGCAGGGGAACAGGACGTGTGGCCACTTTTGATGTAAACACACTTTGCCAGGCGAGAGAGCTGGTCTCTAGCTCTCTAGCCAGCTAGTGACTCAGTGTCTCTCTCAGTGGGGTCCCTGTCAGCATCTGTGGAAAGGGAAGGGCTGTAGCAGGTGTTATGGTCTGCAATGGATTCTAAGATTACATTCTTCTACAATGTATGTAAGCACTACAGCTCTGAGGAGAAACCCTCCTCTGCTCAAGAGAGAAGCCACAAAGATCTGAGTGTGAAGCAGGCTATATAGGATTTCTTAGGGGTGGAGATTTTCAAGATGGAGAGTTCCAGGCTGGGGAATGGTGGGCTTTTAAGCCCCAGAATTGAGCTCCGGCTTTTTACCCTACAGTGTATCTTGATACTATCCACTTCCATCTCTCTCCTCCAACTGCCCCTGCAAGCACACCCCTTCTTTCCCATTCACGTCGTCCTTATTTTGTACACTGGGTCCAGTTGGTGCAGCCTGGTAGGTGTTGACTGACCTTGCTGGCTTGATCTTACGGTAGAAACCATGAGAGTGGTGAGCTCATGTGTGTAATGGCCGTGTCTTGTTCAGATGACAACACTCTCAGCTCGTCTTCCCATCCTCTGGTTCTGACGTTCCTTCCACATCCTCTTCCTAATGTGATGTTCTATGAAAATATTGACATTAGCTCTTCTTTGAGAGTCGGGTAGAATTTTGCACTAAACCCACCTGACCCAGGGCTTTTTTTTTTTTTTTGGGCTGGGAGATTTCAATGGCTGTTTCTATTTCTATAGGGGTTATTGGTCTATTTAGATTGTTTACCTAACCTTGATTTAACTTTGGTATCTATTGAGAAAATTGTCCATTTCTTTTATATTTTCTAATTTTGTGGATTACAGGTTTTAAAGTAAGGCCCAATGATTCTTTGGATTTCATCAGAGTCTGTTGTTACATCCCCCTTTTCATTTCTGATTTTGTTAATTTGGATATTCTCTCTGCCTTTTAGCTCGTTTTGCTAAGGGTTTGTCTCTCTTGTTGATTTTCTCAAAGAACCAACTCTTTGTTTCATTGATGCTCTGCTTCTAGTTTTATTTTGTATTGTTCTCTTTGTTTCTATTTTACCCCTGAGTTTGATTATTTCCTGCCATCTACTTCTCTTGGTTGTGTTTGCTTCTTTTTGTTTTAGTGCTTTCAGGTTAGGTTGCTAGTGTAAGATCTCTCCAATTTGTTTATGAAGGCGCTTAATGCTATGAGTCTACTTCTTAGCACTGCTTTCATTGTGCCCCTTATGCTTGGGTACGCTGTGCCATTCATTTCCATTGAATTCAAGAAAGTCTTTGATTTCTTTTATTTCTTCCTTGACTCATTGGTCATTCGGTAGAGCTTTTCAGTTTCCATGAGTTTGTAGGCTTTCTGTTGTTTCTGTTGTTTAAGTCCAGCTATTATCCATGGTGGTCTGATAAGATACAGGGAGTTATTTCAGTTTTCTTGATTCTGTTGAGACTACTTTGTGATCAAGTATATGGTCAGTTTTGGAGAAGGTTCCATGAGGTACTGAGAAGAAGGTACATCCTTTTGTGTTTGGGTGAAGTGCTCTTTAGATATGTTAGGTCCATTTGAGTCATAAACATCTGTTAGTTCCATTATTTTTCTGTTTAGTTTCTGTCTGGATGACCTGTCCATTGGTGAGAGTGGGGTGTTGAAGTCTCCCACTATTGATGTGTGGGATTTGATTATGATTTAAGCTTTAGTAATGTTTTTTTTTTTTTTTTTTTTTTTTTTTTTACAAATGTGGGTGGCCTGGCATTTGGTTATAAATGTTCAGAACTGAGACATCATCTTGGTAAATTTTTTCTTTTGATGAGTATGAAGTATCCTTCTCCATCACTTTTGATTAATTCTGGTTGAAAGTCTATTTTACTAGATACTAGAATGGCTACACCAGCTTGCTTCTTGGGTCCATTTGAATTGAAAACAATTTTGTTAGCCCTTCACTCTGAGGTATTGTCTGTCTTCGATGTTGAGATGTGTTTCTTGTATGCAGCAGAATGATGGCTCCTGTTTTTGCATCTATTTCTTCTTTTAAAGTCATTTTTTGGGGGTGGGGTTAGGTATTTTGCTATAAAAACAAAGATAGTAGCACACACACATATGGAATTGCACAAAAGGTGACAATTGTGGCAGCCTTTTTGGAGTTAATGGCAAATTTGGAGTTAATGGCATCTGAGCAGAGCCTCTTGGCTCTGGCTATTTTCCAAAGTCCAGTCTCTCATAGACTGACCGTGGTGGTCCTACAGTGGATTGCTCTGACTGTGAGAAACTCTGTGCAACCATGGTAACCAGACCGCAGGTTCTTGAGTAAGCCCTCTTATGTTTTGGTTAAGTAAAATTGCCTTCGTGAGAAACTGCTTGTATTGTTTTTGCTTACTTAAGTGTTAACCTGATGTCCATCAAATGGACACTTTGATCAGTATGTAGACTTGGTGTCCTTCTCTGTGTCTCCCTGTCTCTCTCTCTCCCCAGCCCTCTCTCAGGTGGTATTCAGGTGTCACTTCTGGTCGGTGACAGACAATATCTTTCATGTGGGGTTACTGTGAACAGGAGAAAAATTTTAGAATAATCTCGGCATAACATGAGACCCACAGAAGGCTCATAGTCGAGATCATGTCCTTTCTACTGCAGGAAAATGTTTCTGATTACTTTTTCCTCATTAAAAAAAGTAAATTATTATTTTTATTTATGTGTATAGGTGTATATTCAGATGTTGAATGTCATGCGAGCGCAGTACTGTTGGAGGCCGACGAAGGTGTTAGATGCAGACATTTGTGAGTTGCCCCACTTGGGTGCTGGGTACTGATCCCCAGTCCTCTGCTAGAGCAGCACATGCTCTGAGCAGCTGAGCCTTCTTTTTCTATTTTTCATGTGGTGTGTGTGTGTGTTTGTATATGTGTGGGTGCTCCTGTGTGCATGCATGTGGGGGTATCAACCTCCATTGCTCCTCTACCTCATTCACTGTGGCAGGGTTTCTCAATCAGACCCAGATCTCACTGATAAGACTAGTTTGGCTAGGCAGCTTGCCCCGGGGATTTCCTGTCTCCACCTTCCCAGCTGGAGTTAGAGGTGGCCATCACGTCCGTCCAGAACTTATGTAGGTTCTAGGGTCTAAACTCTGGTTTTCATGTTTGCGCAACATGTTAACCATTGGGCTGTCTGTCCAGTCCCTCTTTTCTGACTCTCTCCTAAGCACCAAGCCCAGCAACTTAGTGTGGAAGACAAATGACTGCTCCATGGCTCCGGGAGGAAGTAGAAGGTCTTAGAGCAGTGCGGTTCTCAACCCTTCTAACGCTGCAACCCTTTAATTCAGTTCCTCATGTTGTGTGACCATCAGTTACAAAATTATTTCATTGCTACTCCATGTGATTTTGTCGCTATTATGAATTGGGATGTAAATATCGTATAATCAAGATATCTGTCACCACCCACAGGTTGAGAATTTTGCTACTGTTATGAATTATAATGTAAATATCTTGCGCTGGAGAGATGGCTCAGAGGTTAAGAGGACTGCTTGCTCTCCCAGAGGTCCTGAGTTCGATTCCCAGCAACCACATGGTGGCTCACAACCATCTATAATGAAATCTGGTGCTCTCTTTTGGTATTCAGGTGTACATGCAGGCAAAACATTATATACACAATAAAATAAATAAATATTAAAAAATGACCTAAATATCTGCATTTTCCAATGGTTTTTAGGTGATCCCACTGTCTTAGAGAAACACAATTATCAGTGATAATTATGAGTGATTATCAGACAGGGCCGTATTTTTCTGAAAAAGAACTGACAGCGAAGCCTTTCTTCTCTGCTGAGGTGACCCCCCTCTCTGCCTTTGTAGCTCAGAGGCACATAGCGAGCATGTAAATCGTGCTCACAGCTGTGCGCCAAATAAATGGATAAACCCGGCAGCAGAAGAGGGTTGGTGTAGTGTAGTGTGGTGTGGCCCCAGTATGCTAACTGGTCTTGGCTGTAATTTGACTGGTTTGGGGGATGTCTAGAGCTGATGCAGCCCTCCCTGGGCATGTCTGCGGAGAGATTTCTAGAAAGGACTGGCATGCACCAGAGTCACTCTGGGTGCGTACCTTTATTTCCAGCTACTGGACGCCGGAGAGGGTAATGAGGCAGGGAGAGGTGAGGATCTCAGGAGTTTGAGACCAGTTTGGGCAACAACAGTGAGACTCCAGCTCAACAAAACACACAAATAAACAACAAAAAAAGAGAAAATACCCGTCAGGCAAACATGTCCTGGGGGCCAGGGAGATGACTCAGGTGAAGGCACTTGCTGCCAAGGCCCACGTCCCTAGTTAGATGCCAGAACCCATGAGGCAGGGGGAGAGAACTGACTCCAGAAAGCCGTCTTTTGACGTTCGTGCAGGTGCAGTTGTGTATCCCCAAGTAAATAAAGTAAGAAACGAATAAATCAGCATGCATGGAACCCACCTAGTTCATTGTTTAGCAACCCAGCGCACTGCAGAGAGTGGTCCATTCTGCCAGCACCCAGGAAGAAATGGGCTGAAGCGCCAGTTGGCAGCACATAGGCAAGCCTAGGGGAAAAAAATGGAAATTCTAATCAAAGCCGGATCTTGTACTTTTGTGTTGTTTTGAGTTACACACTGTTTTTATTTTAAGTTGTGTATGTGTGTGTATGTGCAGTGTCTGTGGAGACCAGAAAAAGGTTCTGGCTCCCCTGGCACTTAAGTTCCAGGCATTTGTGAGCCACTGACAGGAGTGCTGGGAACTGAGTTCTGATCCACTGAGAGAGAGAGGTGCTCTCTTCCGCTGAGTCACTCCTCCAGTCCCTGGTCTTTGTTTTTGGGACCAGGTTTCGCGTAGCTAGGCTGTCCTGAAACTCGCTAGATAGGAGAGGATGACTTTGAACTCTTCATCCTCTGGCCTCTGTCTCCCTCGTGCTCACATTACAGCTGTGTGTCACCATGCTAGACCTGAGGTACAGTGTTTACTGAGCGCATGTCACTTTGACACCACGGTAAAGTTTAAAAGCGGCAAAGTGAAACATTGTAAGTATTTAAGTGTACGTGTGTATATTTTGAGCGGATGTGGGGGGTTTTTTTTTGTTTGTTTGTTTGTTTGGCTTTTCAAGATAGGGTTTCTCTGTGTAGCCTTGATTGTTCTGGAACTCCCTCTAGAGCAGGCTGGCTTGAGCTCACAGAGATCCTCCAGCTTCTGCATCCCCAGTGCTAGGATCAAAGGTGTGTGTCACCAGCGCCCGGAGTTACATGTTTTTAATGTGTAATGTGTGTGTGTTGAGCGTAAGTGCGGGTGTGTGCATGCCATGGTTTGGGTGTGGAGCTTAGAGGACTGACTTCCGGTGTCAGTCCTTGTCTTTCTGCCCTGGTTGAGACACAGCCTCGTCATCCCTTCATGAGCTATCAGCTGGGCTAGCTTCTGGAGATTCTGCCTCCAGCTCCAGGCTGTCGGAACGCTGTGACAGAAGCTTGTAAACTGGGTCGTCCAGCTTTTATGTGGGTTTTCGGAGCTGAACTCAGGTCTTGAGACTCGTGCAGTGAGTGCTTGTCTCACCGATTTATCTCTGCAGACCTAGGTATATTTATGTGAGCATATGAACATGTATGTATACATGTGCATACATGCATGGATACGTATGACCATGTATGCAAAGCTGCAAATATGCATGTCTCTGTGAGAAAGAACATTCCAGGTTTTGAAACAACGCATGTGGAGCAAGAAGTGGACAAGGAATGGCTGCTCAGGTGCCTAAAGCTAGCCAAGACGAAGCAATTAGCCCGGCACCTGCAACGTTCCAGCCTCTCCACATTTCTGTAGTTCTAATCAGCCAATCAGTTTCTGCAGACGCTTCCTTCCGGGACTTCTCTTCACATTCAGTCGGTTTGAGCCTCTTTCAGGCAGCTCAGCTTGTGTGAGTCTCCCAGTAGACCTTCCTACTTATATGAACTTGGGGAGGGAGAGGCCTAGTAAATCTGGTCAGTTTCTGAGACTTCCTGAAACTATCCGAGACAAACTATCAAGTTTGTTTACTTCCTGGGATAAAGGAGCTTAGTGCAGGATGAAATGTTTTATCCTGGAGAAAACTGCCACATAAGAGTGCCTGTGTGTGTGTGTATCCTGGGGATCAAGCGCAGGTCATCAGTCTTGGTAGTCAGTGCCATTATTCACAGTGTGGTTTCCCTGGCCTGAAGCAGAGGTCTGTTGAACATCTAAAAGAGTTTGGTCAGAAGGTTACTTTCCGCCATGTAACTTTACAGCCACTCTGACGGCATGTGCTTTTCGTGACGGCTACTTCAGTGGCTGTTTCACACTCCCAGAGCACTCTGCTCCCACTCCCTTCTCCCTCCCTGCCTCCCCGCCCCTGCCTCTCTTCCTTTTCCCTCCCTCCCTCTCTCTGCCCCCTACCTTCCCCCACTGTGTGGCCTTGGCTGGCTTGGGAACTCACTATATAGACCCAAACTCACGGATCCTGTGCTTTGGACCACCACGCAGAGCGATGTTTCCTGAAGAGAACAGGGTGACAGCAGACAGGGCTTGCGTAAGATGCATGAAGCCTGGGGTCCTTTCCTCTTCTGCGTAGAGTACCGTGAAACCAAACCAAACCAAAAAGGCAGAGAAAGCTCTTGACAACCTTTGACACTCCAGAGGCTGCGGCAGCATAGGACACTGCCAGGCGATTTACTGCCAGCTGAGACAACCCAGCCAAGAATCTATTAGAGTTTAACAGGTCTCTGTGTGACTGGAGGAGCTGGCTACTGCAGACTCTTTGTGGGCCAGCAAGGGACTTGTCCACATGGAGACTGTAGAATGAATTCTGTGCACACAGCTTTGTGTGAGGAAGTGTACAGAGGAGGCAGCTCGCTTCCCACCTGGAGTGTCTTCCTCTGAGGTTGGCCTCCAGTCTGTTTCTTCAGGATGTCTAGCTGTGGGTTCTTGCTTTCTTTTCAAGGCCATAAACAGCAGTTTACCCAGAGCATTGTTGGCCCTGCGGTAGAATTCAGTACTTACACCCGCCCCCCCCCTTCCCAGTCACAGATTCCAGCAGGCTTTTACTTTTATTTATTTGTTTGTTGTCTTTGTTATAAAGGGACTCTCCCTTCAGCTTTTCCTTTGGCTGGATTAGCCAATCATGCAGTTTGTTACGCCCTGCTCTCACCAATAAAATAAAATACAGTCACCACTTATAATAAGGATAAAATAATAATAATATAATAAGAATAAAAGACTGATGCCATGTTGGTTGTGTGTTGTTAAGCCATGTTTGGGTTCTGGTGTACCCTTAAAAAATTCATTGCATTCTATCAAATGCTTTTTCAGCATCTAAGGAGATTATCATGTGGTCTTTTTCTTTTAGTTTATTTATATGGTGGATTACATTGATGGATTTCTGTATATTGAACCAGCCCTGCATACCTGGGAGGAAGCTTACTTGGTCATAGTGGATAATATGTTTGATGTGTTCTTGGATTCAGTTTGCGAGTATTTTATTTAGAATTTTTGCATCAATGTTCATAAAGAGAGATTGGCCTGAAATTCTTTTTCTTTGTTGGATCTTTGTGAGGTTTAGGTATCAAAGTGACTGTGGCTTCATAGAATGACTTTGATAATGTTCCTTCTGTTTCTATTTTGTGGAATAGTTTGAAGGGTATTGGTGTTAGCTCTTCTTTGAAGGTCTGGTAGAATTCTGTGCTGAAATCAATTGGCCCTGGGCTTTTTTTTGGATGAGAGACTCCAAACAAGGACCATGCATGGAGATAACTTAGAACCCCTGCACAGAAGTAGCCCATGGTAGCTCAGTGTCTAAGAGGGTTCCGAAATAATAGGAACAGGGACTGTCTCTGACATGAACTCATGAGCTTGCTCTTTGATCACCTCCGCCTGAGGGGGGAGCAGCCTTACCAGCCCACAGAGGAAGACAAAAAAGCCAGTCCTGATGAGACCTGATAGACTAGGGTCAGATGGAAGGGGAGGAAGACCTCCCCTATCATTGGACTCGGGGAGGGACATAGGAGAAGAAGAGGGAGGAAGGGTGGGATTGGGAGGGGATGGGGGAGGGGGCTACAGCTGGGATACAAAGTGAATAAACTGTAATTAATAAAAATAAAATAAAATAAATCGTTGCCAAAAATGAAAAACCAAAACCAAAACAACAACAACAACAAAAACCATTGCCTTGTTGAGAGACTTTCTTTTTGTCTTTGTGTGTTGCTTTGTGTAACATGGAAAGTATTTTTCTTTATTTTCTAACATTTTGGAGAGTCTGCCTGATGAGTTCAACTTCCTAACAGACTCCCCAGGTACCTGAGTTTCTCAAGTGAGGTTTCCAGACTTTAGACGTCAAAGGGCAATTGTTGGCGACAGGAAGGTGACGCCCCTCCCCCACTCCTTCCTCGACTGCCTTCTAGGGGATTAGAGAGCTGGCTGCAGGCTCTTGCTGTGAAAACTTCCCTCTTCCGAGTATATAAGAAGGTCTTTCAGTCTTGTCTAAAAGGCCTGTTTCTCCTTGAAGCCCCTTTATAGTTTATTGCCCTGATGTCTGAACTCAGAGCAGTGCTATGCTGTTGTCTGTCTGCCCATGGCGTTAAAAACCCTTCTAATACACTTCTTGCTCCTAACCCGTCTGTCTCAATGCCCCCCTGAGCCCAGCATTTGAGTCCTTTCAATAGGGTGGTTTAATATTTCATTCTTGCACTATTGCCAAATGATATATTTCGTGCAATGGAATGTTAACGATTTGTATTTAAATAAAAATAAGAGTGATATGTGTGTCATTGAGAATGATGGGCCCTTCTTAGGGAGCTATCACCCGGGAAAACTCACCGGCCACTGAAGTCACCCCAAGCCAGCGGTGTTTGGGTTCTTGTCTTGTAAAATAAAAAAAAAATATTGAAATTTACGAGTCACAGAAGGTGAAATTTATTAGAGATTCGTAGGAGGGAGCTTAAGAGGGAGAAAGACACAGAGCAGGAACGCACTGAACTGCTGCAGCAGCAGGGATCCCAGAAACAGGGTGTGTTGGTCTGGGGTCTTTTTAACCGACTTTTGGCAGACCCTGGGGTGAGGTGTGGAGAGGGGATAAGTTGAACCGTCCAAGGCCCAAGGAAGTGTCCATGTGCTCGTTCTCAGGCTCAGAGTGGCACAGAGCCTCTCGGCAGGCTGCTGCTCATTCAGACGATGACGAAGGATCAGAAGGCAGAGCAAGGACTTTCTCAGAGTTGTTGCTTTGGGGTCTTTGCCCTATCTGACCAGACGCTTCTTCCTGTTCTCTTCGGAAGGCAACACGTAAGGCTTGTAGACTCCGTTTATTTATTTTAAAGCAGGGTCTCACCATGTGGCCCAGGCAGGTCTCTGACTTCATGAATCTTCAGGGTGACTCAGGTGTCACTTTCCTGAGCTGGAGTGCCGGCCAGCGGTACAAAGCTTTCCTAACATGTGCAAGGTTCTGGCTTCTATCCCTAAAAACAAACAGAATAAGGCTGGAGTGAGGCTTGCTTTCTGTGCACCCTCAGTGATTGTACTCTGACCTCCATTGTGGCATGTGTGTTTGAGAGACCGCAGAAATGAAATTTGTGTGTGTGTGTGTGTGTGTATTGGTTTGGGGTTTGGCGCACAAGCCTGAACAAAGGCCAGCCAGGTAGACACATGTCCAGCCACCTGCAGGGAGGAACTAGCCTTACTGCTTTCTTTTCCTGCCCACTAGAGATACAGTTGCTAGGAAACCGGCCCAGATGGCCAGGCCAGAACCATTTATGGACTTAGTGCCTAAAGTAAACCAACCATTTCAAAAGTCAATTTCCCCTACCCAATCATGTAACGCCAAGGCATGTAACCCGCTGCTTGTGGTTTTGCCCTTTAAAAACCTTGTTCCCCTAGACCTTGGGTCCGCACTCCTCTTCACCAGGGAGGTTGCTGTGACCTGGGCTCTAGCTTGTAATAAAAAGATCCTCATGTGTTTTGCAATGGACTTGGCTTCTGGTGGTCTTTTGGGGTCTTATGATCTGCGTACAACATGTTCTTCTGCGGAAACACAAAACAATAAATAAAAATCACCTCCCTGACCGTCTACCTAGGTACAGGACCTTCTTAGGCTGATGATATGTTCTGGAACTATTTGTAAGATGGTGGTTGTACAAAATCATGGATGCCACTGAACTGTGCATTTTAGTTAAAATAATAAACTAAGCATTATACATATTTCACCACAATACTCCAACCCCCAACTGTGTTTTACTTTTTTCTGTTTCACTTAATCACACTGCACTGTTACGAATAACTAGCTCCCTACCAGAATTTAAGTTCCATGAGACATAAGATCTGAAGCTTAGATATTGATTTGTTTGGTTACTTATAATAGTGTATGTGTCTCTTGTGCATGGAGCTCAGAGGACAACTTGTGGGAGTAGGTTCTCTCTTTCCAGCATGTGGACTCTGGAATCCAACTCAGGCTGCCAGGCTTGGTGGCAAAGTCTTCTACCTGCTGAGACCTCTTACTGGTCTAGATCTGGCAGTTAAAAAAAGATTTACTTACATTTATTTTATGGGTATGAGTATTTTGCCTGCATGTGCGTGCCAGAAGAGGGCATGGAGTCCACTGGAAACTGGCACTATTCATGGTTGGGAGCTGCCATGAGGGTGCTGGGAGAAGAAACCAGGGACTCCCCAAAGGCAACAGCTGTCTTAACGTCTTGAGCCATCTCTCCAGCTCCTCGATCTGGCACTCTTAAAATCACATTATTTCCAGTACCTCAAAAACATCTGGCATTTGGTAGAGGTGAATAAACTATTTTAAAGCAAGAATGAGTAGAAAAATGCATCATAAATAACAATGGCTTTTCCCTTTGAACTAGTAGCTCTATTCCTGCAGAAATATTTGTACACCTGTATAAAAAGAAATGGACCAAGCCAGGCTCGGTGGCACACACCTTTGATCCTAGCGCTTGGGAGGCAGGGGCAGATGGATCTCTGTGAGTATGAGGCCAGCCTGGTCTACAAAATGAGTCCAAGACAGCCAGGGCTATTACACAGGGAAACCCTGTCTCAAACAAACAAACAAATAACAAAACAATACAACCAAACAGACAACCCCCCCCCCAAACACAAAACAAAACAAAAAATATGGACCAGGGCTGAGGACATGGCTCAGATGTAAAAGCTCTGCCTAGAATCCCCCAGGGAGGGGCTGGGAACATGGCTCAGAGGCAGAGCCTCTTCCTGAACCCACTAGTGAGAGGCTGGGGGTGTTGTGTAGTGTGGGAGCCTGTGCCCCAGCTTCTTGAGTAACTGGGTTTACAGGCATGTATGTCCCTGGCACCATATGGCTCTGTGCAACTGGGATTTTCCGTTCTTTCAAGCTTCATTCATGTTATAACCTGTAAAAGTTTTTCATTCTTTGTATTACCAGATAAGATTCTGTGTTTATGAACAACAACATAGGATCGTTTTAAAGAACAATGTCTGGGACTGGAAAAATAGCAGTTAGGAGCATTTGCTACTTCTGTAGAGGACCTGAGTTAAGTTCCCAGCACCCACATACAGTAATTCACAACCACCTGTAACTTCAGCACCAGGGAACCTGATGCCTTCTAGCCCCTATGAGTACCAATACGTATGTCCACATACCCACACACAGATACACAGGCATACACATAATGAAAAACAAAGTACATCTAAGAAGGAAATAAAGACAGATATTTTGGAGTAAAGTATGGAATGATGATTGACTATACAACACAAATCCGTGGGGACTGGAGTATAGAAATCCTGTCTGGAAACAGGTGGAGGTTGCATGAACTGCCGGGGCATGCCTTCTGGGTGTGTGTGTAAATACGGTTTAGCTCTGTGGTTTAGGAGGAAGGATCATTTACTGAGCGTTCCCACCAGCTCTCTTTCATCCTGCTCTATTGAGGTATTAGTGGGAAAGCGCTGGGTGGAAGCGCATTGGCTCACAATCAGTTGCACCATCTTTCTTCACCCAGGAATCTGCTCAAAGGTGCAGATGCCTTAACAAGTTAAATCCACATTCTCAAGCATGTGATGCACCACCCTCACATGCCATACTCACACACAAACACACACAAACTCATGTGCTATCCATAGCTAGAAACAGGGGCTACTTGACAATTAAACCTTTATAAAGCAGTTTGTTGAAAACAGGCAAAAAAAAGGACTAGGTTAGTTTGTATGTGTTTTTTACTTTGATTAATGTAATACTTACATATATTGCTGAGTAATTTTTCCAGGTTGAGGGACAGTTTATCTTGATACAATTACAATTGGTCCCTAAGTGCCTGGACCAAACATCTAAATTCTTCCCAAGGTAAGCCTAGCTACAAAGCTAGGACTTGTTACCAAGAAGTTCCTGGCAAACTCATTTGCATAGATTAGATTGTCTTATACTTCCCGTGCCTTGTAATTAAGGATGATTAAACCTGTGGCAATTAGGATTAAACAAAGGAAACAAAGCACCTCTTCCACAGTTTATGACTGATCTACAAGAGAAGAGCTTGAAGGCTCCAAGAAATGACAAGGAGCATGTTCAGGGTGTGGTTAATTGGTAGGACATTTGCCCAGCATGTGTGAGGTCCTGGATTCCATCTCCAAAGCTGGGGGCAGGAGGGGGAAGGGAAGACAGAAAGAAATGTGTATTAAGCTAAAGAAACAATCAGGTGAAGAGGAAGACCATGGAATGGAAGAGAAGCTTCCCAGATGTAAAGGATCTGACATCTGACAGAGAATTAATATCCAGAATATGTATTTAAAAAACCTCAGAAAAACAAAGAATCAAAGAAACAAATGACCTGTTTAAAACAAAGGGGGAGGGAAGGTGGGATTGGGAGGGAAGAGGGAGGGGCTTATGGGGGGGATACAAAGTGAATAAAACGTAATTAATAAAAATTAAAAACAAACAAACATACAAGAAAACAGAAAAATGGGCCTGGGACCTGAACAGAGAGTTCCCGGAAAAAGAGAAGGAAGAAGAGGAGGAGGATGGAGAAGAGACTAAGCAATATTCCAAAAAATGTTTATTGTCCCTAGCGGTTAGGGACATATAGATATGTAAACCGGGACATTTGCACTGAAATTCTATCTCACCCCAGTCAGAACAAGAATATCAGCGAAACTACAGGCAATAAATGCTGAAAATGTGAGGAAAAGAGAACCCTCATTCACTGTTGTTGTCTAGGTATTTGGCAAAGCAGTGTGGAGAATCCTCAAAAAATCAAAAATAAATCTACCGCATGACTTACATATACCACTCCTTGACCCAAGTCACTTGATATCCTACTTCACAGATAACTTGTTCAGCCATGTTCATTGCTGTTCTAAGAAATAGAAGCAACTAACATGTCTTTCAACTGAAAAATAGATAGTGAAAATGTGGTGCATACATAAACAGCATGGAATACTATTCAGATGTAAATAAAAATGAAATTATGAGCTTTGCAGGTAAATGGATGGAAGTGAAAATCGACCATATAAAATGAGGTGACCCAGATCCAGAAAAGCAAACTTTGCACTTTGCACGTTCTTTCTCATCTGAGTTTTAGCTCCAAATCTTCAGATCTGAGCATAGAACCTGAGGTAACTACAAAAACTAGGAAAGTGAAAAAGACCGTTTCTGGGGTTGGGGAGCAACAGAGAGGAGAAAAATAGAGGAGAGATGACCTAAAGGAGGAGAGGGAAGTGTGGGGGAGCTCCAGTTAGGGATGGGGTGGGAGGCAAACACAGAAGAGTGTGGAAGGAACATAAAATGACAGTACAGAGGCCTGAAAAAGTCTTAAGAAGTCACACTATTAAATCTCTCCCAAGAATACCCATAATATACATAAGTTGGTGGGTAAATAGACATTGTAATTTAAATAAAGTTTTCCCAACTGTGTTGACGATGTTCCATCTCGTAGCTAAGGATCATTTAACAAAACCCCAAGACCATGCATGAGAATTCCTCCTTTGAATTGTTGATCATAGCTGTTCAAGAGACTCCCAAAACATTATAGGCTGCTGCTATTGTCCTTAGCTTTTTCCTCCAGATGTGGAAGGGCCCTAATGCAGAGGACTCCATGCAGTTTGGATATGGGTTCCAGAGGCTCCTGAGTTGGAATTCTGAAAGTCTCTTCTAGCTAGCTTTTCATGGTAGCAACAAGTGCCATGGAAGCTTCCGAATGAGGGAAGCAGCCAACGGTCCGACCCAGCCATGGTTTCTATGAATCACAATAGCAACCAGCAAAGCACAATAACCCAGAGGCTGCAGTAATGTCACAGTACCCATTTGGTATCCAACAGCCCTCTAATTGGCTGCAAGACCCTTCACCAAGAGTTTTCCCTGGAACTGAAAACCTAGCCAACCACCCAGGGCTCGTAAAGCCGTGAACCTTGGGCAATCGCTTTATAAGCCAGCATAGTCTCCAACTGTGTTCTAAATATTTGTCTTTTTACCCACACATCAGCATAGTCCTCACCTCTTACCAAGGAAACGTCTCTTTGTACTAGACAGAGACCATTACAGAAAACCAGAACCAAGAGAAATGTGGAACACAGCTCCTGCATGTAAGGCTCAGGGAGAATGATGTTTAAAGCAACAGCAACTGTTTTTCATACCCTAGAACTGTAGTTATAGGCAGTTGCGAGTTCTACCGCTGTGAGTTCGAGGAACCAAACTCAGGTACTTTGCAAGAACCGCAAGAGCTTTTAACCAGCGAGGATCTCTCGAGCTCCCCAAATAGAAACTCTTAAACAGTACCTCCCAACTCTCCCCTGCCCTTGGCTTTTGAGAACCTCAAACCCATTGCCTGCCTTTGTCAACTTGCCTTTCTGGATACTTTTTTTGGGGATCATGCTTTGTGTCTGGCTTATTTTTTGTAACAAGTTTCTAAGGGTCATTCAGGTTGGAAAAAAAACCTCAAGACATCTTAAAAGATGAGCGTGAAAGAATCTTAAAAGAGTGAGCATAGGCGTCTACTGGACTATGAAGGAAGGACGAGAAAGGAAAAAAGGTAATGCCGGGCTAGGAAGATGGCTCAGCAGCTAAAGGCACTTGCTTCTAAGCCAGATAACCTGAGATTATTCTCTTGGATCCGTATTGTGAAGGGAGAAAACTAACTCCCATAAGTTGTCCGCTGACCTCCACACACAGGATATGACATGCATGTCCACACCCATCCATTCAATTAATAAATGTTTAAGAAAATGCTAGGAGTTCTTTCATTTTGCTCCTAATTTTAGTATTAAATATTTTTTATGTTGGTCTTTTTGGTTTTTTTGAGACAAGGCTCTCTGTGTGGCCTTGGCTGGCCTGGAACTTGCTACATAGACCAGACTGCCTTCGAATTAATTTAGATCAGCTCACCTCTGCCTCTGGAGTGCTGGGATTAGAAAATTATACACCACCACACCGAGCCTTAAATTATTATTTTTTGTATGTGTATGAATGTTTTGCCTAAATGTTCATATGTGCACTACTGTGCATGTCTGACCCACAGAGCTCAGAATATGGCACTGGATTCCCTGGAACTGGATTTAAGGATAGTTACAAGTCAGCATGTGGTGCTGGGAAGCCAACCCAGGTCCTCTCAAGAAAAAAGTGTTCTTAGCTGCTGAGCCATCTCTCCTGGGCTCTGAACTCTGTCTTCCTCCTACCTTCCCCAACCCTCTCCTTTTCTTTCAGTGCCCCAGATGTAGGCTCAGGCCTTGCGTATGTGAGGCAAGGCCTCTACTGCACACCTGCTTACAGCACTGGTCTTAGAAGATTACTCCTGTGCAATCAGCTGCGCAGCCCGAGTCTGGGAAGTGAAAGGAAAAGTTGATGTGAGATCCTAGAAATTTCAAAGGTGAAAACAAGACTGCTGTGTCCATCTGCACTCATCTCTCAGGTGGGGAGGCGGGTGGCTGAGTAGTTGGTGTCAGAAACAGAAATCACTGCCCCGAGAGATGTCTCCGCAGGGAAAGAGCAACTTGAGTCCAATTCCCAAGAGAGAACCAGTTCCTGCAAATAGTCCTCTGACATCCACATGTGTCCAGTGGCAAGCACACTCAACACACAACTAAATTGTGAACAAAAAGAAACAAAAATGATTTGATATTGATGGCGATGAAATCAGAAAAAAATCATCCTCTTCCTTCCTTCCTTCCTTTCTTCCTTTCTTCCTTCCTTTCCCTGCCCCTCCTCCTTCCTTTTCTTATCTCTCACCTCCTGCTATCTCCTCCTCTCTAGTGCCGTTCACTGTCAGAAGCTAACAGGAAACCAAGTGGGCACATGGATCTTGGCTTAAGGTCATGGGTGTGGACTCTGATCGAGGACCTCATCAATAAGGGATTAGTTTAATGAGCTGGCTGGGATGAGGGTGACCTCATTTCTTACAATTGATCACTGTAAGGACAACTTCATAAGAAGATGAAATACTTTCCTCCCCAATAATCCAACTAATTAGAATGAAGGTGAACTGGTTTCTGTGTGCAGTTCTCAAAGCTAGAAACAACATCATGTGTCTTGGGTCTTCTGCTCAATTTAGGGCTGAACTTTGGCTACTTGGAAATGGCTTGTGCTTCCTTCAGAGTGGCTAGGCTCTGGACATCCGTGAGTGGACATTTCTCATAGATAAAGTGGCTTTGTCTTTATCTCATGGACTCTATGTGTTTCTTACACAGATTCTAGGTCATTTACTATGGTTTTCATTATAAGGTGCACTTTCAACCTGGCCCCTGTTCTTCAGCCTTGTCTGGTGATATACTGGTCAGCATAGGCCAAGACATGCTGCATAACTCATGGCCTTCCAAAGCTCACTGGCTCATGGTATTTAGTTAGGGAGCCACGAGGTGGAGATTTAAATAATCATATTGCCCACAGCTCTATTTTTTTTTTATTGTTTTAACTTTTAGTTTATTTGGTATGTCATAAAATTAGTATGTCATAAAATTTAGTAAACTTGGACTTCATGTTGAATTGGGGGCTGAACTTGAAGCCTTTAGAAATGGCTTGTTTGTGTACACAATTTGAATACCATAAATGCAAATTATTTCTAGATATAGAAAATGGATTGGGGTGCGTGTGTGTACATGTAAATGTGTTCACGTGTGCTCCTGTGCATGTAAGTGCAAGGGAGTCAGCCTCAGATATTGTTCCTTAGGAGACATGTACTGTTTTGTGTTGAGACATGGCTTCTGCCTTGGACCTGGGGTTCTCCAATAAGGCTAGGTTGGCTGGCCAGCAAACCCATGGATCCTCCTGTCTCTGCCTCCTTGACCCCGGAACTACAAAGTCACACCTTCATGAGTAACTCCTTTTATTTTCTTTTAGATTATAGCATAATTACACCATTTCCCTCTTCCCTTCCTCCTAACTCTCTCATGTACACTCTCACTTCAAATTCACAGCCTTTTTTTCTTTAATCGTTATTACCTACACATATGCGTATATAAATAAAGGCCACCCTTTATTTATATTAGTCTGTATAATAATTTATATTAGTCTGCATAACTTTACTTGTGTGCATGTTTTCAGGGCTGGCCCTCTGGTGTTGGATGACCAGTCAGGGTGCCAGTGTCAGAGCTGCATCTCTCCTGCCCTCAGCATTCCTAGCTGCCTGTAGCTCCTGGTGCGGTGATGAAGTCTCTTGAGCCTGCCCTTCTGCATTAAGCGTGCCTATTGGTGTCACATTGATTCAGGTCACGTTTAGGCAGCCATGCTGCTGAGACTTTATCGGTATGGCTTCGGACATTTCTCACAGCAAACCTCTCTTGCCTCTTGGCTTTTTCCACCCGCTCTTTCACAGTGGTACCTGGGTCTCAGATGCAGGTTCTGCTGTGGATGTATTGAGGAGGGGCTTCACAACTGCATTTTCACAGCTGGAGTTTTCTGTAACGATCTCCCTCTGTTGCAGAGAGAAGCTTTCTTGAGGAGGGGTGAGAGTACTCTTATCCATGGGAATAAGAACACATTTTAAAATGTAGTTAGAGATTTTGCTGGTTTAGCAAAGTGCCATATCTGACTCTTTGCATGGGTGTTGGGGATTAAACTCAGCTCCCCATACTGACACCTCCATCCATCCATCCATCCATCCATCCATCTATCTATCTACTATTTTTAACATTTTGCTGATTCTTTGTGAGTTTCACATCATGCACCCCAATCCCTCTCGTCACCCCCTCCCTTCATTTTTGCCCTCTGCCCTTGCAACCTCCTCCTAAAAGAAAAACAAAACAAAACGAAACAAAGCATAGAAAAATAGCTCATCACGGAAACTATGGCGTGTCGCACTATGTCCCACAGCACACCCTTTTGTCCACACATCCTCTCTTGCAGATGTTCACTGCAATGAGTCATTGGTCTGGTCCGAGGCCTCTGGCTTCTGCTGTACCGTCCGCAGTGGATCCTCACCAGGACTCCTTCAGGGTTTCCTGCTGTTGCCCTGTGTCATGGAGAGTCAGCAGCACTGGATCAGTAGGAGGGCCCTATCACATTCTTCGGCAGTTCATAGATGGGTGATGTTTGGGTGGGACAACTCAAAGCCCTGGGTCTGGGCCTGAGTGGTAGCTGCATTGGTCGGTCCGGCACCTCTCCTGCCACAGCTGGCGGGGGTTACAGAGGTGGAGGGCATTACCCCACACTCAAGCCAATTCACCCTCATCTCTCACCCTCTCACATGCTCTCACTCTTAGGAGGGCTCACCCACTTCCTGGCCACAGGGCTAGCTAGCTCTACTGTGCTGCCCAGGCAAATTGCAGGGCCTGCTTTCTTGAGAGCTTTAGCCAGTGGGTGAGCGGTGAGGCTGGCTCTCCAGAGCAGGGCCAGCCCTGCACAGTCCTTGCACACCTGTGTGGCCCCCGGCAGCAGCCCAGACCAGGGACTTCCGCGTAGTCTTGATGGGTAACGTGAGCCGTAGGACCCTGCTGCTGCATGGCTGTGGACTCAGACCCTCATGGCCCTCAGCGGCAGCACGGGCTGGGGCTTCACCGTGGCCTCAGCGCAGGCTACTCCTTTCCAGCCTTGAGCCTCCAGTTCCACCTCTTCTCTCTCCCTAATGCTCAAGCCGCTCCACTTCTCTTTCTGTCCCATTTGCTCACCACCGACCTGCACATTGTCGTTGGTCCTGCTGAGGGTGGGCCAGATGTCTGGTGAGGCTCTGGATGTCTTCCTCCACCTATGACGCAGGACATGCTGGCGGCCAGGCCTTTGGGTGTCTTCTGCCCTCCTACGCCGCCCTGTGGCCCACATTTATTTTTGCTAATAGATTCTGAGAATTTCTTATGTGATTGAACCATGTCAGTTGTGTAAAGAAAAAGTATCTACAGAAAACTAAACTTTGTCCTATATGAATAAGTAATATTTGTGCTATAATAAAAAAATTTAAAGGGGTTGCTCAATGGTAGAGCTCTTGCCTAGTGGCCAAGGTTCCATCCCAGTACCACACACACCCCCAAACCACACATATGGGATCCACAGAGACAAATGCACACAACACATACACACATACAACATACACATACACAAAATGCATCATACACATATGATACCCATAAACACAGACATATATACCCTCCACCCCACATATGAGACCCATAAACAGAGACAAATACACAGAACACACATACATATAACACACAGATGTACACAAAATACATCACATACATTATGAGATCCATAAACACAGACATATGCACACACACATAACACACACACAAAATACATCACGTATACATTAGACCTATATACACATACATACATACACACACAACACATATACAGACACACAAACACATGCATACATGAATGGTACACACATGCACACACATACACATACAAATGCTTGAAAACATATGTGCACACACACATACACATTACCTCGCCAACACACACACACACACACACACACACACACACCCCAAAGGTAAGCTTTCAAATCCGTTCTTTTGTCCGCCTTGCTGCTGGGTATGGACCGTGGGCAGGTGTGCCAGCCTGGCCTCAGCCCAGTGCCCTTGCTTCACAAGGGAGGGCAGCCTGCAGCTGGGAGCAGGCTCTGCGAAGCGCGAGGCTGTGGCTCTCAGCTTCCACAGCCGTTGCTGCACACTGTTGTAGTTGAGAAACTCTGACTAGCAAAACTGGAGTTAAAATTGTATGCATTTAAGGTGTATGATGTGATGCCCCATGTGTTCAGGCACAGTGGCTTTCCTATAGCGAAGCACATTAACTGCCCCCTACATCTCTCAGCTAACCATCCCTTCCCCTTTTATTGGCGAGAAGAGCACTTGAACTATATGTTTACCGTGTGCTGCCCAGGCTGAGCTGGAGCTTGCGCTTCTCCTGCCTCAGCTTTCCCAGCGCTGGAATTACAGGTGTGGGCCGCCTCACCTGTCATATCCGCTATTTGGTATCAACACCCACCCATTCCTACTGTTTTCATTTCTCCTTCCTCATCTATAACAGGATTTAGTTCTCTACCTCTGTGCAAGCAACTGTTTTAAAATTTCACACAGAGGGACAACAAAGGTTAGCAGTTAAGACCACTTACCACCTTTGCAGAGGACCCAGGCATGGCTACCTGCCTGCCATATATACTTATAATATAACATATATTAATATATATTTAACTTTTCCCTTTATTTCTTTAAACTTTGAAAACTGTTTTATGATTATGGGTGTTTTGTCTGCATACATGTCTATGCACCATATGAGTGCTTGGTGCCCTTGGAGGCCAGAAAAGGGCAATGGGTCCCTTGGAAATGGAATTACAGAAGGTCATGAGGCACTACATGGGTGCGGGGAGTCAAACTTCTGCAAGAGGATCAAGTGCTTTTAACCATTGAGCCGTCTCTCGAGTCTCCAATTTCTTTTCTTTAAAAACAACTTTAGGGGTTGGAGAGGTGGCTCAGAGGTTAAGAGCACTGGCTGTTCTTCCAGAGGACGTGGGTTCAATTCCCAGCAACCACATGGTGGCTCACAACCATCTATAGTGAGATCTGGTGCCCTCTTCTGGTGCACAGGTGTACTTGCAGGCAGAACACTCGTGTGTGTGTGTGTGTGTGTGTGTGTGTGTGTGTGTGTGTGTGTATAATAAATACATCTTTAAAAAGCATCTATTTATTTATTTATTTATTTATTTATTTATTTATTTATTTATTTATTTATTGTGTGTAGGGCTGTGTACATGTAATGGCATGCAAACGGAAGTCAGAAGACAACTTGCTGGAGTCAGTTTTCTTCTCTTTCGGGTCCTGAAGGACATGCTCAGGTGGTCAGGCTTGGCTGTAGGTGCCCTTACCCTCTGAGCCAGCTCACCTGCCCCATTTTTAAAGACTTTAGGAACCTCTATACTTTCCCCCATGATATCTGTGTCAGTCTCTTTTCCTGAAAAGGGTTTCTTTTTCTCCACATTCTCCTGCACATTCTTGCTAGCTCTCCACCCAGCTTCCTCTCTCTACAGCTGTCATACTCACCACCATGAGGTGGTATTTCACTGTGGTTTTCAGAGTAAAGTTGGGATTGGTTGGTTGGAATAAGTTTCATTTTTTTTAAAAGTAGCTGAATTTATTTATTTAAATATTTACTAACATTTAGTTTTTAGTGCTGGACTGAGGTCATGTGCTTATGCATGTTAGAGAATCACTCCATTACATCCCTAGCCTAGACAAATAGCTATACTTTTTTTTTTTTTTAAAGCCAGACGATGGTGGTGCAAACCTTTAATCTCAGCACTCAGGAGGCAGAGGCAGGCAAGTCTCTGAGTTCCAGGCCAGCCTGGTCTACAGAGAGAGAGAGAGAGAGTTCTAGCACAGCAAGAGCTACACAGAAAAACCCTGTCTTGAACCTCCCCCACCCCAATTTTATTAATTAAATTTGTTTTTAGAGGGTTTTGCACACATGCACAATTCTGACTGCTCTCACTGCCTAGCCACCTGTATTTTCCTCCCATCCTTTCCCCCACTCTAACCTTTCAATGAATGTCCTTTTCACTCTTAGGTTTATTCATCTTGTTTTGTGACTGCTGAGCTTAACCAGGACCATCTGTGTGACCATGGTTTGGGGCCATTAGTGGCTAGACAGCTGAGGACATCAAACTGGACATAAAGGTCCAGATGGAATTTTCAGTTTCCAAACCATATGCTTTTGGGTGTAGTGACCCGAGTTACTTCTTGCAGGAAGAAGGTGGCCATAGACAACATGCAAACGAGTGGCCACGACTCTGTGTGGCTACAGCTTTGTTCACTGGGAGGCTGCAGACTGGACACGGCAAGTGGGCAATAATTCTTTAACCTTTGCACTTAAAGACTCCAGATCGTCTCCAGAAGGACTCCAGAAAAGCATAGGTGTTTGACTTCTGGGTTGGTGTGCATTGTGTGTGTCACTTACACTTGTGTGGCCCTGCACGACCACAGCTTCCTTGGTTACTTGCTCTACAATCCCGTGGACAAAGCGTCAGCCACACCACAGCCACATCAAGACTCCTGAAATGACCCTATGCAGATATTCTGCAGCGAGCAGGTTGAACTGGATCCCCCAGGACCCGTGGCACCAAGGGCATACATAACTCAGTGGTGGCGCACCTTCCTAGAATGCATGGGACCCTGGGTTTTATCCCCCAAGTTGCTACAAGAAAGGCCTTAAAAATATCTTATTAGGCCTGCTCCACAGGAGGGAGGCCAGGCCTGCTACAGTGTAACCTGATCAAAAGCATGACTGGAGAAGGACCTGCAAAAAAAAAAAAAAAAGCCTGCTGTTGTCATTTTGCCAAACTGCCTTAAAGATTTATGTTTGTACCCAGAGACTAGTGCTCTGTTTAATTTTGGCCAGAGAAGCTTTATTCTGCAGTAGTAGGAGTTGACGTACAGACTCATATTTTTTTCAAATCGCTGAGAGTAAGTGCTTATTTAGGACTCGACCCTAAATGGGGCATCTTTGTCAACACCCCAACCCCCAAAGACCAGGGAACATCACACAAAAGGGGTGGAAAGAGCTGAGTGGTGGTGGCGCACACCTTTAATCCCGGTGCTCAAGAGGCAGAGGCAGCCGGGACTTGGTGAGTTCGAGAAGAGCCAGGGCTACACGGAGAAACCCTGTCTGGGATGGGGAGGAAGAGTTGCGTGTGTGTGTGTGTGTGTGTGTGTGTGTGTGTGTGTGTGTGTGTGTGTGAAGACTGTAGGAGCTGGAGAGGAGCGGTGAAATGCTGAATTCTGAACACGTATGGCCTCTGTGCTCACAAACACACTGCAGCTATTGATCACCTGCACATGATCAAGCCCACAAGATCAGTCAGTATTCCAGCAGGTAACACCGACTAGACTCACGGAATTATTAACAAAACGAGGAGAGGACACCAAGGGGGATGTGTTGGGGGATCCCTGGGATCATGGGAGGGGTCAGCTGGGTTGCATATGAGCAAGATACATTGTTTACACCTATAATGTTTTCTTTTGGGGGAGGGTTGTTTCCAGACAGGGTTTACCTGTGCAGCCCTGGCTGTCCTGAAACTCGCTCTGTAGACCAGGCTGGCCCTGAATCCACAGAGATCCACCTGCTTCTGCCTCCTGAGCGCTGAGATTAAAGATGTTCACCACTACCACCTGGCTGAAATTTTCAAAGAATATGTAACAGAGACTCTATTTTACTACAATCTTCTTAAATATGGACAACATACCATGTCAATAGGCAAGGTGCTGAGGAAAGAAACTTTGAGGATATGACTGAACTTAACAGGAGAGGAGGTATGATTGATCAGTTGTATCTGCCACAGGCACCAGGATAGAAACAGTGGCATGTCTGTTAAGTATTCGTGGTCCCGTAACGCAGTGGTTCTTAGCCTACCTAATGCTGGAACTCTTTAGTACAGTTCCTCATGTGGTGGTGAGCCCCATGTGGTGGTGAGCCCCAACTAGAAAACCATTTCACTGTTGCTCCAAATTGTAATTTTGCTACCGTTATGAATAATAATAATAATAATAATAATAATGTAACTATCTGATATGCCAGTAATCTGATACATGATCACTATGAAAGGATTGTTCAACCTCCAAAGGGGTTGTGACCCAGATTGAAAACACTTGCCATAACAACACAGTCTCCAACATGTAGCTTTGACGGGGCATGCTCGTATGCCAAGATATTCCATTGGAAAAATAAATATAACACATAACTGTCTGGCACAGAAGTGCGACCAGTACTTCTACAAATCCTAACATACCTGCCTTTAAGTAAGAGTCAGGATAAGGGTCCTGATTCTCCACCTACACACAAGAAGCAGCTAGCTACCTGAAAAAAAAAAAAAAGAAACCAAACCCACAACTCCTTCAATTTTTCCCACAAGTTGGGCTCAGAACAAAGATTCTAACATATTTCTTGCAAAGTTTGACAGCTGTTTATTGAATACTCATCACACCAATCAAAGATTGCTTTCTGCCTTCCAACAAAAGAAATTACAGCATTTCATCATGTGTAAGAGGCAGCATGAACTAGGTAGAGAATTGGGAATGGAGTCAGCGGTAAGGGGGAGGAAGTGGAAAAAAGGAAGAAAGAGGGGTCCCAGGCATGTGGGAGTCTTAAACTTGGAGAAATGGTGAACTGGGTAAAAGCACAGAGGCAGAAAGAAGAGAGGGAATGCTTGCATTTCTGGGAGAATTAATTCATAACAAAGGAGATGAATTTATCTGAAGGCTGATTGGGTGGGATCATAAAAATATGAAAAACACAGATTGTAGGGTTTGACTTTGGTCTCAAACAACAGTAGCTCCTTGTGTCTCCTTGAGGCTTCCAAAGATACCTTTCTCATAGAACTTGGTATGAAGGAAGTGGGGTCATTGCTGGGGCTTTTATGCTCTGGACAGGTTTTGTGGGTGGAATGCAAAAGCTTTGAGTGTACTGGGCTGGAAACGCCACTGAATTTTGAAAACAGAGCTAAAAGGCTGTTTTGAGGTAGACAGTTGAGGCCTAGCTCATATGGTTGTGGTGAGGAACAGAGACTATCAGGAACAGAAGCTGCTTGTAGCGATTTTGACTAAGAATCTGTGTGAATCACTCATTCTGGGGCTGAAGAAGCCACTGAGATCATCAAAGGGATCTGTACCACTAACAGGGCATCTCCTTCATTGGGACAGGCTGAAGTGAGGGGCTGCTCAAGTCCTTTCGGGGTTTTTTTTTGGTGTTTTTTGGATTCTTTGGTTTTGAGTAAGAATGTCTATTCTGTAAGGTCACTTGCTGTTGCACTTTCTGCTTTGACTTCCACACAATGATAAGCCGAGCATGAGAAACAGGAATGTGATATCTAAGGAGCGTGGTCTCAGGGATCATTGCATCTTTTAGAGTGTTCCAGAAAGAATTCTCCCACAGATTGTGCAGCGAGATGAGGAAGGAGCCTCTCTTCAGCAGAGCTGAGATCATCGAGGCTGAGTCTTGAAGGTGCTGGGGAAGAGAAGAGAGACAGGTGCGAAAGCCATTTCAGAGTGAGCTTGAGGGTATGAAGAGTGTATGAGCCGTGGAAAGACTCCCCAGTCAAAGGAGGAAGTCAGGAAAGACTGGAAGGGAGATCAGAAAGAAAAGACCCATCTTAATCTGCGAGTTTTCGTGATGACAGACATGGCCATAAAACTGTAAACTGTATACTTGGAATCCAACATGGCTGATCTATCTTCCAGCCTAGTGCCAAAAATCCCAAGTGGTGACCTTAGTCGGAGGTTATTGGAAGTTTCTAGGAATTGTTCAGAAAGCTCCTTCCTCTAAAGTAGTAATGACTTTTTATTTATTTTTGAATGTATAGTCATAGGAGGAAGAGGAAGGCTCGGTGAGGGAAAGGAGCAGAAAGTTAGCTATAGGAAGGCCACCTGAGGCTGTGTTAACAGAAGCAAGGAATCCAGCCAAAGGAAGGTGATGTCAGTGTGCTGTATTGCCTGGATTGCTTTAAAAATGACACAGATGAAGGGTGTGATGAATGAAGAATCCAGAAACCATCTTTGAGGAGCGGTGGTGGTTGTCTCTAAATATCTGTGGGGGCAGAGAGAGAGAGCATCCGCGGGAGAGCCATCACTGCCCTTTCTTTCATTGCAGATAGAGCTTCTTCCGGAGGGTGCTTTGGATTTCAGGGTTCACTTTCCTCGGCGTTCCTTCTTGCATCACCTCTGTTTCTGCCATAATTCGGGTTACCTGAAGAAGAGGTGTGGTCAGCTATGGGGCTATCCTGCTGGGGAGGTTGGTGTCAGGAGAGCATGGAGATGAGGTGGCAGAGAAGGGCAGGTGGGTATCTCTGTCTCGAGATGTTAATTGCTCTCTAGTATTCCATAGTTTCTATGGAATTATTGGTTAGCTAGTTTGTATATGTCTGTCTATACGTGTACATATGTCCCTGTTATGCATGTGACAATTGTTTGAGAGAGGATACATTGGGATTTCTTCTTCCATAACTCTCCATCTTGTTTTACTGAGGTAGAGTCTGTCATTGAATTAGTAGTTCACTGATTTTGATAGATTATCTGGGCCTCTGCACATGCATGTACACCCATTTATCCCTGCATACATGTACCTACACACATGTACACCACATAAAAATACATGAAAACAAACAAACAATCATTCCCATACATGATGAGCTTGGGAGTCCTAATATGTTTGCATGAAGATGAGGGTATAGGGAAAGCCTGGGTGGGGGTCCCAGATACCTCATTTGGCTTACCTCTTCTAGGAGTTCCGTGATGGATCCTGTTTTATTTGTGAACACATCCGTCAGGGTCTGGATGAAGCCAGAACCTTTCTCGTCATGTCTATAGGAGAGGTACCCTGGGAAGATCAGAAAATTGAGTTTGGAGAACTCTTCAGAGAGTGGAAGGGACCCTGGAAGAGAGTCCCTTCCTGAAGGAGAAGTGTCGGGGATGCTGGTTCAGGGGGAAAGTCTGGGCCACCCTGAAACAGCTGAGAACTCATACCCTCTACCGTGGAATAGATGTGGAGGGTGTCCGTATAGGTTGGGATAGTTTGGGGGTTGTCCTTTGTGATCGCAGCCACCCGATCTCCACCTATTTCTTCACCGAGGTCTCTGTGCTCTAAGACAAAGGGGAGGGAAAGAAAAAGTCAAGAAGGAAAATGGAACAAGAAGGTTGTAGAGCAGTCTGGTGGCCTGCCAGGTTCAGGGGGGCTCTGACTCTTGGATTTGCCTGGATGGAAAAACAGACTCCATGCTGGAGAGGTTTAAGAGACTTTACTGTTTTTGCAGAAGACCAGCAGTCAGTTCTCAGGGCCCGTGTAGGTCCTGTACCTCCAGATCCAGGGAGCGGCACTCTTTTCTGGCCTCCTTGGTTACCTGCAGTCACACATGCACCTACATACAGGGACGCACACATACACACAACTAAAAATAAAACAAATCTTAAAAATAGGTGGACACAGCTGGGCATGACGATGTGTGTCTATAATCTTGTTACTTGGGAAACCAAGGCAGGAAGATCATAAATGTGAGGCCAGCCTGGACAACACAATGAGCTCCAGTTCAGCCTGGAGTACACAGTGAGGTTCTGTCCTTACACCGTTCCACAAAGACCAAGGGTGAGTTGTCCCAGGCCTCACCTCCTCTGCAGGCCTGAATGATGTACACCTTCGGCTTGCCTCTCAGGGCCTTGCAGTTCTTGTTGTTCAAGACCTCAAAAAGATCCTCCAGTCTGACCATCTTCTCATCTTCTCCCTCGAGGAGACCTTCCAAGCCATGTGCCATAAGCACCACGAAGGCACAGCTGACAGGCTCTTCCCAGTTTTCTATGGTCTGCTTAAATTTGTCCAACTCATCTAGGAATTGCTTGGAGGGAGAGGACGGGGCAGGATCAGACAGGTGCCCCAAAGCCTATTCTTCTGGTCCTTCCCACCTGACCTGGAGCTGGCTGCTCAATACCTGGGCAGTAGGATTCGTCTTCATGGTGCTTTCAAATCTCAGGTAACGAAACATGCGTTCCAGGGCATCCATGTCTGCCTCAGAACCCTCCCGGGCTTTGGTGACACATAGTGTCAGGGCCAGACGGGCACCCGACATATCATATCTTTCCTAGGGAGGAGAGACAGAGAGACAGAGGAAGAAGAAACACACAGTACAATGAAGCCTGGGGTTAAGGTTGGCAGCCAAAATCTAAGGTGCCTGTGGCATCAAACTTCACTTCAAAGTTTGTCTTTGTGGTACTGGAAATTGCCCGTTCTTAGACCAGTGTTTTATCACTGAATCGGATCCCTAGCCCCCGAAATGCAAATGAAAAACAAGAAAGCATGGATGCATCTACCCAAGCATGGGAAACACACCATGCCTACAGACAGCATTAATTAAACTTGGCGGATACACAAATAAAAGAAAACACGGAGAGTGGAGGGGCCATGTTGAGAACAGCATGATGAGAGTTGGGGAGGAATGGGGTGATATGACCATGTTTCATTATATAGTGTATGTAATCCTCAAATAACAAAAATATAAGCAACGAAAGCAAGCCAAATAAATGTTTGACAGAAGCGTTTCCCACGTATTGCATGGGTGTACTTAGACAGCAAAGCCATTGGGTTACTAATGCAGAATTCTAATTCACCTAGTTATCCTCTGTTTTCATTCCCCATCTTGACTCTAAACTTCAGTTTTCAGATATAAATGAATGTGTGCATGTGGCTGTGGGTCGGGGTCACATCTGGTAGAACTGACTCTGGTCCTTCCAGAGAGAGAGAGAGAGCTCTGTGGAGGTCGGGATGATCTGACTGTGACATCTGTCACCCCCATCGATCTCTAGGGTTGATTAAGCTGATCTGGCTGCCTCACCAGATGCCTCCTTCCTCCCTCACTACTCCATGAGTGTCCTTCCTAAAGCTGTGAGCTCAGCTAGAGCGGAAGATGTTTTCTGATTGACACTTGGGTCAAAAGTGTATGAGCAGCTGTGTCCCCAGCTAGAATCTCCCAACCAGGCGCCAGGAGGCTCAGGGTGCTCCGAAGAGTTCTTTATTTCTTGCTTACTTGCAGAGGTCTCAGAATGTCTAAAGCCATGACGGATCCTGTCTTATACCATCTGAGAAAGAATGGTATTGGGGGTCAAATTTTTTTCTTTGAAGAAAAGCAGTTGACAGAGAACCAAAGTATTAAGGGCTTAGTTCTTGGGGACAGATGTACTGGGTTCTTTTCTTCCTTTTCCAATTTGTGTTTCATTTCTATTTTTTGTAATTCTTTCTATTCTTTCTGAAACATTAAGTTATTCACCCCTTTCCCACATCACCATGCATTCTGTTCCCTCACCCACCTCCTGCAAGGGCTGAGGTCCGCTCATCTCTCTTTGATTCCAAGTCTGGTTTTCAGCACCTTTGTCTTACCCTGGAGGTCAAGAAAAAGTAGGTAGCAAGTCACCAAAGGAAGCGTGAGGGGATCAGGTGGCAGATTAATTTGTCTATCTTTGGCTTTTGAGACTGAATAGCAAAGTTACTATATAATCAGACATAAACAAGAACTGATAGTCTTTAGAGTATGTTTTATTCTAGAGTTATAATATGGTGGACTCTTGCATTCATGTTATTCTAGGCCCATCAAAAATGGCATTTCTTGATGGGTGGTGGGTGCACACCTTTAATCTTAGCACTCAGGAGGCAGAGGCAGGCAGGTCTCTGTAAGTTCCAGGCCAGGCTGGCCTACAGAGTGAATTCCAAGACAGCCAGGACTACAAATCGAAACCTTGTCTCAAAAAAGAAACAAAACAAACAAACAAACCAAAACAAAGAAAAAGAAGAAAGTAATAATAAAAATGGCATCTCTTCAGCCTCTCTTCCCTCCTCCAGAACATATTCCTGTCTGTGTTGAGGTAGACTTCTCCTCCCCAGGACTGATCATGGCGAAGAGCTCATACTCCTCTATTATACCAAAGGATGTCTGGCTGGGTTAGCTTAAATAGAGAATTTCATCAAAGTGAGGGTTGGCTTGATCCTGTCTCTCATCTGAAGAGGTCAATCTATTTCTTTCTCTCTGCCTTGAGATTGAACATCTGCCAAGAGACTCCATCCTTTTTTCTGAGCCCTGCCTTGAACTTTGGCTAAACTGAAGAATGTCTGGCACACCCGGGCCTTTCCTCACACTTCTGTATCAGAATGGAATGTTTCTTATGATTGGAGTGACACAATGTCTGCCATGCCTTTTCTCCATTGCACATTTTTCTACCTACCTACCAATCCACATGTCCATCTGTCATCCAGCCATATGTCCATCCATCTACTTAATTATCTATCCATCTTTTATAGAGCATTTACTCATCCATTTATATATTTATCCATCTACCCATCCATCCACTCATCCACCCACCCACCCATCCATCCATCCATCCACCCATCCATCCATCCATCCATCCATCCATCCATCCATCCATCCATCCACTCATCCACCCATCCATCCATCCATCCATCCATCCATCCACCCATCCATCTATCCATCCAACCATCCATCCATGCATCCTTCCATCTATCCATCCATCCATCCACTCATCCACCCACCCATCCATGCTTCCATCCATCCATCCACCCATCCATCCATCCATCCATCCATCCATCCATCCTTCCACCCATCCATCCATCCATCCACCCACCCACCCACCCACCCACCCATCCATCCATCCGTCTGTCCACCCACCTACCCACCCATGCACTTTTATATCCAGCTGGGCACTTGTCCCTTCAGTTACTCTCCTTTCCCGCATCAAACAACCACCCATCCATTCATCTATACACCAACCATCAATCTATAAGCTCTCCTTACGTCTATTCATCTAGTTACTTGCATCTAACTCTCTACTCATTCACCGACTAAGCACATGTTTCTTGAGGGTTTATTACATATTAATCACTGGAAAGACATTATATCAGATAGACAGATAGACCTCCGTAGCCTTATGTAGTTTTAGGACAAGCATGAACATCAACTTTCTCTCCTATGAACACACAAACACACACACACACACACACACACACACACCACACACACACACAAGCCATGAGGAAAGAGGAGCTAAATGCTGTGACTAAGAGGTGATGGGAATCCAGCTCTGAACCCAGACACAGCAGACACCACCCAGACCCCTGTCGCCCCCAAGAACTTAAGCTGTCTCTGAAAGGCAGGACCCTGGGAATAGCAGTAAAGGCAAGGTAAGGCAGGCTTGTGATCCCTGCTGGCCTCCTGGGTGTGCCGCTCCTGTTTCTGCCTGTGTATACTCGCCTTACAGCAGTGTGTCTATCACTTTCATCATCTTCATGATTACGTGCATGTAAGAGATGATTGACAAATAAAAGTGACTTTATAGGAAACATCTCATACTTTATACAGGATGTAAAATATTAGATTCTTTAGACTAGAACAAAGAAAAATGACACAAAGAGGAAGCAGTAGTGTTTTCTGATTCTTACTCTTGTGGTTGAACTGGTAGGTGAGCTCAGCTTTTATGACCAAAGCCTGCCACCTTTATCTGTGTCTCCATCAGGGCCAACAGTGTGGGTGGAGAGGCAGTGTTGAGGAGAATGTGTTGAGCAAACAAATAACGAATAAATGAACAAATGAGGAAAGGCCTGTGTAGACAGATGGATGAATGAATGGAAATTTCTTCAGTTCTGTCAGAATAGAAAAGGGGAAGGGGGAAGTAGGGGAGGAGGGAAAGAGGAGAGAGGAAGAGAGGGGGAAAAGGAGACAGAGAGAGGGAGAGAGAGAGAGAAAGAGAGTGAGGGAGAGAGAGAGAAAGAGAGAGAGAGCAGTTGGCAAATCCCTCACCGGCTGCAGAAGCAGGTGCTCCTTAGGGTCAGGTCCTGGCTTGTTTCTCTCCAAGCTGCTGATACAGCGCTGTCACCCCAGAGGAGTCAGAGCCACGTGCTGCTCCCTGAGAAGGGGAGGACACAGAGAGACCTTCCTACGTCTCTCCTGAGAGCTTGTCTGTGACTGGAGCACTGTAAACTCTGTCCCTTTATTGCCAGCAAGTTTTCTGTCACTCAAGAAACCTCGTGACAAGAGGGCCACACCCTTGACAGTGGGTGTGGAAATAGAGTCAAACGCCCATGGAATGAACGAATGGCGGCATGGCTCAGCTGACACCCCCTGCCTAGCCTACGCACCTGAGGTAGAGCATCCAAATGAAACAAACCACGGCCCCCACTCACGTCCTTGGGGTTCATCTCTACTCATTATTAGCTTGTGATCTCCACCATTAGGCCCAGTTCATTCATTCCACCCCCGTTCACCTTCTCGTCATCTCCTGTCCTCAGGAGCCCTCAGAAGACATTAGCATCTTTCCTCCCATTTTGCGGCTGAGGCTCACGGCTGTGCAAATAGGTGGCCACTCAAGGACACCCACCCTGTCCGTGGCATTCAAACCCAGAACTGTCTAGTCCGGCTTCCTCCACGATGGTTCATCAGCTTCTTTCTCTTCCTCTCATTCTTCCTCCTTAGTTCTTCCCTTGTTTTCTGATTGTTTTTATGTCGGCAGCTTTCACGAGGTAAATACACACACCACTGAGCTCTTCCACTTGACATGTCCGGTTCACTAGCTTTAGTGTCTTTACAGAGTGGTGCCAAGGACTTTTTGCCACAGTCCACTCTAGAACGTGCTCATTGCCTTACAAAGACACGGTCTCTCATTGAACCAGGCACCGTGTTCGCAGCCAGAAATTCCCAGCAGTCCTCCTGTGTCTGCCTCTAACAGTGCTAGGGTTATAGACCTGGGCATGTTGTTCCACCTGGCTTCTCGGGATTTGAATGTAGATCCTCATGCCTGTGTGCGGGAAGCTCTTATTCACTAAGGCATCTCCCCAGCCATGCATTTTTTAAAAGTATTTTTTAAATTACATATGTATTTACTAGTTGCATACCACACCCCATGCTGTAGCGTGTATGTGGAGCTCAGAGCGTGACTTATGGAAATTGGTTCCCTCTTTCTACTTTGTGGTCCAAGTGATCAAGCGCAGGTCTTCAGGCTTGCAGGAAGTTCCTTTACCCACGGAGCCATCTTACCTTCCTGCCCTTTTTAATTTTTGTAAATGTGGCACCTGTGTGTGTGTGTGAGAGTACACATGTGTGGGAACCAGAGGCCAGTGTTGGACATCTTCCTCTGTTGCTCTCTTTCTTAGTTTTTGAGACGTGGTTTCTCACTGAACTTCTAGCTCACTGATTCAGCTAGACAGACTGGCCAGCAAGCCCCTGATGTCCACGGGTCTTCACCTCCCCATGGCTGGGATTATAAACCTGTGCAGCTGTGCTCAGCTTTCAATAGGGGTGCTGGGAGTCCCAACTCAGTTTCTCACAACAGAATCGTCTCTCCATCCCTCCTTTTCTAGATATTTCACAGGAATTGATTCACATTGTGAATACGTTCTTCTGTCTCTGGCCTCAAAGGCCCTTTGAAATATTTTTCTTCATTGTCCTGCCAAGAAATTTCAGCTGATTATGTATGTATGTATGTATGTATGTATCTATCTATCTATCTATCAATCATCCACCTATTCAATCTATGTACATACCCATCTATCACCTAGCAATCAATCTGTCATTCTATTTTACAAACTAGCTGTCTGTCTATATAAATCTATCATACCTATCTATTTCTGTGGTCTACATCTCTACACATATTTATTTCTGTACATACTGAGTATGTACCCATGTACCTGAACGCTAGACAGATAAAGAGTAAGGATGCTTTTCTCTCCATCTCAAACCAGTTTTGTGCCACTGGTGGTGGTGTTGCTCCCTGGGGTGGGCGCTTTTTGTGTACTGTATCTTGAGGATAGGCCACGCTTTTCTTACCTGAGTTCTCACGGGTGGGTATCTGGGTCATCCCTGCTGCAGCTTTTCAGATTATGAACCAGGGAGAAGTGCACGTACAGCACACGTCTTTTGGTGAATGCACACATACATCTCTTCTGGGTATCCCTTTGTGAGGAGCCTCTGACAGAGAGGCAACTGCTTCAAGCCTCATACCAGCAGAGCAGAGGCTGCCGATTCCACGGCAGCACCGGCTTCCCTCCCTTTCTTCCTTGGTCATTTCAGTACATGAGCAACCTCCGGGCTCCATAAGCTGCACAATATTTCATCGAGTGGGTGTCAGGAATTTCGTTAGTCATTCCTCTGCTGATGGATATTTCAGGTGTTTCTTGTTTCTCTCCATGACAAGCAAATGCTGCCATGGGTAACTTCCTACAACTTGCCACTTTAAACACAAGATGGACTCTTGTCTTTCTCCCAACATTAAAAACCTGTTTGCATTTATTTATTTGCACTTATGCAAGGGTGTGCACTGGCACACTTTTGGAAGTCAGTTCTCTCCTTCTATCATGCGGATCCCAGGAATCTGCTCAGGCCATCAGGCTTGGGGGTATGTGAGTGCCTTTACATGTTGGGCCATCTCACCTGCCCCTACGTCTTTTTTGAGGGAAAGGTTCCTAGAAGTAGACTTATTGGTTCCAAGATAGTTGAATACTTTGACATATTTTGCCTATCATCATTCGTCTCCCGGTCACCATTCCATCTCAAACAATACAAGAGAGAGGAGATAGAGACGGAGATAGAGATTGAGATAGAGATAGGGATAACTGCCTTGTCATCAACACTGGCTACTCCTACCAAGCCTGGTTTTCCCGTGTGTGAAATGATGGTGACGCTGCCTGTTTCTCAGGTTGCCCGGGAGACACACACACAGCAGCGCTTGAAGCTGGCTCTCTGCACATAGGATGCACACTGCGGTTCCTCCTCTATTTTTCTTTTTCATGTTGCATGCATACAGACAGGCAGCACCATGCTGGGCTTTCTCCTCACTCTTTCCCCATTCGTGTAGTCTTGGTCCAGAAATCTCTATTGAAAAGCCTATTCTGCTGGGCAGTGGTGGCACATGCCTTCAATCCCAGCACTCAGGTGGATCTCTGTGAGTTCAAGGCATCCTGATCTACACAGTGAGTTCCAGGACAGCCAGAGATACACGGAGAAACCGGTCCCCCAAAATAAAACCAAACAACCCAACCAACCAACCCAAACAAACGCACACACGCACACAAACAGAAAACAAAAAAGAAAGGAAAAGAAAAATTTATTCCAAAGGGGGAAAATGTGAATTTGAGACTTGAGGAATTCAAGAGAATTTCCTCTTGAATCCTCTAGCTCAGACAGCGAGAATCTCCTGTTGGAGTCAATCCAGAAGGAAAAGGGGAAGAAAAATCCAGGCTGATGTGAGGCTGGGCCTTCACATAGTATTAAGGTTGTGGATAATGGTCCTTTCCTGGTGGTGCAAGAACGGGGAGTCTTCCAGTCTGTTATTCTCAGCACATGCTCACCTCTAGGGACAAGAACTCAGTCTAAGGTGAAGAAAATGAAAAACTGGTCTCCGCCGGGGTTTGCTGCATATGAGATGATCAACGATCAAAAGGTTCCAAAAATGTTTCAGAATTCTTGGCTGCTTTTCTTTCTTTCTTTCTTTCTTTCTTTCTTTCTTTCTTTTTTGGTAGCATTACAATGCTGTATGTATGTATGTATGTGCGCATTTTTAAAGATTTGTTTTATTTCTATTTATGTACATGTGTGTGCATGCATTTTGAAGCCAACATCGATGTCAGGAACCATCTTCCATCCCTCTTCTACAATTCATTGAGGCAGGGCCTCTCAATCAAACCCAGAGCTTGTGGATGGAGCTTGTCGTACTAATCAGTTGCTCTGGGGATCTTGTCTCTGCCTTCTATGGCTGGAATTGCAAGCGGATCACCACGTCCACCTAGCATTTATGTGGGTTCTGAGGATCTGAACTCTGGTCCCCACACCTGATCAGTAAGTGTTTTAACTACTGAGCCATCTCCCCTGCCACTGAAACATTATTGAGAGAATGGTTTTTAACAGAAGCTAAGAAGGTAACATTTTGGAGAGAGGAACTGGGGATGTGGATATCTGCTGTGCTATGCTAGAAAATGCCCAAGATCTGGGCTGGAGAGATGGTTCAGCAGGTAAAGGCATTTGCTGCCAAGTTTGGCAACCTGAGTTTGATCTCTGGGATGTTGGGACATACGTGGTGGAAGGAAAGAACCTATTCCTGAAAATTATCCTCTAATAGACACCCTGGCATGTGTACATCTTTTT
>CM053753.1:32510196-32553714 GCA_028658305.1 Pachyuromys duprasi | reverse complement strand
GTACCCCTTACTAGGGAACCCACTTGGAAACTGAGCAGCCAATGGGCTTCCTTTGAACAGGGGGTCTAGGTTAGCTCCATACAAGGTCCTTAGTTGGAGTATCGGTCTCTGCAGGCCCCCCTGAGATCAGGTATTTTGGCTGTGTTGTTCTCATTGTGGAGGTCCTGTCCCCTCCATGTCTTTCTATCTCCTTCTTCTTCCATAACGATTCCAGCACTCTGCCTGAAGTATGGCTATGAGTGTCAGTATCTCCTTCAACATCCTGTTGGGTAGGGTCTTTCAGATGTTCTCTGTGGAAGGTTCCTATCCTGTTCCTTGTCTTCTCCTATTTCCAATGTCTATCCTGTTTGCCCTTCTGAATGAGGATTAACATCTTCCCTAGGGTCCACCTTGTTTAGCTTCTTTAGGACTATAGATTTTAGTATGTTTATCCTATATTATATGGCTAATATCCACTTATAAGTGAGTATACATCATTTGTGTCTTTCTGCTTCTGGGATACCTCACTCAGGATGATCTTTTCTAGTTCCCACCATTTGCCTGCAAATTTCATGATTTCCTTGTTTTCAATAGCAGAGTAGTATTCCATTGTGTAGATGTACCACAATTTCTGTATCCATTCCTCAGTTGAGGGACATCTAGGTTGTTTCCAGATTCTGGCTATTACAAATAGAGCTGCTAAGAACATGGTTGAGCAAATGTCCTTATTGAAAGGTGGGAATTATGCCTCTTTTTTAGAGTACACTAAGGAGTGTTGGGTTATGGGGAAAGGGTCTTCTCTTCAGTGTGATAAAATTCCTTGGAATTAGATAAAGGTGATGATTTCACAACATTGCAAGGTTACTAATTGCCAGTGTCTTGGTTAGGGTTTCATTACTGTGAAGAAACACCATGTCCATGGCAACCTTATAAAGACAAACATTTACGTGGGGCTGGCTTACAGTTCAGAGTTTAGTCCACTGTCATCATGGCAGGAGGCATGGTGGCATGCAGGCAGACATGGTGCTGGAGAAGGAGCCAAAAGTTCTACATCTGGATCGGCAGGCAACAGGAAGAGAGAGTGACTCCTGTTGATGGAGACCTTACTACATGCTAGGCACTGGAGTAAGTAGCATACAGTATGACGTCAGCATCCTGACAAGTAATTTAAAAAATCTTCCTTAGGTTTACAGGTGAGAAAAACCCAGCACAGAGAGGTTAAGTACATAGCTCAGGAAGAAAGTGAAGCTTGCCTCGGCTGAACCTCTGCCTCTTCCTATCCCACACCCCTGCTCTTGTTCTGTAGCCAAGCCTTTAGGAAGCTCACACTGGCCTGAAATGTGCAATCCCTCTGCCTCAGATTTCCAAGTTCTGGTGTTACAGGCATGCGCCATTGTGCTGGTGGGTCAAATGGTTATTGGCAAAGGAAACTTTCCAAAGTGAAGATGAAGGCTTGACCGTGTAATGCACACAGAAACACCTTGTGAACTTCAGGTTGAGTTGTTGGCTTTTTCAGTTATGTTTTACTAAACACTGACTTGATGCCTTCCATGTGCCAGAGGCTAGAGGGAGAACTGGAAGGGGCAGGGTACTCTTCTGCAAGGGATGTCATTGAGGCCTGACAATTACACCCCACCATTCTCTCCCTGCAATTCACTACATATCGTGGTTTCGCCACCATCAAGTTCCCACCATCATTTCCCCAGCACCTCCCTACAATCATCTGCCCAGCATCCTCTCCCCACCATCCTCCCCTCACCATCTTTTGCCACCACCTTTCACAATCGTCTCTTCCTATTCTTTCTGCCCCTCCTTCTGTGATGTTCCCTGAGATCTGGGGAGGGAAGAAGTCGATATGCACGCTCCATCTATGTCTGAGCACTAGTCACTTAATCTCAGCACTGTGAACATGTTAAGATGGATAGAGTGCTCTGGGTTACACAAGTGAGTCCAGTATACTCCAAGGCTCCTTCTCAGTTACAGCCAAGACAGAGGAACAAAGGGAATTAAAAATGTAACTGACACCAACAGGCATGGTGAGTCACACCTGTCACCCCAGCGTCCAGAGGTAAGGTAGGGGAATTACCAGCTCCAGGCCAGTCTGGGTGAACACTGTCAGACTCTGTCCCAGAGAAGAGAGAAGGTGCTACAACTAGCTGGCTTTGATGGAAGGAGAGGCCACAGCTAGGGAAGGCTGGTAAGCTCTAGAAGATGGAATGTCCAGGGATGCACTTTGTCTCCAATCCACAGACAGTCTACAGTCGGCCTAGTAAACTCATTGTTCTCTGTGTGTGTTGTGTGTGTACACACACATGTTTATGAGTGTACCTGTGTATGTATGCATGCGCCTGTGGAAACCCGAATCAACCATAGCTATCCTTTTCTATCTTTTTTCTTTATTACTATCGTTTGTGAGGGGAGGTGCATCTGCCATGGTGTATGTGGAGGTCAGAGGACAATTTGTGGAAGTCATCGTTTTCTTCCACTTTGGTTGGGGTTCTAGGAATTGAAATCAGGCTTGAATGGCAAGTTCTTTACTCACTTAACCATCTCAGCAGCCCCATTTTGAGTGACGAGAATGCTGGAGGCACACATGGACACTGTTGTGCTTTGAGGGAGAGATGTCCCCCACAGGCTCATGCGTTTGAACACTTAGATGCCAGGCGGTGGTGCCGTTTGAGGAGGTTGTGAAATCTTCAGGAGGGGGGAGCTTTGCTGGAGGAAGTGTGTCATTGAGGGCAGGCTCTCAGCTTCCTGTGTGTGGGTAAAGATGTCATCAGCCAGCTTCCTACTCCTGTCCCCCTACCTTCCCCACTAGGACGGACTCTGTCCTTCTGGAACAGCGGTTCTCAACCTGTGCATCGAGGCTGTCCCGTATCAGATATCCCGTATAATAGGTATTTACGTTACAATTCATAACAGCAGCAAAATTAGAGTTACGAAGTGGCAACGACATAAGTTTATGGTCAAGGGTCACCACCACGTGAGGAACTGTATTAAAGTGTTATAGTTTAGGAAGCATTAGGAAGGTTGAGAGCTACTGCTCTGAAACCATAAGCTAAAATTAACCCTTTCTTCCTTAAATTGCTTTCGATCATGGGCATTTTATCATGGCAACAGAAAAGTAACTGACACAGCCAGCCAGACAGGAGGCTTCATAGGCATCCTCAGGCAGATGGCAGCATGTGTGGGACTGGAAGGAAACAGAAGTATTTACGATTACTAGGAGTGCTATGATTTGAGTGTGGTCTGCCTCCTCAGTACTGGAAGCCTGGTCTCTAGCACAGAGGTGCTAACAGTCGGAGAGAGCTTTTAGAGGTGAAGTCTACCTACCGTGAGATGGTTGCATGTTTATGTGCACATGAGCAGCTCTAATTAGCTCCACTGGGTGTTTAACAAAAAGAGGCACAAAGCGAGACATGGGGAGAAGGGGGATCTAGGATTTAGTTCTAGTGAGAGTTGTGAGAACAAGCCTGATGCTGAGTCCATCCTTGTCTTTTTGGCCTGTGATGCTGATGTCTTGGTTCCTTTTGCATTTGTTGTGATGAAATGTCATGACTGAGTCATTTATAGAATTTATTGGGTGCTTACAGGTTCAGGGGTGTGTCCATGACCATCGTGTGGGAAGAGAATGGCAGCAGTCAGGCAGCTGGAGCATTAGCCTAGAGCTTACCTCTGACTCTCAAGCTTGAGAGAGGGAGGAGAGAGAGAAAGAGTGAGAGAGAACGAGTGAAATCTCACGGGCTTTTGAAGCCTTAAAGCACCTCCACTTGTGACAGACCTCCTTCAACAGAGCCACACTTCCTAATCCTTCCCAAATAGTTGCACCAACCTGGGACCAAGAATTCCAGTATATGAGCCTATGGAGGCCATTCTAATTCAAAGACCACAGGCGGGCTCTCTCATGGTTGCACATGTTGTCTTTCATAGGTCCTCACCAGAGCAGACCTTGTTCCATTGAGAGCGAGCTAAATAAGTTATTTTTGTATATAAAGTTACAAAGCCTGAGAAATTTAGCTATAGTAACAAAAATGGGTGGATGAAAGAATCAAATCAATAGTATATTTTGCATACAAAATTGCTATGTCTAGTAACACATACTTGTAATCTCCATTACAAGGAGATGATGGCAGGAGGATTTTGAGTTCAAAGCCAGTCTGGACTAGATAATGAGCTCAGTACGTAAGCAAGCAAGCAAGCAAGTAAACAAATAAACAAACAAAACAAGCAAACACTTCTCCTTCTTAACAATGCATTGTTTTACTTTTCGTGTGTGTGTGTGTCTGTGTGCACTCACGTGCACACGTTTGTGTTTTGTATGACACTGTTCCTGGGGAGATGTGAAGAAATTTCTGCTGACCCCAGATAAAAAACCAGTGACAAAAGTACGGATACCACTAAAGTCTAACTTGGTGAACTAACTAATTTTATTAGAATTGCTCATAGGAATGTGGGTGAGAGGTTACTTATAGGACCAAAAATGACTCAAAGACGGCTGCTATCACCAAAGCCCACAGCAGAATGAAAGCTGGAGACCTGGGGCACAGCACACAACCTACAGCCACTCAGCAGGAGAGAGGGGTCCTTTGCAGGTTGGTCTGGGCTTCTTCCAGGAAACTTGCCTTGTCTGAGAGTGACTCTGGACACTCTTTATTGCTTATATACAGAGGGAGGGAAACTAGTAAATCTGCTCAGTTTCAGGGACTTCCTGAGTTGTACAATTCTGTCTTAATGGGACTTCCCTTTAGAGTGCAGAGTTTCACCTCCCCTCGTTGTTTCAAACTGTTGTTTCACTTCCTTGTAAACATTCTGTCCTGAAAGAACATGTTTCACTCTTTACATCCTGTCTTAAGAGTTTTCCCTGTAACACAGAGTGTTTTAACCCCAGGAGAAACTGTTATACAAGTGTGTGCTGTGGCATCTTCATAGGTGTAGCAGATACTTCAAAGTGAGACTAATAAGCCATTGAACAAGTGACCCATGTGTGTTCAGTACGGAAAGGATTATTTGCAGACCTGGACTGTGTTTTTTTTTCTTTTGAGAGGCATATGTTTAGCTCATTTCCCAGTTTCCCAATGGAGTACCAGTTTTGGTTAAGATCTTTTATGTATACTTTGGACCAGTGGTCCTCAACTCTCGTAATGCTGAGGCCCTTTAATACAGTTCTTCATGTTGTGGTGACCCCCAACCATAAAATTATTGTTGTTGCTTCTTCATAACTCTAATTTTGCCTCTGCTATGAATCGTAATATAAAGTCTGTGTTTTCTGATAGTCTTAGGTGACCCCATAAAAGGATTGTTTGATCCCCAAAGAGGTTGCAACCCACAGGTGGAGAACTTCTGCTCTGGACACTAGCTTAGTCCTCATTCAGATGGAATAAATATTCTGTCCCATCCTGGAGGCATCTCTGCACTCCATCGCTGGCTCCCTTTACTGTGTGGAAGCTCTTCACTGACATAACCCTCTGGCCGACTCTTGCTCTTGTTTCTTATTTTTGTCACTGGTATTTACAAGGCAGACAGAGCCTTGTAGTTGCTGAGTGAGTGGCGCGGCCGAGTTTCATCATTGCCTGTAGCCCCAGAGGAGTCCTTCTCCTCTAACGTGTGGATTTGACACCACCTGATGGCTGCTCAGAGAAAGTGTCTTGTTGAGTCTTGCTGAATCTCTTGGCACTCAACCGCGGCCCCCCCGCCCCCCCGCCTCCCAGGGAAGCATCTGACAGCTCTGAGGCAGAGGATTGTGCAAGAGCAAGGCTGTGTCAGCAAGGGCCAGGGTAGTGCACTGGGCAAGGCATCACTTGCATTTGCATTTCTGAGGATGGTTTCTGAGAATCAACCAGCAGACCTGTGTGCAGGGTAGGAAGTGCCCTGGCTCAAACACACTCGGTTCTACCTACAGGGAACGGCAACCAGTGGGGTCCACCCTGTGGAGTTTCCTAACAGCTTCTTGCTTTAGGTCCTTGAGACCCACCTGTGGAAAAACCCCAGCAGGTTGCTCTATCATAGGATGTTTTCTGGCACACAGCTCACAGCTTTGTAAAAACAGTTTTGCTAGTTATCGCGGCTATGAGTTAGAAAGCCCCCGTGAGCACTGAGTCAGTGGATGCTGAACCACAGCTCTTTTGGGAAGTGAAAGGCGATATTTCTGTGAACTTCTGACCACACCTAATCAAATACACACCCACCCTTGTTTTCAGCTTCTGTTTAAAGGCACCTTTTCATTTAGGACTTGGACATTGATGTTTACAGTAAATATCATTGTAATGCATGCCTGAAGTTTATATGACAAGAGTCAGCATGTGTGTGTGTGTGTGGTATAGTATAATGTATATGAATGTATGCATCTACACGTATGCATTAGGTTCATGTGCATGTGTGCGTATATGGAGGCCAGAGGGCTGAGGTCTGGTGGCTTCCTCGGTCATCTTCCGCCTTGTTTTTTTGAGACAGACTCTCTCACTGAGCCCAGGTGAGACAGGCTGAAGAGCACGCTCCAGGGCTGCATCTCTGAGGTTACAGAGGTTGCCAGGCCTGGCTTTGATTTGGGTGTGCGGGATCTGAACTCAGGTCCTCACCTCTCTGACTGAGACCTCTCCCCAGATTCCCTTTTATTAAGTTTGTCCTTTAGCGGTCTCTTATACATATATGATACAGTTGCTCACCCACCCACCCCCATCATCTCCCTCCCATCCCATCCAATTCCCTTTGCAGACTGATGTACTCAGTTTAAGACATTGACTCCCTTCTCCATGAATCTATAGAAGCCACTAGCTCATCAAGGTGGGATAGGGCCCCATGAGTCCCTCCCTGATTCCTATCTTGCTGTTGACAGGCTCAGCGTTGCATAGGCCCAGAAGCAGCCTGCCCCAGCTGATTCGAGTTCATGATCGCAACCGTCCTGTCCAGAAGATGGCATTCTTTAGCCCTTTCTCTTATCTGCTGACTCTCACAATCCTGCAACCCCCAGTGGGCCTTAGAGAGAGGGGTGGTGCAAATGTCTTGTTTATACCAGCCTCTTTAATTAATTAAACTGAATTACTTATGTAGAGGGAAGGTTTCTTGTAGCTCAGGCTGACCTGAGTTTAGTGTGGAGCTGAGGGTGAACCTGTGTCCACCCAAATGCTGCAACGACAGATCTGTGGCAGCATGCTTTTTTCCTCGGTCACACATCATGACCTTTTTGGGTTAGGGACCTTAGACAGTGTTTCAGCACTGCTCCTGGATGACGTCTGGCACAGTGAAACCATTAACTAAAACCAGGAGAAGTGCAAAACACAGGGTGCCACAAAGACTCCCAGGAGGTCGCTTGTTCCCGGTCAGGAGACTGAAGCAAGGAGGAAGGGCCTCTCCTGCTTCATCCTTCCTGGGAGGTGGGGGTGGGGGGTTGTTGAGTCAGAAGGGCTGGAAACTCTCACTGCTCTGTGACTGTCTGCAAATGACCACATAAACATCAGTGTTGATTGTTGGTAACAAAATTTGTCTTAGTGAGAAAGGGAACACACAAACAGGGAATCTGGTTGGTGAGACTCAGCCATCATGTCTTTGCCTTGGGTTGGGGCTGGAGAAATGCCTCAGTGCTTAAGAGTGTGTACTGCTCGTGGGGAGGGTGGGAAGTCAATTCTCAGCTCCCATCATGAACAAAAAGTGGCTCACACCACTGTAACTCTAGGAATCCGACACCCTCCTCCGGCCTCTGAGGTCAATCGCACACACACGTGCACAGCCCTCCCAATAAAAGCAAGCAAAAACAGACAAACAAAACAAAACAATCCCCACAATTCCCTTCCACTGAGTGTGTTCCTTCTTGATTGGTTTGGGGGATGAGCCTGACAGAAGCTGATGCGGAAGTCTGAGCCCTAGGAGACTCTTTTCAAGTTAACAGTGGTTGAAACCATGAATTCAGATCCAAAGTGAGATTGCAAAAACCACCCTCCCCTTTGTCTGGGTGTTCCAGGTCCTGGGTTCTAGGGAGAACACACGGCATGATTCTTCGCTGGTATTCAAGGATACCAGGGCACCCGGGAGGAACCGAGCTGCGACTGGATCTGAACAGGGCCACTCAATGGCTTCTACTGCTGCTAGCTGCCGGGAATGTGCTCGTGAGCTTCGAAAGGGCAGCTGCAATCTGTCTAGTCCAGGGACCGCGATTTTTGCGGGGTGAGGACAGAAGATGAGGTTAGAGGCATTCTGCTAAGAGGGCAGGCTCTGCAGCCACGGATGAAGATCCCGTGTGACCTTGGGTAAGTGGCTTAACTTCTCCGTGCCTCAGTTTCCTCACCTGTAATGCGGAGCTGTTAGAAACAGCTTGTGTTCCTGCTCACAGGTAGCAGCTGTGCTGAAGACCCACTACCGATATAGTCCGTTCTTAGCACACACAACCATTCAAAGTAGATGTGTCATAGTTACTTTACAGGCCTGAGAGGCTGAGGTCAGAGAAGGGCCAAGGCCACGCAGCTTGGAACCATGCCCCAGGGATTTGAAGCCTAACAATCTGACGGCAAGGAGACACTAGGTTTGACTGTACTACAGTTGGTGCCTAATAAATGACAATATATTTAATTGTAGTTCTGCTAAAGGCCTTTTGGAGGGAAGGTAAGTCAGAGGGGAGGAAGGGCTGCCTAGCTCGGGGCATCCTCTTCAACCGCCCAAGCCCAAGGCTGGCCTTGGTCACTTGGCGGTGGTATTGGCTGGGCGGCGGCGAGGGCCCCACTCATTGACCACGCACTGCGCCTGCTCATAGCACACCTGTGGGTGGCGCTGGCGTAGGCGCAGGCGCACCACATCGTAGTCCACGTCATGTCCGATCCTTTTGCAATTGAGGCTCCAGGCGAGGTTGTCGTGCGTCGAGCGGAGCTCTTCTAAGTTCTTTTCCATTTGCGAGTTGTGGCGCATCAGCTTGTCAGTACCCTGGAAAGGGAGGAGGCAGCGATCTTGCTGGGATGGGCGGGGCCTTGGAGAGGAAGCGGCCAGGCTGAGCTGGGAGGGGCAGATCCCGGCAAAGGAGCAGAGGGCTATGCAGGGAAGGGACGGTTCTTTAATAGCTACCAGGCTGTTGTGCGGAGGATCGGACCTTGGGGAGAAGGGACGTGGCCGCTCCGGGGAGGGACGTGGGCGTTCTGCAGAGGGGGTGGGGCTTTTAGGAAGTAGGGGAGCTGGCAAAGTCTTTCTGGGAGGGGTCGCTGCAGGGCTGGGAGAGGTGGGGCGGAGCCGTACTGTGGGAGAGGGGACGGGCTGTGCTGGGGATGGGTGGGATCCTGCTGAGAAGAGGTAGGGCAGGGCTCTGGCTGGGAAGGGGGTATTCAGTGCTCGCTGACTGGCAGGCCAAACCCAGAGCCTTGAGCTAGTGCTGTCTGGGGCAGTGTAGAGTAGACGTGAAGAGAGACAAGATTCTAGGCAGAGAGTTGGTATTAACAGGGGGGCCAGGTGTGCACCGGGAAGGGCCCGACCCCACTTGCAAAAAAGCATAGGGGAGAAGGTAGATCTCTGTTGCAGGGGTCCTGGAAAAAAAAAAGCTGGGCCAGGTTTGCGAGAAAAACAGAACAACACACACACACACACACACACACACACACACACACACACCCCACTGGCTGAGATGGCTGAGGGAGGGATGTGCTCAGAGCAAGACGCACACACACACACACACACACACACACACACACACACACACACACACACACACCCCACTGGCTGAGATGGCTGAGGGAGGGATGTGCTCAGAGCAAGACGCACCAGGAATGGCGGAGCACATCCGAGCAATTCGTGCTGAGTTCTCGAGTTGGGTTGTTGGGAGAGTCAAGCAAGGAATGGCGTGGCCTAGCAACCCGAACGACTTGAAAAGTCTGCCAGCAGAAGCAGATCTGCAGTAAGCAGTTCTTCACTGGGGAAGGCAGTGTACCAGGATGTGGTCACACGAAGGGGACGTGGAGGGGACGTACCTGGGCAAGGCGTGTGGCCTCTGGAAGCTGGGTGCCCACGTGTCTCTGATACATGCGAACCATGGGTCTGTTCAGTTTCTCTCGAGCCTCCAGGTCTCTTTTCAGCAGAGGACCCTGAAGGAGTGCGTTGTGGGGGGCAGTGAGGCTCCCAGATACCAGCCCCTCCCCCGCCCCTTCTCATAGGTTACTCTTCCTCAGACTTTACCTTGATAATGCCCCGGGTGACGTACATCTCTTGGTTGAATTTCATGCACCGGTGGAGAGTTCCTCTCATCAGCCCTAACGTCATGGTCAGCCTTTCCTGGAGACAGGGGAGTCCAGAGGTCTGGTCCTGGGCCACTGTCCCCTCCTTTCCCACCCACTCCAGCAGCAGCCATCCTCTGGAGCCTAGCCAGACAGTGTGGGCACCTTCAGCTCCAAGGTCTCCCGCATCTTCTGTGATAGGCAGGCGCATACGCGGTCGCTTATATCCTGTTGATGATTTTGAATTTCTGCCTCGTTCTTTGCCATCTCTGCTAAGGTGTCCTTGGACTCCATCAATAGGCGCTTGGCTTCATACAAGGCCTTAGCACACGCTGTGAAGACACAGGGTGTACATGGGAGCCGTGGGCATCTCTTTGTCTCCTCCTCCTCTGCCCTCTCTATGGTGGTGGTAGGCCAAGGGTCATGGGTCATGGATGAAAGACTGGGAGAAAGCCCAAGGAAGGGACAGTAAGTGAGGAGAATTCAAATTCTGCCTCGGGTTTGCTTCTTTTTAAGTAGAACTTGTGAATGAATGGGTGTTGTCGGAAGTGTCCAGGGAGAGAGGCCAAGCAAGGCTGTGTACTTCAGGAACAGCTGATTGAGAAAGCTGTAGTTTTAACAGACACCTGCCTGGGGTGTATGTGCCAACGGGGTCAGGGGGAGGCGTTTTCTGGCCCTGAGTTCGAGGAGTTGGGGGTCGCGTGATGTCCACCCACGAGTGGCGGCCAGCCTGCTCCAGAACCTTGTCCAGCGGCTGGTTCATGAGTTCCACAGCTTGCAGCCTTTCCTGACAGTAGAAGTCCAGAGTATCTCTGCAGGAGGCCAGAGCCTGGGGGCGGGAGAAAGAAGGCAGAAAATAAGCTTGGAGCTTGCGGAACCCTCAGCAGGCATAAGCCGACTCAGCTCATTGTTATATTGAGTCTATGTATATCCTTGTAAACACACCTCTCACCTAGATTGTGTAGAGTGAGTAACCCACACATTTTCCTGGAGCCTCTGTGTCTACTCAATCAAGCTGGCATGTTTTTTGAAGGGGTTAGCAAACTACAGCCCATAGACCGGCAGCCTGCTTCAATTTTTATTTTATCATTACCTTTAATTATTATTAATTTTTGAGACAGGGTTTCTCTGTGTAGCCCTGGCTGTCCTGGAACTCCCTCTGTAAACCAGGCTGGCCTTGAGCTCACAGAGAATCTTACCTGCCCCTGTCTCCTGATACTGGGATTAGAGGTGTGTGCCACCACTGCCTGGCTTTTTATTTTAATCAGGCACAGTGATAAGCCTATTCCTGGGCACACTGTCTGGTGACCTTAGGCTGCTCTGGACGACTTGAGTACTTATAACGACATACAGAACACAAGGCTGAAGACATTTGTCATCTGACTTTAAGAAAAGGCCCAGTGAGGACTGCTAAAATGATTTAGCAGTACAAGTACCTGCTGCTGGCTAATCCCGATGACCTGAGTCCAATACCCAGGACGCATACATTGGGCAACTCAGCTGTCAGTGATCCCATCTCCATGAATTGACTAGGGGCGCCTGCACTCTGTGCACAACCTCCTCTTCCAACATGCACATAATTAAAGAGAATTTACAAAAATAATCCCATGATGAAACTCATTGTGTTCAATCCCTGGTACTTTGAAAAAATGTCTTCCCTGCACGAATCAAGTCCCTACTGTGTGCTGCAGGTTGCACCGAGTAGGGATTTGGTGCTCAGCTATCAGGAACAAAATGGTCAGATTCAGTTGCCACCAAGAGAAATCTGTAGACAGGTTTGACTAGCAGCTGTCAAGAGAAGAGGGCTGTTTATGAATTTACTGTTTTTTTTTTATAAATGTCTTACTAGTATATATTAAGTGTACACAATGAGTATCATGACACCTTCAGAACTGTACAAAATGTGCTTGGACCATGGCCATCCCCACCTAGGTCAGAGTAGTTTGTGTGTTAGGTATCGAGGGGTCCCTCTCCTGGCACCCCTAACCTTGAGCAAGGTCTCTGATTTTTCCATGTCTTTCTCCATTTTTCTCTTCATGATCTTCAGTTCCTGTCTCTCCCATTCGAGCATCTTGTCAGCCTTGTCTGGGATCTGGAAAACAAGGGGAGAAGGCTGACAGGAGACTTCATCTTTCGGAGTAGAGAGGATTCGACATCCCTGTGAACTGTGCTTGGAGAAGTTTAATCGGACTCGCGGAGAATCACTGATCACTCCAGGTGGTCCTCTTGTGCTGAGGTTTGGGTTGGGGAATTTTTTTTTTTTAAATGTCTCTTCTCACTTGCTGACTTGCTGAGGATGCTGTGTGCGGACTTTTTAAAGTTAGCTGTTTGCCCGAGGCGGCTGCCCACTGAGCTCCTGGGATGTCACCTGTCTCCAGCCATCAGTGCTGGGGCTGCGAATTTTCCTGAGGGAAGATTTTCATGGCCTGTGACTTAGGGGTCTACCGTCATGGCCAGGAGGACTCGTAAAGGTCTGTCTGTTGGGGGAAGGCACTGGGGTTGCCCTTTTGGAAGCTGCCTGACGAGAACAAAGATATGCTAAAGAGACACTTAGGTCCCTCAACCTGACTACCAGTAAGACCCCAGGAAACTGGAATTCCCCGCAGATATCTCCTGCTGGGAGAAGGAAAAGGCCTGGTGCCTGCTGGAGGAGGAACTTTGATCCCAGAAAGGGATTTCACGTGGTGCTGACTGCTGGCTGGACCATGTTGTTGGAGAGGCCACGTAGAAGGGCAAAAGGTCAGAGATGGGCGGGACCACGCCCTAAAGGGCTGCTTAGACGTGCGCGCCGTGGTTCCCTGTTTAAACTTTAATCTCACTCAGGACAGCGAAAGTGAACTGAAAGAAGACGGTCACTGGATGGATTTGTCCCTCTGCGCGATGTGGCCTCATTGATTAAATACCCTTTCTGCTTTTTATTATTAATCTGGCTGTTGCACCTGGCTTATAGTGGACAAGCGGCCAAACCTGGTTTCACGGAGGCACAGGTTGTGACCTCAATTTCGGTAACAGTTTTGGGGCTGGGGGGACTCGGGCGTTGGAGCTTGCCCGGGTGGCCACCCTCTCCTGGGGGTGCGTCAGCCTCTGCCTCTGGCGTGACGGGGAGGGTCGCACCTTCTCGGGCTTGGGTCGGAGGTCCCGCAGCTTGACGCTCTGCTGGTTGATGAGCAAGCCCTTGCGCACGTCGCTGAGCCTGCGGTCGCTGGCCTCGCGCTGGCGCATCAGCAGCCGCAGCTGCCCATTGACCTGGTGCTGCGCGCGGCCCAGGCGGGCGGCGGTGAGGCGCGCCCCGCGCGCGTGCGCGTACACCACCTCCGCCGTTTGCTGGGCCCGGGCGAGGCGGTGCATAGGCAGAGGCATGCGTGCGTGCCAGGCCGGGGGCTTCATCTTCCCTTTCCACAGGGTGACGCCTTCGCCGGGCGGGGGCTTCTCCAGGGTGCCGCCGCCTTTGAGCATCTCCACCCGGAAGCGCCAGGGCTCCATGTAGGCAGCCCGGCCCAGGTGGTGTGCCACGTTCGGGTCCAGCCCACTGTCCTTGGGCTGCCACATGGTCACTGCCTCCTGCCCGCAGCGGTCGGTCAGGAGGTGCGCCTTGCGGGACGTGTTGTATGCTTCCTGGCGCCATTCGGGAGCCCCGACGCGCGAGTCCTGGCCGCGGTCGGTGGTGGGGAGCAACACAGGCATGTTTCCTAGCTCGGTACCCGGATTCGGCCCCGGGGTCCCCTTGCGGAATGGACAGGGGTCCACCCACCCCTAAACCACACACCACTCTTTCCCGGTTGCTAGAAGAAGTGCGCCAGAGCTCCCCTCACCATGGCAACGGGGCCAACCACTGACATTGCGTTCCGGGCCGGAGGGGGCGGGGGGGGGAGGGGAACAGCAAGCTGGAGAATCCTGCCTGGAAGTTCAGCTCTTATTCATCGAGGAAGCCGCTTTTGTGGAGGTCCTCCCTCGCTGTTTCTCTTGATTTTGGAAAGATGTCAACCAACCTATCCCTGCTAGCTGATGACATAGTCTTGCACTTGGAAAATGTGCAAGGAATTTTCCTAAGGAATCCATGAACTAGTACTAATATTAGTAGTTTTGAAGTATACACAAATGCCGTATAAATGTAGTGTGTGTGTGTGTGTGTGTGTGTGCGCGCGCGCGCGCGCGTAGGTAAGAAGACATCCTGTGGCATCATGTAGGTTCCGGGATCAAACTCCGGCAGTCCGGTTTGGCGACAAGTGTCTTAATCTGTGCCATATTGTCGACCTCCAATTACATCTTTATACCCTTGGAATGAAAAAAAAATTGAATTAAGAACACGATTTTGGACTGAAGAGATGGCTCAGTGATTAAGATCACAAATGGCTCTTCCTGAGGACCTGAGTTCACTTCCTAGCACCCACACCAAGTAGTTTACAACTGCTTGTAACCCCAGGGAATTTGACACCTCTGTCCTCTGTGGTATTTGCATTCATGTGCACATACTCTGCGAGGTTCCTTGGCTGGGGAGATGGCTCAGCTGGTAAACTGCTTGCCTTGCAAGCACAGGCTCTGAACTCGATTCCCAGAACTTACATGAGAACAGGCCACACTGGCTTGGTGCTGGGATTGCAATCTCAGCACCAGGGAGGCTAAAATGAGGATTTCTGGCTGGCTGGCCATTAGCTGATCTACACTTGGTCAGCTCCTGGCTAGAGACCCTGACTTAAAAAAAATAGTGGAAGAGCTATCTAGAGACAGACGCCTGAGGGTTCATGTACCTGCACACTCATACCTTAAACAAACAGCAAACCACCACAATTCCGTTTTTAATAGCATCAAAAGATTAAAATATGTAATAGTCTTCATCTCTTAGGACATTCTAAGTTCTTTCTTACCTTGAATTTAGAATTCTTTCCTTCTCATAGAATACTCCTTTGCTAATGTTGTGCTTACTTCCTTTTGGTCTTCAGAAACCAGCTGGTATACTTTAAAGGAAGCCTTTCTCCACTATGACCACTGTGAGCTTTACCCTCCTATCACAGGACTTCTATCACAATCTACAGAAACTGAAAACATGGCATCTTAGGTGACAGTCGAAAAGAAAAAAAGGAAACTACCCAAGCCATTCAACAACTAAAGCAAACAGAAATCAACCAATCAAAAAGATGAAAGAAGCAAGAACCAAAGCCTAAGGTGCCAGCATCACCAACAAAATACCCAAACACAGAAGCAAAAACCAAACCAAAACACATTAAAGAGAACCAAACAAAACCCCAAAACCCTCTTCCCTGAACTGATTCACCTTCTCTCTCTAACTTCAGCCCCAACCAAGGAATTTTAGCCTCCTTCATTATCTTTGTGTTCCTCTGATGTGTTAGGTAGTTTCTGGTCCAGGGACTTGCTCTTGCTACTTTCCCCCTTAATGTTTTAAAATCTATTTGAAGTTTGGTATTGTTGGCCTTCCTGCTTAGATGGGAAGGTGTCCAGGAAATCCACAACTCTGAAGCCTGGGAACCACTCAGCTGAGCGTGGGACAGTGTCACAAGAGAAGAAAGGGTATCCTGAGATATGGGAGCCCAGGAACCACACATCCCTGGGAAAGGCCTCCTCAGCAGAGGCGTTGCAGCTTCCGTGGGAGGGCTTCCCCAACCATAGCTAAGCTGAAGAGCGCAGGAGACTAAGCCTCACTCCTCATCCAGCCATTGCAGTCCCCAAGGGAAGGTTTCCCCACCTGAAGTGGAGCTGAGGAGCTTAGACGCCTAAGACCCGCTCCTTCGCTTCTCTTCTGCACTTCTTGGTTTCCTATAATAGTCACACCAGGCAGCAAATCTCTTCAAAGGGATTTATTGGAGGGGCAAATCCAGGGGTTGCTGCCCCTGCTTCCTGGATAAGACAGCAGAGAACTGAGCAAACACAACTTTATATAGGATTTTTTAAGGGGGTAGAGTTTTCTAGGGCAGAGATTTCCAGATGAGGATTGGTGGGATTTCAAGTCCTGAGCTTGGGGGCGCCTAGGGATTGGTGGGTTTTTGTTCAGACTTTTCATCTAAAGTGACCACAAGTCTGAGAGGGGTCCCACTGAGGGGCTGGAGATGGCCTTTGACAGAGGCCACAACTGCCATTATGGCAGTTGGAGAGGTGTGGGGAGAGGCCTGTTGACTCATGTCTCAAGGGGTTTACACAGACATGAACTCTAAGTTAAACAAAAACAACCTTCCTTTGCTAAACTATGAACTTATACTGAGGGGTCAGATTCCTGGTCCTGGTCCCAGGCTGGCAGAGCCAGACCATGTAAAGCCCCCTGCTTTGGAGGAAGGACCAGTTTATACATTGTTGCCGCAGAGATGGCTACGGAGTTCACCGACTAGCTCCAGTTGGACATGTCTCCCTCTCCTGAGTTCCCTGTCAGCAGCAGACCCACCGAGGCCTCCTCAGGTGCTGCTGCTTTCTCTGTGGCTTCAGCTTCTCAGGTTCTCCAGGCCTCTGATCTCGGGTCGTGCGGGTTGTGGAGAATTAGCATCAGCTGCTCTGGAGTAGAGAGGAGTAGAGAGGCCAGCAGCACAGCCTGAAGATCTGAGCAGCCCTCTCAGGGACCACAAGGGAATGGCGACCAAAGGAGCAGAAGAGGGGGCTCCTAGGAAACGATGAAAGGGAAGCCCAGGGGCAAAACTTGAGGCGGCCTGGCCTGGCTGTTGGAGCTCCTCAGGTAGGGGCCTAGGCACTTTCCTGCAAAGTATACAAAGTTTACAAAGGGAGTCTAATAGTCAACAGGTATCTCTGCTAGATTGGCTACTGCTGTGTCCCTTCTGTTAGAAGCTTAGCGCTTGGTATGACAGTAGCTGCCACTTTAAGAAGCAGAATCTAGTAAAGTGTAGTTAGATCACTTGGGCGTTTACCCTTGGGAAGGAGGAACGTCGCTCTCATGTGATCTTGACTGGCTCTGTTTTCTTTTAAAGGTTTGTTTTTCATTATGTGTATGTATCTGGGCATGTACATGCAGGGCCTGTAGAGGCCGGAAGAGGCAGTGGGTGGCCCGGAGCTGAAGTTGACAGGGGTTTGTGAGTGGGTCCTGGGAGCTGAACTCAGGTCCTCTGCAGGACAAGTTAGCACTCTTCCCCACGAAGCTGTGTTCCCGGCTCCTTCGTTGTTTTTTTTTTATTCACTGAATGAACATATGAATGAGCACTTCCAAAAACAGGAGCTGCACAGAGGGTTTCAGGAGAGGCAGCTCACTTGGGACACATTTTGTTCTCATGGTCCGTGTCTTACTTTTCCCTTCTTTTAATTTTTCACTTTTTGAGAATTTTATACATGAAATGCTGTATTTACATAATTTCCAGCCCTCCCTCACTCCCAGCTCCTTCATGCTCCCTCCCAAATTCATGACTTCTTCATTATCCACCCCCCCCGATTGTATTTAACATTGCTTGTATGAACATGTGTTTATGTAAAAGCTGGAGGGCCAGAATTCTTGCCGCTACATATGACAGGGAAGCTGAACTCATGAAAATATTCTCTTTCTTTTAATTCTTTTAAACTTGTGGTTGAAAAGATGAGTCAGGGGTTAAGAGTGCGTACTGCTTTTGTAGAGTTCAGTTCCCAGCACGGACATCTTGTAGTTTACAACTGTCTGCAACTCCAGATCTAGGGACTTCAACGCTCTCTTCTAGCGTCCAAGGGCCCCTGCACACATATACATATAGACCCTTCCACCTACAAATACATATAATTGAAAGAATACAATATTATAATGTGGAAATCAGAGGACAACTTCTTCTACCATGGGGGACTCGGGGATCAAACTTGGGCTATCAGGTTTGTCAGTGAGCGATTTCCCCCACTGAGCCACCTTTCTAACCTCGATTCCTCTTTGTTGACCAGAGGAATTCAGTAGGCTGAGTGCTGCCTGCTGAATGTGGACTAGAATTCTATCCAAATGCCAACCTGCCTGGGAGACACTGTCTTAGTTGAGGTTATTATTGCTGTGATGAAACACCATGGCTGAAAGCAAGATGGGGAGAAAGGGTTTATTTGGCTCACGTATCCTGAGTCACACAGTCCACTGAGGGAAGCCAAGGCAGGGACCCAAGCAGGGTAGGAAGCCGGAGGCGGGAGATGATGAAGAGGCCATGGAAGAGTGCTGCTTACTGGCTTGCTCTTTATGGCCTGCTTTCTTATAGCACCCAGGACCACGAGTCCAAGAATGGCACCACCCACAATGCACTGGGCTCTTCCTCATCAATCATTAGTTTTAAAAAAATGCCCTACAACCAGATCTTATGGAAGAGTGTTCTCTGTTGAGGTTCCCTCCGTTCAGACTGTAGCTAGCCTGTGTCGAGTTGCCATAACACAAACCACAGCAGATAGCTACAGTTCTGCCGGGCCAGGCCTGTGGTGGAGGATCTTGGCTCTTACATGGCTGCTGAAACTCATTAGGATGGTGGATGTGGGTATGTGCTGATTTGTTTCCTTGTTCTTAGAAAAATGTTACTTTTACTAGTGTCTGTTAATTACACAAAATAATGAACTTCATTGTGATACCTTCATAAATATATACAACGTACTCTGATCATATCTACCCTCTAATTAACCTCCCTTGTCCTGCCCCCGCTCCCACCACGTGTCTTCCTCTTTCCCATCGTCTCGTGACCAGCCTGGCAGGGGTATTGTTCTAAAGAGACACCTGTGCATCTCACAGTCTCTGACTGTGAGACTTTTGAGACTTGGACCCTGAGACACTGGAATACCTCCACTCCCTGAGTCTCGTTCAGGGAGAAGAGGAAAAGCCTCAGGCTCTGGCCAGACAAAGAGACGTTTATCTTCAGGAAAGAAACTTACAGCGCTTCAGACTGTCTTACAAGAGAGCAATGACAGCCCTGTTTTGGTCAGGACCATAACTGGGTAAGGACTACATAGATATGCATAATTATGGACTCTACTTAAACCTCAACCTCATTTCAGAACCCCCCAAAATGGACTTGGGTCTCTTTGTCTTTTTTTTTCTATTGTGACAATATGGAATAAATCTTTTCTGCTTTTTTTTCTTTTTTGCTATCAATTTGGCTGCTTCAGTTGGTTTGTAAAGGATGGGTGGCCAAGCACCTGCATGCGTGTGGGGCCCAGAAGCTCACAGGCACACAGCCATCATCTTAATTAGTGTTCCGTTGCCGGGAAGAGACACCATGTCCACGGCAACTCTTAACTGTGGGGCTAGAGGGTGGGAACTGGAAAGGCATGGTGCTAGAGTAGTAGCTGAGAGTTTTACCTCCTGCAGGCAGAGATGAGAGGGCCTGGGCCTGAAGAAGGCCTTTGAAACCTCAAAGCCCCCTCCCCGCAACGCATCTTCCCTGACAAAGCCACACTGTTCTGACACTGTCACAAATATCCTTTCCAAACAGTTCCATCAACCGGGGATCAAGTATTTAAACATATGAGCCTATGGTTGCCATTCTCATTCAAACCAATATGACTCCTTCACATAAAAAAAAAAAAAAGTCACCTCTCATTTGTCCTTCCAGAGCCCAGGTCCGCCTTCTTCCTTTTGGGGAGTCCTGGCACCGAATGAAGCTTATCCTTCTCCAATGCAGCCCTTTCAGGGACACAGCCTTTTCAGGGGCACAGCCCTTTCAGGGGCACAGCTCTTTGTTATTGGGGGGAATAAGGACTATATAAACCTCGAGGAAGTGGGTAGAGTTTTTAGGGAGTGTGCATCACTGGCTGGGGCTCAGGTGCTGGGGATGCTTCACTCAGATGGAGGGGGATTCCAGGTGCTAGCTGGACATGTTCTTGTGAGGAACCCTGAAACCTGGTCACCAAGCTCCGAGACTACCCCAGTGATTGAGGAGGTGGGGGGTCGCAAGACTACGTGCCCCTGGGACATGCAGGCCTAGAACAGAGAGCGCATGGTCCTCACTCCTGCCAGCCTCAAGGTGAGATTTTCAGGGTTTGGACATGTCTTGACCTCACTCTTGCTCCAGGCCAGCCCCCCCTTGTCCCATGGCTCACTTGTCCCACACTTGTGGCCTCAACGGTGCCTTTAATTCTTTATTTTCGATTATTTTTATTTATTATTTGACAATTTCATACATATACTTCAAGTATCTTGAAGTTATATACCTCTAAATCTCCCTTTCTACCCCCACCCCCCGGCTACCAACCCCCCAACAGTTTGCCTTCTGGGGTTCATCACTTCCTCATCGTCCTCCTCTTCTGTAGCCCACGCAGTCCAGTTAGTGCTGTCTGCTGGAATGCTGATTGTTGTTGTTGGTTTGATCTTGTGCAGGTGGCTACAGCTGAAGGGCGCCCACAGTGGCAATGGTCAAGTTGCATCTGGAAGACAGCGTTTCACAGTCCTCTCTGCCCTCTCTGATCCTTAGGTTTCTAACGTCCTCTCCTCTGTGATATTTCCTGAGCCTCAGGCCTGGGGGTTAGTCTCGTTTCAGGCTGAGCACTCAACAGTTTCTTATTCTCAGCAGACTGGCCAGTAATCAGTATCTTCATTAGCTGCCGCCCACTGCACCAGGAGCTTCTTTGGCCAAAGCTGAGAGTGGTGCTGAAGCCCGGGCATAAACCCGACACTTGGCAGGCAGTTTGATAGCATGTCCGTGCAGTCAGACAACAACACCAGGTTCCCCTGGAGTTAGGGCCTCCGCCAGCAGTGGCTTCTGGCCAGATTTGTTTTACCAGGCATGACTTCCTTCAGTGTCCCATTTTAGACACTTCTTTTGTCCAACTTCTCTCCATTTGAAGACAGGCAAACCATTATCTTCTTGACTTAAAAATATACTTATGTCATGTGTATGGGTGTTTTGTCAGTATGGTGTGTGTGTGTGTGTGTGTGTGTGTGCGCGCGCAATGTGTGTACCTGGTTCTTGTGAAGTGGGAAAGAGCCCTGAATCTTCTAGAACTAGAGTGACAGATGCTGATGAGCAGGTTATCCGGGTGCTGGAAATCTGGGTATTTTGGAGAATTAGCCAGTGCTCTTAGCCACTGAGCCATTTCTCTATCCCTGATTCTGCTCTACTTTTAAACATTTATTTTTATTTTTAATTATATGTCTGCTAATATGTACATGTAGGGAGATGTGCACATGAGTGCAGCTTCCTCAGATCCCCTGGAGCTGGAGTTGTAGATGGCGTGAGCTGCAGGACGTGAGTGCTGGGATTCAAGTTAGGGTCCTCTGCAAGCACAGTGCCTACTCTCTGCCGCGGAGCCGCCTCTCCAGTCTGCTCACATCTGGGTGTGGTCTGGCTCCGAAATGGCCCCCAAAAGCGTGTGTGTGGAAGGCTTGTTTCTCAGCAGAATTACATTCAGACATTTGTTAAATGGTTGAATTCCTGGTAGATTAATGGGATCAGTAGATGGTGTAAACTTTATGAGATGGGGCCTAGTAAGAAGCGGGTCACCATGGGCATGCTTTTGAAGGAGGTACTGTCCCCGTCCCTTCCTCTGCCTGTCCTGGCTGCCGCTAGGTGAGCAGTTACGCTCCACCACGCAGTCCCTACAAGAGTGCTCTGCCTCCTCACAGGCCACACAACAAGGGATCCTGGACAGAAACCTCTGAACTTATGAGTCAAAGTAAAATGTCCCTAAGTTCACTCCCTCAGATCTTTTGACCCAGGGTACACAGAAGGTATCTCAGAGAAAACACTGATTACACGCTGACATTGGCTCTCAGTCTCTCCGATGCTTCGTAATATTTCCCAGTCAGCTCTGTGTGGATTCCTCACCCATGTACCTACACAGCCGATAGGGAATATGCAGGGGCACGTTATGTCTGAACTGAGTATGTGAAGATGTTTCTCTTCCTCCTCTCTCCCTACATCTCTATGTGTGTGTGCATGGTGTGTATGTGAGCACACACGTATATCACACAGAAATGGTTTAACACACACAGGATGGTGTGTGTGGGTTTTAAGTAAATGACACATAGTTATAGAGGAGAGACCTAAGCATCATGGATTTGGCATCTGGGAGGACCTGGGACCCTCCGTGGCATGAAGGGAAGACCGTGCATGAGGTCAGCAGCCTTCAATCCGCATGCACAGCAGTCTGCTGATTGTTTGACAGTTTCATAAATAAATTATGTGATCCAGTTTAGTCACTTTCACCCCATTTTCCTCTCATCCTCCTCCCTATCCCTCCGGGCCCAATCTTCTCAATAAGTCCTCCTCTTCCTTTCATGTCTTCTCCTTGTGTGTGACCTGCTGAGTTTAGCTACAGCTAAACTCAGGGAGCTTATTTCCAGGACACCATTGAAGAAAATGACATCCTTTCCCCAAGAACAATTAACGGCCAGTAGTCCTTCTGGGTGGTGGGGCTTAATGACCCCTTCCTCATCTAAGATGAAATGTTTATGGGTCTAATATTTTAAAATATATATTCTTTGAGACCCTCACACATGTGTAAAAGGCAGTTTGATTATACCCACCCCAACCTCGTAACTCTTCGTGGATCTACCTCTCACCTCCCAATGTCATGTAGGCTTTTTTTCCCCATAACCTACTGAGTATAATTCGTGTTGTACACACATGGATGTGGGTCCATCCACTGGAGCGTGAGCAACCTACCAGGAGCCATAAGGAGGATAGATAGCCACAGCAGCAGTGAGCATGTGAGAACAATGATTATGTCATGTCCTGATGACAGGCTACACTTCTCCCTGCCCTCTGGATGTTAGGCTATGCAGCTAATGTACGCACAATATTTAAAATGAAGAGAACGGGACTGGTTCACCTTTGATTTCACCATCCGGAGACACTCATTCTGAACATGCTCTTTGTTTTGCTATACCCATCTCCCCATATGTCCTGCTTCTTTCTCACCCAGATCTATGGGGAATTGTAAATTTTTTTTTGAGAAATTAGTTCTTTGAATTTTATAACAAATGACACAGTATAGAATTCCCTTTCTCTGTCATCTTAGCTGAGGCTGTCCTATATTCTGAGCGTGGAGTAGGGAAGACATAGTGAAGACTCCTGGTGGAGGAGCGGAGGAGGAGAAGCTTTGAAAAGTTCGAGCTCCCTTTTGCTCTTTTTCTTTTGCTGTTATATGGAAATGCCCTTCGCTCTGAAATCTTGGCAGGTAATTATCAGAGACCCTTTTTTAGGTCCCTCGATGTCTTCCCTTCTGGGGCACTGGTTTCTACTTTTAGCAGGTGCCCCCTTTCTCTTGGAGATAATCACATCAATTGGCCTCTCATTCCAAGGGGATGTGACCTAGAATCTGTTTTGTCTTTGAGAAATGAGGTCGCTTTCCTGGTGGAGGTGTCAGGAGAGGTGGGAAGCTCCAGGCTGCGTGAAAAGCTTTGTGGTCACCATGTAGGTCAGCGAGTGCTAAAGATTGTTCCACAGGCTGCAACTTTATTGGCCCTTTGAGTTGACTCAGACCAAGGTCATTAAGGGCATCTTGCATTCAGCAGATCCTTCTGTTTATTTTCCAGTTTTTCTTTTTCAACTTGACCCACAGGTAGCATTTAAAAAATTGTTGATCACCTAAAACTGGAGTCTCCTCCTGTGACAGCTAGTATAAATGCCAACTTGACACCATCTGGAATTACATGGGGGGGGGGGAGTCTCAGCAAGAGATTGTTTAGTTCTGGTTGTTCTGTGGGTATGTCTGCGAGGTGTTGTCTTGGTTATTAATTGATGAGGGAAGACCCAGTGTACTATGCGTGGCGCCATTCCCTAAGCAGGGGATCATGACCTGTAGAGGAGCAGACAGGGGGCTGATCAGGAGGAAGCATGTGTGTATTGGTGTCTCTCCTCTCGTTACAGTAGACTAATTACTTCAAGCTCCTGCCCTGGCTTCCCTGATGTGATCGTCATTAATGTGGAATTATATGACAAACAAACCCTTCCTTCTCTAAGTTGCCCTTTGTAAGGGTATTTTATCACAGTAGCAGAAATGAAACTGTAACACCATCCGTACATTCTTCCATATATTTTTTTCTACTTCTACCCTACATCCCTCAAAGCTATTTGTTCATCATCTGTCCATTGTGTACAGTGCTCTTTAGATAGAGTTAGTATTCTTGAAGATACCACCAAACCGTCCTCACCTGCCGATCCCGTATAAACTTCTTATGTTGAGTATTAATCTAATGACTCGCTTTTTAAAATATAGTATTTTTATTAAATCTTGAAGAATTTTGTGGAATGTATGTTGGCTGGATTGACCACCGACTCATCTTCCTGACTCCTCCATTACCCACCCACCTCCTTACAACCAACTTTATGTTTTTTTCTTCTTTTAAAAAAATTTTAACCTGAGAAGTCAAATTTGTGTTACCCATATACACTATCCGTGGTCAACCTGCCATGGATGATACATTATTATTATTAATTTTTATTTTGAGACAGGAGTTCTCTATGTATACAGCTTTGGCTGTCCTGGCACTCACTCTGTAGACCAAGCTGATCTTGAACTCTGAGATCTACCTGCCTCTACCTCCTGAGTCCTAGGTTTAAAGATGCACACCACCACCACCCAGCTGACCATACATACTCTTTTTATTTTATTTTTAATTTATATATTCCCTTTACATCCTGATCTTAGCTCCCTCCTTCCTCTCTTCTGGTCCTGCCCTCCCACCTTCTTCCTCTTATCCTCCCTCCCATTCTTTTCCAAAAAGGGGAAACCCCCCACCAACCCACCCCAGCACATAAAGATCGCATCAGGACTGAGATCATTCTCATGCACTGAGGCCAGGCAAGGCAGCCCTGTTAGGGGACATGATCAAAAAGCAGGCAACAGAGTCCATGTCATACACAGTACCCACTCAACTTACGAGGGCACACACATGAAGAGCAAGCTGCCCATTGGTTACATAAATATAGGGGCCCGGGTCCAGTCCATGCATGCTCTTTGCTTGGTGCTTCTGTCTCTGTAAGTCCCCAGAGAAAACCTACTGTCCATCCCAAGGAAGCCATTAGCTGTCAATAAGTCCTCAGTTTAGGGGTGGGGACTTGTGAACTCCTTTCCTCTCCATGCTACAAATGTTGCCTGGCTTGATCTTGTCCAGGCCTCACTTGGGCAGGCAGTCACAGCTGCTGAGTTAGTAAGGGCAGCAGTCTTGCTATGTTCAGAAGACACTGTTGTGCTCTGGTCCTCCCTGACCTTTGGCCCTTGCAGTCTTTCTGCTCTCTCTTTAATCATTGCTTCTGGGCCTGGGGGATGATTTAGATGACAGATGTCCCGTTTGTGGCTGAGCACTCTGTAGATGTTTACTTTGCATTAACCACTATGCAGTGCACGAAGAAGTTTCTCTGGTGAGACCCAAGAGCTGCACCGATCTATGGTATAGAGACAGGACGGTTTGACACTATGTCCATTTGGCATAACAACAGCAGTAGGTTCACACCTGGGGCTTATGAGCTTCCTAGCCATGGGTTCCTATTCATATTTACAGTACCAGGCATGCATTTCCTTCTACAGAGCAGGCCTGAAATCCAATCAGAAAGTAGCTGGCTATCCCTATAGCAGTTTTTACCACTGTTGCACCCACGGGCAAATCTTGCTGTCAATCATTATTGCAGATCACAGGATTAACAGCTAGGTAAGACTACTGATGATTCTTTTTCCCTCAAGCATCCTGCATAGTAACCTTTAGTGTTATGAAGGCTAGGCAGCAGGAAGTTCCCTGGTCACTTACCAACTTGATTTCTCTAGGTTCTATGACAAAAGTGTTGGGTGGCTTCACAATTTGAGACTTCTTATTAAGTTCTAGGGAGCAAACAAGAGCAACAGCAATTGGCTACATTGTTTGGTGGAGCCTCTGGGTCACCTTCGACCAACAGTTTGAAAGGATGGATCCCACACCTGGTACTGGACTTTCTACTTGGCAGTTTATGGCTTCCTGAAGTGGTATTATTCTCTTTGTAGGATAATGTCAATTAAACACATTTATATAAATTACATGTGAAATTTATAAAATAGTAGGTTTCATATGGCTTTTTTTCTACCATTTTTAGTGTTAGTCATGCCTCCTAAACCCAACTTTTTCCCTGGCCTCTTATTCATTTTCCTGCTTAAACCTCCATCTCCATTGGTTCCCATTTTCCCTTCACATCTTCTGTATTCTAGCATCGTCTCCCCATGAGTTTCTCCCCCACCCCCGCCCACCAATAGTCTTTTTCTAGTTTCTTGTTTTCTATAGGCACTACAAATTAAACACACAAACCTAAAGGTATGAATGAAAATGTGACATTTGTCTTTCCGGGTCCGGGCTACTTAGAATAATGTTTCCCAGCTCTGTCCATTTACCTGTAGCTTTCACTTTTCTTTACACATTTTCATTACCCACTCATCAATTGATGGGCATCTAGGCCATTATATGTCCTAGTTATTATGAACAGAAGAGCTAGAAACATGGATGATAACATGCCTCTACTTGGAAATAGAGTCCTTTGGATTCTATGCCCATGGATCATACATGGTGCATCTGCCTTTTGCCTTTTGAGACTTCTCCACAATGATTTCCATAGTGACTTCACCAATTTGCACGTCTACCGACAGTGCGTAGGGTTTCCTGTTCTCCGCATCCTTGAAAGCATTTGTTGTCCTAAATAAATGTCCTCCACATAGAGGGGTGGAGTAGGGGATTCTCACCTCAATACCTACCGGATTCTGACCACATGGCAACTCTGCACCAGGCCTAGGAGAAGAGCTAGATCATGTGTATGCCAGGAAGACTAGGGTGCTTCATCTAGGAGGATCATAGGAAGACACCATCCCTGTCGGCTTTTCTGTGCCTCTGGTTGGGGGAGGAGTGTCCACACTGTTGTAACTAACCCCTCTGTAAGGAAGTCCAATCAACTCATTGGTTCCCCAGAGTAAACTCTGGCAGAATGGTGCCCTGGTCTCTCTTTGGGACCTTGGGAGGAGGGCTAGACATACCTCTAACCCAAATTTTAGCAATAGTTTTTTGTTGTTTTGTTTTCTTATTATTAGCCACTCTGACTTGTGTAAAATGAAATCTCAAGTTAGTTTTAATTTACATTTCCCTGGTGGGTACTGATGATGAACACTTTAAAAAGTATTTCTTAGACATCTGTATTTCTGAGCACACTGTTTGTGCTTCTTGCTCTCTTGCTGTTTAGTTAAGTTTACATTTGCAAATCCCTCCCCTATTCTGTAGGCCATTTCTTTAGTTGATTCACAGTTTCCTTTGCACTATGGAAGCCTTTTAATTGCATTAGCTGACAGTTGTTAATTGTTGATCTTATCTCCTGGGTGGCCAGAGCCTATATCCTGAATTGTACTTCCTATTCTTTCTGCTAGAAGCTTCAGGTCTAACACTGAGCTTCTCGGTCCGCTTGGAAATGACTTGCACGTAGGATGAGAGAGATGAATCAACATTCATCATACATTCATTCATACATATGTAGGTACCCGGTTTTCTCGAAACCGTTTGTTAAAAATACTATCTTTTCTCCAATACATATTTTTGACAGTTTTGTCAAAAGTCAGGTGAGTACCTGGAAAATGCCGTGTACACTCCTGTAATCCCAGTACGATGAAAACCTCCTCAACCATATCTTGGAATGGTTGTGTCCTCACTTTATTCGGGAGATACACCTTGTCACCCATGCTAGGATGGGCTTCTTGGTGACACAGCTGCCTTTGAGGAATTCATACTTCTGTAAGTAATTCATCAGCCATACTCTTGCAAGTAACCCAAATAAATGCATTGGCTTATCAGGTTGGGTTTTGTTGGTCTTGTTACTTCGGTCTGTCATTGGTACCTTTTCTGTGGGGAGTATATGTTTGTTCATATCTTCCCAGAAAATTTTATATAACATCTGCTCATGACCACATGAATAAATTTAAAGATAGATACTTCCTCAGTCTACTTTTGACATGAAATAGCAGCCTGCTGGTGAGAGACCCCAAGCCAGAGAGGCCCCAGCTAAGCCATAGCTAGATCCTTAACATGCTGGGACCCATAGTGTACTTACTATGTGTTACTTTAAGCTGATAAATTTGGAATCACTTGTATAAGCAATAGGTAACTTACACACTGAAGTTCCATTCTCCGCTCACCTTCTTACTCCACACTGTATATTTTATTTATGTGTTTGTGTTAATCTGTGTGAGCATATGTGGGTGGTTTCAGAGGCCGGAAGAGGGTAGTAGATCCCCCAGAGCTGGAGTCACAAGTGGTTGCCAACTTCCTAACGTGGGTGCTGGGAACTGAACTCTGGTCCTCTGGAAGATCAGCAAGTGCTCTTAACTTCTGAGCCATCACTTCAGCTGCAGCTCCCCCTCACCCCACCCCCAGCCAAGGGGGAAAGCTCACTTACGTATTTGTGCTACAAGGATTTTTTTCTTTGCTGTTGTTGGTTGTTAGTGGTGGTCTTGTATGTTTGTGTATGCATGTGGTATGCTGCCTACATGTGAGTGTGCACACATACCAAGGCCAGCTCGGGAAATCAGTTGTCACCCTCTGTCATTCTCTGACTTATTGTCCGGAGACGCAGTCTCTCACTGATCTGGAGCTCAGGGAGGCCTTTGGATTCTTGGGATCTTATTCTTGCCTGCAATGCGTGGGGGACGGGGGCATGTGAAGCCTGCGCCCAGCTTTTTTAAAGCCCGTGCTGGGGATTTTTAAAAGATATATTTTATTTATTTTGTATATTTGTATGTGTGTAAGCATGCGTGTGCAGCTCTGTGTATGTGTGTAGGTCAGAAGACAATTTTCAGGAGTCAGTCTACTCTTTACCTCATATGACATGATGCTATCTGCCTTGCTGGAATTCTAAGCATCCAGTTGCCGGGGAAGTCACTGAAAAGTTGTAGGCTGCTTTGACTAAGCATATTGACTTAATTCCTGATTCTGACTGGAAGAGGAGTAATAAAAGACCAACTCTTAATAAGACCCGGACAGCAGACAAAAATTACAGCAGAGCAGTTGCACATATGAACTCACTGCAGTTACTTCAACATACACTAGATCTGTACAAGTTCAAAGTAGACAAAAATCTCAGCTTGGGCATAGAAGGCACAAATTCCCACTCCCAGCTGATGAGGAATTTCATAGCTGCCAGGAGAATGGGGCATTAGGTTTTTTTAGGGTTGGTAGACCACACTCCAAGGCAGGCTCCACATTCAAGAATGGAGAGGGCTGCAGGCATAGCTCAGCTGTTATGAGCACTGACTGCCCTTCCAGAGGTCCTGAGTTCAATTCCCCACACCCACGTGATAGCTCACAATCATCTATGTAACTGTAGTCTCATGAGATCTGATGCCGTTTTGGTGTGCAATTGTACATACAGACAAAACACCCATACACATAAAAATACACAAGTAAATAAATCTTTTAAAAAAGGGCTATTTGGGGAATAGACTTTGGACTCAATAGGTTTCAAAACTCTAACAACAGAACAGAGAGCACACAAAGTTGAGTGGCTATGGAGGGTGGTGTCATGGACCTGGGAGAGGGGCTATGAGAGGGCTGAATCTGTTGGGAGCCTGAGGCGAAATAACTGCTGCAGCTTCATTTCCTCCATGCCTTCAACTTTACTTCTTTTGAACCCAAAAGAAGCCAGAGGACAGTAGAGGCAGTTGGCACAGTCCATGAGGACCAGCGTGCCTGGACACAGAACAGGTGAAGGCGGTAGAGAGTCCGTGCAGGCCACGGAAACCCTCCAGCACTGTTTCTCATGAACGCTTGACTGTGCGGTCAGGCTGGACCAGGCTTCTTCTCGGTGTGATGCCCGGCTGAAGTAGATGGTTTATATTATGATCATCACTGAGACAGGGTCTGAACATGTAGGACTGGCTAACCTGGAACTCATTATGTAGACCAGGTTGACCTTAAACTGACAGAGATCTACCTTCCTCTACCTCCTAAAATATGTGCCACCACACACAGCATAAAGTGGAAGTTAATCAATGTTGAGTAAGGCCCGGAGAGATGGCTCAGCAGTTAAGGGCACTGGCTACTCTTTCAGACTACCCAGGTTTGGTTCCTCGTACCCACACTGTGGTTCAGAACTGTGTAACTCAGGTTCCAGGAGAACCGACATCCAGGGCACCAGGTACAGACACAGTGCACAGTTATACATGGACACAAAACACGCATGTGCAGAAAATAAACAAAATATCTTTAAAAGTTGAATAAACAATCATGCACTGGAAGGACATTTATCTTTTTAAATTAAAGAAATCATTGAAGCTTATCTATATAACATGTTTTTATCATGTCAAGTATGATTTAAATATTTTTATTTTTTTGTGAGAATTTCATATATCCATACAACATATTTTGATCACATTTTCATCTCTCACACTCCCTCCAGTTCATTCCAGACCCTCCCTTACATCACCCTCCCAACTTTGTTTTCTCATTTTATGTCCCACTGAGTTGAGTTAGTGCTTCTTTTACGTGCGTGGGTGAGGGTGGTTAGCCAGCCTACCTGGCATCACAGGCCTCAGGAAAACTAGTTCTCCTTCCTCTAGCATCCACCAGTTGCCAGTCGCTCTTCAGCTAGGGAGGCAGACCTGTGTATCCGTTCCCATTTGTGCTGGAATGCTGACTGCTTCCTGGCGCAGGTGACACCAGCCCCCGTGAGTTCGTGAGGGCAGAGCTCTTGTCATGTGCAGAAGTCACCCTTTGGCCCCAGACCTTCTAAACCCCTGGATCTTGGAGTCTTTCTACATCTTCGTTGGTGGGAAGGAGTGTGATGTAGGTGTCCCACTTGCGGGCGAACACTCCACAGATCCTTATTCTCAGGACTTACACCAGTTGTGAGTTTCTGCTTTAGTATCAGGTAGTTCCCAAAGCAACTTCTCTCCTGAGATCAGAGAGCTGGGCTAGCCCGTGAGTATGGATAGCTGGTTAGAGAGCCGTTTTGATACTATGCCCATTTTGAAAACTCTAGTTCTTGCTAAATTAGACATTTTCTCCTTTTAAGTAGTTTCTTTAAATTAGCATGCAAAGTCATCGGCTTCGTAATCACATTTTCATACACAATTTGTTTTGGTGATTCTCATCTTCCCAACCCCTTTCAACTTCTGCTAGTCCCCCTTTCCCCCAGCAGCTAGTTAGCTCTCTTTCTGCTTTCAACAACTGTTCAACATGAGTTGAAGTGCCTAGTGCTGCATTCTTCCCACGTCCTTCCGGCTAGGAAACAAACTTGGGGCTTTATGTACTGTAGGCGGTGCTCACCTCTGAGCTCCATCTCTAGCCCTTAGTTTCCTTTTATTTTTTAAAACAGTCTCATAAAGTTGTCCAGGATGGCCTTGAACTCACTTTGTAGTCCAGCTTAACCTTGAACTTGTGATCCTCTTACCTCAGCTTGCTAAGTAGCTGGGGTTACAAGCCTGTGACATCAAGTCTGGAATGATTCCTCTCTCTCTCTCCCCCTACCACCCTTTTTTCATGATCAAAAGCTGACATTGACTTTTAAAACCATTTTGTGCACATGTGTGTGCGTTTTCTTGCTCCTGCATGGTCACATGAGAAGGATAGAGAACAATTTACAAAGCTGGTCCGGTGGCAGGCACCATGATACATTGAGCAATCCCTTGAGATTTTTTTGAGACAGTATCTTACCATGTTGCCTTGGTGAGCCTGGAACTTGTTGTATAGACCAGGCTGGATTTGAACTCATAGAGATCCGCTTGCCTCTGCTCCCCAAGTTCTGGGCTTAAAGGCGTGCACCATAATGGTAGGCTTTGATTTTTCTTTTTAAGTGTAAAACACAATGTAAGATAAATTTGACTGCCATAAAGTACAAACTTCAGCTGGGCGAGGTGAATAGGTTCACACCCAGAAGATGGAAGCAGGAGGATGCTACAAGTTTGAGACCGGTTTGGGATACAGAATGAGACCGTGTCTCAAAAAAGTCAACTCCATCAACTAAGTAACAAACATCCCCACACATTTCAGGGCTGGAGAGGTGGCTCAGCAGTTAGGGGCCCATACTGCTCTTGACAAGGTCCAGAGTTTCAGCTCACAACTACCTATAACTCCAGCCCCAAGGGAGTTTTCCAAACCCACACACATGGACATAATTTAAAAAATAAGTCATTGAAAAGCTCCTAGATTTTTACCCTCCAAATGGACTCCATTGTCACTGTCAGCACTGCTGGCCCTCGGGAGGTGATCCCCACTCTGCTTTCTGTCCTTGTGGAGTTTCCTAAGAAATTCATTTACTAGAAAAATCCATCAACCTACGTACGTACCTTTCATTTTTTAAGTAATATTTTTTTATTCTTTGTATAAGTTATACAATGTATTTTGATTCTATTCACCCACCACCGCTTCGCTGCAACGCCTTCCTTTTAAATGAATTCTTTTAATACTTACAAGAAGCTAAAGCTACAGCTAGGAAAACAGTTTGCTGTGGTTGACAGAACTCTTTACTGTACACACGGGCTATAAAGAAATGGTTTGACGAGATCTGGAATTAAGACAGAAGGCTTTAATTACTAATATTTTCAAACTATCTCTGAAAAACAAGGAAGAGTTTATGAGGTTCAGCTTAGTGTGAAGTAAATAAAGTTAACTTGATAAAATAAAGTGTATGAAAATCTGAAGTATAATGCATATGATTAATATCACCATATGCTATCACACAACTACCAAGAGAAAAAAAAATCTGGACTTTCCAATAATTAACATATATTAAATAATTGGAATAAAATGTGAAAAAAATTGCAGACTGCACTCTGTGTGTGTGTGATTTCTGATTGTCCACTTCTTTGCCCTTCCCTTGAAATTCTGTTTCTACCTCAGATCTCTCCCTTGCATACCCAGCTGCTCTGCCTGGGGAGGAGAGGCTGTAGGAGTCACACAGAAAGACACCCCCATCTTCTCAACCTCCCCCCCCCCTGGAGTCCTGGGAACAGCAGAGAAGCAGCCAGCCCATAATGAGACCCTCCCTCTTCCTTAATGACTCTTGGGGCTTCGGGGATGCCTTAGGCTAGTTCTGCCCCAATTAATTCTTAGGGAGCGCTTCACACAAAGGAATTAGCCTGGATTCTGCCACCTCTGGCTCCTTGTTCAGTGCTCAGGCCTACCCTAAAGGAAGGTGTACTGCCACCAAGGAGGCAGCTGGCTGGAGCCAGGCACTGTCACCCCATGCGCCCTTGCCTTAACAGCAACTTTGAGCCCCTTGTATATCTGCAAAGAATTCCAGTGTCATTAACCTATCGGGAGGAGAGATTCACCCTCGAGAACAGGGGTGAAGTGTTTATGCACTGTGCAAGATCTCAGGAATGCCCAAACGTAGGCAGCCCCCACATTAACCCGACTACCATGACAATTAATAAAATCGTTCAAAACATCAAAATGTTGATATCAGTAATATTGGAGAAACAAGTCACTGAGGCTGAGACAGAAAGAAAACCCAGGATCCTTGCTTATGTTTACATGGTGGCAGTCTGTACCATGTGGATATTTTTGTCATCATTTTTGAGTAGTGTCTAATACTGGATGTGCTATGGGGTGATGTTTTTGGCAAACACACAGGGTTTGGTATGGCACAGATCTCTCCCTCTCCCTCTCCCTCTCTCTCTCTCTCTCACACACACACACACACACTCCATTGTAGTGTTCTTGCTCTTGCAGAGGGGTTTGATTCCCAGCACCTAGCTCCAGTGGCTACCACCCTGTAACTATAACCCAGAGGCTACGGTGCCGGCTTCTGGTTTCGGCGGGCACTTCACTCACCGTACACACCTTCCCTGCCCGCTACACTTCTTTAAGTGAATCTTAGAAACATTTTTGCATTAAAATAGGTATCTTAAATGCCAAGTACTTTTTACTTTGTGTTTTTTTTTAAATTTGGGGGGGGGATTCATGTTGTACACAAGGATCACTTAATTTGGTATTGTTACCTCACTACGATTCGCCATGTTGGGTGACTACCACCCCGTCTAGTGACAGAAGAAGTTTATCAACCTAAGAAAATCCCACCCCCTTAACCTCGCCCACTGTTCAAGAACTCCCTCTGTTCTCCCCTGGCCTCAGGGCACCACCCATCTGTTTTCTGTGTTTATGGATGGACCTATTCTGGACAGTTCACAGAAACAGGAACATGTGCTGTATGGCCATTGTTTGGGCTTTGCTTTTCACTGAATATAATTTATTTTCAACTGTGTTATTTGTGTGTGTGTGAATACGTGCAGAGGTCAGATACTGATGATGAGTATCTTCCTTGATCACTCTAATTTTGTTATTAATAAATTTTGCTCTTCAATAAGTTCACACACACATATTTTGGTTATTCTTACACCTACTCTATGATATTTCCCTCAAACCCCTGACAGCCCTACTCCTTCCTTACAAATCTCTTTCTGTAAGCATTGGTTTGTAGTTTCTTCAGCATCCCACAGAATTTAACTAGAGCCATCTGTGTGACCCTGACTTTGGAACTAACTGTCAGAACTTGGAGGGCTTACGTATGGGAACAGCACTGGGCACTGTTCCTCCCCTCTCCTAGTCTCTGTTGGCTGTGGATAGCTCAGCAGTAAGTGGTGGGATCCTGCGAACGCCTCTTCCCTCTGTAGCTGACCGTTAGGAGGGCTCAGCTTGTATGGACCCAGGACCAGTAGGCAAAGCTGCTGTGACATCATGACTGTGATATCCCCAGTCTTCCTGCCTCAGTCTTCCTGGTTTTGTTGTGTAACCCTCTTTTGTGTGACCCTCTTTCTGGAGAGATGAAAAATAAGTACCTACTCACCCCAGATAGGGAAAAGACGACAGATCAGAGTCACACCACCACCCACATCTGACTTGGGAAACCAGTGAGTTCACTGGAGTATTGGTTACTCTCAGCTTGAGTGACGACTCATAAAATCTAGAGTTCTCCACATGGCTTACAGGCAGCTACAAAAGTCAGGGAGTCTCCTTTCCTCAGTAGTCCTTACTGCTTCTATAAAGGAGGAGGAGCCTTGTGACAGTTTCAGGGACTTATAAATTGTTTACTTCCTTACTGGTAATGAATCTCCTCTCTGAACCTCCTTAATCTCAAAGAGCCTTTTTCTAGGATAGACTGTCTTAACTAAGGAGAAAGTGTGTGTGTGTGTGTGTGTGTGTGTGTGTGTGTGTGTGTGTGTGTGTGTAAACCCAATATGGATGTTGGAAATTATCCTCCAATTGCTCTTCCACCTTGTTTATTGAGGCAAGGTCTCTCAAGCAAACCCAGAGCTCACCTATATGGCTTGTCTCCTTAGCTAGCTTGCTCTGGAGATCCCCTTGTCTTTGCTTTCTGAGGCGGACTTATTGTCGGCTGCCATGCCCACCTGGCCTTTACACGTAGGTGGCAAGCTTTTAATTAGCCCAGCCGCTGTTTCAGGTTTTGCACTTTCTTCTCAGATTTTGGATTATTGGTGAGTATGTAATGCGATATCTTAGGGATGTGGCTCTAGTCTAAACACAAAATTCAGTTATGTTCCACACACCTGATACCAATTGTCTGAAGGCCATTTTACTTATGAGTTTTATTTTGTTTAGAGGAAAGTTCATACTTGTAGCCCGGGCTGGCCTTGAGCTTGCAATCTTCCTGCCTCAGACTCCCAAATGCAGGTATCATAGGTGTGTGACAACCATGGTTAGCCTACAGTATTTTTAGTGCCCCTGTGGCTTGTCATGTCAGGTCAGGCATTGAACTCCATCTGTGGCACCATGTAGACCATGTAAGGTTTGGATACTGGAGATTTTTGGATTTGAGCTGCAGCCTCCTTCTGCTATGAGATTCCAGTTACACTGAGTTGTTGACTCTCTTGAGCTCCTCTTGTCTTTGCTGAAACTTTCCTTGTTGACAGCTCCACAGTTTAAGCTTTAAGCACAGGATCAGATACGCTGCATCAGAATTACGGAATTGGCCATGGGCAGCTTCGGTGCAGTTTTGATTTGGCATTGAGATATGCTAGGTAGGTAGAGCTGAGAACCACCCTGGCTAGCAAATGTATCCAAGGACCAGACAAGAGCTGCATGCACAAATATTAGAGCTGGGATTCATGTCTGCCGACAGGAATGGTAACCCCTACTTTGTGGGGCTGTGAAAATGAGATATAAAGAACGAGATATAGGATCACAGGCAGAAAGCTAAGCAGAGGGAATGGGGTGGTCTGGTCCCACCTACTCCTATGGTAGGTATTCATTTAACCTTACATACACCTTAACATCACCTGCAGGATTATTTAAATAAAGCAATGTCTAGGTTCCATTTCAGGGATTCGATCCAATTGGACCGAAGTTCAAACAGTATCAGAAGTTTTGGCAGCTCAGGTTGGGAGGCAACGCCTTCTGGATATGGCAAGACTGTTTTTGGACTCACACAGACTCTGGTTGCCCGCAAAGATCTAGCCAGGAAGTGCTCTAGCTCACAAACCCCAAACCATAGCTGAGGATGAGTGCTTGGGACATGGTCCCTGGTAGGTTGACCATGCTCTGATGGATGGCCCCACACATCCACAGAAGCAGCACACGTAGGGCTCAGTGGGTTAAAAATCAGTGAACACGAAGTTCTGGGAAGAGTTGGAAGGAGGATACAATCAAAATACATTGTATGCATGTATGAAATTCTCAAATAATGAATAAAATATATTTAAAATGATGACTCCAAGTTCTACCTGTTTTCCTGAAAATTTGACCATTTCATTCTTTACAGGTGAGTAAAATTTCATTGTTACGTATACTTACTGAATTGTTTTCAATCTATTCGGGGGTTGGTGAACTTGGGGAATGAGCCGCACACCCAATTTGCGGATCTACGGGTTGGAAGCCTTTAGGTCTGTTCTCAAGCATGGTCAGGTTGGATAATGTGATATTTCTATTTTCAGTTTTTGAGGAACCTCTGTAGGAATGCTCACAATGGCTGCACTAATTTACACACTCGCCAACACAGTATGAAGGTTCTCCTTCCCTCCATTCCCGCCAGAATTTCTTGCTGTTTTCCTTGGTGATAGCCACACTAACTGGAGGTTGGGAACAGAATCCCAGTGCAGTTTTGATTTGGCATCAGGATTTAAAAAAGGTTTTCTGGTGTTTGAAAGGTGCAGCTAAGCCTGAGAACTACCTTGTTTAGCAAGTGTGCTCAGCGAGGTACCAAGACTGGAGTTGGGGGACAGCCCTTTGGCTGGACATCCACCACTTTGCAAACTGGGGTGGTGCTGTCTATTTCGTGAGGCCACGCAAAATAAGCAAAGGAATCCTCCAGACGTACGAGGCTGCCACCAATAGCAGCCCAACAATAACAATAATGAGCACCTATTGATGACAGCAACAGCAGCAGCAGTGTGCACTCGCGCTGGCGAGATTGCCAGGGCACATGTGTGGAGGTCAGGGTGACAACCTCGGGTGTCGGTTTTCTCCTTCAAACTCAGGTGGCCAGCCTTGCTGTTCAAGCAGTGGGCCATCTCGCCCGGGTCTCCCCCCCCCCCCCCCCCCCGTTGGCTCTTATTTTCCCGCCGGGCCCTGTGCCAAACTCTATACAGAGGCTCGGTTTTCAGAAGAACTAATGTGCTTGACGCAACCAACTCGGTGTCATCTGAGAGGAAAAAAAAAATGCAGCTCCACATTGTCCCGCGTACGCAGCAGACAGCAAGGGATACTATTAATTACAACAGTGACAGCAATTACGAAAGGTTCCGCTTTGCACGGCGCTTCCCCGCTTCCCGCTGCAGAGAGTGTCTCCACGCTCGCGCGAGCGCACGCTTTACTCGGCTCAGCTGTAATTTTCTTTCGGGTCGGCCGAGTCACCTCCCTTGCTTCAGCGAGGAGGCCAGGCTCAGAGAGGGAGAGGGGCTGGCCGAGAGGGACATAGCAGTGAAGTGGCCGAAGCCAGAGAGCTGCACCCGAAGGAGAAACTGACAAGAGCGCCCACGTGGTGGCTGTGGTCACCAGGCGCTGGCTGCCACTCCTCCCCCTGCCTCGGACTCGCACTGAGGGTGTGGGCGCCAGCCCAGCCGTAGCAACGCCGGGTACCCCGAGGATCCCAGGGGTCCTGCTGGTCTCGGAGGACTTGGGAGGGGCAGGGGCGGGCTCGGAGGCGCGGCTCCGCGCAGGGGCGGAGGCTGTGAGCGAGAGGCGGGTCCCCCAGCTCCTGCGCCGCTGCGGCAGGGGGACATCCCCGAGGGGGTCCCGGCCCTCCGCCCCGGCCCCGCGCCCCCCAGTGCCCACGTGAGCGCAAGGCCAGCTCGCATCCTTGCGATTGCACAGCGCTTCCCTGCTCTGCGCCGGTCCCTCTTCCTTCGGCCCCCAACGCGGACTCAGCGCGGGTCCCAGGCGGGTCCCTGCGGACCCAGCCGGGCGCTTCCGTGGGTTCTGGCTTCTGCATTCCAGCGCAGCGCGCAGGCTGAGGCGCCGGCAAGGCGGCCCCGCTGACCCGAGGCTGGTGAGTGGGACACTTGCCCCTGCGCCTGGCTGGCTCGGGGTCCGAGTCAGGCGGGGGTCCCCCGTGCACACGCCCCCACCTTCTCCTTACCTTTCCTCAGCTCTTCCCAGTCCCCTTTACAGGTGCCGAGCCTGCTTCTGCCCCAGGCCACCCTGGTGAGTTGGCTAGACCCCTGGGTCTCCTTCCTGTCCCCGAACTCCCCATTCTGTGAACTCAACTCTCAGGCAGTCCTATTTCCAACACTGAATCTCTTGTCTCTCTGATTTCCTGGGCTAGGCTCTCTCCTCCGTACCAGGGAGAGATTACCCAACTCCAGACATGTCTGCTCTCTGGCCATCATTCCAGAAGAGCTGGGTAGTGAGATTCTGTGTGCATGGTTGCATGTGTGTGTGTGGTTTGTTTGGCGGGATTGCTTCTCTAAAGAGCTTAGTGTTTGAACGGTTTGAGTTTTGTGCTCTTGTGTGTGCTTGTGCACCTAAGAATTGTGTGAATGTCGCTGTCCGTGTAGTTTCATTTGCATGAGGTGCTGGTGCAGGAGACTCAGGGTGTGTGGCTTGGAGTCCCACGGTGTGCCTGGTGGTGGCCAGTGTATGTGTGTGTGTCTCTCTCTGTGTAGACTTTGGCCGATGCCGAGTGCTTGGGGTTGCATTTCTGAGGGTGTGTCTACTGATGTGCATGGCAGACGTTGGCTCGTGTGGAGAGGTTATGTGTCTGGCATGGCACACACAGATCTGCAGTTCTGAAGTGTGGCTGAAAAACCTGAAGAGTCTGTGTGGGGCTGGGTTGTCCATAAAAGATTACGTAGGTGTCGATTGCACACAAGCTCTGAAGCTGTATTGAGGTGTGTGTGTGTGTGCCCGTGTGTGCGTGTTAAACTAATTTCCACCTGCTTTTCCTCCTGTCCCTGCTCCAGGCAGCACAGCATGGATATGTGCTGTTACAGAGAAAGAATCTCTCTTTAGTCCACTATTGTTTGTGTAAGAAAAAAAAAAAAACCTGGCGACGGCTTAGTTATAGGCCTGAGAAGGGAGGGAGGAAAGAAAAAAACAGGAAACAGGCCGCTTACACTCCGCTTTACGGCTGGAGAGATGGTGGTAAAGAGGACTTTCAGCTCTTTCAGAGGATCCTGTCAGGGGTTCTAACATCTGCTTCTGGCCTCCACAAACACCAGGCATGTTACATGCAGGTCAAACACTCACACACATAAGATAAACTCATCCTTACACACACACACACACACACACACACACACCTGGCTTCAGGCTGCATCAACAAAGAAAAAGAAAACATGAAAAACACAAACGAAAAATTCTTCTCTTCCCGATGGCTGAGGTTAACCCCCAAGGCCACATCACACCTCATTCTGATTTGGTTAAGAAGTAGCAGTAACACACGCTCTCTCTGTGTCAGAAGACAGTCACTCCTATGTAGCCTAGGCTGTCCTGAAACTTGCCATTCAGCTGTTGTTTCTTACGTGCTGGGACTACACGCATGGGCCTCCAGGCCTGGCTCATAAAGATCTGTTTTTGGATGAACTTTCTGTCCCAGGATAATGTCTGCTTTACTGGTGCCATTGCACATCAATAGCCAACGTACGGCCATGGTAAGAAGTGTACATCCCCTCTCCAACGGGGTCTATTTGCATATGCTATAGCCCCTTTAATCTTTTTGGGTCTTTCTGGCTATGCTGCAGATGGACCTTAACTTTGGATATCAGCTGTACAGTGAGAAGCCCTTCCCTTTCAAAGACCTCCAAGTGTTTAAAATTTACCACCTTTTTGAGCTTTAGGGGTCAGAAGGACCTTCCTGTCCTCCCTGCGTCTCCTAGGGGTGGCTGGCATGGTTCATTACACTTGAAGGATGAGGGAACAAGGAGTGAGACCCATTCTTGAGCCCTTTACCTTGCAGAGGTTGGGGATCCTGAAAAGGCGATTTTCAGAATAGGTCGCTTAGACAGAGACAGAGAGGGGACCTAGAAGCAGGAGAAACCGGAAGGACTGACTCCCTTGATGAGAAATGCCCCAGAGCTCCAGGGCAGAAGAGCTTCAGGAAGGCCCGAGTGAACCATGCTTTCCCCTCAAGTATCTTAAAATGTTGTTTAAAAACATTTACTCTGTTTTTAGAAGCATACAGAAATTAGCTTTCATTAAAGCATTTCCCCATATGATTAATGTTAATTTTATGAGCTAGGCACAGTCAAATGCTGTTGTGATCTTATTCATGTGCAAGCTACAAATCTTGACCTTGAACAAATAGAGTAGAATAGTAATTATGACAAGGGAGACAGGGAAGAGGGAGGGTGATGATAATGTTCAACAGTTTATTCTTTTATAAAGGTTAGAAGACAGGCATTCGAATGCTCCCAGCACAAAGGCGTGCCAAGTGTTTGAAGGAAGCGCCAAGGAACTTGATCTGGCATCCTGCATTGCCTTCATGTTTTGAAAGATTTCTCTGTGTCTTGTGAGGAGCAGCAATTATCAAGTGAGATAAAAAGGAAGAATTAACATAGTGATAGATCTCAGCCGCATGAGTTCACAGTGATCTAGGCAGGCACTGTGAAGGTGTGGAAAAGAGCCTTACATTTGAGCTCAACCCTTTATCTGTTGGGTTTCTACTTATTTATTTAATTGTTTTAAACATTTTTTAAAGTTGTTAATTACTACCTGCTGGCTGTCTTTTTTTCTTTTTTCCAATGTTGGGATGGGACACAGGGTCTCATGTACACTTGATGAATGCTATATCCCAGAGCCAGGCCCTTACTAGGCTACAATCAGCCTTTCTTTTTTTTAAATGATCACATCTATTCAGTGTGTGTGTGTGTGTGTGTGTGTGTACCCTTTGTGCATGCACAGGGCAGTCAGGGGACATCTTATGGGAGTTAATTCACCTCTTTCATCATGTGGCTCCTGGACTGAACTCAGGTCATCAAGCTTGGCATCAATCCTCTTTACCCACAAGCCATCTGGTCCTCTCCACCCCCAGTTTTGTAAAGTCAGAGTTACTTTTGTAGATAGCTTAAGTTTTGTGATCTCTGGTTCAGCAACTCACCTTTGCGACTATAGCCGAAAGCACCTGCAAAAACACACGGTGAAGGAACATAGCTGTGTGCCAAAACCCCGACTGTAAACGGCAACCGCACAGATACAGAGCCAGCTTTGCCTCAGAGACTATCACGTGTCAACTCCCACTCTATCTAGTTGTTTTTGGTCCCCTGAGGGATTCGTTCCAGGCACACCCTCCATCCTGGATAGACAGAAATCCTTAAAGGTGTGCAGCATTTGGCGTTTTTTTCTACCCTGTCTCTAACCACCCTCTCTGGTGTAGGCTGCTAGGGCATGGAAACTGAATCCCATCCGGGGCAGGGTCTCAAGCATCCTGGCAAGGTAACACACCTGCAGATCAACATCGTCCCTCCCCTGACTTTGGAGCTGCAGGGAGAGAGAAAGAGAAAGAGAGGGAGGAAGAGAGAGAATAAGTAGTAAGTCCGCCTAGCACAACTTCAATCCTGTGCATATAGCTGCTATGCTCTATCGTATAGGAAAAAATCTGTTCACGCTCAGTACAGATGCAAATTAAATAACTTTATCAGTTATTTTGGTGCTGGGAATTAAACCCAAGCCGTTGCACATACTAATCTCATACTACTATTGATTAAAAAAAAAGATTTATTTTGAGGCTGGAGAGATGGTTCAGCAGTTATGAATGCTTTTTGCTCTGTTCCCAGTACCCACATGGGTAGTTAGAACTCCCTGGAGCTCTTGTTCCAGGAGATCCAATGCCCTTTTCTGGACTCCATGGTCACTGAACACACAGTGCACGTATACACATGCGGTCAAACACGCATACATATAAAATAAAAATAAATTATTTTTTGTCTTTTTAATGATGTATATTTATGTGTGGGTATGTGCACACGAGTTCAGGTTCCTTTAGAGGCAGAAGAGGGAGATGGATCCTCTGGCTGTGAGCCACCTGTTCTGGGTCCTTCCAAAGAGCAGCAAGCACTGTTAATCTCTGGGCCATCTCTCCAGCCTTACCAGTGTTAAAAAAAATTCTTTGGTAATGTCATATACAAATACACATATATTTAGGTCCTATCTACCCCTTCTTTCTTTTCTTCTTGAAGTCTTCCTGAACTTCCCTCACATTCTCTTCCTAATTTATGTTGCTGCCTCCTCTGCTTCTTTTTCTTCTTCCTTTAAATAATTTACTGAGTCTATTTAGTGCTTTCCCATGCCCAGGAGTATAAGGCACCATCCATCGGAGCACAGGCAACCGGTCACAGGCCACAACCACTGAAGAAAATGGCCTACCTTCCCCAATCCATCAACTGCCAATAGCTCTTTCAGGTATATGTGAGTTGATTGACTGGCTGATGATTGACTTTTTGATACAGGGTTTTTCTATGCAGCCCAGGCTGGCCTTGAACTCCTGCTTCTCCTATTTCAGCCTCCTGAGTACTTAGATGGTAGCCTTTACTCCTGAGCATTTTCCACCCAGTGTTGTTCTCTCTGAGGATGCCCACTGGTGGATATGCAGAACCAGCTGTCTGAGCTGTACAGCACAGCTTGCTGGGCAGAGAAGGGAAAGAGACAAGTGTCCAGGGTCCTATCTGGTATGGACCCAGTTGAATGCTCTTGGGATTCATGGGTGACTTCCAGTTATCATTTAGTAAGTGGGGCCATGGTGTCCCAGAGGAGAGAGAGAGACTGCCAGTTTTCTGTATAGCTTGCAGTCCTGGATCTATGAGTGTCCAGAGAAGCAACACTGTGGCTTCGGGGGACCAGTCCATTGGGAGCAAAATCCTGGCTGAGAACTGGGGCTTTGATTTGCAGGACACATGGTATAGAAAGCCTAGTCCGATGGCCTGTCTTTTGCACAGATATGGAGGGCAACCGTATCTGAACGGTGACAGCAAAACAAGCGCAAAATAGTTCAAGGCTGCACGTGGCGATGCATGCCTAGAATCCTAGCTACTTGGGAAGCTGAGCTGATCAGGCAAGTACCCGACCGCTGAGCGATATAGTCCAGCCTTCTTTAAC
>CM053753.1:32487985-32509696 GCA_028658305.1 Pachyuromys duprasi | reverse complement strand
GTATAGAAAGCCTAGTCCGATGGCCTGTCTTTTGCACAGATATGGAGGGCAACCGTATCTGAACGGTGACAGCAAAACAAGCGCAAAATAGTTCAAGGCTGCACGTGGCGATGCATGCCTAGAATCCTAGCTACTTGGGAAGCTGAGCTGATCAGGCAAGTACCCGACCGCTGAGCGATATAGTCCAGCCTTCTTTAACAATGAATGTTCTTTTCCTTTCAGGCTACTGTTGTGTGTGTGTGTGTGTGTGTGTGTGTGTGTAAGATGAGGCCAGGAGCAGGTATTGATCTTCTGGAACTGGAGTTATAGCAGTTTTGAGCTACCTGATTGGGTACAAGGAACGGAACTCTCATCAGCCACAGGAGTAATATGCACCCTTAAACCCTGCGCCATCTTCCAGTCTCTGCCCACTAGCTCCCAATTCTAGCTTTTGATTTTGAGAAAGGGCCCCACTAAACTGCAGGTGCTGGCCTGCCTTTGAACTTGTACTGGCCTTGTACAGCTCTGGAGTAGCTGTAATTACAGTACGGCCCCAGGCTGGGTTGAAAGATAAACTTTCTAAGCGGGTTTTTTTTTTTGTTGTTGTTGTTGTTTTTAATTTCCCAGTGTTTGGTTGTTAACCGGATTGGCAGGTTTTATATTTACGTGCATTTTATTTTACATATGGGAAACACAACATCCCACTTTGGATACCTTAAAAAAAGTTACCTCAAAAATGTTACATAGATATGGGCACATGTAAAAAAAGAACAATTAAGTCTGAGGTTTTACTCGAGAGGAGATTCATGAACGAGCTGGGACCAGTACTGTCAACGTTTCTTTCCCAAGCGATCCCTCTCGCACCCCATCTCTCTCCTGGTCATGTACACAAAGTAGCCACACTAGTTGGGGGCCCACTGTTTGCCAAGCACTTGCTGATTTTGTTCCTGTCTTCTGGCGGGACACCCAACGGCTGCGGTTTGTGGGATGAGCCTAAGGCCCCTTCCAAGGGTTCTTCATGCAGCCTGCATTCGGCAAAGACCTGACACTTCGGTTTGAGAGCTGCAGCGGCCCTCCGTCGCTTGAGATGATTTTAGTGAAGGGGGGTGCTGGAGGCAGACATCCTTAAAGGTGTGCAGTATTTGGTGTATTTTTCCACCCTGTCTTTAACTACCCTCTCTGGTGTATGCTGCTAGGGCATGCAAACTGAACCCGATCCGGGGCAGGGTCTCAAGCATCCCGGCAAGGTAACACACCTGCAGATCAACATCGTCCCTCCCCTGACTTGCCCCCCTTCACCCTAACCAAGCCTTCTCAGGACCCCTCCCTCACCAGACCTGGTCTCCTCTGTCCCCCGCAGGGACGTGATGAGCAGCCACGGCAACAGTCTGTTCCTGAGGGAGAGCGGCCAGCGCCTGGGCGGCGTGGGCTGTCTGCAGGGCCTGCAGGACAGTCTGCAGCAGAGAGCACTGCGCACGCGCCTGCGACTGCAGACCATGACCCGAGAGCACGTGGGGCGTTTCTTGCGTCGGAACGCCTTCATCTTGCTCACAGTCAGCGCTGTGATCATTGGTAAGCTCTGCTTCTGGGAGGCGGGACTTCTGTTGACTGCTCACTTCCTCTCTCCGGTGCACTCGCCTCACAAGCGTCTCCTCCAGGCCTTCTGAGGGCACAGGGAGAGAGGACACGCACAAATGCAACAACAGCTGTATGAACAACATGTGGGCATGTACACACACGAGTACACTGTGCAGACATGCGCTTTATGACTGCACACAGAGAAGGATGCACAGAATTTAGCGGTGCAGACACATAAACTGCACATGAGCATACATATGCAGCTATCCCTCATACCCTTGGGAGATTGGTTCCAACAAACGCGACCCCATTTTTTTTTAAGGCACTTGACTGTCCACTGATTTGGGTATCCGAGGATTTGATTGTCCACAAGCTTTTGTTATCTGTGGATGCTCAAGTCCTTTAAATGAACCGGGTAGTATTTGATGGGCTCTGTGGCTCTCTTGCTATCTAGGTTACCTGTAATGTCCAGAGCAATGAAACTGCTAGGTAAATAGTTGTCATAATGTATTGCCTAAGGGCTACAGTCAAGAGAGAAAAAAATAACTCTACATGTTCAACAGACACAACTTAAAAAATTATGTGTATGTTGAATAAATTAATGGGTTTCCCTTCCTCAAATAGTCCCCCTTCTACTTTGATCATATACATTTTTCTCTCTAAAATTTTCCAAATGTGCTTGGTTAATTTGACATTGTGGAACCCAAGGCTACTAGGGCCAGCTGTGTTAGACTTTGTGGACACTTTGATACTCGTATAAGTATTCATATCGACATATTTAGGAGCCTAATTGCAATGCACCTCCATGTTTGAAAGTGACAACACAGAGTCACACTTACAGACATGCCCCAAAATGCATGCACCTGTCTTTGTATATGAGCCAACATATTCAGCCATACATTTATCTCACAACTTGATGCACGCTGTCACATATACATGCATACGCACGCACAAATAGGTACAGAATATATACATTTGCACACATGTATATGGTATATACTTTTGTGCATTTCTACAGTATACGGATATACATGAATACACAAATGAATACATACACCTATGCATACACAGAGGTACATGGTGCACACATATACCCATGCCCACACAAATGTATACACACACACCCATGTACCGCATATCCATGCACACACAGACTCATGTACATACAAATGCACACTCATACCTAGCACATGAATACCCATGCAAATACCCATAGATATACTCAGCCACGCACACACCCTTTTACACATATCCATGCATACCTAAGTACCCTTACCAATACACACACAGGCACACACATACCCACGTGTACACAAGTCCACACAATGTCCATGCACATAAATGCACACTCATAGAATGTTCACTGCTCCCGGTACCCAATACTCTCTTTGAGACGGATGGACCGTTCCTGGGATTGGGATCCGTCGTCCATTCCATGAACCCTTTCTTTCTGGCTCTAGGTGTCAGCCTGGCGTTTGCCCTGCGTCCATACCAGCTCTCCTACCGCCAGATCAAGTACTTCTCTTTCCCTGGTGAGCTGCTCATGAGGATGCTGCAGATGCTGGTGCTCCCTCTCATCGTCTCCAGCCTCGTCACAGGTGAGCGTGCCCCGCCCACTGTGCATCTCTGAAACCCACCCAAAGCATGAACTGGAGAAAAAAGCCAGGGTTACCCCAGTCCTACAAGCCCTTTCCCAACTCATCAACTCAAGCCATGCCCAGGTCTTGCCTAGGTTCTGCTGTCACATGAATCATGTATCCCAATAACTTTCTTCTTCTTGAAGGTAAAATACCAGCCTGTCAGCTTTCAGGGTTATCCAGAGGGGAAAGACAGACGGGAGGAGCAAGAAAGGGAGCTGGGATATGGGGTAGATGAATAGAAGGTGGGATATGGGTGAGCGTGTAGGATGTGAGCAGGGTAAGGTGCCAGGATGGAGGGCCAAGGAAGGGAAGGGGCTGTGGAAAGATTATGTGGCACCTTTTCTTCTAGATAGTAAATATTTTTGTCCTCAAGGACCATCTGATCTTCATTGCAATGGTTTAGTTCTGATTTTGGAGTAGAAGCGCACCCATAGGCAGTATGTCAACAAATGGGCATGGTTAATATCCTAATCCTATTTGTGTTGTTATCATAAAATACTTGATAAAAAGCAACGCAGGGGAGAAAGGGTTTGTTTTAGCTCACAGTTCCAGCTTACACTTCACCATTCAGGGAAGTCGGTGTGGGAACTCAAAGCAGCTAGTCACACCATAGCCACAACCAAGAGCAGAGAGCAAAACAGATGGACACATGCTTATTCGTATCAAGCTCCTTCTCCACACACACAGTGCAGAATCCTTTACCCCAGGAATTGTGCTGTGCGCAATAGCTGGACCTCCCGTTCTCAGTCTGGACAACCCTCTGCAGATATGGCCACCGGTCCACGTGTCTAGACAGTCCTCCACTGAGCCTCTGCCCAGTGCTTCTAGATTGTGTTAACGATTAAAACAACTCATCGAAGTTCTGTTTACAAAAGCAAACAGTGCACCCTGGGTGGTATTTAGCAAGCTCTGGGTTTAGGGACAGAAATAATGATCAAGGCTTACAACACTGGTTTCTCACGCTGGGCTGCTTAGAAGCCGAGCCTGGCGTGTGGATCTGGTCACCGAGACTCACCAAGGGAAAAAACCCATGCTCTTAACTACTGAGCTGTCACACCTGTCTGCTTTATTCATTAAAAAAAAACTACTGAGAATATCCTTATTCGTGATAGCATAGAAGCAGTCGTATAGATGACTCCCAGCAGCGGAAGGTGCAGCCGTGGTTTCTGTTGAGGGATGAGCAGGGATTTTGAGCTGCCGGTGTGGAGTGGGTGGAGCAGACGGGCACAGGAGTGGAGGAGAATGGGTACGGCTGCAGAGACTGCGCTTCCTCCCCTCCAGGCATGGCTTCCCTGGACAACAAGGCGACAGGGCGGATGGGAATGCGGGCAGCTGTGTACTACATGGTGACCACAGTCACTGCAGTCTTCATCGGCATCTTAATGGTCACGATCATACATCCCGGGAAGGGCTCCAAGGAGGGGCTGCACCGCGAGGGCCGCATTGAGACTGTTCCAACAGCTGATGCTTTCATGGACCTGGTCAGGTGACATTTTCATTTTATTGGGACTTCTGGAGTGCACGCAACAATTCTCTTTCTGTGAAAGACCACAGGGGCAGGTGGAACTAGTCTGGAAAAGAAAGCTGCTGCTGGTTGCCATTTTTTGGTACTCGCTTTTTGCCCTGGATCCTTGCATATATCCTCCAAGAGAGCTAAATCTAGTTATGAGCTTTGCAGGCTGAGGCGGCGAACATGAGCTACTGTTTGCTTAGGTGTTCCCAGACTCCTTTGGTGAGCAAATGATTCTTTTAGTCCAAGAAGACTTTGCCTCCTGTCAGAATCAATGTCAAAGCTAGTTCTATTGCTCCTGACTTGGAGGTGGAAGAATTACCGTGGTGTTTCTGCTGCTATTGCACAACATCTGAGGGCCAAGGAGATGGCTCAGGCGGTAGAAGAACTTGCTGACCTGAGTTCAAGCCTCTGGACCCACCTGTTAGAAGGAGAGAAAAGAATCCCACAAGCTGTCTTTTAATGTTTACACACACACACACACACACACACACACACACACACACACACACTCAGTCTCTCTCACATACACATTCCTAAGTAAATATCGTAAAATTTAGGGCCAGTTGAGATGATTTAGTGGGTAAAGGCACTTGTCACTAGGCCTGACAACTTAATGGGATCAGCTTGGTGGACGAGAAAACAAACTCCTTCAAGTTGTCTGCCTTTGGCATTTGTACCATAGCACATGTAAACATATTAAAATTTAAATGAAACATACAGTTGAAACTAAGTTAGTTGCAAAATAAAAACAAAAATAAAAAACAAATATTTATCTCATTATCTCAGGGATCTAGAGTGCCCAGGAACTTGGTACCAGCATCTGGTGAGGTCCTCCTATCTGCATTCTGACACGGCAGAGAACATATGATGGTTAGCCAGAGCAAGCATATCAAAAAGAGCTTGCTTTTAAAACAAGGCCACTTCCTATTAATCTATAAACCCCTTCAGTCCAAGGCTCCACCTTGCAACATCACCTTTATGGCAATCAGATTCCAGTATGACTTTTGGAAAGGCCTAACTATAGTAAATCCACGATAGGTTCCATCTTCGCCTATGAGCAGCTCTATGGCTCTGGGTGATGCCTTCTGGCCTGTGGTTTCCTTGTGTGGAAGCTAAGGATATTGATAGGATCTGCTTCTAGGGTCATTGTAGGGCTTATATCAGATGGTGCAGGGCAGGTACTTTGCTTAGCACTTGGCCAGCACCATGCAGTTCTATCCTGCCTGCCGCTACCATTGTCATTGCTATTTTTGCAGTGTTCTTGGGCTCACTTCCAAAGTCTAACCACTTTCCTTTCTCTGATGTTTTTGTGCAGAAATATGTTTCCACCTAACCTTGTGGAGGCCTGCTTCAAACAGGTTAGGAAGAAGCACATGGCTTAATTAAAAACAGATGGAGGGTGGAGGGAGCTCCCTTCCTAAGGAGGAGGGTGGAGAGAAGGGCCTGAAAGAGCAGGTGAAGAGGGCTTTGGGGGGCATTCTGGGAGAGTAAGTGTGCTTCCTGTGGCTATGATGGTGATGCAAAGTGTTGCCAGGTCATGGGACTTGTAGAGACTGGGAAGCTGAGGCAGGGGTTCTGGGATGTCTGATCATAGATGTCAAAGAGAGAGATCCTAAAATCTGTCTGAGCATCACCTTGGGGCTGGTTGTAGGAAAGTAGCCACAGGTAACATGTGAAGAGGGCTTACAGGTTTCATTAAAACTTATTTACAGAAGCAAGTGATGGGCTGGATTTGGCTGGCAGGTGGTGCTTACCTACCGCTTTATTGAAGGGTAGACATAAAGATGCAGTCTGTACATCCGTTCTTTAATGTCTTCACTTCTAATGCCCTCGCTAGTCATTTACTCATTCCTTTTCCCTTGTGATGAGGATGAAACCTAGAGCTTGTTTATAGTAGGCAAACATCAGTTGCTAACTTCCTTCTTTTCCTCTTTACTCCTCCTCTTCTTCCTCCTCCTCTTGCTCTTCCTTCTGTTTCTCCTCTTTCTCCTTCTCTTCCTCCTCCTTATCCTCTTCCTCCTCCTTCTCCTCTTCTTCCTCCTCCTTCTGTTTCTCCTTTTGCTCCTCCTCCTCTTCCTCCTCCTCTTGCTACTCCTCCTCCTGATTCTTCTTCATCTCCTCTTCTTCTTCCTCCTCCTCCTTCTTCTTATTTGTGTGTGTGTGTGTGTGTGTGTGTGTGAGACTTCATGCCAGGTGTGGGTGTGGAGCTCACATGATCACTTTGGGAGCTGGTTCTCCCCTCCCACCATGGCTTCTGAGGATCCAGTTCAGGTCATTAGGCCTGTGTGCAGCGAACACTTAACCTGCTGTGAGCTGCTGACCCATTACTCATTTGTTTAGTAATGAAATTTAAAATTGATATGTAAAAATTATACTATCCCTTGGCATTAGCAAAGATTGGATCCAAAAAAAGAGATTGCTGCTCAAATCTTTTCTATAAAATGGGTGGAATTGTGCAGATGATCTCTAGATGATGTAGGACAGCTAACACATGTAAATGAGATGCAGACAGTGTTCTGCTTTAGAACTACCTAGAGCAGTGGTTCTCAACCTTCCGAATGCTGCGACCCTCGAGTACATTTCTTCATGCTGTCATGACCTCAACCATAAAATTATTTTTGTTGCTACTTCATAACTGTAATTTTATTACTGAGAGGTGTCTCGGTTCCTAAGACTATTGGCAATATGTCTTTTCGGATGCTTGTGACCCACAGGTTGAGAACCACTAGCTTAGAAACCAATGACAAGACAAAGGTCTACATTTGTTCACTACACAAATTTTTCTTCCCGTGGCTGCTTATGCCTGTGGGCATGGGATTCACAAATGCCAAGGGGTTGTGTGTGAGACATTTTCTGGGGTGATATAACACAGAGGTCTGCTCGTCCCATGACAGACCGAAGTCCAGCTTGGTGAACCAATGCGTTTTTGTCAGGATTTCTAACTGGTTGTGTGGGTGAGGAGTTACTTCCAGGAGCAGGGATGACTCAAAAGTAGGTGCATCGCTCAAAAGCCCAGCCCAGTGCGGGTGCCAACTGCTGAAAGCTGCAATCCTGGGGAACTCTCGGCAATTTCAGGCAGCTCGCCAGGTCTGAGAATCTACTCTTGGCAGCTTGGCCGGTCAAAGTCTCCCTGCCTAGCAGTTATTTAATGCTTTCATAAAGGCAAGGAGGAGCTTTCAGGAATCTTGTGAGCTTCAGATTTCTCAAACATGTGAACTTTGTTCACTTTCTGAATTTCATGAGCCTTCCAGTTCCCTGCTGGAATGAATCTTTTAATTTAGAGCAAACTGCTATACAATAGGATACACTGTATGTGCTCATGGGGCTCTGAAATAGATACGTATGTATCTATAACATATGTATATATTTCACATATATGTAATATATATGAATGAATACATACAAATCACATATACAAATATAAATGTGTATGAAATTTGAGTATTCTTCATATATATATGTAAAATATATAGATGGTGAAATAGCCAAATCATGCCAATTAGACAAGAACGCCACAGACACACAAAATAATAATAAAAAACAATCTTAAAAAAAGTTTCCAGTTTTGGTGCCTTTTGGATGTTGGATTGTTATTTTCTGTATTTGTTTTGTTACATCTTATTTACTTCCTTGTGTGTGTGGTCATGGATATTTGTGGGTGTGCGCCATGGTGCACGTGTGGAGATCAGAGGACAGGTTGCAGAATTCGCTCTCCACGTCTCATGGTGTGGAGCCCGGGTTCAGACTTAGTTCGTCGGCCTCTGCTGAAAGTGGCTTTACTCCCTTGTCTATGGTGGATTTTGAGTTTTGGGGTAGGGATGCTCAGCTTATATTCCTTTGAGTTATTTAATTCATTTCCTTGGTTATATACTCAACAGTGGCCTTACCGGGATATAGTGTGTGCGTGTGTGTATGTGTGTATGAACATTTACAGACACCAAGAATGGAACGTAGTTCCTCATGCATGCCGAGCTTGCCTAGCTCCTGTTTTTTATCTTTATTATTTTTTTTTTTTGAGGCATGTCCATTCTTAGTGATTTCTGCAGGTGATTGACCACCGTACCTAATCTGGCCCCAATTTCTCTGCGTTTCAGTTTAAGACACAGTACAGCACACGGATGGTAACCAGGACGATTGTAAGGACAGAGAATGGGTCAGAGCTGGGGGCCTCCATGTCTCCCCCATCCTCAGTAGAGAATGAAACCAGCATCCTGGAAAATGTCACCAGGGCCTTGGGCACCCTGCAGGAGGTGATCAGCTTTGAGGAGACTGTGCCTGTACCTGGCTCGGCCAACGGCATCAACGCCCTGGGCCTCGTCGTCTTCTCCGTGGCCTTCGGGCTGGTTATTGGTGGCATGAAGCACAAAGGCCGTGTCCTGAGGGACTTCTTCGACAGTCTGAATGAGGCTATTATGAGGCTGGTGGGCATCATCATCTGGTGAGTGGTGGGTGGGGCCCTGCGCCCCTCAGGGAGCGGTGAAGAGGGGGCGGATGGAATTGTTGCAGACATTTGGTCAAGTCGTTCATCTGGGCATTAGTTAATTTAGTCACTAACTCATTTGTTCATTGATATCTTCCTGTAGTGACTTATTCAGCTGCTCATGACCTCATTATTCTATTTACTCACTCATTTGTACTTTGACTCAGTGATTCTTTCACTCATTCATTTGTCTGTGTTCATTCTTCTACACAGAGGGTAACCCACTTTATTCATTTATAAAAAAATATATTCTAAGAGAACTTCACACATGTATACAAAGTATTGTGATAATATATATATTTTCATTCTCCCTCTAACTTCTCTCAGATTCTCATGTTCCCTCCCAGCTTTATGTTCTCATGTGCATGTGTCTGTATGTGTATACATCTTCCACTGATTCCTATTAGAGCTGTCTGTATGGACAGGGTTGAGGGGCCATCCATTGTGTTTGGGCAATTTACAAGATGGCACATTCATGAAGAAAATGGACTCTTCCTTCCCCAGCAGCCATTAACTTTCAAAATAGTTTCCAGTTAGGGGTGGGGCTTGTGAGTCCCTCCCTACTCCTCCCCACTGCATGTTGGAATGTTGACTGGCTTGATCTTGTGTCGACCTTGTGCAGACAACTGCAGATGCTGTGAATCAATGGAACTATTTTTTTTTTAATAGGTCTTTCTATGTAGCCCATGATGGCCTGGAACCTGCCAGTTTCTTGCATCAGCCTCCTGATTAGTAGGATTATAAGCATGCATCAGCATACTTCTATAGTGATTAATTTAACCACAAACACATTAATTCACTTACTCTTTCTTTTCTGCAATTATTTTTTAGTGACTTATTCCTTCCTTCCCTCATATATTTCCTTAATTCACACATTGACTCTCATTTTTCTAGCATTGGCCCATTTACTCATTTTAATCTATTCTATTCATCAGTTAAACCACTCATTCATGTATCTGTCAATTCACTGATAAATCCATTCATTAGTTAATTTATTTCACAATTGTTATTACTTTATTGCATCTATCTATCTATCTTATGTCTTTCATTTATTGTGTCTGATATGTGTGTGGGGGGGTGTGCATGCCATGAATGCATCTAGAGATCATAAACTTGTGGCAGTTAGTTCTCTCCTCCTATCATGTGGATTTCAGGATCCAACTCAGGTCACCAGGCTTGGCAGAACATATGTTTTTCCTGTGGAGCTATTCTGGCTCCATAATTATTTTTAAGAGCTGGGGCTGAAGCAAGGCCTACATACTAGATAATCAATCACTCTACCACTGAGCTGTACCTTCAGTCTCCCAAATAACAATGTTTTTTTTGTTGTTTTGTTTTGTTTTGTTTTGTTTTGTTTTTTGTATTCTGAGCAGAATGGAACCCAGGGCCTTGAACAAGCCAGGCAGTTGCTGTGACACAGAACTATGTAGTTTCCACCCTATTAGTTCAGACATTGACTACATTTATCTATTTACTCACTTAAGCCGTTCTACTTATCCATTCTCAGACCTGCATGTTCACGTAAGCGTCTGGCGCTCTCTCCCTCAGATGTTCCATTTGTCTATTTACTTGCATTCTTACTGATGCCCTGTTTTCTTATCTTCCTTCTTTACGTTTGAGTAAGGTGTGGTATGCATGTGTTTGTATGTTATATATATATTATATATATATATATATAATATATATATATATTATATATATTGCGTGGGGTGTGTATGTGTGTGGTGGTCCAAGGACAGCGTGGAGAATCATTCTCCATAGCTCTTTCACCTTAATCATTACAGAAGGATCTCTCAGACAAGCGCAGAGCTAAAGAAACTTGAGCTCGCTAACCAAATTGTTTTGAGCGATACCCCGACTTCACCTTCTGAGGCTGGCGTTACAGGCTTGCTGCAGTGCCTACTCAGGATTACATGGGTTTTGGGGGCTTCAAACTTTGTTTCTCTTGCTTGCATGGTAAGCAGTTTAACCACTGAGCTATCTCCCTAAACCTGCATCTTCTTTTCACGTTAATTTTTAATAAGTCCTTCCACTCCTCCACTAGATAATTCACCTAGCAGACACCTCCCCAGGCTTCATACGCTGAATTCATACTTTATCTTGAAGAAGTTTGTAAAGTCTAGGAGGAAAGGGATGGAGACTGCATATACTTGACAGAGAGCGGTAGGTGCTGCAGGAAAGCTACAGCAGTGAAGTGTTAGGAATACGGGGCAGCCAGTGGTGAGCAGGGGGCACATGTGGTGAATACTGCCTGGGAAGGGGACTGTGGGGCAAAAACCTGGGCCTGGACGGTGAGGAAGAACCTAACAGGACCCGAAGAGGAGAGAGGTATATCACACACAAGGAAGTGAGCAGGCAGAGCTTGAGAAACCCACTGTTTGAACAATGAATATTCCAGGTTCGTTTTGGCCGCTGTGATGAAATTCTGACATAATGCAGCAAAGGGCTTGTTTGCCTTGTGTTTCTGGGTTACAGTCCATTATTGTGGAGAAGATAAAGCAGGAACTTAAAACATCACTTCTAATTCAAGAGCAGAGCAAATAAACACACAAATCCCTAATTGCTTTTTTGCTTGTTTTGAATTCAGCGATCTTCCTCTGTCCTTACACAGCCCAGGGTCGAGCCCATTACATGGTGCTTCCCTTAATGGACTGGGCATCCCTACATGAGTTAGCAATCAAGACAGTCCCCCACAGACATGTCCGCAGACCGACCTGACCTAGCTAGTTCTCAGGTTATTTCAGGTTGTGTCAAGTTGAAAGTTCAAACTAACTAGCACAGGCAACAATTTGTGGACATTTAGAAGGCCAGAGATACGGAACGTCTCCGTGTTTTAAGGTTTCTATTGTTGTGAAGAGACACCATGACCTCAGCGACTCTTATAAAGGGAAACATTTAGCCAGGGCTGGCTTACAGTCCAGAAGTTTAGTCCATTATCATCATGGCAGGAAGCATGGTGGCATGCAATCAGACATGGCGCTGGAGAAGGAGCCACGAGAGTTCTAACTTCACAGCGTCAAGGAAGAAGAGATGGGAGGCAGCGAGGGACTAAGGACTAGGGAGAAGATCCATCCTTTAAGGGTACACTCCCCAGTGACCTGCTTTCTTTAACTAGGCCCTTCGTATAGTTTACTCCCAAAAGCTTATTCAGCTACAAATCCGTCAAAGGATAACTCCTAGCGGAGGTTGGAAATCTCCTAACAGTTAGCTTCCACCTCAGAACACTGGCCCATTAGGGACCAAGCCTTGAACACATAAGCTGTCAGGGGGAGGGAAATGTTTTGAAAGCAAACTCTAACACCAGTGCTGTTTTAAAATATTTTATTTATATGTGCATATATATGTGCTTGTGTTTGTGTAAGTGGATGTGCAGATTTGCCTATGGGTGTTTACGGAGGCCAGAAGGAAGTGGCAGATCCCTTGGAGTTGGAGTTAGAGGTGTTTTTGAGCTGCCTAATGTAGATGGTGGTATGTGAAATCAGGTGTTCATCACTGAACAGGAAGTACTCATAACCACAGGGCTATTTCTCCAGTGTCCCAGTACTGTCTTTGATGCTTGGGAAAGGTTGTGACGTTGAGAAAGGTTGCGATAGAGCTGGGAGTTGCATGATAGGAACTGTCTGGCTCCCAGACATCATACGGGCAAAGCCTTGGGAATGCCAGCTCTGGGTTTGTGAGGAAGGTCACCCTAATGAATATGCGCCTTTCCCAGGTATGCGCCTGTGGGGATCCTGTTCCTGATTGCTGGGAAGATTCTGGAAATGGAAGACATGGCTGTCCTTGGAGGTCAGCTGGGCATGTATACCCTGACTGTCATCGTTGGCTTATTCCTTCATGCTGGTGGCGTGTTGCCCCTCATCTACTTCCTTGTTACCCATCGGAACCCCTTTCCCTTCATCGGGGGGATGCTACAGGCCCTCATCACGGCCATGGGTACCTCTTCCAGGTATGGCTTTTCCCTACACTCTTCCTGGGTCCATTCTTTATCTTTCATGGGTTCTTTAGGTACCCTCCTCTCCACCTGCCCAAACACCTCTTCTAGTTGTACAGTAGAATTAGGGAACTGTACTTGATGATATAGGGTGTGTCCTGTGATGACTCCCCTGACCTCCTTGCTTCTCTTCTTGCTTCTCTAGTTTATGAGGAGAGTCTGGCTCTCCTCATCTGTGTCAATTCTGGGTTTAACATGGTACTCTGGGGGGGCTGGAGAGATGGCTCAGTGGTTAAGAGCACTGGCTGCTCCTCCAAAGGTCCCGAGTTCAATTCTCAGCAACCACATGGTGGCTCACAATCATCTATAATGAGATCTGGTGCCCTCTTCTGGTGTGCAGGTGTATATGCAGGCAGAATACAGGGGGGAAAAAAGATTTAGCTTGCATTCTGTGGGGGTGGGGGGGGTTACCACTAGGGAGTACCACAAGCTCAGAGATCTCTTCTGCTTGTGCTTTTACAGGGTTAGAGTGAACCCCCTTATCTGCCGTCATCCAAATTTAAGACAGTTTGACAAAGTATTCCAAGAGCCAAACAGATGGAAGAAAATATTTTGTCTTCATGGTGATTGGAGAATGTGCCTTTTGATCTTTGATCTGTGACTAAATAGGATTGATACTGCTACCCCTAGAATTAAATTCATCTGATCACTATGGAGCTATTCAGCCCTACAGTGCACTGGGTGCTTTGCACTAGGCACTATCTGGCTCTGAGGGCAAAGACCCTGTCAGTCCAAGCTTTAAGCTTCACGGCAGAAAGTTGACACACAGGGACCAGTTCTTGCAGACAAAATAACCCCAAATGAAATGCCTGCTCTTCCCACTGAATTTGCCAGTCAGTGAAACGCCACTCTGGGAAGTGGTTGGGGAGAGATCGAGGGCTCCTGTAGACGGCGCTGTTGTCTGTGCAGACAAACACTGACCTTTCTGTCTCTCCTAGTCTCATTTCTATTGCTATGATAAAATACCTTGGCAAAGGGCAACTTAGCAGGGAAAGGAACTTATTTGGCTTAAAAAATTCCAGGTCGCAGTCCATCACTGTGGGGAAAATAAAAACCAGAACTTAAGGCATCTAGTCACATCACACCCAGGAACAGAGAATAAATGCACACTTGCTTGCAGTTAGCTTGATCTTGCCACTCTTAAACATCGGGATCCCCCGCCTACGTAGGGCTACCACCTCCTGTGGGCTGGGTCTTCTTATGTCAGTTAGCTAAGGCAATCTCCCAGAGGTAATTCCCATAGGACAACCAAATAGAGGAACCCAGCATAGAGACTCTCATCCTAGGCTGACAAAGTTACCTACCACAGTTAACACAGTCTGGGCTGGACTAAGTATGGCCGGGTCAAGAGCCAGTGCTCTTGGGGATCCCCACCACAGAGTTCTCTCTGCATCCGGAGCCCCACTTCCGCATGCATGGCCGCCATTCCCACTTTTCACTCCTTGCTGAAATTCCAACCTCTCCGTGTACCAGAGGAGAGCCCGCCTTGAGCTCATGGCTGCCATTGTCCCTGCCGTATAAATTCCGTATTCTCAGCCTCCAGAGCTCTCTTCCCCCAGCTCTGCGACCTTGCCTATCACTTTCCGCTGCCTGGAGGAGGGCCTGGGCGTGGACCGCCGCATCACCAGGTTCGTGCTGCCTGTGGGGGCCACTGTCAACATGGACGGCACTGCGCTCTACGAAGCCTTGGCAGCCATCTTCATTGCGCAAGTCAACAATTACGAGCTCAACCTCGGCCAGATCACCACAATCAGGTGAGATGAGGATTCATCACCTGGGTAGGACAGAGGCTGTGTGTGCGAACAAATTTATATTTACGTCTTATTCCTACCTTAGATATTGATTAGGTATATGTAGATATCACAAAATCTGAAAAAAAAAAAAAGAAAGCAACCTCTGAAACATTTCTGGTCTCCAATATTTTGGACAAAGGATGTAGGATGCTCAATAACATTTGTTTCCAGGCTGATTTTTTTTTTTCATTCATGTTGCTTATAAGTCCACCTACCACACAAGGATGAAAATGTTAACTCTGTGAAGGAAAGTATTTTCTTCATTGAAAAATTCTACCATCCACACACCCTGACTTAAGATGGTGTGACTTAGGATCTTTCCCTTCCTCACTCCCTTCCTCCCTTGCTCTATCCCAATCTTACCTCTCTCTTCCTTCTTTTCTTCATTTCTTCTTTTCTTTCTTCCCTCCCTTTCTCGGAACTTCCTCTCCCTTCCTCTCCCTCTCTCTCTCAGCTGGCTGCCCTGGTATCCTGCATAGTTGGGATTGTAGCCACATGCCACCATGTAATGTAATGTAATGATGTTTTGACTTTACAAGGGTGTGAACATAATACATGTTCAGTACAAACTACACTTAGTATTTTTAAAGGTTTTAAAAAATTATGTGTGTATGTATATGTGCCTGTGTAAATCCATGTTTGCCACATGTGTGAACGTGCTTTTCAAGGTGAGAAAAAGGCTTCAAGTTCCTTGGAAGTGGAGTTACAGGTGGCTGCTTGATGTGGGTTCTAGGAACAGAGCCTGGGTCTTCTGCAAGAGCAGTGAGGGCTCTTAACTGCTGAACCATCTCTTCAGCCAACCAGTTTTAAATAACTCATTTAAAAACACATTTATTTTTATGTGTGTGTGCCACAGTGCACATGTGGAGGTCAGAAGGCCAGTCACAGGATTCAGTTTTCCACACCCACTGTTGTGGGTCCCAGGGTTTGAACTCAGACTGTCAGGCATGGCATTCCAGCATCTTTACCGTAGACTTCATTTTTGACTGGAACCTTTTCATAGGGTAGTGATGCGGTACTGTGGTGGTGTGTTTTAACTGACAGCTTGGCAGAAGCTGGAGTCACCTGAGAAGCTCGGTGAAGGCTTGGCCTTTGGACATGACTGTGAGAGATCATCTTGACTGTTTTAATTAATGCAGGAAGGCTCATCCCAAAAAGTGGGCTTAGGTCCTGAATTGTTTAGAAAGAGAGTGTGACCTGACCCATAGCTATGCACACATTTATTTCCCCTGCTCCTGACTATGTTGTTGACTGTTTCAAGTTCTTGCCTTGACTCTTCTGCAGTGATGGACTGTAGCCTGAAATTCTGAGCCAAAACAAAACCCTTTCTGCCAAAGTTTCTTTTTGCCAGATATTTTATCTCAGTAATAGATATGAAACCTGAACAGGCACAGTGCTGGGCTCTCTCCTGTTCACAATGAGAAAACAAGGTGTGCCTGCCATTCTCTGATGAGGCAGGAGAGACTCAGTTCATGTGCAAGGTGTAAAGCTCATGAGCAGAGCATTCTTACCCAAGAGCCCATTATTTAATGCCAGTCTGAGTAACTGCTCAGTCATCATTCTGATAAAGCCATTGTCTGGGAAAACCATCTCCCTCTGTTCTATGTTTATGGTTGTAGAATCTAGACATGGTTTCCTAAGCTACTGGGAAAGACAGCTGACACCTGGACGCCATCACTACCTTTACATCACGCATCACTTCTTGCTGTGTGATTGGATTTGATGCTGGAGTTTTAACATAGGTCACCTGTGACCCAATGGATCCTACTTTGAATTTCATATTAATTTGTGGGACTGGAAATGGAAAACGGGCTTTGTACATGCTGGACAGGTGCTCAATCACTGAGATCTACCCCTAGCTTTTAATTTTTTTTTAATTTTTAAAAATTATCTGAGTAAGAAATGGCTTCTAGTGGGATGGGAGACATGGCTCAGTGGTTAAGAACACTTAATGCTGTTGCGGAGGACCCGTGTTCGGTTCCCAATATTTACGTGTTGTCTTACAATCATTTGTCACCCCAGTTCCAGCTGACCCAATGCCATCTTATGGCCTGCATGGGCATCAGGTACACATACAACACACAACATACATGCAGGCAAACATTCATACATATAAAATTAAGAAAACCAACAACCTAAGAAATTCAAGAAAGAAATAGGCTCAAAACCCAAGATGGGCCAGAATGTCCTTGCCTCCAATGTGGTAAGCTGTATTTGCCGTCTTCAAAAAATAACTTCTGCTTTTTCCAGCCACAACTTTTCTATATGATAGCTGACGAAAGGTGCATATATTTAAGGTGGAGTTCATGATTATTTGATGTATGTGCACTTTGCAAAATGATCACCACAGTCAGACTGACTACTATATTTATCTTCTCTTACGATTTCTTTCCTTCCTCCCCTAGTCCCTCCCGTTCTGCTGTCTGTGGCTTCTCTTTTCTCCTCTAATTTCCTCTTCTCCCCCCGTCTTTTCCACTCTTCCTCACTCCTGTCTTTTGGTCCTTTCACACCTCTCCTTCTAATCCTGATGTGTTCTCCTTGCCTCATCTTACTTCCCCCTCTCTCCTTCCCTCCCTCTCTTCTCTCTCCCTTGTTCTTTTCTTTTTCCTTTCTCTCTTCCCTCCTGAGCCTCTTCCCTCCCCTCCTCTCCCTTACCTGTCCTGTTTGCCTCCCGCTCCCCCTTGTTTCTGTTGAATAGACTCAAGGTCTACTCTCTTTGAAAAACTCAGACATAAACACAGTATCATTAGCCACACTCACCACCCTGCGCATTAGATTCCCAGAACTCACTCATCTGCTACTTAGACATTTTGTACCCTTTGCGGACATTCCTCATCTCCCAGCCCATCTTCCCAGCATCGTGGTTTCTCCTTTTTCCTTCTGTGATTTCAATTTTTTAAATTTAGTTTCACATCAGAAGGGGGAGAATGTAGTGCTTTTCTTTCTACGTTGGCTTGAGAATTTAATTTAAGACGTCCTCCCCTGCCTGATCTTGCAATCTTCTGCTCTCTCTTTCCTCCTGAATTCCTGACTCTCTTCTCATTTGCAGCATCACAGCTACAGCTGCCAGTGTAGGAGCAGCTGGCATCCCCCAGGCAGGACTGGTCACCATGGTGATTGTGCTCACGTCTGTCGGCCTGCCCACAGAGGACATCACACTGATCATAGCTGTGGACTGGTTCCTGTGAGTGTGCTTTGGGTTTAACTGTAGGCCTATCCCTTCTCATAGCTTTTCCTGAAGGATTTTGCAAGGACAGAGTTGGAGGAGGTTAGAGGGTGAGGGAGGCATTAGAATGGTCTGCTTGGAAGCCCATAGGTTTATCACTTTTGGGACCTGGAGTGAGGAGAATTCAGAAAAGGAGGGCTCTATGCATGAGCAAGCCAACCTTTCCTCACCCCGTTTCATGTGGAAACACAGAAAGGTATTCAAATATTTTTTTTTAACTCAAATTTTTAAACAGCTTTTTTCTTAGTGAAAATGTTAATTTTAAAAGAATTTAGAATTAAGAAGAAAACATAGGTTACCTGTTGTATTAAATAGTGAAGAATTTTGGCTTATAAAATCGTCTGTGATGGTGGACAAAAGGATTTTTTGTGGATTTATGATCTGAAGGCTACGACTAGGCACATTTTCTCTTTCTTCTCGCCTTTCTTCTGTCCCCCTTTTCCTTTCCACTAATTGAATTTGCTCTTTGACACTTTCATACATGTGTGCAATGCCTTCTGATTATTCCTCCCACTCTCTCACGCCTGTCACCCTCTTCCCTACAACTCCCTCTTCATACACTCATGGTTTTATTTGTGAATTGCCGAGTTGGAACAGAGCCATTTGTGTGTCTTGGCTTGAGACTATGCCATGGGCTCATGAGAGGGTAGATTCCTTTCACAGAATCTATTGGCAGCAGGGAGGAGCCACTCCCTAATCCCTATTTCTTCCCTTCTCCTTGCTCTCTCTTTCCCACCCCCTTTCTTTCTTCTCTTCCTCTTCCCGCTGTCTTTTTCTTCTCTTCCATTCTTCCCCCCTTCCTTTCCTTTCCTATCTCACTCATACCTCTCCCTTCTTCCTTCCCTCTTTTCCTTCCTTCCTTCCTTCCTTCCTTCCTTCCTTCCTTCCTTCCTTCCTTCCTTCGGCTCTTTCTCTTTTTCTTTTTCCTTCCTGCATAACATTCTCTTTTCACCATTCATTCTCTCTCACATTTCTTTTTTGATGACATGGAATTTACACAAAATGTTGATTTTCATCCCCATGTGGGAGCTGTGAGCAAGACCAAGTCTCATTTGTACAGAAGGTCTAAAATTTCACCAGGGCAGTCTCCAGCTCACCGGACGCCTGCATTGACTCATGTGACAGTCTTTATCAAGCATTCATATCTACCGTTCTGCATCAGGTGCGCTTGTCTAATCGTCTGCCTCAGACCTCCATTTCCAATAGCCTAGATCAGATCCTAATGTCTAACAGTTTGTGTCGGACTCTTATATCTAACCATCTCCAAGTTAATATATTTAGAAACAAGACCCACAAATCATACGGTACCTGACGATTCCAGGGATGATATTGTTGAGAAGGGAAACTGAGGAAGAGTGGGGCCTGTTCAAGGTGGTTCACAAAGGAGCCTTTCATCCCTCCGTTAATCTATCTATCCTCCACCAGAGACCGACTTCGTACAATGACCAATGTACTGGGGGACTCAATTGGAGCGGCCGTCATTGAGCATTTGTCCCAACGGGAGCTGGACCTGCAGGAGGCAGAGCTGACTCTCCCCAGCCTGGGGAAGCCCTATAAGTCACTCATGGCACAAGAGAAGGGAGCATCGAGGGGTCGGGGGGGTAATGAGAGCGTCATGTGAGGAGCTTCTAGCTCTCTGTGCTGGGAGGAGGGGGGCTGGGAGGGGAGTCCTGGGGACCATTTGTTCCCCGAATGACTGTGGGCTGAACATAGCTGTTCTGTGTGGCTTCTCTGGGGACTGCTGAGATAAAAGAGAAGGAATGAAAGGTATCCAAGGTGTATTCATCACTGTTGCGTTTGTGTGCTCCAAATACAAAAGCAACCCAAGGGAAGGAAGATTGATTTTGGCTTGTGATTCACCAGAGTGGGAAGGCATGGTGGCAGAGAGCAGCTCACTTCATGGTGGTCAGAAACCAGAGACGAGAAATGGAAAATGACCAAGGCAGGATACAGTTCCCCAAAGACATTCTACCTGTGACTACTTTCTTCACCCTTCCTCCTAGTTTTTACCTCTTTCCAGAACAGCAGTCATATTATGGACACATCAAGGGAATGATTCCTTCACTAGGTCAGAGTCCTCACAAAGCAGTCATTTCTCAGACATACATGGTGTGCTTTAAGAATTTTCTGGACACGTGTTTTGGTCCAATCCAGCTGAAAAACACAGTTCATTGTCATCAAGGTCTCTGTTCATCTCTGAGTGTATGCTGAAAACTTGAAGGATGGTGTGAGAAAAAAAAAGAAGGGGAAAGAAACATTTGGAATTGGGGGAGGAAAACCTTCAAGTGCAGCAAGAAAGATCAACTCTTATTCTTTATGTGGTGGAGCTGACAAGGATAAAGAGAAATACCTGCTATTTCTTGTAAAGTTATGTGTGGATTTGTCTGCAGATCCTAAAGACCACATTCAGATTTAATGACTCATTGATAAGAGTCAAAGAACTCAAAAAAGGCATTCTCCTCTCACATAATGTTTATTAGGCTCCAATTCAAAACACCAAAGACAAGTGGTTGGGGCTGGGGATAGATCAGCTGCATGTTTCCAGTCCCTTTCTATCAAAGTCATGAAAACCAATGACTTCTTCCCACAGCATATGTGGCAGCATGCATGATGCCGTGATGTCTTACTTCTGTTTCTTGTTGTGACAACACACCCAGACAAAAGCAGCTTAAGCATGAAAGGGTTTACTTGACTCTTACTTCTTGGTTACAGTCCACCATGGCGGGGAAGTCAAGGTGGCAGGATGTCAAAGCAGCTGTTCACATCCACAGTCAAGAGCAGAGAGAATGAAGGTGTGCTCACTCGTGCTCCTTGGATCTCGTTAAGTTTAAAGTCCAGCCCATAAAACTGGGTGGTCCACATTCAGGGTAGCTCTTCTTGTTTCACATAACTCAGTTAAAATCCCTCACATGCCCACAGGGAAACACAGTCTCAACAATTTCTCATCGAGATTTCCTTCCACATGATTCTAAACTGTATCAAGTTGACAGTTAAGGCTGAAAGCACCAAGAAATGCACATGAACCAAGGCCTTGTCACACAAGCATGGAACACCCACCAACTCATCATTTGTCAGTCTCTGAAGTGGACAGTCCAGTGCGGTGTGGTCCAGGGCACCAAGTGCATACCACTAGGCGCTGACATGGTAGTCAGCATACATTCTTGAGTATGGCCCTGTTTTATTTGACACTTTTATCAGGACAATTATTCTGAAGCTCAGAGACGTTTTAATTTCATTTTTGTTGATATGGTAAAACACTTTGACCAAAAGCAACCTAGGGAGGGAAATGATTTATTTGATGTAAGAATACCGGTCTCACTCCACAGCCGAGGGATCAAGGCAGGAAGTGGAAGGTGAGCCTGCTTCTATTTTACAGAGCATTATCTGCAACCAAGAAACTCAGTTTGTAGCCAAGGGAGTACCCCAGGAACCATGGAGGATACCCAGCTGGGCCCTGCTCACAGCGGGCCACACCAATTAACAAGACATCTATCTTAGTCAGTGTTTTCTT
>CM053753.1:32471711-32487885 GCA_028658305.1 Pachyuromys duprasi | reverse complement strand
AGAGAGAGAGAGAGAGAGAGAGAGAGAGAGAGAGAGAGAGAGAGAGAGAGAGAGAGAGAGAGAGAGAGAGATTGATTGGGCCCAGCTTGGGCCCTTGAAACCTCAAAATCCATCTCCAGTGACATACTTCATCCAGTAAGGCCATACCTCCTAATCCTTCCAAATAGTGCCAATCTCTGGTGACCAAGAATTAAGTCTATGAGTCTGTGAGGGCCATTCTCATTCAAACCATACATCCCTCCTCCCAGATTCCAGCAGGCCAATCTGATCTGGGTAATTGAGACCCCCTTAGATGAGTCCAGGCTGTGTCAAGTTTATAGTTAATGCCAAGTAGAGGTTATAGCTCAAGAGGTAAACAAAGTCCAGTTCTTTATTTGGAGTGTGCAGGCTTTCAGCATTTTTTGCCCTCTAAATTAACCTCTTTACTGCACACGGGTTTGGAAATGAAACATTTTGCCGCAGGATAGGTCTCTGGGTCTAATATCTCCAAGCATCGACTCCTAAGACTGTACTTATGCATCCATGCCGCCCCAGTGGATACTCTTCACAAACCAAAGGTGGGCATTAGGGATTGTTTTTCTGCACTTAAGTGACCCTGGCAGGACATCAAAGCCTTGGCGAAAACACAGAGAAACGGAAACAGTTTGTTTCCATTTCTATAACTGAATAACTAAGACTGGAAATTTTATAAAATACGGAAGCTTATGTAAGCTACTGGTTCTGGAAGTGGGAGTCTGAACCAGGCAAGTTCCGTCTGATTAGATGACAGTTTTGTGCTGGTTCATAACATGGGAGATGCCAGAAGGGGAGGGAGGGTATACACAAGGAAAATGGAATCAAACCTGACACCTAAGCCACAAATAAGGCATGAGTCTAGATATGAGTTTCTATCTTCATTGCTGAAACAGCCCCCACCAGGCTCTCCCCACAATACTGCTTCATCGAGAAGGTAGGGTTCCAACAAGGACATTTTTGGGAGGTACCATCAAGCCACTCACATAAAAACATGATCCCAGTCAAAGTCTATTTCTTCTTTGTCTAAGAAAGACAGAATTAACTTTTTCTAAGTTAGATGACACCTAACTTGAACATATTTTCCAGTTGTGGAAAGAAATGCTTTAAATTCTTAAATTTAATTCTTTTAAAAATATTTATTATTATTTTATGTGCAAGAGTGTCTTGCCTGTGCACCATGTGCATAGAATGCCCATGAAGTGAGAAGAGGGTGCCAGATAATATGGAACTGGAGTTATAGTTGTTAGCTGCCACGTGGGTGCTAGGACATGTACCAGTCCTCCGGAAGAGCAGATAATGGGTTTTGTATAAGTGTACAACATATTTTGGACATAACTATTCTCTGCTTCCCTTCCAACCCAAACCAGAATCATCCCTGCCAACCCCCGTTTCCAACTTCTTGCATAGGCCATTGACTCCAACCAGTGTAATCCTTGGTTGCACGGATGCAGGGCCTCCCACAGGATTATAGGCACCCTACTACGTGCCAGTTCAATGGAAAGCACTGACTTCCCATGCCGGCAGCCTTCACATGATGAGAATTTTCAGCTGGGGATGGGACTATGAGCCTCTCGTTCATACATGCTGGAATTTTGGCTGGCTTGATCTTGCACCAGTGTTGTGGTGCAGGCAATCGTAGCCGTTGTGAATTCGTGAGTCCTGCCCCACTCAGGGGACATGCAGCGCCATCCATTGGAACACTGGCATCCTAACACGGTCACTTCTCTGGAGAGAACTAATTCTCCTCACCCCAGCAGCCCTTTTGCAGCTCTTATCTGCAACTGCTGGCTCTTGAACTCTTTCCACCCCCTCTTCCAGGAAGTTCTCTGAGCCATGTGGGGTAGGGAGCAAGATGTAGATGTCCTATTTAGGACTGAGTAATCCTAAATACGGTGCAGGTGTGTTTGCAGATGCCCTCACATCGGGAAACAGAGTGGGCAGGCTCCGGGTCTATGCCATTTATTTATAGTCACCACTGAGGCCTTAATCAGAGATTAGAAATGGCCCCCGATTCCAAGCCAGGTGTGGCGGTGCCTACATTTAATTCCAGCACTTGGGAGGCAGAGGCAAACGGGTCTCTGAGTCCAAAGGTAGTCTGGTCTATAAAGCAATTTCCAGGCTAGCCAAGTCTACAAAGAGAAACCCTGCCTCTAAAACAAAACAGCCAGCCAGCCAACCAAACAATCAACAATCAGTGGACCCCCAGAAACTTTCCTAAAGACTCCAGTATTCAGCTCAATCCCAGCCTTGAGACCTGCTTCATCCTGTCTTGTGTTCAAAGGTCTTCATCCTCAGAGTGCTTTGTGTGAAAGAAGCATGACAAGTCAATAGGTAAAAGCGTATTTTTAAAGCATTCTTGGAGCCTCCCCCCTCTGTCCTAGTTTCTTTATTAAGTGTCTGGTTACAGTCCTATTGTTGTGACAATGATCGCTTATTTTGACTCACAGATTTGAAGACTTCTATCCATGACTGGTCAACATAGCTAGTTTGGGACCATGGTGAAGCATACTTGGACTTGGTCTCTTCTGAGGCACACCTCTGATGACTCAAAGACTTCCCCTCCATTAGGTCACACCTCATAAATGTTATGTCATCTCCCAATGTGCCGAAACAGAGACCAAGACTCTAATACATGGCCCCTTTGGGGATATGCTAGATCCAAATTACAGTACAATGAAGTTAATTGTCAATTACTGAGCTATCAGTGTTCTGTTTAGGAAACTGTCTTTTGTGCTGATGTGTTCCTACCACTCCCTACTTTCTTCTCTCTGCGGAAATGTCTGCTTTTATACTGAAGTCTTTGATCCACTTGAACTTGAGTTTTTGTACAGAATGATAGATACGGGTCTATTTGTATTCTTCTACATGCAGGCAGCCAATTTGCTGAAGATGTTTCTTTTTTCCAGTGCGTATTTCTGGCTTCTTTATAAAAAAAAATCAGGTGCACACAGATATGTGGACTTATATCTAGTCTTCAATTTCATTCTTTTGATCAACATGTCTTTTTTATGACAATAACCTGTGGTTTGTATTACTATAGCTCTGTAGTAAAGCTTGAAATCAGGGATGGTAATACCTCCAATAGTTCCTTTATTGTTCAGGATTGTTTTAGTTATCCTGTTTCTTTGATTTTTTTCTCTATAAAATTGAGAATTGTCTTTTCAAGGCCTGTGAAGAATTGTGTTGGAATTTTGATGGAGATTAAATTTAGATTGTAGATTGCTTTTGGTAGGATGGCATTTTTTACTATGTTAATCATACTGATCCATGAGCATGACGGATCTTTCTGTCTTCTGATATATTTTAAAATTTTTCTTCAAAACTTTGAAGTTTTTATTGTACAAGTCTTCACTTGCTTGGTTAGAGTTATCCTAAGATATTTTATATTATTTGAGGCTATTGAAAACAGTCTTGTTTTCCAGATTTCTTTCTCAGTCTGTTTGTCTTTCTCAGTCTGTTTGTATATAGGAGGGCTACTGATTTTTGTGAGTTAATCGGTATCTGTCTACATTGCTGAAGGTGTTTATCAGCTGCAGGAGTTTCCTGGTGGAGAATTTGGAGGGGGGCACTTATGTATAAATTATCTGCAAATAAATATACTTTGATTTCTTCCTTTTCAGTTTTTACACGTTGCTCTTTTTTTGGCTGTCTTATTTCTCTAGCTAAGACTTCAAGAACTATATTGGAGCAGTGTGGAGACTGTGTACAACCTTATCTTGTTCCTAATGTTAGTGGAATTGCTTTGAGTTTCTCTCTCTTTAACTTGATGCTATGCTTGCTGTAAATCGCCTTTATTATGTTTATGTAGGTCCCTTATATCCCTAATCTATCCAGAACTTTTATCATAAAGCAGACGGTGTGTGGGGGGGAGAGGTTGCATTTAATGAGGTGATCATGTGGTTTTTTCTTTCAGTTTATTTATATGATGTGTTGGCATATACTAATTTTTGTATGCTATCCCTGTATCTCTGGATGAAGCCTACATCAACATGGTGGATGAACTTTTTGATGTGTTCTTGGATTTGGTTTGTGAGTATTTTATTGAGTACATTTTTGTTGTTGTTTTTTCATGACAGGGTTTCTCTGTGTAACCCTGGCTTTCTTGGAACTGAAGACCAGGCTGGCTTCAAACTCAGAGATTGGCCTGCCCCTGCTTCCTAAGTGCTGGGATTACAGGTGTGTACGGCCATGCCCAGATTTCATTGAATATTTTTGCATCTATGTTCGTAAGGGAAATTGGTCTTTATCTTTTGTAGTTGTTTTGAGTGTGTGGTTTGGGTATCAGGGTAACTGTAGCCTGAATTTGGCAATGTTCCTTCTATTTTGTGGAATTTGAGGAGTATTGGAGTTAACATTTATTTGAATTTCTGGTAAAATTTTGTGCTAAAACCATCTGGCCCTGGGCATTTTTTATTTGGGAGACTTTTAGTGACTGCATATGTATATGCACATTATGTGCATACATACATTATATGTGTGTCTATATAATATATATTAAATATTATATAACATATTTTTTCTGTGAAGCCAGAATTGCTTTTTTCCCCTGGTCTTATTATTTATTACAGTTTATTCACTTTGTCTCCCAGGTGTAGCCCCCTCCCTCATCTCCTCCTGGTCCCACCTTCCCTCTCTCTTCTCCCTCTATGCCCCTTCCCTAGCCCAGTGATAAGGACGTGCTGTTTCAAAATAATTTTTTAATGTTTTTTGAGCTAGAGTCTTGTAGCCCAGGTGGGCTTTAGATCCTTGAGTTCTGGGATTACAGATATTGTATCCAGAGAAGAATGAATTTATGAAACCAGTAAGAAATGTGGTCACCCAGGGTTCTTGCAGAGCAACGCTGGGAAATGATGCCATAAATCCCTCAGAATTATCTCACTCACTGAATGAGGCACTTAACTACCAACTCCTACTCACGTTTGGTTGAGGATTGATTTTTAAGGCATCAATAGCTTGGATACATGGTCAGAGCAGATGGTAGCTGCCCGAAGGACTCCTTAAGTGAAGCGCTACCAATACAATCTTTGAAAATAACAGGTGTCAACAAAATGGTAAGGGTCTGTGGTAGAACTACATGTGGTATTCTCCACATTCAACTTCTTGGAATGCAGTTGCTGTGGATGGAATAGTTGAAGCAATTTTGTGATCCTAAGTGGAAGCCATAATGAAGGATGGTGAAGAAGAAAAGCCGGTGGACCTTGGGTTCTTTAATACTACTCTTGAACAGACTGATATAAATTCTGTTTTTACAAGAAGAGATTTTACGAGAAGAGAAAATATCTAGACTGACATCTGCCATATTCAAGCAATCATCAACTTCGTTCCTGGAAAAAACTTAAGAGCAGTGTATCTGGAAGCCATGAGGAGTCACCCTTGAAGAGTATAGTACAAAACCAAGGCCACACGCTTTGGTGGACATTTCTGCAAGGATATAAATGTTCTAGCTCTTCAGTGTCCACTATGTAAGCCACTTGTTACACACAGTGATAGAGCGTGTGGTGTGTACATCCTGTGACAAAGCAAGTGAACCAAAGGATTTTATTGAGATGTGATAATGAAGGCTAGTGAGATGGTTCAGCAGGTAGAGGCTCTTGACCTGGGTTTGGTCCCTGGATCCTACAAGGTGGCAGGAGAGAACTGATTACTTAAAATTATCTTTTGACTTTCACATGCATCCTGTGACCTACATGTGTTTGAGCCATGTTCATGTGGATGTGCACATACTCACATGCACATACACACACACCTTCACACTCACAGGCATGAACACAAATGCACCGGCACATACTAACAAGATAAATAAAATAAAAATGTCATAATGAAACTCATCTGCATTAGTTACTTTTCTCATTAGTGAAACAAAGTAAGCTTTAGAAGTAACATACAGCGAAAAGACGACATTTTGGCTTGTGGTTCAGGGTATACAATCATGGTGGCATGACATATGGCTTACCTCCATCTCTGGAGCTGACTGGGGAGTGAAGAAGATCTTGAGCCAGAACCAAGATAAGGTTATAAACCTCAAGACCTGTGTCCCAGTGACCCGTTTCCTTCTAAGTGCCACATTTTAAAGATTTCCTGAACTGTCACCAGATGGGGATCACTACTTCAAACTGAGGAGTCTACAGTGAATATATTCTAAGACCAGTTTACTTTAAGTTGTTTTGTATTTCAGCAGCCCGGCTGGACTAGTGGCCATTTTGTGTTGGTGACACACTGCAAGAGCTTGCTTCTTGGGATGCTGGTGACACCATGGAAGATCCAAGAAGGAAAGGCAACACTCCAGTTCCCTCCTCAGAGCCAAGCTCACGTGCAGTCAGTGTCCCATGTCACTGTGGAACTCTCAGATTTCATTTGATTTCATGTCTGTGAACCTGAGGGTTTTAGCTAACAGTGCTTATTATTATTATTATTATTATTAATTTGGCCAAGGCCTTGTGACTGCTGCCCTCCATGACTCTCTTAAGATCAAACTTATCTGAGAGTAACACAGGTCAAAAAAATAATGAGGTGAATTTTCATAAGTCAAGCAAATGATGGAGCAAAAAGAAAAAGTCAAAAGAGGATTGAGATATTGGTTTAGTGGGCTTGCTGTGAGGATTTGAATTTGGATGCTTAGCATACGTGTTAGAAAGAGAAAAACAGCAGCTCCAGTACCAGTGGTGGGAAAGCTCAGCCGGAGACAGGCAGATCCCTGGAATTCATCGGCCACCCAGTGCAGGCAATCAGGGAGCTCCAGCTTCAGTTTGAGAGACACTCTCAAAAAGTAAAGTAGATGTCCATAAGAGACACTCAACATTGAGTTCTAGGCAGCCTTCACAAGTGCTAGAACAACCCCACCCCAACTCCTGCCACACACATCACAAATTTTGATCGGCTTGGCCAGTGAGTTCTTATAAAAGCATTTTTGCAGTTGTCTGTAGTATACCCTAGTATGGTAGATACTGACTGCAGGGGCATTAAACACTTGGTTTACGTGCCATGTGACCAAGAAAATGAATCAAAAGAGAGCTTTTAGGAGCTGGGAAGATGGCTCAATAGTTAAGAAAACTTGGCTTTGCAGAGGACCAGGGTTTGATTCCAGGAATCAACACAACTGCTCACAGTTGTGTATGACCATCCTATGGGATCAGATACTTTCATTAGTAGAAACAGGGTAATTCAGTTGATGGCGAGAGGGATGGCCACCCAGGCAATAAGACACATAATCTTCCTTCTGTCACGTACTTTAAAAAATGTTGGCTGCTACTAGAAGGTGGCATTCACCTTGTGGTGTATGTTCCTATATTAATTAAAGCAATCAGGAAACCCTTCATGTAAGGTTCCCTAATCAGGTGACAAAGGTTTGTGGCACGTTGACATTAAAACCAACCATCACAGCATCTCATGCTGAAAATGGGCCACAATAATTTATTTACAGACTGTAACTTAATACTGCAAGCAGGATAGACTCTTTTCTCCTTAAGTTGCCTGGGTTGGGGCGTTTTATCACAGCTCCAGAAGCAAAACCAGAATAAATTACTCTGTTTCATAAAATCCTTGGTAGAAGCAATGGGAGAAAGCATCGGACAATTGAAACTACAAACAGAAAGATTCCAAACAAAGAAAAACATGCCACTCGGAAAGGAAGATTTCATGAAGCATTTGCTTGATAAAGGTTATTTTTATTTAATTTAAAAAGACTAAGATATAAACCTTAGAAAGATGAATACATTGGTGAGGAAAGGGCAGAGTATTAAAGATTCGTGATGAGAAATATAAAAATAACACTTAGAATGTCCAGAATTCCCAGTGGGGGAGAATAAAGGTATGTATGTTAGATTAGAGAAGTGGCCATGAGGGTTGGATAAAAAACCGTTGCACAAGACCTGCAAAAGATAACAGCGGCCAACATTCCAGTGCAGATAGGGAGGAAGCTCAGGATATCCCATCCCTCAGTGATATCTATTTGCAGGTGACAGCTGCTTGGTGATGGGTAGTCGCTCTCCAGGTTGTGGCCTAAGTGTATTTCCTGTGCTCCAGTCCATGCACCCGCATCCACACACCTACGGGCTGCACTATTTGGACTCAGTTAGTTCCTAAACACAAGAAAAGGCATGAATTTGGGAGTTGGATGTGTTGGGTGGGATCTAAGGGGAGCTGGATAAGGGACATAAGGCTTTGATGTGATCATGTATCATTGTACACATGTATGAAAATTTAAAAGGACCAAAAAGAAAACCATTAGATTCCAGGCAGTAAGATTTTTCAGTTTGCAGCAGGAAGGTGAGAGATAAACAGAATTTGATTCTAGAGGGAGAGCAAGCAACACAAGAAGATGAATGACAGAGAAGTTTGGAGACACAGACTGATTGTACAGAACGTGTGTGTGTGTGTGGTGTGTGTGAAAAGGTGCTCCTCATTACATTGCACTGCTTGGAACTCAAGGTTCACTCCTGGAAAGCTCTGCCTCAGCCTCCCCAGCTCTACAGCAGGAGCTCCAGTGGTGGTGTTTCAAGAAATCTTCCTTCTCTGGGTAGCAGAGTTTCCGTTTCTCTTCAAGGATTGTGAGGAAGAGGGGTCAGGCGCACACCCACTTTACAATATTATTTTTATTATTATTAAACATAATTTTATTGCAGTCTGTGAAATTGGTTGCTACAGAATTTGTTAATTCAGAAAAATATATGCTTAGTAGCACAGTACATTATAGCGTGTCAGTTTATGAGTCATCCACAATTATAAATAATCTTAATTTTAAATTATATACATTCAGATGATAACATAATTACATCATTTCCCTTTCCCTTTTCTTCCTCTAAATCCTTCCAAGTACCTGCTCTCTTTTACTCTCTCTCTCAAGTTCATGGCCTCTTTTTCTTTAACTGTTGTTACACACGGAGAAATAATGCCCCCAAAGCCTCAGGTCAGCTGAGAAACTCCAGACCCGAAAGTTGGCTTCTGTAGACTCCTGTCAAGAAAGTCAACATACAGACAAATTGACACCTTTGAGACCGAAAGGGAGCTGATCTACAGCCGGGACAAAGAATCTTCCACTCGAACGTTCCCTCTTCTGCCCTGAAAAGTCTCCAGGCCTCTGGGCATCACGCATGGTCTCTCCTCCTTCGGAAAACAGCCGCTCCTCACTTTGCTAGGAGACCACAGTCTGCTTGTGTTGCGGTTGATCTTCTTTTTCTTATGTTTTCATGTCAGCTTGATCAATCTCCATCTAGCCACACACACACACACACACACACACACACACACACACACACACACTCCTCAATATATAAGTACAGCCTGCTCAGTCAATGTATTTCTCGCATATGTGCTTTTAGGGCTGATCACTTGGGATTAGACAACCTTTCCTGTGAAAGACTGTTTCTCCGCTCTCAAAGTTCCTTAGTTGCTTGTAGTTCTCTGGCTGCGGTTGAGGCTTGGTGAGCTCCCCCGACTTCCGCATTAGCACGCCATCATCGTTTAGGTCATGTTTGGGCAGCCATGTTGTTGAGACTTCATGGTTGTAGCTTTATTGACATTTTTAGGAGGCACAGTCTTAGAGAAAACTCCCCGACCCTCTAGTTCTTGAAGTCTTCACTTTCCTCAACGATCCCCGAGCCATCCACTCAGGAGTGACCTTTTAGATGTATCATTTGGGACTGCTCTCCACACCTTTGCATTGTGATTGGTTGTGGTTTTCAACAACGGTCCCAGCTTATTGAAAAAAGACGTTTCCTTGAGGAGGGATGGGAACTAGAGTTATCTGTGAGCATAAGAATCAATATTTAGAATATAGTTAGAAATTATACCCAACTCAAGAGTTGTTTAGAAACTTTCAGGAAACAGGAAGAGAAGGCTCAGTGAATTCTTCTTTTTGAATGATTTTTTTCCCCTGCAGTAATATTACTGGATGGGTAAGTCCTACCACGGCTCTCGGGGTGTCTGTGTACTCAGGTATTACAGCCACACTCACTACTTTCAATACTGTTTCTTTTTTCTTTCTTCTCTGTATCCTTAGTACATGAAGTGTTTTTATGTGGCCCAAAGACTTTCTGATCCTGTATGCTTAGCATTCACAATGCCTCCTGTATACGGATGGATGCTTATTTACCTAGGTTTGGCAACACTTTTTGTTACAATTTTTTTGGATATATTTTCTATGCCTTTAACATGGAATTCTCCTCCTCCTATTCCATTATTCGTACATTTGCTCTCCGTTTAAAGTGCCACAGAGCATGAGGAGGTGAGATCAATGTACCAGAACTCATGAGAACGTTGGGTGCCTGGACACATTTCTATAATCTCAGGTCTGGGAGGACAGAAACAGAAGGCCCTCTGGGATGGCTAGCCATGCCGTCTAGACAAATTAGGAAGATTAGGGTTCAATGAGAAACCATGTCTCAAAAAATAAGGTGAAGAGAGACTGAGAAAGACACTTGATGTCAACCTGTGGCTTACACACACACACACACTCCACATGCACATACACACTCACCTCACCCTTCCATAAATTTGGTCCGTTAGTGGTGTCTCTTGGATCCTTTAGGTTTTGTTCATATTTTCTTATTTAATTTTATGGTTTGAAGGCTTTAATTCATTTACCTTATCTTCAATTTCTCAGTCTTTATTTTGCTTGACACATTTTCTTAGTGCATTTTTTAAAGTTTGATTTATTGAGGTTTTTATTTCCAAAATTTTAATTTTACATTTTCCCCAAGTTTCTCCTTAAGTCCCTCCTTACATCTTGCATTGGCTTTCTTAGGTAATTTAGCTCCATTTATAATCTCTTTAAATCGATTCAGGAGTTTATAAACATCCTCTTTGATTTCCTAAACCTTTTTTTATAATCATTTTTTTTTGTCTGTGATTTAATAAAACTCATTATCATTGGGATCTGTCATTGCAGAGTTGGCAGTTTTGGAAGAATCCTGTTGCCTCCTCCCCTCATTTCTTGTGTGTCTACGTTTGTGTTCCAGAATGGAGGGGAAAGGGAGTTGTGAGGGACCACACCTAACTGAGGAGCTTTTAGGAGTTGTCTGCTGGGAGAGAGAGCGAGAGCGCGCACCATTCTTCTTTAGGCATGTGGCCACTGGTAGGTTGCCCATGCTTTAACACACGGCCCCACACTAGTGCCCATACTACAGGACTGAGTGGACCTAAGGGGTTACTGAGAAATAAAAGAAGAGATGATAGTGGGCGCAGGCTACATCCGTGGGGCATTGGAGTAGGATTCAAGTGTGTGCGTGTGTATTATAAGAATATAGTGTCAGAATCCAGACCAGACTATTGTTATAAGGTCCCAATACCTGAAACATTCATTTCCTCTCACAGATGCTAGAAGGCACCCTCCTGAGGGAATCACCTATGAATCTTTAGCGAACAGAAAGAAATAAATTAACATCAAAGCAGGTACAGCCTGCTTCTTAACTTTTCCCCTGCCTCCTGCCTGGGAATCAGAGAGCCTTAATGCGGACTTGTGCTGTGAGCACCCTCTTTATTGGAGAACACTTCTTCTTTAGAGAGTTATAATAAAGGACTTAGAACCTGCAACATGGGCCATACACCCTCTTCAGAGCTACTGCCAGGCTGTCTGTCCCTGGTGCTAGGACTTGAACTTTTCTCAGAGTAATGCTGTTTTCTTCTTGACTGTCTGTCCACGATGTTAGCAACTCTTCTAATAAAACACTTAACCCCAACAATTTGTCCCAGTATCCACTTTAAACCCACATCTGAGACATTTCATATATGATCATATTTGTGTTGTACGCATGAAATTCTCAAAGAATAATTTTTTTTAAAAATGTTACAAATCTTATCTCTGGAAAAATGTAGTTGGTACATTAGATGATGGAGTGTAAGTTTTCTGATTTCACTGAACTGCTCCTTATAGGGGTCCTGCTAGGATCCCTTCACCAAGCTGCATCGTTTTTCTGAGAAGTTTTCCCAAGGCCTTTTGCATGTCCTTGTTCCTCAGGCTGTAGATGAAGGGGTTCAGCATGGGAGTGACCACGGTGTACATCAATGAGGCAGTTATACTCATTCTAGAAGGTGAGGCTGCTGCAGAGCAAAGGTAGACCCCAAGACCATTGCCGTAGAACAAAAGGACCACCAAAAGGTGAGACCCACAGGTGGAAAAGGCTTTGTATTTACCCCTAGCTGAGGGAATTCTAAGGATGGTGGAGAAAATCTGAGAATAGGACAGTAGAATCCCAGAGAAAGGGAAGCCAGCTATGACTATAGTTACAGAATATATCACGATGTTATTGACAAGGGTGTCAGAACAGGCGAGCTTCAGGACTTCAGGAAGATCACAGAAAAAGTGGGGGATTTCCATGTTTGCACAGAAGGATAACCTTAACACAGTCAAGGTCTCAGACAGGGAACTCATGACACTGATCAACCAGGACCCAAGAGCCAGCATCACACAGAAGCAAGAATTCATGATGACTGTATAGTGCAGGGGATGGCAGATGGCCACAAAGCGGTCATAGGCCATCACTGTTAGGATTAAATTGTCCAGGCATCCAAACACAATGAAAAAGAAAATCTGTGTGACGCAGCCTGTGAAGGGTATGAGTTTGCTTTGTGTGTGGATGTTCAGCAGAGTCTTTGGGATGGTGGTGGAAGTGAAGCCGATGTCAGCTACGGAGAGGTTGGAGAGGAAGAAGTACAGGGGCCTGCGCAAATGGAGGTCTGACTTGATGGCTGTAACAATGAGCAAGTTGCCCATGATGGTGACCAGATACATGGAAAGAAGCAACCCAAAGAAGAAGGACTGTAGGTCAGGGTCTTCCGTGAATCCCAGGAGGAGGAAGCTTCTGCCTCCTGTTTGGTTTTCTCTTTCCATAGGACAGCTGGAATTATCTAAAAGGAGGGGAAACACAAGACAAATTCATCTCAGGTGGATTCTGCCAAATAGTGGCAATATATTTTATTAAAATCTCTTGTATTAGCTTGGCATTGTGGCACATGCCTTTCATCCTAGCACTTGGAAGGCAGAGGCAGGCAGATCTTTGTGAGTTCAAGGCCAACCTCATCTATATAGAGAGTTCTAGGACAGCCAGAGATAGGTAGAGATATCCTGTCTCAAAACACCAAAACCAAAAACAAAATAAAATAAAAAATACACAGAAAACCTAAGGCATCATGCTGGAGAGATGACTCAGTGTACAAAGGCCCTTTCTGTAAAAACAGATGACCCGATTTTAATTTCTCATTCATGCATGGTGTAAGGAAAGAACCAACTCTTTCCAGTTGACCTCTATATGTGGCAAGACATATGTGTGCATGCACACACAGAGAATAAATGAATGAATGAATGAATGTAGGAGCTGAATGCAGAGGATCTAGATTTAGTTCACAGAACCCATGTGGAGCAGTTCAAAATCACCTGTAACTCTAGTTCTAGGAGATCTAGTTTCAACCAGCATTCACACTCACATGTAAACACACACAGCCGAATATTTGCATAATTAAGATAACTATCCGCGGACTGGGGGAGGGGCATGGGTGGAGAAAAGGGAGGGGGTAGCCTTGGGAGGGGAGGAGGGAGAGAGCTACAGGCGGGATACAAAGTGAGTAAACTATAATCAATAAAATTTTTTTAAAAGACAAAAAAATAACTACAACAAATTTTTAAATAAATATAATAAAAATTTGAAGCAACATTAAACAAAATATCCGGGGCTACTCAGGTAGTCACTTATCGTGGGTAATCCTTTCCTCTCTCGCTGGCAATTGCCATTGTCACCTAAGAAAGTTGTCTGTAGATGAACGGTTCTCGGTATTCTCTGGGACAGCACCTTCAGTGTTACTGTGCTTGTTAGAAATTGGCATGTGGAAGCCCTTCATGCCAGCCGAGCCCGGTGTATTTTGTGGACCCAGTGGTCCGATCTGAGTTTTAGAAAACAGCTTGGGGTTTCTGATGTCCACTCACCTATGAGTGTCCTCTGGTGTCACACCTCATCCGCATCCCTGACTGCAGCTTTGCCATGTCCCGTCTAACGAATGTGTGAATGGAAACTTTCTGAGTCTGTACTGATTTGTAAATCACTGAAAATCTTTGTGTTATTGAAGTGCTTTCTCTGTGTTTGTAATTTGTGCATGCCACACATTCTGGTTGTTGGAGCCTGGTCACAACGATTAATACCCACTTCGTGTAATCATTGTTTCGAGTTTACATCGTTATGAATGATATTCCTATATCTTTACTAGAGCAATAAAACAAAATAAAATACTAATAATAAACAAAAAATATGAAATAAGTTCTCCCTGTTTTTAAGAGGTGTAATAACTTGTTTGGGGGCTTTCTCATTAATTTATTACTTTTTGCTTGAAATTCATCACTGTCAAGGGTATGGAGCTGGCTCTGTGGTTAGGAGCATGTACTGCTCTTTGAGGGAATAGGGGTTTGGTGCCCTGCTTTTAAGTGTATAGGCCCACAACCGCCTATAACTCCAGAACAGGGATGGGGAGGTCAGTGCCCGTCTCTGGCTTCCACAGCATTATGTTCACACACGCACACACACACACACGCGCACACACACACACATGCACGCACACACATACACACACACATGCACGCACACACACACGCACATGCACACACACATGCACACACACACACGCACAATGTTAATAAAAATTCAGAAATAGATCCTCCACATTGCATTATTATTTGTCCTTCAGGCACTATTCAGTTCATTTGGAATTCGAATAACATTAACAAAATTTCTGACGAGATATGGGGTTGCTGGTTTTCTCTAGAGTTGTTCAGCATCACAGGATGTTCGCTTTCAGGTTAAGTAGTATGCTATGTAATTTTATCACATGTATTCACGTCTCTCGTGAATATTTTAGGAAGTTTTAGTAAAAGTATGACTAAGTGCTCACGGATGACTAGCTGATACAATGCTAAATGCAAAATAGTCTCAAACTCTAGATGTAGAACTGGCTGATGACTTGAGCTCTTCTAGAAAAGCATGAATATATAAATAATATTACTGTGAACATGGACATGTATAATCTTTGAGGTTAGACATACTTTCTGAATATCATCTTTGATAAATAAAAGAGAAGTAAATTCCAGTAGTCAGAATGATAAACTAAAAAAATTACAAGTGAGGAAATGTAGTTCAGATATTTCACATCTAAAAATCACCTATTTGGTTAATATTTGATTCATATACAAAGCTAATACATTTTGCCTATAAAACCTTAATTGTAAGTCATAGAAGCATCAATGTTTTATTAGAAAAGGACAGAGATGATTAAGGGTTCATAAAAGGAAACTTAAAATAAGTGATAAATATTTGAATGTTCTTGTGTGTGCGCGCATGCGTATTTGTATGTGAGAGTTTGTGTGCCATGGTGCATCTCAATTTTGGCCTTTCATTTTGTTGATAAAGGATGCACTATTTGCTACCGCATATTGTAGGCTAGCTGGACTGCAAGCTTCTTCGTATTCTTCTGTCTCTACCTCCCATATTAGAGTGGAACACTGAATTCTAGATCATTCTATTACATCAGGATTTTACATGTGCTTTGAGATTCTGAAATCAGATTTTTTTTTTGAGATAGTGTCTTTCTGTGTAGCCTTGGCTGTCTTGGAACTCACTCTGTAGACCAGGCTGGCCTTGAACTCAGAGATCTGCCTGCCTCTGCCTCCTGAGTGCTGAGATTAAAGACATGGGCCACCATGCCTGGCTTAACATTTATTTATTATTAGTGTGTTTGTATGTGTGTGCTTGTGTATGACGTGTATGTGTGTGAATGTGGGAAGGAGTATGACATGCAGTGCACGTGGAGGTCAGAGGACAGCATTTAGGAGTGAAACGAGGTTCTTACGATTATGCAGCGCGTGCTTACCTCCTGCGCCATCTGCCCAGACACTGACATTTTTGATAGAAAATAAAGACAATTTATTGCCTTCAGACAAATGACACAGGTGACTGAGAAAGAAGCTTTTGAGAGCTTCAGAGTGCTAAGAGAAGATAAATTTGCATTGGGAAGGTGAGAGCTATCTGAATCACGTTCTAGAAAGGAGAGGAAAGAAGACGAGGGGAATCTGAGAGGAAGAGAAAGTGAGAGTTGCTGACTGTAGGGGACGCTTTAAGTGAGCGGGCGCTCCTCATCACATTGCACCCTCCTGGGCCCTGAGCGGCACTTATACCTGCTTCTC
>CM053753.1:32455684-32471211 GCA_028658305.1 Pachyuromys duprasi | reverse complement strand
TCATCACTTCTCGCCCTCTGCCAAAGGTTTGATCGCGAGTCTTAATATCTGCTCTGATAGTTCCTTTTATTGTGGAGTTGGTGGTCTTACTATGATTCATTGTTTTTTTCCCCTTTCTGTTGGGAAGTTATCTGTATCCTATATTTTCTTTGGTGTAGTTGTTTTCATTGGATTGAAGTTTTCCTTCTAGTATCTTCTGTAGGGCTGGGTTGCTGTGTAGATATTGCTTAAATTTTGATTTGTCATGGAATATTTTGTTTTCTCCATTTATGTTGATTGAAAGCTTTGCTGGGTATTGTAGTCTGGGTTGGCATCTGTGTTCCCTTAAAGATTGCATGACCTCTGCCCAGGCCCTTCTGGCTTTCATAGTTTCTGATGAGAAGTCTGGTGTGATTCTGATCAGTCTACCTTCATATGTTACTTGGCCCTTTTCCCTTGCTGCCTTTAATATCTTTTCTTTGTTTTGTAAGTTTAGTGTTTTGACTATGATGTGACAAGAGATATTTCTTTTCTGGTCTAGTCTATTTGGTGTTCTGTAGGCTTCTTGTATGTTTATGGACATTTCTTTTTTTAAGTTGGGAAAATTTTTTCTATGATTTTCTTAAAAATATTTTCCGGTCTTTGGAGCCTGGAGTCTTCTTTTTCATCTATTCCAATTATTCTTAGGTTTCGTCTTTTCATGGCACCCTTGATTTCTTGGAAGTTTTGTGTTTGGGACTTCTCTGTATTTTTTCTTTGAGTAAGGAATCAATTTCAGCAAGTGTATCTTCAACTTCTGAGATTCTCTCTTCCATCTCTTGTATTCTATTGGTGATGCTTACCTTTGTGGTTCCTGATCTTTTCTCTTAAGTTCTCCAGTTCCAGGTTTTACTCTGTTTGTGTTTTCTTTATAGATTCTAATTCTATTTTCATGCTCTGTACCATTTCCTTCATCTGATTGAATGTGGCTCCTATTTTTTTGTTTGTTTCCTCTCTACATGTCTTTAATTGTTCTTCTATGTGGGCAGTTATATTCTTCTGTATTTCTTTGAGGGCCTTGTTCATTTCCTCTTTTTGTTCCTCTAGTAACTGCATAAGCATAGCTTCAATATTATTTTCCTGTGTCTCTGCTGAATTAAAATCTCCATTGCTTTTGGGTGTTTCTGGTGGTGCCATGGTGTCCTGATTTTTGTTGGGTGAATAGTTGTTACGTCAACCTTTGGCCATTTGTTTATGTATAATCAAGGAGCTGTTTGTTCCTTGAAGCTGAACTTCAGACTGGAACTGTCAGTCTCTGGTGTCTAGAGTATTCTTCAAGAAGATCAGGGAGTTCCAGTGGTTTGTGAGCGTGTGTTGTTGCCTCAGTTGTCCCTGTGGGAGGAAAGGCCGCTGGCACAGTATCATTGTTGGGGAAGGGGAGTAAGTGTGTGTGTGTGTGTGTGTGTGCTCGGAATGTATCTTTAAGGGGAGAGCTAGGGAGTGTATATGCTTGGGCTATTGGGTTTGGGAGCAAGGGTAGGAGGGGATAAGGGTGCTAGCGTGTTTAGCAAGTGCAGACTGCGGGCACCAAGCTCCTGGGCAGGTTTCCTGAATTCCCAGTGTTCTTCAATCTGTGGCGGGTTCCGCAGGCTGGACTCTGAAGTCAGTGGGTGGTGCTGCAGGCAGGATACGTACTCTGTTGTGGGCTCTGTGTGCTAGAAGTTGTGAGCACCGCAGGCTGGTTGCCACTCTGGTCTGGAGGCTTGGCACTTCACTCTGTGCCGGAGGCTGAGTGTCCTGGCTTGAGATGGCGGCTGGGGATGTTGCTCTGGTCTGGAATTTCCACGTTCCTACCTGGGCTTGCTGCTAAGGGCTCCCCTCTGGTCTGGGGACTTGGCGCCTTCTTCTGAACTAGAGGCTGTGTATCCAGTCTGGGATGGTATCTGGGGACACCTCAGTCTGGACCGGATACTATATGTCCTGGTCTGGGATGGCAGCTGGCAGCACCATGGGAGGCGTGTGTTCAGATTGAGGGTAGCAGATGTGCACCCACCATTTCTCCCAGGTCTGGAATGGTATCTGAGGTGCCTCCGTCTGTACTGGAAGCTATGTGTCCCAGTCCAAGATGGCAGCTGGTGGGGTGGTGGGAGGCTGCATGGTCAGATCAGGGCTAGCAGATGTGCGCCGTTGATGCACCCCGGTCTGGAATGGTATCTGGGGTGCCTCAGCTTGGCCAGGAGACTGTGTGTGGTGTCCCGGTCTGGGATGGCGGCTGTGCGTTCAGATCAGGGCTGTGTGCAGCCGGTCATCCGGAGTTTTTCCAGGGATTAACTGGGTGTCCCTAGGACTTTCCCACTTGATTTCCTCACAGTAGGAATTCTGCTCACTTGGCAATCACAAACACTGGTGTTTTAGGTCCAGGTTCCAGTCTCCTGGTCGCTGCGCCGACACTGCTGTCCTACTCCTCAGACACAGTGTTCTCCTGGGGCCGCCATCTTGGATCCTCCCCCATTTATCTTTTGTATGAAAGAAGGCTACTGATATTTTTGAGTTAATTTTGTTTCCAGCCACTTTGCTGAAGATGTTTATCAGCTGTAGAAGTTCCCTGATAGAATTTGGGGGGGTCATTCTTGTATACTATCATATCATCTGCAAATAGTGATACTTTGACTTTTTGTTTTCCAATTTGTATCCCCTTGATCTCCTTTAGTTGTTTTATTGCTCTAGAAAGGACTGCATGTGCTATGTTGAAGAGATACAGAGAGTGGGCAGTGTTGCCTTGTCCCTGGTTTTAGTGGAACTTGTTTAACTTTCTGTCTGTTTCGTTTGATGTTGGCTCTAGGCTTGCTTTTACTATGTTTGGGTATGTGCCTGATCTCTCCAAGACTTTAAGTATGAATGGGTATTTGATTTTATCAAATGCTTTTTTGGCATATAAGAAGATGATCATGTTCTTTTCTTTTTTCTTTCAGTTTGTTTATATGGTGGATTATATTGATGGATTTCTGTATATTGAACCATCCTGCATGCCTAGGATGAAGCCTACTTGGTCCTAGTAGATGATATCTTCGATATGTTCTTAGATTCAATTTGCAAATATTTTATTGAGGGTATTTTTTGTATCAATGTTCATGAGGGAATTCGGTCTGAAATTCTTTCTTTGTAGGGTTTTTGTGAGGTTTAGGTATCAAGTTGACTGTGGCATCATATAATGAGTTTGGTAATGTTCCTTCTGTTTCTAACTTGTGAAATAGTTTGAAGGGTATTGGTATTAGCTCTTCTTTGAAGGTCTGGTAGAATTCTTCCCTGAAACCACCTGGTCTTGGAACTTTTTTGGAAGGGAAAATTTTGATGATTGCTTCTATTTCCTTAGAGTATATAGGACTATTTAATTAATTTACCTGATCTTAATTCAGCTTTGGTAAGTGGAATCTATCAAGAAAATTGTTCATTTCATCTAGATTTTCAAATTTGTGGTATATAGGCTTTTGAAGTAAGATTGTTTGGATTTCCTCAGTGTCTGTCATTATGTCTCCCTTTTCATTTCTGAGTTTGTTGATTTGGTTACTTTCTCTCTGCCTTTCAGTTAGTTTGGCTAAGGGTTTGTCTATCTTGTTGATTTTTCTCAAAGAACCAGCTCTTGGTTACGTTGAATTGTTGGTTGTTTGAATTGTTTTCTTTATTTCCAGTTTGTTGTTTCTAGACCTGAGTTTAGTTATTTCCAGCTGTCTACTCCTCTTGGGTGTGTCTGATTCTTTTTTTCCCCCTAAGGCTTTCAAGCAAGCTGTTAAATTGCTTATGTGAAATGTTTTGAATTTCTTTATGAAGGCACTTAGTGCTATGAACTTTCCTCTTAGCATTGCTTTCATTGTGTCCTGTAAGTTTGTGTATGTTGTGCCTTTATTTTCATTGAATTCTAGGAAGTCTTTAATTTCTTTATTTCTTCTCTGTCCCAGCTGTTGCTGAGTAGAGAGTTGTTCAGTTTCCATATGTATGTAGGCTTTTGCTATTTCTGTTGTTGCTGAGGTCCACCTTTAGTCTATGGAGGTCTGATAGGATTCAAGGGAGTATTTCAATCTTCTCATATCTGTTGAGGCTTGCTTTATGACTTACTATGTGGTCTTTTGGAGAAGGTTCTGTGAGGGGCTAAGAAGAAGGTATATTCTTTTGTGTTTGGGTGAAAAGTTCTGTTGGTATCTGTTAGGTCCATTTGATTCATGAAATCTGTTAGTGTCATTGTTTCTTTGTTTAGTTTCTGTTTCATTGACCTGTCCTTTCTTGAGAGTGGGGTGTTGAAATCTCGCAGTATTAATGTGTGGGGAATATATGTGTGACTTAAGCTTTATTAATGTTTCTTTTACAAATGTGGGTGCCCTTTGTATTTGGGGCATAGATGTTCAGAATTAAAATGTCTTCTTGGTGGAATTTTCTTTTGATGAGTATGAATAGACTTTCAACCAAAATTAATCAAAAGAGACCTTTCTCATCTCTTTTGATTAATTTTGGTTGAAAGTCTATTTTATTAGATATTAGAATGGCTACTCCTGCTTGCTTATTGGGTCCATTTACTTAGAAAACCATCTTCCAGCCCTTTACTCTCCAGGCAATATTTATCTTTGTAGCTGAGGTGTGCTTTTTGTATGCAGCAGAGTGTTTGGTTCTATTTATGCATCCATTCTCTTAATTTGGCTTTTTATTGAAGAATTGAGACCATTGATCTTGAGAGTGATCAATGACCAATGACTGTTAGTTCCTTTTATTTTGATATTGGTTGTGGTAGTGTGTTTGTGTGCTTGTCTGCTTTTAGTTTTGCTGTAGAGAAGATATTTATTTCCTGTGTTTTCCTCAGTGTAGTTAGCCTTTTTGGGTTGTATTTTTCCTTCTAGTATCTTCTGTAGGGTTGGATTTGTGGGTAGGTACTGTTCAAATTTTTTTCATAATTGAATATCTTGTTTTCTCCATCTGTGATGATTGAGAGTTTTGCTGGGTATAGTAGTCTGGGCTGACATCTGTGTTTTCTTGGGATCTGCATGATATTTGTCCAGCCTCCCTGGCTTTCATAGTCTCTGTTGAGAAGTCAGGTGTGATTCTGATGGGTTAGCCATTATATGGTACTTGGCCTTTTCCCCTTGCAGCTTTTAGTATTTTTTCTTTGTTCTGCACATTTAGTGTTTTGATTATTATGTGGAGGGAGGATTTTCTTTTCTGGTCTTATCTATTAGGTGTTTTGTAGGCCTCTTGTATGTGATCTTATAAGCATCTCTTTAAATTGGAGAAATTTTCTTCTATGATTTTGTTGAAAAAAATTTTGAGCCTTGGAGATGTGAATCTTTTTTCCCCTCTATTCCTATTATTCTTAGATTTCATCTTTTTATGTTGTTCTTGATTTTTTTGGATGGTTTGTGTCAGGAATTTTTAGATTTAACATTTTCTTCAACGGATGCATTAATTCCTTCCATTGTATTTTCTACACCTGAGATTCTTTCTTTCCTCTCTTGTATTCTGTTGGAGATGCTTACTTCTGTAGTTGCTGTTTTCTTTCCTGAGTTCTCCCTCTCCAGGATTTTTTCAGTTTGTGTTTTCTTTGATGTTTCAATTTCCAGCTGCAGATCTTGAACCATTTTGTTGGTTTCCTTCACTCATTTGTTTGTTTGTATTTTTCTGCCTTTCATTCAATTCCTTTAGCTGTTTTTGTGAACTTTCCTTTATTTCTTTCAGTGATTTAATTATTTCCTCTTTAAAGGCCACAGTCTGTTTGACTTTATTTTCCTGTATTTCTTTATGGATTTTTTTTCATTTCCTCCACTATCATCTTCATAAGCATTGGCTTAAGGCCATTTTCTTGAGTTTCACTTGTATTAGGGTGTCACTGGGATAACTGGGTTCTGAAGATGCCATATTGCTTTGGCTTTGGTGAGTGTGTTTTTACAGTGATCTTTACCTATCTGGCTCTCTCAGGTGTTGGCTGGAAATTTCTGGTGCCTTCTGGAGTCCTGGGGGGCCAGAGTAGTATGGGAAATCCCCTTGACAGGAAGCTGATTGTTCCTGATGGAGCCCTCCTCAGATTGTTGGGTTTGGTGTCTGACTGCCCAGTGGTTTTCAGGATATTGTTGCAGCTCTTCTCAGGCGTATGATCCTGTGGGCTAAGTGGGCTCCTTAGAAGCCCAGGGGGTCTCCGCTCACCAGGGGAAGTCCTGGAGCCAGCTTCTCTGCCACTGGTTTTCTTGCTCTGAATTTTAATGAGCTACAGCTGCTCAGACCCTGTGTTTGCTGGTAGCAGCCCCCTTGAGAACCATCAAGCCCAGAGGTTTGGTGGGTCTCACTAGGGAGACAGATTGAGCTTTGGAGCAGCATCTGGGGCTGATCCTGTGGTTCCCAGGCATCTGTGGTCTGAAGTTGGAGTTCCGTACCCCACTACCAAGAAGTTATTCAGTGGTTGGTGAGCCCAGCACTCAGGCGTGTGGCTAGAGGCTAGAGATTCCAAGCCTAGGAACTTTTCTGGAGATTAGCTGGGTGCCCTGATTGTTTCCCTCACTGTGGGGTTTCCTCACAACTGAAAGACCCAGTCTGTGGTGCTTTGGGGCCCACAGTTTAGTCTAGGAGGATGAGCATAGCAAACAGGTGTGTGGCTATGTGCCCAATTGCAGGAACCCAGGAACTTTTGGGGGGTTTAGCTAGGTGACATGAGGTCAGATTTGATTCCTTCACCGTGGGGTTTCCTCTCACCTAGGAACACAGTCGCTGTGTTTTGGGGCCCACAGTTTGATCTGTTGGTCACTGTGCAGTCACTGCTGCCCTGATGATCAGACACACTGTGCTATTGGCACAGCCATCTTGGATTCTCTGTCAGTGTTTGATTTTTTGAGTTTATTATATATTCTAGATATTAGCGCTTTGTGGCATGTAGGGTTGGTGAAGATCCTTCCCCAATATGTAGATTATCCTTTCCTTCTATTTACACTGTCCTTTGTCTAATAGAAGTTTTTCAGTTTCAAGAGGTCCCACTTATTAATTGTTGAACTTAGAGCCTGAGCTGTTGGTGCTGTGTTCAGGAAGTTGTCTCCTGTGCCAATGAGTTCAAGGCTCTTCCCTGCTTTTTCTTTTAACAGGCTTAGTGTATATGGTTTTATGTTAAGGTCTTTGAGCCACTTGGACTTTAATTTTGTGCAGAGTGATCTATATGGATTTATTTGCTTTTTTTCTACATGTGGACATCCAGTTAGAACAGCATTATTTGCTGAAGATGCTAAAACTTTTTACCATTGTATGGTTTTGGCATCTTTGTAAAAAATCAGGTGTCTGTAGGTATGTAGGTTTATTTCTGGGTCTTCGATTTGATTCCATTGACTAACTAGTCTATTTATATGCCATTACCATGCAGTTTTTATTACTGTTGCTCAATAGCACAGCTTGAAGTCAGAGATAGAGATACCTCCAAAAGATCTTTTATTGTATAGGATTGTTTTAGCTATTCTGGTTTGTTTTTTGTTTGTTTTTGTGTTTCTATACAAAGTTGATAATTGTTCTTTCAAAGTCTGTAAAGAACTGTGTTGGTATTTTAATGGGGATTGCATTGAATATGTAGATTGCCTTTGGTAAGAAGGCCATTTTTACCATGTTAATCCTACCAATCCATGAGCAGGGGAGATCTTTCCATCTTCTGGAATCTTCTTCAATTTCTTTCTTCAGAGAATTGAAGTTCTTGTCATACAGGTCTTTGACTTGCTTGGTTAGAGTTACATTGGGATATTTTATATTATTTGTGGCTATTGTGAAGGATAGAGTTTCCCTAATTTCTGTCTCAGCCAATTTGTGTTTTGTGTACAGGAGGGCTACTGTTTTTTTTTTTTTTTTCTGATCCAGCCACTTTGCTGAAGCTGTTTATTAACTGTAGGAGTTCTCTGGTGGAAATTTTTGGGTTGCTTATATACACTATCATATCGTCTACAAATAGCATTACTTTGAGTACTTCCTTTTCGATATGTATGCCCTTTATCTCCTGTAGTGTCTTATTGCTCTAGCTAGAACTCAAAGTACTATATTGAAGAGGTAGTGAGAGAGTGGGCAGCCTTGTCTTGTTCCTGATTTTAGTGGAGTGGCTTTGAGTTTTTCTCCATTTGATTTGATGTTGGCAATTGGCTTGCTATATGTAGTCTTTATTATGTTTAAATTTGGACCTTGTATCCCTGATATCTCTAAGAATTTTATTGGAACATTCTATTGCAGCAATAGAAGTAAACTAATACAAATATTGCTCTCTGAATGACCATACTTATAAAAAGGTCTAGTGAGACTGACTGAGTGATTGGTTGGTTGGCTGGTTGGTTGATTAATTAGGACTTCAATGATATGGAAAAATTGATCTGAGGCCTTAAGCATACGTTTTCTCACTTTGCCATAATCCAGCTACCTGATTTTTCAACCAACATATTTGTAAAGTGTATTGTTTTAAGAGTTGGTGTGTTGATTTAAGAGTTGGTTATGTTACAGAAAAACTTCATGAAATTTCTACCTCTTCAGAACACGGTATTTGGTCCAAGCTGGATCTGTGGTCCTGGACCATGTTCACTCATATTTGACTTCAGAGTAACCATTCCTTTTTTTTTTTTAGCGATAAGAACTATGTTAGCATGCTCAGTTCATAGAGTAGCTCAGGAGAATCTCTTCTCAAGAGCATCCATTTCAGAATGACAGAAGTAATGATAACTCTTGGGCTCTGATGATAAAATATCTACTCAAGTTGAGTAAAGGACCCTGAAACCAAGAAATGCAAGTTCCAATATTTTATACCAATTTATTTATTTATTACCAATTTTTACATAAATACCCATTTTGTTAAATAAGAGCTAAGAATTATGTAAAAGTGCCAAAAGATTTGTATCCACCACCATCAATGCTTTAGTGACCCATGACATCCAATCAAGAAAGGTTCATCATTGTTTAGATTCAGTATGATGCAGAGATGTAATGCTAGGAGGCCAGGCTTCTGGGCAGTATGTGAATTTATGGAGAAAGAAGGAGTTAAAAGCATAGTTTCTGGGTTGTAACCTGGCCCCCAAGGGAAAGACAACCAGGAGAATTTCTCTCTCTCTCTCTTTTTTCCAGACCAGTGCCTACAGGGAAATTGTGTGGTTAGAGAATAATGTAAGCAGAGGAGAGTGTGTCTAATGAACACATATAGGAGGCCAAAAATGTGTCTTCTGATAACCCTCAGACTGAGCAGCCCTGGGCTAGACAACATATGGTGTATCTTTTGGTGTCTTAAGTCTCAATAGGGATCACACCCCTGACTCCTTTCTGCTCTCCTGTGTGAGGCGGAGCTTCAGTCTCCATCCTCAGTCAACTAAGGAAGACCTTGACCTTCCCAGGGAGACCTTCTTCCACAGCCTCAGGTCCAGGTGAGAGCTCAGTAGCTTCCGCAGGGAGGTTAGGAGAATGGAACCCAAGAACATTTACTCAACATAGGCTGAGAATCAGGCCCCTAGCCCAGAGTAGAATTGCTATCATTGCCTTCTTTGTGATTAATTATTTATTTAAAATATATTACTTATTAATTATTATTAATTTGCTCATTATTTTGTATGTGTTCTTAATATTAAAATGAGAAATGAATCTTGAACTGATCAGCACCAGGTTCATGGCTTAAAATGCTTTCAGTAAAAAATTTAATTCTGAGGATCTTTTCAGTTACAGGGAGTTGATAAGCAGGGTATTAGTTATGGAGAGAAATGTTATTCTGTTTAAGATGAGACATATTCAACTATGTTTATATTGAGAAGGATGCAGAGAAATGAATTCTTGAAAATCTTACCTAGCAATAGAAAAGTTCCTGATGTACTTTTCAGGGTGCTTTACCCTTTCCTCTGGGCATGGAAACTTTTATGTGAGTAATGTATGCCTATGAGCCTTAATTCATAATTATTTCAATACCTTAATATTGTGTGTATTTATGTTTATTAGTCATTTCCTTTCTGTGGTACAGGAGTCTGACAACATCTTTGTCAGACTGAGGGAGGGCACTTTTAATCCTAGTTTCCAATGCTTTCTCTCGAAGAAAGTATTACTGTATTTTGCCTTCACAAACAACCTTTTTGTCTTATAGCACTTTTATGTGTGTGTTTACCCCTCTGTCCATTTTATACCTATTTATCACTCTTTTCATATAAATGTGTCCATATGTTTATTTAAATGAGTCATGGAAGTTAATAAAACTTAGCCCTGAGCTCATTTGTCATGAGAAGCTTTAAAAATGAAAATTATGGAGTACTACAGTAGAGAAAAATAGCAGGTCCTTCTCTCCTTCTATCATCTGGGTTGATCCCTTGCTGTTGGCCTCAGATTATCAGGCTTAGTGGTCTGCGCTTAGACTGTCTTCTCTGCCAGCCGTGTCTGCGCATCTAGGAGAAGCAAATCCCTGGCAGCAAAGGCTCAGGTGCGATGGTGGAGGTAGTGGCAATTCATACCTGCATAGTTCTCAGAGCAGGGGTTTCCTGGATGCATGTACTCCAACTTGATTCTTATTATAAAAAGTGATAACTAATTTAATTTAATCATAGTAGGCAAGGTAAACATTGCTCAGTGGATGTTTTTACACCTAAATTAATGACAAGCAGTAAACACATACTGTGACGAAGGTCACCCTCACGTTTCTGTCCAAGCTGGGAAACCTCCACATTTCTCAAGTTTCTGCCATGTCAGCTATCATCACTTCTGTTTCTCTCTGACCTCACGGCTCCTGCATAGCCATGAGCATCTGAAAGAATCACTTACTTCAGGGCCTTTCTCCAGATTATTCCTCTGACAGGTGAACATTTTTGACAAAATATCCTAATTCTTTTTTTAATTAAAATTTTATTTTTCTATTAATTATAGTTTATTCACTTTGTATCCCAGCTGTAGCTCCTCCCTCATTCCCTCCCAATCCCACCCTCCCTCCTCTCATGCCCCTCTCCAAGTCCACTGATAGAGGATGTCCCCCTTCCCTTCCATCTGACCCTAGTTTATAAAGTCTCATTAGGACTGGCTGCATTGTCCTCCTCTGTGGCCTGGCAAGGCTGCTCTCCCCTCAGGGGGGAAATATCCTAATTCTAACATGTCTTCCTCCTCATTATCCTCATCATGTCTTCCTCCTCACTATCATCATCATTTTTATCATCATCATCAGTACTTCCTCCTCATAATTACTATCTATACTCTGTAAAATATGACGGGTTTTATTATGATGTATTTTTATATCATATCATTTCTGAGTCATTGTAACCATTTATATTCATTTTGTGTGTAGAGGGTTAGATAGATGTCTCTGTCACTGAAGGCTAGGTTCACAACCAAAACTATTTTGTGTCTGCAAATGTTCACAGGGAACAGAAGACAGTGTGAGGAGGTGTTTCTCTCCTATCGTGTGGGTTGGTGGTCTCTGGTTAGATCATCCTCTCCACCAGTAATACCTGAGCATATCTAAAAATTAGTATTTCTGGGTGATGATGATACTGATTATTGAGAGTGTGCTTTGTGTGTCCATAAAATTGTATCACACAAACTCTTGAATGCTCACTCCCTTATACACACTTTTCTTCATAACATCTTTACCATCTTTTACCTATTTTAAAAGAATGTTACTGAGGTATAACTACTTTTTACAAAGACCAGAAATATTTAATGCATATAATTCAGCTAGTTTGTCTATATGAAGATATGTGTCAAATTATACACAGTTAATTTCTTTATGTGGCTGGGAAGTTGTGTCATGTGATGTTTTGCTGTGAGCTGTCTCATTCTAGCAGCATGACTTCGGCCAGCTGAGAACATCCGTGGGTGGACATCCGTGGGTGGACATCCGTGGGTGGACATCCGTGGGTGGACATCCGTGGGTGGACTCTGAGAAGAGGAGATAGAGAGGCCCACGGACAGTGAGACAACACTTTTTGGATCGACATTGCTGAGCAGAGAGAAATGTTCCAGAGAGCGCCTTAGGGCAATCCAGCTTAGTCTCGCGGCTTTCACTGACTTGTCCCGATCTGCTGAATTGTGCTGATTCGTGTTGCTGTTTGGCGTTGGTATTTGGACTGGACTGCTAGTAACCAGACAACAAAGGGTGGACTCATCCTAAGGAACTACTTCTAAAAAGGTCTACAACCCCTTCTTCCTAATAACCTTCTTTCTCCTCTACCTCTTGTTGGTGGGTTGGAAGAGAGGTAGAAGCATTTAAGAACCCCCAAATAAAGTAGTTTTGTTAAAAAAAAAAATCTAAACCTACAGTGGACGTCTTTGTGTCCTTGATGTGTGTGAACTTCTGTTTCTTAGCAGCCTCTGATCACTGTGGAGAAAACAACCGGAACAGGGCCAGCAATCAATCACATTACTCGACTTTAAGAAATAATTTCTAACTAAATCTGTGGTATGTATAAACTCTTGGGGGAATAACTCAGTGTAAAGTAAGGATTCTTAAACTGTAATAGCGCTAGAGATGCTCTGTGAGGTAGTAAACCCATGGATTAAATTAAGAAACTTGTTTACCATAGAATACAAATCATATTGTTTGTCCCTTTCAGCAATGTCAATTTTTATGAATATTTCTAATGTTATTTTTTTTGTCATAGGGATATACTACACATGGAGCCAAGAAACAATACACACCTTTTAGAATTTGTTCTATTGGGATTTTCACAGGACCCAGACGTGCAGCCTGTTATCTGTGGCCTTTTTCTCTCCATGTACTTGATCACCGTAGTTGGAAACTTGCTCATTATCCTGGCCATCGTCGCAGATGCCAGCCTGCACACGCCCATGTACTTCTTTCTCTCTAATCTGTCATTTGTGGACATCTGTTTTACCTCCACTACTGTCCCAAAGATGCTAGTGAACATTCAAACAAAGAGAGAAACCATTAGCTATGCAGATTGCATTACCCAGATGTACTTTTTTCTGACTTTTGTGGAATTGGATAACTTCCTCCTGGCTGTGATGGCCTATGACCGTTACGTGGCCATCTGTCACCCCCTGCATTACACCGTCATCATGAATCACAGACTCTGTAGATTTCTGGTTCTTGTATGCTGGGTCGTGAGCGTTCTACATGCCTTCTTACAAAGCACGATGGTGTTACAGCTGTCTTTCTGCACAGACTTGGAAATCCCACACTTCTTCTGTGAATTGAATCAAGTGGCCCAGCTCGCCTGTTCTGACACCTTTATTAATGACGTGGTCATGTATTTTGCACTTGTGGTATTGGCTACTGTCCCTCTCTCTGGCATCCTTTACTCTTACTACAAGATAGTGTCCTCCGTACGTGCAATGTCCACAGCTCAGGGGAAGTACAAAGCGTTCTCCACCTGTGCGTCTCATCTCTCGGTGGTCTCCTTATTTTACTGCACAGGTCTAGGAGTGTACCTCAGCTCTGCTGCAAGCCACAGCTCACAGGCAAGTGCAACAGCCTCTGTAATGTACACAGTGGTCACTCCTATGCTGAACCCCTTCATCTACAGCCTGCGGAATAAAGATGTAAAAGGTTCTCTGAAGAGGCTTTTAGTGGGAAAACTATGAGTGGTCTCTTTATCCTGGGATTGAAAAACTTACCTTTGTTGCAGCCATCAAAGATTCAAAGCCAGAAGCTTGGATTATAGGATTAGATGGTAGAAGCCGAATGTGTTTTATTTATTTTCTGGAGTTTGCATTACCTGAGTTCAAACTTACTACTCTCTGAGAATCTTCATTAAGCGCTCTACTATGTCAGCATTTGTTCCATTCATTCTCACAACTGTTCAGTTATTTTGAACACCAGACCAGAAATATTTGTAAATGCATTTACCTCACATGAAACTCAGATTTTAAGATATATGTCAATATATCTTAAACATAATTTCTTCTGACATGACATACATTAAGTTCACAAATATTTATTTTGTTTTACATAAAGATGAATTTTACTGTATATTATCAAAAAATACATCTAGTAATTGATGCAATTTATATGCTTGTGGAGTAAAGTCTGAGAACATAGCTCTCTTCTGCAGGTCACATTTTGTTTGCAACTACATGTCAGTGTGCTTTATAATTAAAGACTGTAGCCTTTAACAGTCTATTCATTTTATTTTTTATCGATACATAGTATTTGCATCAATCTGTGGGCTAAAATGTGATGTGTTGATCCATGCATACAATGAGTAGTGGTCTAGTCAAGGTCACTTGCGTATCTATCACACCAATCATTAATCAAATTTTGACAGTGAGCATATTCAAAAGTCCTTTGTTTTCACAATTCTTTATCATTGTTAACTTTAGTCACCTTATTGTAGCACTGAACTTGTATTTAAGACCTTTCGCTGTTGCCCCAAACCAGAGGCAAAAGATGCGTTCGAGCTGTCCACTCTACTACGAATCTCAGGGCAGACTTTTTTTTTAGATATAAGGAATATGAATTTTCAAAACCCACATATGATTCTTTAAGCCTGAGAACATCTTCTGTGGCCAAAGATATCTAGTTATATTCAGTGTATACAAATCAAATGTTGAGTGAAAATAAACCATAAAGAAATTTATTTTAAAACAATTCTCTGAGAAAGGTATAATTTCACCGTTTATTGAGGATGAAAACACATTTGCATATTAATGAAATAGATATGCTTGTTTGTTTAACACATACAACCCAAAGACACAACAATTTGATATTTACACTGTGAGGATTGGAGTTAGGAGTGTATAAAGTCTTTCTTTTTGTAAGCAAAACATTGCTTTCTATAAGATCAGAAATATTATCTATTAAGTAACATCACCGCAGTCCATAACATACATTTGTCCATAATTTAAGATAAGGCTCTCAGACAGTACTTTTGGGGGTGTGGGTGTGACATGACACACTGCACACACAAAATAGCTGTATCCTATGTCAGGGCCAAGGCTACAGTGAAGCTACATACTGTAACATGGCCATTCACCGCCATAAACATTTCAGATTCATTCCATGTTTGAATTTTAATTAATTTGTAGTCATTTTCAAAAACATTTTATTCTTGCAATTTTTTAACACCAATATTAATCAGGCCTATAAAAAGCCATGACTTCCTTCAGTTTAAAATTTTTTGCTGTAGACAACAGGGGTTTTCTTAATTCTTAGAACATGTTTTGATCATAAGCGTTCTCCTCCCCAAGCTCCCCCACCCCAGACTCGTCTTCTCTTTCTCCTAATCCAATTTTGTGTTCTTTCTCTCTGTCTTTAGAAAACCCAAAACTAACACAAAGCCAAAACAGAAAATTATAGATATGCATGCACAAACAATCATTTTGTGTTGTCCAGCTACTCCTGAGCATGTGGAATATGGTTTATACACCCATTAGAACTCTACTGATTTTTCCCACTTCCGGCAGCTTTCAATTGCAAATGATTTCTTCTCTGGGGGAAGGGCTTTGTGTCTGTGTGCTCCTCTTCATGCTGGAATTTTGTCTGACTTGAACCTATGCAGGTCTTGTGCATGCTGTCATAGTCTTTGTGAGTTCATATGTGCATCAGTCCTGTTGTATCTGGAAAATACTATTTCCTTGAAGTTGTCTACCACTTACTGCTCTTTTTTTTT
>CM053753.1:32437394-32455184 GCA_028658305.1 Pachyuromys duprasi | reverse complement strand
CTGCTAACCGTGATGGCCTATGACCGCTATGTGGCCATCTGTCACCCCCTGCATTACATGATCATCATGAACACGAGATGCTGTGGATTACTGATACTGGCATGCTGGATCATAGGTGTTCTGAATTCCTTGCTACACAGCTTTTTGGTGCTGCGGCTGTCATTCTGCACAAACTTGGAAATCCCTCACTTTTACTGTGAACTTAATCAGGTTGTACACAGTGCCTGTTCTGACACCTTTCTTAATGACATAGTTATTTATATTACAGCCATGCTACTGGCTGTGGGCCCTCTCTCTGGCATCCTTTACTCCTACTCTAAGATAGTGTCCTCCATAAGGGCAATCTCCACAGCTCAGGGGAAGTACAAAGCCTTTTCCACCTGTGCATCTCACCTATCGGTGGTCTCCTTATTTTACTGCACCCTCCTGGGAGTGTACCTCAGTTCTGCTGTGACCCAAAACCCACATGACACTGCAATGGCTTCATTGATGTACACAGTGGTCACCCCCATGCTGAACCCCTTCATCTACAGTCTGAGAAACAAAGACATAAAGGCAGCTCTGAAAATCCTATTAGGGAGTATAACTAAAAGCAGACGAATAAATTCACCTTCATAAAGTGTTTGTTTTTGTAGTAGTTAATGTTTTGGGTTTTTCATTGCAGTCCATTGATTAGATTGAATAACAAAAAGTATTCATTTATTTCCTACAATTTCTCTCTCTTTGCAACACCTTTCTTATACAATTCACATTGTTCTTTTACACACCTTCTGTCATCTGTAATCAATCGTTATTTCCTATTTTCCCCAATATATTTCCATCCTTGAATCAGAAACTTCTGTTAATTGCTGCTTTATTTAGAGAATGGCTGGGATTCCTAAAGAATCATAATTTTGGAAAAGATATGTTGAAGGTTTTTTTTTTCTTCACTGAAGGAATATTCTTAAGTCTTGATCCTCCTGTGGAAAAATTCCGTTCATCAAATGAGGTAGATATATAATATATTTAATTTTATAGCATCAGAAAATATGAAACACCTCCACAGGCCCATAAAACATGGAAGAAGAGGAAGAAAGTAATAAAAAAAGAACAGACATTGCACAAGCCAGTCAGTAGTCCAGCATATAGTTGGGGAAAGCTCATAAGGTCCCACTTCAAGGTGAGTAGCTATCGGTAGTTTTTGGATGCAAGTAGAGGGATATCAATTCCCACTTGAGCGATTGATTCCTGGTCCCAAACATGGTCTCCCTTACATCTGCATATGGCCAGCACTAACTAGGTTCAGTCAGTTATTGAAGGAAAGTATAGAAGACATATATTTGGGAGGGGACACAGTAAGGGGATATGGGAGGAGTAGGACGTGGCTGTAAACAAAATATGCAGTATATTTATGGAAAGTTCTTGAAGGGTAAATAAAAATATATCTGAAAAATCAAGCCACAAGGGGTTTTTTATGTGTTCTTTCACTTTTTTTCTGAAACATGGACTACTGAGTGACTCAGGCTAACCTTGAACTCATGAACTTCCCTCTTCCACTGTCTGACTTCTAGAATATTTGTCTTCATCTTTCTTGCCAGACTCTCTTCCTTCCTTCATTTCTCTCCTTTTGTTTCTTCTTTCCTTCCACTTCCCTCCCTCCTCTCCTTGTCTCTTTATTTCATTCACTTTGAGAACTGAACTCAGGAACTTATACATAAGAAGCAGAAGGTCTGCACTGAAATCTACCATTGCTTCTTCATTGTGATCTTATTGCACACCTTACCTCCTTATTATATTCATGCATACTTTAACATACAAATGTCTTCTCTACTGTATGTACATTCTATTGAGATTTCAACCCACTGAACAATTAAGTTGCTTCAATACTCCTTGTTTTCCTAGCTCCTACCTCTTCTTAGCCCTCTAATGATGTTATGTTTTATTTTGATGCTTGCTCCTTGCCTCACACACTACCTCCAGTGACAGATTACCACCATTGATAGAATCACCAACAATCAGACCATGGTACATTACCAGGCCCTAGATCCCTCTCATATAGATAATAGATTTTTCAAAGTCCATGATGACACTTCTCCGTCATAAAATGAAACAGGGGGAGATATTGGGAGGACCCTGCTGTTTGAGGTTGCGGTCCTCCCAGTCCAGACAGCCATTCTGAGCTCAGTGGCGGGATGCAGGACCCCTCTCCCCAGCAGGGCCTCCTACTCTTTGCCTGACTTCATCTGGAAAGAGTCTCTAGACAGATGCCCTCAGCCAGATTTCATATATAGTCTTTGATACAACTGCTCGCTCATCCCTCCCTGTGCCTGTAGGATATATGATATAGTGTGCTGTTTAATACAAACCAAGCATCCTTGAAGTGCCTAGTTCCAACCAATTATGTACACCTATCCTTGGAGTACCCCACCCACTCCCCAAAGGGTACATAGCCTAGAATTAAAGTTGAACTAGCTCCCTGAACTGGTTCCCAGGGTGTGTGGTCCCTGTACAGTGCTCACTGATATTTCCAGGCAAGCTCCTTTTCTCATGCCCATCCTCACTTTGTGGGCTGGTGGGAGAGGGCACCCGGGCAGCAGGAGAACCACAAAAATAGTATCTTGGGAGTACTGAATAATCACAAAATATAAAGCCAGAGATGTTGGTGTTTGGAGATACAAGCTGTACATAATGAAGAAACCTTAGCATTATGTGACCTGCCAGCCTTAAATGCCTGGGACAAGGTTGAGAGCAATCAGAAAAAAGGCTTGAGCCATTCTCTCAGGTCATACAAGGGTCAAGTGAAACATTCACTAACTTTTTGCAAAGATTGACCTCAGCTATGGATAGAAGTATATCAGATCCACTATCTAGAAAGGCACTAATAGAATCTTTAGCTTTTGAAAATGCTAATACTGAATTCAAAGAGGTAATAAGGTTATTAAGAGCAAGATCTGCACCAATAGACATATGATTGACATCAGACCTCACTCACCCAGTATAACCTTGGTAGGAGAAGCTAGCCCTAAAAGCCTTAGGAAATGTCTTAATTGTGGTGGGCAAGGTTACTACAACGGAAATTACAAGGGAAAACAAAATAATTCAAAAACAGAGCCTATGCTTCCTAGAATATGCAGAAGATGTGGCAAGGGTCGACACTGGCCTAGTGAATATAGAGCAGCAATAGATTAATGGGGTAACCCTTTATAAAAAAAAACTTCCAAGGGGGCCTCTCGAAGGCTCTAATCTAGGGCAAGGATACTTCTCCACAAGAAAATTAAACACCACTGCTCTGGGGATAGACATTAAAAAGTAAGACAGCGAGGTCAGAGTGAGTTCTATAGATTTAAAAAAAAACACCAGGAAGGAAACAAAAAAACAAATATTCTGGCAAACCTCTATAGATGATCAATGGCCAAAATTAAAGATAATTTTAACTTATATTGAAATGGAAGGCATGGTGGATACTGGGGCTGATGTCACAATTATCACTCCTAAATCCTGGCCCTCAGATTGGACACTTCAAGAGGTGGATATCCAATTCCAAGGAGTTGGAATTTTATCTAAAGTAAAACAAAGTGTCAGATGGCTTAAATGTACAGGGCCAGAAGGGCAAATAGGAAAATTAAGGCCATATGTGCCTGAGATAGCCAAAAACTTACGGAGAAGAGATCTGTGACAACAATGGAAAACCCAGAAAAACATTCCCCCAATTTCAGAGGCAAGCCAAAATCAGGGAATACTCCGGATAAAGAAGTTAAAATTATTAAAGAATGCCACCGAAAACAATTACAAACTGCCCAGGCTGTCCATAAACAAACAGAGCAGAGGCTGTCTTTTCAACTTCATGTTGGGAAGCCACAGCCTTACCACTAAGGTGGTTAGCTGACCAACCTATTTGGATTTAACAATGGTCTATGAGTAAAGAAAAATTACTGGTCCTGGAACAGCTGGAGGCTCAACATATAGAGGAGTCCAACAGCCCATGGAATTCTCCTGTATTTGCCATCAAAAAGAAATCTGTCAAATGGAGGATGTTAAAAGGTCTCAGAGCAATTAACACAATTATTCAGCCAATGGGATCATTATAATCTGGAAACCCTTTGCCTTCCTTGTTACCTAAGGAATGGCCTATTACAGTGACTGATTTAAAGGATTGCTTTTTCACAATTCCTTTATGTGAACATGATTGGGAAAGGTTTGCTTTCTCAGTACCCACTTTGAATATAAGCTATCCAAAAAAGAGATATCACTGTTGCTCCCTATTCAAGAGACCCCAAAAGACCACCACTAGGAGTTGAGTCCATTGCAAAACACATGAGGATCTTTTTATTACAAGCTACAGCTTGGGCTCATACATCCTCACCGCCAAATTGGTGAGAGCTGAGAGCCTGGTGCTCAGGTTAGTTAGGTGATTTAAAGAGTCCAGTCCTTCCAAGCACACCCAAAGCAGGGGGATTCCTGCCTGGCAAGTGTCTATTGGTGGAAACACAAAAGGGGATGTTGCATTTTGAATTGATTGGCTGGAGGAAGGCCCCCAAACCATTAATGGTCTGGCTTCCCTTCCTAGGGAAGAGGGGCTGGTTTCCTAGCAACTGTATCTCTAGTGGGCAGGAAAATAATACAATAAGGCTAGTTCTTTCCCTCAGAGCATTGAGGTTAGTCCTTCCCTGCAGGTGGCTGGACATGTCTCCACCTGGCTGGCCTTAGTACAGGCCTGTGCTTTAAACTTTAAAACAATAGCCACTGGTTTCTAATTCTTTGGTCTCTCATTTCCCCTTTCCCACGATCATTTGAAGACCCAATCTTGGATCTTCCAGATAGGACCCCTGGTATCCTACAGATTTATCTTTCCACAATGGGATCTGAGTACTATTACTGTATAGCTCCCAACCATTCCTTCATGAAAGCAATCAAATGATTTAAAATACAAGGCCCAAAGGTAAAAATCAAAATGAGTAGGGGTCCCTTTAGCGTGGATATAAGAGTAGTAAGCCAAGGAAAACGATTAAACTAGGATTTAAACCATCCTCTGGAATCCTTTCTCTCTAGGGTCTCTCCAGGCTTTTAGTCCATTTGCTGCAATACTAGTTACTATTCCAGCTAAGCAAATCCCCAAGATAATAGCTAATGTCAGGGAACCCCTTTTGACTTAGCATTCCAGCCTGTTAGGTGGGATTTGGGGCAAAGGTCTCATCTTCTGAAACTGTTTCAGTGCTGACAGCAGGACTGTTGGCATCAGGGGCTAGAAAGGCTGAAATGCCAGTCAAAGGGTGGGCAATGGGGCACTATCTAATTAGCGACCCAGAAGACAACCAAAAGTCAATTAAAATCTCAAGCTTGTGACTGAATAATAAGCAGTCAGTGCTCCATCACCTTATCAGAATTTTATTGATCAGTGTCATAACTCTGAACTTCTGAAATCTTATAACATAAGCACAATAAATAATAGCAGAAAAAGGAGAGAGAAATCTGAAATACCTCCCATTTTTAAAATGCCTTACATTACTTTTATATATTATTATAACTAACACATACCTTAAAACACCTACTTAAGCCCTCTACTCTTTCTTGCATTTATCAACCCTGAAACATTTTCCCAGACCATCAAACAACATTCTCTAGATTCTCACAACCTAAACTCCTATATCCTCAGACCCTACATAGACTCTACATCTTTCTATCCAGCTATTCACCATAAGACACAGACAACTAACATGAAGCCTGTGAGCAAGGCAAACCTGTTTGCCTTTCTAAATAAAAGATCTAGTACCTAGTAGTTCTAAATAACTAATGAACTGACCGATGAACTAACAGTGGATCGAATTGTCTGCTCTTTAGCTGCAAAGCTACCATTAGCTTAGCTTAGCCATCAGTGTGATCAGAGACCTGAGAAGGATAAATTATAAGCTAAATAAATGTACTAATCCATGTACCAATCAAAATGACAGAGATGACTAGCCAGTCCATCACCTAAGCAGTGTTCCTGGCTCCTGTGATCTCATAGCATCATGAGCAGAGGCAGTCCAACCAGCCACAGAAGATGAGAGACTGCTTCTGTGTAAAAAGAAACATGAGAGATTGACCTCACCTCATCTTCAGCAATGTGAAACAATGACTCTCCAGGGGTCCACAGCTTGGTCCACAGTTTGGGCTGGGCGCTAGCAGTGGGCCAGTTGGGGTAGTCTTGCCTAGTGGTCAGCATACCACAATCCAGAGTTTCAGTCATCTGTCATTGTACCCAAATCTTCTCGTAGACCTTGGGGGAGCTAAGGATTTTGGGACTCTCTGTCATAATATGCTTACACATGTTAAAATGCCATATTCATCAGATCTCTGACAAACTTGAAGGCCTGCATATCTGACTTAACTCTTTGTCTATCTTTAGTTATCTACTCTAAATTTCATCCTATAAAACAGAATGCTATAATCTCTAATTCTGGCATATTCCTTAAATGCATATCTTAGGCAAACTTTATAGTTACCCATCCTAGGCTTAACCTTAAAAACAAACAAAAGACTAGGTAAAGCTCAATCTTGTACTCAATTGCGGTCATTAGTATAACTTTAAATATCTTTCCAAACTAAAATCAAAGCAAAACATTCAATCGGATACAGTTCGTAGTGGGGCTAACAAATCTTGCTGATCCTACCACTTTGCATTAAAATTAAACAGCAGAAAGCTTAAAGGTCTGGCCTCCCTTCCTAGGGAAGAGGGGCTGGTTTCCTAGCAACTGTATCTCTAGTGGGCAGGAAAAGAATCAGGGCATTGAGGCTAGTTCTTCCCTGCAGGTGGCTGGACATGTCTCCACCTGGCTGGCCTTAGTACAGGCCTGTGCTTTAAACTTTAAAACAATAGCCACTGGTTTCTAATTCTTTGGTCTCTTAGCTGGAGGGTCTTACCTCCAGGGGATCTTAAATAGTCCTACTTTATGCCAGTATTTTGTACAACAGCCATTGGAGACAATTCATAAGCAATTTCCTCAGTCCATAATTTACCACTATATGGATGATATCTTATTGGCTGATCCAGATGCGAAAACATTAGAAAAAAATTTTGATGAAGTAAATAGAATTTTGCCTTGCTGGTGATTACAGTTTGATCTCCAAAAATTACAAAGAGGAGATTCTATTAATTACCTAGGATGCAAAATAGGTCTACAGAAAATTCGACCACAAAACGTACAAATTAGAAGAAATCAATTAAGAACTCTTAATGATTTTCAAAAATTGCTGGGAGATATTAACTGGGTATGGCCTAACCTTGGTTTAGCTACCCAAGAGCTAAGTAACTTATTTCAAACCTTACAGGGTGGTAAGGACTTAAATAGTCTAAGAACGTTATCAACTGAAGCTGGAAAGGAATTGGCTCTGATAGAAAGGAAATTACAAGATGCGTGTATAGACCGTATTGATCCAAAGAGGGCCTAGGCTTTGGTTATCTTGCATTCCACTCATTCTCCCACAGGAATTTTTATGCATAGGGAGGATTATGTCTTAGAATGAATTTTTTGGCACATAAACAAAAGAAAAAATTAAAAATCTGTGCAGAAAAGGTTTCTGAATTGATTCTAAAAGGAAAAACGAGACTTCATCAATTAGGTAGAATAGATCCAGCTGAAATTGTGGTGCCCTTTACCAATGCTGAGATTGTGTCATTATGGGCAGACAACAAATATTGGCAAAGAGCTTGCAATGAATGTTTTGTGAGAAATCAACAACAGATACCCAAAAAGCAAGCTACTTCACTTTATAAAAAGAACCAACGGATTTCCCCTCGTATAATAAAAGGAACTCCAATTTCTGGAGCTTCCACATTTTATATGGATGCCAGTAAATCAAAAAGGGCAGATTATAAGTCAGAAAATGTGAGTAAAGTGGTGGAGAATCCTTATGATCCAGTTCAAAAATCAGAATTATATGCAATTCTCTTGGTGTTACCAGATTTTCAAGGCTCTCTTAATATAGTCACTGACTCTCAATATGCAGAGAGTTGTTCTGCATATAGAAGCTGCTGATCTAATTCAGGATAATTTGGACTTAACTTCACTGTTCAATTACAACAAGTAATCAGAAATAGAAATAATCAGATCTCATATGGGTCTACCAGGCCCCCTTGCACAAGGCAATGATGAAATTGATTAACTATTGATAGGAAGTGTGTTTGAGGTCTCAGAATTTCATTAAAAACACCATGTTAACAGAAAAGGTTTAAAAAGGGAGTTTTCTACCACTTGGCAACAAGCCAAAGAAATTGTGGAAAAATGTCCCACTTGTTCTTTATACGACCAGATTCTACCATCTGCAGAACCAAAGAAATGAAATTTGGCAGATGGACGTGCTTTATTTTACAGAGTTTGGTAAACGGAAATATGTGTACCATTATAGACACATATTCAGGATTTTAATGGCCAACAGCCTTAAGTTCGGAAAAGGCTGATTCAGTTATTACACATTTATTAGAAGTTATGGAAGTTATGGGTAGATCTAAACAAATTAAGACTGATAATGCTACAGCGTATGTCTCTAATAAAAATGGAACAGGTTTTTTTTTTACATATTATAAGATAAAACATGTCATGGGTATACTGCACAATCCTACCGGTCAATCAGCCATTGAAAGATCCAATCGTACTTTAAGGGGCATACTTAACAAACAGAGAAGGGTATCAAAGACCCCCAGAGATAGATTACTTTATTGCTTTATTGACTTTAAATTTCTTAAATGTAAATGAATAACAAACAACAGCTGCAGGGAGACACTGGGTTATAGAAAAAACTGCAGAATTATTTCAGCCTATGTATTTCAAAGATACCCTAACTTCACAATGGAGAGGGAATGTGTTATGCTGGGGAAGAGGTTTTGCATATGTTCATACAGGAGAAGAGAGATTGTTGGTTCCATCAAAACTGATGAAGATCAGAAATGACGGAGGAAGACCACCTGAAGATCTTGGCCACAGACAAGAGTCTCTTCTTGTGTGTGAAATCAAGAGACTAAACAAAACAGGTAACATAAATTGTTGATCCCTTCACGTGGGAACAACTCTGAAACTAAGACATAAAAAATATCTCCAGCCAGAACTTCAGTATTACATGGCCAAGAAATCCTTGGCTACAATATCCTCAAAATTCATTATGCCATTTTTTTTCATAAATGGAATAGATAAAATTGTTCTACAGTTTGCTTTCATCCTGCACATCTCATACATTTATAATTTAGGACTGTATAATGCTTGTGAGAAATTATGTTTTCAGAACAAAAGGACTGGACACCAAGGACACTGGATCAAAAACTGACAGAATTCATCTTTCTAGCAGGCTGAGATGTTGACACATCTGTGAACCTAGACAGATCCAGCATCTTGCATGTTCCAGCATTCTGCTCGTTCCTGACTCAACTGCTTCAATTGCTGTTTCTCATCAAAGCCCACTCCCAAGATAGCTTTGAAGAAAACTACTCCTCTCAATTGGTCCAGCATTTTACACTATTCCAAACAGGATTTACATTAAGCCTGAAATTTCTCAACATTCAAAGACTGGACCACAAGTGTTAATGCTTGTTTAATTAACCATTTTTCCCAATTTCCTTTGGGTCCTCAAACAGGATTTCTGCATGTCCAAAAGGTCAGCTAGAAAAAAAATTCATGAGAACAATGTCCAGTTTCCTGGGGGTTGGGTAGGATTTTTTGTTGTTTTCTGGTGCTATGAATGTTTATTGTCTTTGGGAGATGGTTGTAAGTTGTTAATGATCTTATTCAGGGAGAAAATAAGGTTAGCATGTTAGGTAATGCAAGTTAATTGTTAGTTAATTAACTCATAGTCATATCAGACACTAGTTTAATTTATCACAGGAGTGGACATCCTAGGATTAACAGAAAGATAAGACTCTAAAGACAGGTCAGTTATATAAAGATATGTAAGTCTTCAAAAAGCCTCAGAGACCTACAGAATATGGCATTTTAAAATGTTTTCATTATTTTAAAGATTCTTTGACAAGAGATGACAAAGGTCATCTCTTGGCAGCACCCAGCCTACCTCAAAGAAGATGATGAGCATCAAAGAACCTCCATATGGAGATGGCTTCAAATGTGGCAAATGAGTCATCCAGGCAAAAAGAAAATGCACTTGTTTCTTAACAGACAGAATTCAGCCAAAAATGGGCAAACTTAATGGACAAGTCAACTGCTGAACTCTGCCAAGACATGGTAAGCAAGTCCTAAATAGTTCATGCTTCACATATCTATCTGTCAAATATACTGAGCCAGAAAGCTAAAGATGATGCTCCAACATTATAGAGAATTTTGGGTGATTGTTCAGGCATCAAACTGTCTCTTCCAATTTTTTAGTTTTTGGAAGCTGCTAATATGCACTTCCTATTTACTCCAGTAACTAATTTTATTCCTTCTCAAGTCTCTGGTGGGGTTGAAGACCAAATAGTTATAGTGCCATAATTAAGCTTAACTTGTTTAGAATTTAAGAAAATGTTTTCATATAGGTAATACCAATAAGGATAAAAGTTACGTTCAGTATAGAAATTAACTAAACTTGTCAAGACAGGATAATCAAATACTTTCTCCTAAGTTGCCAAATGAACAAGGATTGGTCATTGCACATGTACATCTTACCTAATAGTTTTCATAACTGTTTTATAATTATTACTGTATTGAAAGAAAAGGAGCCTTTATTGGACTTAAAGGCGGAAATGTTGGTATAGTATTCTTGGGAAATGTATATAATTTACCCTTGTTCATTTAAATGCTGATTTCTCTACCCCACTATCTGGTTTCAATCCCGACATTGCATTGTGATGTTTATTCTAAGCATCACCTGTCTCAAGTTTGTGTAAACATGCCACCATTTGTTCTCTGTAATTTCAATAAAACAACCAGCTAATGATGTGCAATGGAGAGAATAGGGTGGGACATCCTGGTCCAGAGGGGAGGAGAAAGAAGCTAGTGGGGGGAATCAGAGAGGAGAGTTCGGCAGGAGAGGACTTGAGGTCACGAGGAGGATGAACCAGACGTCAGATATGACTGAAAGCAAGCCTAATGTGTAAAATCTGAATGGAAGGAAACTAAGCGCACTAGGAGGTTTAGGATGGAGTAATCATTGCCCAGAATGTGCTCTAGGTTAACCTAGTTTCTGTGTGGTGATTTGCGTATACAGCTGGTTTGGGAAGAACCACTGTTTAACTAAAAGATAAATCAACAATAAATATTAATAACCAACACAGGACAGATTGTAAATCAAAGGTTTTGTGGCTGGGCTGGTGTTTACATTTTGATAGCCTTCAGAGTACCTTCCTATACCTAAGACAGTAGAATATGTGGGTGAAGGTTCTATGTAGGCACCAACTCTACCTCTCTGTGTTTGGTGAGCTGTGTAGGTGTTATCTTCAGCAATGGTGCCTTGATGTCAGTTTGTAGAGAACAACCTACTGGCTTGGTAACAGCCTGCCTTGTTTAGGGATGTCCGTGGTACCCATTGGATAACTAAATTAGATATAACTGAGTTCTAGTACTGAAAATTTCATTTGGTGACAAGAGATGATTAGTCAGGACTCCATTGCCTCCATTATTTGGAGACATCATTGGGATTGGCTTCATGTACTTTAGGAAGTTTCTACTGCACTGGCAAAGAGAAGAGACATCAGAAGAAAGTGTATCACATTTTTTAATTGAATTGATTTGTTGGTGTCTAGCTTCTTGAGTTCTTTATGTATTTTGAATATCACTTCTTTATCAGATGTGGATCTGGTTAAAAATATCTATTCTGTAGGTTGCCATTTTGTCCTATACATATGTTCTTTGCCTTGCAGAAGCTTTTCAATTTCATGAGGTCATGTTTCTTAATTGTCAATCTTAATTCCTATGCTATCCATGTTTTGTTTAGGAAGTTGTCTCTCATGCCAACACTTTCAAGGATATTCCTTACTTTCTCTTCTGTCAGGTTCACTGTGTCTGGTTTTATGTTGAGGTCTTTGGATGTGCTTTCGGGGCAGGCTGAAAATATGGATCTATTTGCATTCTTCTACATGCAGTCATTGAGTTAGACCAGCACCTTTGTTGAAGATACTTTCTTTGCTCCTTTGTGTATTTCTGGCTTCTTTATCAAAGTTCAGGTGTCCATAGGTGTATGAATTTCTGTCTGGATCTTCAATTAGACTCCATTGATCATGTCTATTTATATATCAATAATAGCATGTAGTTTTTAATTACTGTAGCTTTGTATTACAGTTTGAAATTAAGGATAGTGATACCTCTGAAAGTTCTTTAATTGTTCAGTATTATTTTAGCTATCCTGGGTTTTTTGTTTTTCCTTATGAAGTTAAGTATTGTCCTTTCAAGATCTGTAAAGAATTGTGTTGGAATTTTGAAGGGGATTGCATCAATCCATAGATTGCTTTTGGTAGAATGGTTGTTTTTACATTGTTAATTCTATCAATTCATAAGCATGGAAAGGAGATCTTTTCATCTTCTGCTACCTTCTTCAGTTTCTTTCTTCAGTGTCTTGACATTTTTGCTGTACAGATCTTACACTTGTTTGGTTAGAAAAAACTGAGATATTTTATATTGTTTGTGGCTATTATGAAGAGTGTTGTTTCCTTGATTTCTTTCTCAGTCCATCCATTTGTCACGTGTGTATCAGAGGGCTGCTGATTTTTTGAACTAATTTTGTACCCAGCCACATTGCTGAAGGTGGTTATCAGCTGTAGGAGTTTCCTGATAGAATTTTTTTGGTTGCTCATGTATACTATCATATCATCTAAAAATAATGATATTTTGACTTCGTCCTTTCCCATTTGTATCCCCTTGATCTCCTTCAGCTGTCTTGTTTCTCTAGCTAAAACGTATATTGTTCTATTGAAAAGATAAGGAGAGAGTGGAAAACCTTGTCTTGTTACTGATTTTAGAAGAACTGCTTTGAATTTCTCTTCATTTAAATTGATGCTGACCATATGCTTACTTTAAATTGCCTTTAGTAATGTTTCTTTTTACAAATGTGGGTGCCATTCAGTTTGGGGCACAGATGTTAAGCGTCAAAACATCTTTGTGGAATTTTCCTTTGATGAGTATGAAGCACCCTTCCCAACTCTTCTGATTAATTTCGATTGAAAGTCTTTTTATTTTTAGATATTAGAAAGCCTACACCAGTTTGCTTCTGAGATCCATTTACTTGGAAAAATCTTTTTCCAAAAATTTACTCTGAGGTAATGTCTGTCTTTGATGTTGAGATATGTTTCTTGGATGCAGCAGCATGATGGATCCTGTTTGTGCATCCATTCTGTTAGCCAGTGTTTTTTTTTTAATTTGGGAGTTGAGTTCATTGATATTGAAAGGTACCAATCATGAATGGTTGCTAATTCCTGTTGTTTTGTTATTGGGGTGGGGGGTATGTGTATGTGTACGTGTGTGTGTGTGTGTGTGTGTGTGTGTGTGTATGCAGTACCCTTCTTTTGGTTTTACTGGTGTGAGATTATTTATTTTCTGGGTTTTCATGTGTGCAGTTAATCTTCTTACATTAAAGTTTTCTTTCTAGTATCTTCTGTAGGCCTGGGTTTATAGATAGATACAGTGTAAATTGACTTTTTCTTATACTTCGGCTGTGTTGGAATATGCAGGGCTTGCTATAGTAGGATAGCTGGGCTCTGGCAGTCACATATTGCCCTAGCTGCTGTTGATTGTGCCTGGTCTCTAGGCATAGGGGTTTGGGGTAATTATAGGACTAAGTGTCGATTTCTAGGTTTGTCCCTGTGAAATGTGTGATTTGTGCCTTGGCTTGTTTCCTCTCGGGTTTTCTGGTCTGTATGATCCATGATTGAACAAAGGGCCTTCAGCTGATTTGCAGGCTGGACATCTGTTATCTGGCATGGTCTCTTGTTGAGCAGGGTATCTCAACAAGATACCTATGAGGGGTCAGGAGTTCTGGTGATTCAATAGGGAGTCTCTGCCCAAGTTTGAGGCATGGTGAAGGGAGGGAACGAGATTGGGGATAGTGTTCAGAGAAGGCACAGAGAGCTGGTTGTCTGCAGGCAGGTGGTCTACCTGGAGTACTTACAGTCACTGTGGACTGTAGACCAGCAGGTAATCTCTGCCTCAGTTTCAATCTGGGATATTTTGAAGAGGAGAGGGGACTGGGAATAGTGTGCTAAAGGAGGTCACCAGGAGAGTGGAGGAGGTCTACAAGCAGGCAATGTACTTGTTCCTCTGGCAGATGTGGCCTGTGTTTGGGCAGCGAGTGCCAAGTGAAGTTGGGGGCTGAGACACAATGGTAAAGGAGACAGGTGCAGTGGAGAATTGGGTCTATTGGAAACTAAAAAGCAGGGAAGGACTTTGTGTGAGCTGCCTAGCAGAAGTCTACCTGGTCTTCTGGTATGGGTCTTTGAATGGACAGGGAGTGTCTGCTTGAGGGAGCCAAAAGAGTCTTTATAGTATGTTTTATTGTTATCTTTTAGAAACTTACTTGTTTTTTCATGAAAGACAGAAAGGCAGTGGGTTCAAATTGGAAGGGAGGTGATAGGGAACTAAGAGGAATATAGGGCAAGAAAACCATAATCAGTATATATTATGTGAGAGGAAGAAAATGATTTTCAAGAACAGAAAAAAAGAAATATAAGATCAATAGTTTCTATGCTAGGGTCTATATTATCCCAAGCAATGGGTTTTGTACATTTTTTACAGTATCATACCTCATTTCCCTCCTATGGACTTAGCTCAAAGAGTGATTGGTTATCCCCATGAAAATCCTTGCCACTATTCTGCTAACAAATACATTTTTCTTGGCAGGTTGGTATTGTATCATGCTGTGTTCAGTGCTTGGTAAAGCCGTTAATATCTTCTTAATAGCCCTTTGATAATAGAACATGATGATAAGACAGTGGGTCTTAAGATCTCATCTGGTATTTCTGCCCTACTATGTTTGAATTGTGCTTCAGCTACATTAAAAAAAAAAAAAAAAGATTTGGTTACTGCCCATGCTTGGATCCTTTGGATACACCTATCCTTGTTTATGTAAACCTGCCTAAAACATTATACGTTTTTGGTTCATTAAGTGGCCTATTCCTGGGCAGGGCAGACTGAGGTAAGTGTGGCTAAGATTCCTGGGCTTTTCAGGATGGGAGATCTAGGAGGATCGTGGGCCAGAAGGACAGGAAGAGAGGAAGAAGGAGGATGCCACAATGGGTTAGCCTGGAGAAGAAACCACGTGGGGCCAGGAAGAAGGATTCCAATAATGGCATGAAAAGGCTCAGATGAAGAATAAAAGCAAGTATTTATAAGATTATGGGCAGAAGATAGGATGGTTAAGATAGGATGGCATTGAATGGAGGCTGGGAGATGGATGATGAGGCTATTCAGACAGGGTAGGTAGAAATATCTGCCCGGCCCGAGGTAAATAAGGCAATTATAAAATCTAACAGGTGTCTGTGTCTTATTATTTGTGCTAGCAGGTCAGATAATACCACCATGATAATCTTAGGGCTAATAATAATAAACGTTATATAGCCCAGAACTCTTTTTATTTACTAGAATACGCCATACTTTCGTGTCTCTGACCACTGTTATTTTCTCTCTTCTGTCTTTTGTGTATTTATTTTTCTGCCTTTCCTAGCATGTAATGAATGCTTCATATATAGAACTCCATGTCTCATTTAAGGTTTATGATATGCAAGCTATGCAAATTACTTCATATTTTATCAATCATTTTATTTAAAATTTTTACATTGTTTTATGAGTAAGCTATTCAATTTTTAAATGTCTAACATTTGTGTATAGGTCCTTTCTGCATATTATTGTAAAGACTAGTTCTTAACATATAGCCATGTAGGAGTTGGTTGTGGTAGGTGAAGTGTTCTTCCTTTGTGCAAATGGAATGTGGATGTGAACCTACCACACACACAGTATTCATAAATCTTATATATTTAAGTTAATGATGTGGTGCTTTAGTGTAAAGTATGCCAATAATAAAAAGGAAATAACATTTAGAAAGTCCCTATTATAAAGATGAATTATGTACATAAGAGTGTTTTCAAGGTGATATTTTCTAATGCAAAATGCTTCAAAAATAAATAAAAACCGTTTGTCATAAACTTGTCAGAGATTGTTAATTCATTCTGCCTTATTCCAAGTGGCAAATCAATACTCCTTCTCACATGCCCTGTATCCTTTTTTTCATTATTATTAACTTTAACCTGGTGGCAGCCCCATACCTCCTTGCCTCCTGGTTCCTTCCTCCTGCCCTACACCCCTCCTGCATCCCATATTCCTCCAAAAAGGAAAGGTCCCCTTACCATTCACCCCAGCTGATTAAGTCAAATCAGGACTGAGAGTGTCCTCTTCCCCTTGGCCTGGCTAGGCAGTCCTGCCAAGAGGCCATGATCAGGAAGTGGGCAAGAGAGTCTGTGTCAGACGCAGTCCCTGCTTCCTTACCAGAAGATCCACATGAAGCTTGAGCTGCCCACTGGCCACATCATTGTACAAGGTCTAGGTCCTTGGTTGATGCTTCAGTCTCAGCAAACCCCTCTGGACCCTGATTAGTTGGCTCTGTTGGTTGGTATCATGGAGCTCCTGTCACCATCAGGTCCTTTTCTCTTTCCCCCACTTTCCCACAAGGCTCCCTACACATTGCCCAACATATATGACTGTGAGTCTCAGCATCCGTTTTGAGGCTCTGCTGGGTAGAGCCTCACAGGGGGCAACTCTGCTAGGCCCCTGTCTGCAAGCTTAGTAGGGTATCATTAACAGTGTCAGGGTTGGTACGCTCTCATAGGGTGGGTGTTGGTTGGGCCAGACATTGGCTGGACATTCCCTCAATCTCTGCTCTAACTGCTCTATCTTTACGCTTGTACATCTTTTAGAAAATTTTGGGTCAAAGTTTTTGTGGGTGGGTTGGTGTTGCCCTCCCTCTGCTGGAAGACTTGTCTAGGTAGAGGGTGTCCATTTTAGTCTCAACGGCCTCTGCCACTAGGAGTCTCTGCTTGAGTCCTTCTCGGATCCTCCCAGGAGCCTACCACTGACTTAGGTCTCCAGCTTGTCACAGAGATGCCCACAGTTTCTCTTTTTCTCTGCAGGAACTTCCATCCACTTGCCCCCACTCTTCCCAGGTCTGATCTCCACCCTCATATCTGTGTGCTCCCTCTCTTACCTTGTTCACTCTCTCCAACCTCTACCTCTGTCTGTTCTATTTCCCCTTCCAAGTGAGGTTTAAACATCCTTGCTTGGCTCCTTCTTGTTATGTATCTTCTTCGGGTTTGTGCCTTGCAATATGTTTATCCTGTACTATATGGAGAAAATTCACTTATAAGCGAGTACATGCCATGCATGTCTTTCTGGGTCTGCAAATTTCATGATCTCTTTGTTTTAAATTTCTGAGTAGTATTACACCATGTAAGTGTGCTACAGTTCCTATATCCATTCTATATTCTTCTTTGGTTGAGGGACATATTTGGTTGTTTCCAGAATCTGGCTATTATGAATAAAGCTGGTATGAGCACAGCTGAGGAAGTGTCCTTGTTGTATGGTAGAACATCTTTTGCGTATATGCCCAGGAGTGGTATAGCTGGGTCTTGAGGTAGAGCTATTCCCAATTTTCTGAGAAAGTGCCATATTGATTTCCAAGGTGGTTGTACAAGTTTGACCTCCCACCAGCAATGGAGAAGTGCCCCCTACCTTTTATTGTTTAGACAGGGAAAATTTGGGGTCAAAGTTTTTGTAGGTGTGTTGGTGTTGCCCTCCCTCTCCTGGGAGACTTGTCTAGGTAGAGGGTGTCCTGTTTAGTCTCAATGGTTGTTTATTTTTATCTTGATTTTTTTTT